>OX123183.2:66054715-66706846 GCA_944739405.2 Euclidia mi
CGTGAAAAAAAACCGTGAGGAAATGAACAGACCTCAAGAAACTGAAGATATGAATGATTTCAATCATTTCACAGCCACATCAAAGTCTTACTACATCATATTCTAGAGTCACAGATAACATCGCCAAACATATATTATTGAACCACCATCTAAGAGACAGTTGAAATTGGGGCACATTATAATGAAGTATAACGGAACTAAAGTAAGTTAAGATGTGACAAATATACAATGTTTTGGCATCAACGTGTGTAGATGGCCTCTAAGAGTGCCAAAGTATGAAATTTATTCATTTTCTTACACTGATTTTGAATTTTTATTTTAAATTTTTATACTTATATTGATGCTACAACCAATCGTCGAGATCACGTTAATTGAATTCAATGAAATTTATTGCATTCCACAATGTATATTTACAGGTGGCAGACTAAGAATACAATTAGGTAACATTCATCGGGCATAGCACTATTAGGAGAGAGTAGGAGCAGTTGAGTTTTGATATTTACATTCATAAATAAAGTTTATTGCGTACTTCCTGACTGACAGACAAAGCCTACCCTATTTGGCGCAAGAACCTGAAATTTGGCAAAGGTATGTCTTGGGGACAGTACAGGTGCACTAAGAAGAGATTTCCGGAAATTTCCATCGATCGAGAAGAAACTGTTAAATTAAAATAAAATGTGCGCGTGAGCAACAGTATCCTCTAGTAATAAAATAAATACACATACATCGATTTAATTACAATTTGCAGGCAGCGATAGCCTAGTGGAGATACCAATGGACTGCCATGCAGAGGGTATCGGGTTCGATTCCACGGCGCGTACCAATGACTTTGCGAAGTGCGTATTAAATTGTTAAGTATCGCTTGCCCCGTGCCTCGGAGAGTACGTTAAACTATCGGTCCCGGCTGTCATGAAGATCTTTGACAGTCGTTACGGGAGTCAGTACCCTCAAATAAACTGATACTGGTCTAAAACACGGAATATCACTATCCCTTTGGGTTGTGGAGATCAGACGGCAGTCGCTCTGTCTAAAAGTTGATATTCTGTCATATCTGGTTAGACCAGTAAGCGAACCTCGGGCTCCAAGGCGTGCAATTGGGATAAGGCGATGATGATGACATTGATTTAATTACAATAGTATGAAAAGCTATATAGTTTTCTTCTCCTTTGTTCTTATAATTAGATAATCAATATTAAATACAAAAAATATTTTAATAATATTCATATTATGAATAAGGTAATGTTTCCTGTGTTTGTAGAATTTAGTGATTTATTTATTAATCAGTAAAGTTATTTTAGATGTGTAGGATTTGTCAATTATATCATAATGTAAATGTTACAATATTTGTTGTGAACACTCGTGATATTAAATAGGTTTACAATTGGTATGCAAAGAGCAATGATATTAACCTTACCTACACGACCATCAGGCGTGATGTTTATTGAAGATGTAAACTATACTAATAATAATTAAAGGTTAGTTAAAAAAAAATTCGGCAATGAAACGTCGCAACAATTAACAAGTATATTTGTCATACTAGCTTTGCCCGCGACTCCGTTCGCGCGGAATTTGTCTTTTCATTAGGCTACAGAATTGATACCCAAAATGTTTTAAGTTGCATATAATGCCTATATTGAATAGTGTAGATGTCCGGTAAATAGCTCAAATGACTTACATTTGTTCGTGCGAGTCCACACCGCGAACAGAGAATTCCTCGCATGTTCGTTGCCTCATAATCATGCTCGCATATTTAATGTGAAATGCATAGCGGCAATACAATCCCATAGTTATGAACTCTTTAGACAGGCTTTAATTTCATCAGCCTTTATCTCATATTTTATGGTGGTATAACAGACAGAGTCTAACGAAAACCGCCACGAAAAAGTACTGTTATACTGCCCATGGGTTCGTCATATTGCTTGATTGCCCTTGGTTTGCGATCTACAAGCTTAGACCGCTTCACGGTTTGCCATCGTATATTCATCTCATATGATAAGATGGCAATAACGTCAAATCTTAGCTTTGTCACTGTTTTTAGAGATATAACAAACAGAACTCTGCGTGGTTCAAGTCGATCGGAATTTTAAACATTGTAGGCACTTTTTAGGATTCTTTATGAAATTAGTTTGAATGATAATTATGTGGTCAGCAGTTTTTATATTAAAAACCGCAAATATAACTTGGTTGTTAATACAAACACTATGAAAAACAAAGTTATTTGTACCGGGGAAAAAGTTATAGTGGTATATGGTTAGGTGAAGATAATGGATATGTTTAGTGTATACCTCTAGCAAGCCCTTCATGGGCGAGTCCAACTCGCTCTTGATTTAATTATTCATCCTTGCAACAATGTGGCTGTTTCCTGTCTGTATATATTAAATCATTGCGTTACTGATTGACTGACAGACAACGTGCAGCCAAAACTATTAGAGTTGCAAGAAGACATCGTTTGTTATTTTTTTAAATTTTAAGATGACATATATGTTGCTTGGCGACCAGCCGCTTGCACTATGAAAGGATTTCTCAAAATTCCCATAGAATCGGGTAGAAATTGTAAAATTAATAAAAACGAACGGGTATAGCTGCGATGATCCTCTAGTTCCCGATGAAGCAACAGCAAGCGCAGTCTTACTTTAGCTTCGTTCCATTGCCGAAATCACCTTGGTAGGAAAAGTCTTCGCGTTCCACCCGGAGCATCGACAAATAATATTTTCCCAAATCACTATCCACGCTACGACACACACGATCATAATTATATAAAACGCTGTTCTTCAGTAAGTCTCGAGACATCATTTTTACACCAGCAAATGATGGTTCGGGCTGGCCATATTGAGTAATAGGATAGATATAACTATGTCTACTGTCAAGCAACGGTTTATTAGATTGTTGTGGGAACCTTAAAATGTCCTCGGCCAATTTGTCTTCATATTTATGCCATAACTATGCAGCATCTCAAACCCATGGCGTAATCGATGAGGACTTTTACTTATACTTGTTTCAGACAATGTCATCCAGAAAAATGAAATGGCTCGCCACTCTGCAAGCTGTTTACATATACATGTGCGAATATGTATGATTAATTATAATTTAATATAATTAATCATACAGATTTAAGCTCAATTTAAATTGGAAGATCCAAATGTTCGAAAACATCCTATTTATAATCTATCAATCCTCGTAATTTTATATTTGACTGATCATCTATATATTAAAAGAATTTGTGTTTTATAATACGAGTCGGCCAGCCCGTTCTACCCAACCGATTCGGATGATTATTTTTTTAAATGAAAGCTCTCGCTGCGTAGATTTGTCATCAAGCATTAGAAATTATCTAACTTGCACATTCGTCAAGTTATATGCAAAAACAGTTTTCTCCCATACATTTTTTACATTTTCGTAGGCGTAGTCAATGACTTTCTGCTTCTATATATCTGCTTCTTATTGAGGTAGGCGTTTCGTTATAGGCCTTAAACACGCGCTGAAAAGAGCTCTTTCATTTGATGATAGGCTCATTTAAATTGGGTAAGTTTGAAGGAAGATATTGAAGACATTGAACTTATTTTTCAATATTTTCCTATAATTTTTTTAAGATTCCATTGCTTTCTCTCTACATGGACGGTTCTAAATAAAAAAATATTTTTTATGGCATCTAATAAGTTCTTTGCGGTAACTGCCAGGAAAAACCGTTATGCCTCCTTTCATAAATCATACGGGTGTGAGTGTGGTGGTGTGTAAAATAAAATACCCGATGTTGGTAAAATTATCACTATAGTCACGGTAATAATATCTAACAGTATTGTAACTCCATACAAACACACGAAACTAGAGTTATACCTACGCGCCTCGAGCAGAGTGCCCATTAGACTGTGCGGACTGTGCCAAGAGTACCCACAGCCGCCGCGATCGTACCGTAGCTCGCATGCGGCGCGTCTGGTAGGTAGGTATATAACTCACGAAGGCGGCCGAGTTACAATACTGTTAGATTATATTACCGTGCTATAGTGAATTATCGCTGATGGCAGGTAATATTCCCCGAATGTTACCAACTGGTAGTCTCAAATGTAAAAAGTATTTAGTTGTTTTTTTATTAGATACTATTTAATTTCAATTTAAGTAGTTGGTACTCTGTTTTATGAAATAATTATATTACAGTGAGGCATCTTTTATTTTCTCATAGTGAGTGATGAATAACCTTAAGGAATTTTCCCCTTTTTTTTGTATCGCGATGAAATCCTGTTACGGACTGTTCCTCAAAGGGACCCCTCCGCCAACTCTGTACCGAGTTTGGGGCAAGTGATTCTAGATATTCGGAGGGCATACCCACTAAAACACCGCGGTGTTCCTGTATCGAACCTCATGACGGGGTCGCGGTAACGACGTCAGTATACCCGCGACCCGAGGAATTTTCCCCAAATGTAGTGAAATTTCCGCCTAATGTTGGGAAAATCAACCCTACAGACGGGTAAATTACGTTTTATAAAATAAATATTAAATTTTTGTGTTTTTAAATTACGGACTTTCTTGGGGCATCTTAATTTTTTTCTCATCATGAGCCTTTAACAGTCTACTGCTGGACTAGGCCTCTCCTTTGAAAGGAGGAATTGGCCTACTATGCCACCAGCCACGCTGGCCAAACGGGTTGGTATAGGGTATTTATCAAGTTTTCCTTCTCTTACAGTGTTGTTCTATGCATAAAATGCTCCCTCTGTCGGCTCTTACGACACCCATGGGATGATATGGGGTGGTGACAATCCGTATTCTTAATCCGTCACCACACGGTTTATATTTTTTGATGTGGAACATATTACAGCGGTTCATAGTACTATTGTCATATAATTATATTACATGTGGTAGTTATGGTAGGAATTGTAGCTTTGGTAAGAATAGTAGTTTTAAGAGAAAAGGTACTTTGGACAGCACCGGCGGTTTTGGTAGAAATGGTAGTTTTAAAAAAATGGTACATATGATAGTGTTAGTACGAATAGTAGTTTTGGTACAAATAGTAGTTTTGATAGGAATAGTATTTTCGGTACGAATAGTAGTTTTGGTAGAACTGTCACTTACGATTGCTACGAAAGCTACCATTACCAAAACTACCGTTTTACCAAAACTACCATTTTAGCAAAACTGCTATTCCTATGTAAGAGCTTTTTTATAATATTAAAATATGCTGTGGAGCAGCATGGGTCCTCTAGTAATATATTAAGTTTCAACCAATTCAACTAAAGAGTTACTTTTATAGAACAAATTTTAACCAAACAAATGCATCGTAATATTTAATTTGCCTCAACTTTTTTATTTATGAACCGATTTGTATAAAACAAACATTAAATGTTAAGTGGGGCTTACCACAATACATCAGTGAAAACCGCATTCTAATTCGATTAGCCGTTTCTGAACATAGCGTGTGCAAACGCACAGACAAACAGACAAAAATTGTAATAATTATATTTTTGGCTTCTCTTTTTTAATATAGACCCCTTAAAATAGATTTCTCCTGAGTATCTTCCATGTACAGACATAGATCACTTACAGATTTATTATATGTATAGATGGCCGTATCGCGCGTTAAACAAAAATCAACCGTACTAGAGGACCCGTGCTGCTCCACAGCATATTTTAATATTATAAAAAAGCTCTTACATATAGGTATGATGAGTACATTGTTTATCCAGCTAAATATTTCTGTGAGAAGCACGATTTATTTTGTTTTGTATATGGGTGTGATTAATCCATTATAATTTAGAATTGTAATAATTACGTTTATGATTTCATCAGTTACCTGATAGAGATGGTAGTTTTGGTAGCAATCGTAAGTAACATTGCTACCAAAACTACCATAAATACCAAATATACCTACCATTTCCACCAAAACTACTATTCCTACCAAAAATACTATTCCTATTAAAACTACTATTTATACCAAAACTGCTATTCGTACTACCACTATCATATCTACCTTCTTTTTCAAAACTACCATTTCTACCAAAACCGCCGGTGCTGTCAAAAGTACCTTTTTTCTCAACACTACTATTCTTACCAAAGCTACAATTTCTACCATGACTACCACTTGTAATATAATTATTATATGCCATTAGTACCTATGAAGCGCTTAATATGTTCCACATAAAAAAAATTAAGATGCCCGAAGAAAGTCCGTAATTTAAAAAAATTAAACACAAAAAATTTCCAAACATAAAACGTAATTTACCCGTAGGTATGTAGGGTTGATTTTCCCAACATTAGGCGGCAATTTCACTACATTTGGGGAAAATTCCTCGGGTGGCGGGTATGTATACTGACGTCGTTACCGCGACCCCGTCATGTTCGGCATACCCACTAAAACACCGCGGTGTTTTAGTGGGTATGCCGAACATCAAGGGGGGAGAGCCGAGTCACACACCTCCCCTCCACCTGCCCCAAACTCGGTACAGAGTTGGCGGAGGGGTCCCTTTGAAGGACAGTCCATAACTGGATTTTATCGCGATACAAAACAAAGGGAGAAAATTTCTCAACATCACAGATCAGTTCACCCAACATTAAGGGTTAACTGGTAACATTCGGGGTACCATTCACAACACAATATTACCTACCATCAGCAATAATATCGGTAGTGATAATTTTACCAACATCCGGTATAATTTTACCCACCACCACACTCACACCCGTATGAAAGTAAGGCAGGTCACCTTAAGGAGGCATAACGGTTTTTCCTGGCAGTTACCGCAAGGAACTTATTAGATGCCATAAAAATATTTTTGAATTTAGAACCGTCCATGTAGAGAGAAAGCAATGGAATCGTAAGAAATTTATAGGAAAATATTGAAAAATAAGTTCAATGTCCACACCTATCTTCCTTCAAACTTACCCAATTTAAATGAGCATACCATCAAATGAAAGAGCTCTTTTCAGCGCGTGTTTTAGGCCCATAACGAAACGCCTACCTCAATGAGAACCAGATATATAGAAGCAGAAAGTCACTGACTACGGCTCCGAAAACGTAAAAAATGTATGGGAAAAACAGTTTTTGCATATAACTTGATGAATGTGCAAGTTAGGTAATTTCTAATGCTTGATGACAAATCTATGCAGCAAGTGCTTTCATTTAAAAAAACATCACGCGAATCGGTTGGGTAGAACGGGCTGGCCAACTCGTATTATAAAACACAAATTCTTTTAATATATAGATAGCCGTATTCATACTGGCGCGGCGAGATTTGGAAGTTTTATTTCATCTATATCTTGTGTGTTTATAAACCGATTTCAATTTTTTTATATAAAATACTTATTGAAGTGTACTTTTTGAATATGGGAGTTTGATAATTTAATATGGGAGTTTGATAATTAAATAATTGTTAACATCTTAAATACAGTATTCTAACAAATAAACTATTATTATTATTATAAAATAAGAGTAAATAAAAATTATTTACTGTTGCATAATTTGCACAATATTCTTTGTATATGCCATAAAGGCCTTTATATTTGTCTAGCATAAAACAATTGCATAAAAATCTGGCTGAAATTTACTTTCCAATTTAATAATATTGCCATTACTTTTTCTTTCAGTATCTTTTGTTATTACGTGAATGTTGATTGTCTCTGGTCTCGTGCCTCGGAGAGCACGTTAAGCCGTCGGTCCCGGTTGTCATGAAGATCTTTGACGGTCGTTATAGGGCGTCAGTACCTCTAAATAAACTGGACACTAGTCTAACCATGAAATATCGCTATCCCTTCGGGTTGCGGCGGTCAGACAGGCAGTCGCTCCATGGAAAAGCTAATATTCAGCGAAATCCGGTTAGACTAGTAAGCGGACCCCAAGTTGAAACTGGGATAACGTTAGGAGGATGATCTTTTGTTATTACAATTGTATTTTCCTTCAAAATACAATTATTATAATAACAAAATATACCTACTGTGAAGAATTAAACAAAGACATTATTAAGCTAATATTCTGACAAATCTGGTTAGATTAGTAAGCGGCGGAGTCCGCGGGCTATATGGCAAAAAGCCTTGGATGCAACTGCAATTATGCTAAAGCGATGATCACAATAAATCAGAAAGGGATAAGAATAGTATGAACGTGCAGTAACAAAACACTTGATGAGGAAAACATGTGCAAATAATATTTCTTTCTTTGATTACGAGCCGAAGTTCTGCTCCAGAATAACTATCAAGCGACTGCTTAATCTTAATCATAACTACGTCGTCTCTTATTCTTTGCTTAGTTTTTAAACATGCAGACTTATATTTAATGACTCCCCGTAATGACTACCAAAGATCTTCATTACAGGCGGGACCGACGATTTAACGTGCTCTCCCAGACAGCAAGCGATAATTAACAATTTAATACGCACGTAACTTCGAAAAGTCAGTGTGGTGCGCGCCGTGGATTCAAACCTTATACCCTACGCGTGGCAGTTAGTCGGTATCTCCACTAGGTTATCGCTGGCTTTTTAAATTTTTACTTTTTACTTGTTCTGAAGCACAAAATGGTTCGTGACAAAAGGAGTATACCCAGACTATAATATTTTAGCCCGGGGTACTTTGCCATTCATTAGAAAATTCTATTCATAACACGAAACAGTTAGATCAAATTTGATCAGTTACAGTTTGACGTCAAAGTGTTATATTACTTAACTAATTGGTCGTTAAAGCTTTGCCGCAGGGCTTGCCGGATGAAATTTTAATGAGCCTTCAGCTATTGTGGTCTCAGTGTGGGTGGACACGGGCAATTAGTAACATGTTTAGAACATTTCCTTTAGACAGAATATGTAAGTAGGTGAAATAGATACACAATTAATATTCCTTATTGTTAAGTTAGGTTGTATGTGATTTGTTTAGAAAAGAAGTTGGTAAGCACCATTTGGCCTAGTGTCTCAATAAACTATGGCGTGAAGTGAATTGTGTCGTCATCCCATGAGATCGATAGATCGGGTGCCGTGAAGTCTGTCCGTCGGGACGGCGCGGCGCCTCAGCCGGCGGCGTCGCGACGCGTCACGCTCGGCGCCAGGGGGACGATCTCACCAGATAAATCTTATAAACCGCCTCTGTTATAAATTATTTATTTTTCCTACGATATCTAACTTGGGATATCGATTAGTCTTTTTATTAAGGGTGCCCAGAAGGCGCGTATTTCCCTGTCTTAGATCTGGCTACACTGCGGAATATAACAATTTTGGCTGTGTAATGTGTTTAGTTTTTGGCTCTTTGGTCCAAATCAAGAATAATCTTATTGATTCATTTCAATAAACATATTTTGATGCTTGAAAATTATTTAGCTATATTGACAAACATTTTAATAAGATAAAAAGGCTCTAGCTAATATCCTTGATGAATGGCGAAACAATAAGTCATATTTTGTGGTAGCGAAGACCCTCAGTGACTCGTGCTCATTAAGGAACTAAATTGTAATAATGAGAATCCCCTGTGAAAGGACACCGATTTAATTTGGTATGGACGTAGCACAGTGCGGTCGGCACACAGAGCGGGGTGGAGACGGGGCGGGGTACGCCGGTATTAATCCCACTTCAAAGGACACACTGAAATTACAAACTCTTCTATACATCTACCTATACCAGTATTATATTCAAATGAACGTAGTTTGATGTACAGATCGTTAATTACTCCTCTCTCAGTTGCATTGCTATGACTTCGGTGATTAAAATTTACTTTTGAAAAATTCTTTATTATTTCCAAATCCATATGTTAACTGTAAAAGCATGTGTACCGTATGTGTCCGTACAAAATGTACGGATTTTCGACAACATTACCTACTTGTATTTCTTTAAATAAAGTACTTAGCAGTCTTTTGCAGAATAGGTAGCATATTATTATACATTTTGTCTGACTTATCTTTGGCCATAACTGTATTCACATTGCTTAAGGATGTGGGCACCATTGTAATGCAAATGAAGGCTTGGCTAATATAGTGAAGTATTAGCCACGCGCAAGCATGTTGCTGGAATCTAGCCCAGCTTCTTACGGCGTGATTTACTATATTTAGGTAAATTTTAAAGTTTTAAGTTTAATTATTTCATAGAATAACATGTTTATCATCTGTGGCACCGATCTGAACATTGAAATAAATTTAAACATGGTCAAAAGATTTGGCTCATATCAAGGAAACTGTAAACAAGATTAAAGCGAAGTACTTGTGTTTTTGAACTATTGTAATAAAACTCTGTAGCACCCCATAAAGAGAAAAATGAATGGAGTCTATTTAGTTGCTTCTGTGACTAGACGTCGCGGCGCCTCGACACACTTATTCTCCCTTGAGCCGCGCCTTCATAAACTACAATGTTACCAGACCACACGGATTACCATACAACTTTCGAAACAACTAATTTTATTACAGGGTTTTATTTGCTTGTTTTCCATCGCAGGGACTTTGGCTTTACGCATGCCTATTAGCTTTTTCGTCTTAGCGAAATGACACAAAAACTAACGTAGAAAATAGGCGTTGGTTTATATATTCGTATTCAAGCAGATGTTTAGCACACCAACTGTGTATATTAAGTACCTACTGTTTGAACCAGAGATCAATTACTTATATTTAAATGATGTTTTGTTATTCTTCGCGTACTAGTAGACCTCAGCTACTTGTTAAATTGACAACGAATCGAAGCTTATTCGTAAGAGATTCTATGCACGTGTATGTACCTATGTTTTGTTTCAAGTATTACCAATCTAGAAAACAACATAGGTATATGAATATTTTATTCATAGCGGATGCAATATCACTGGCTATTACTCTTACTTATTCCTGTTATATTTTGGAGTATATTTATCGAATAAGATTTGAATCGGACGTCTGTAGGGTCTTACGATTGCCTACTCTGTACCGTAAGAGTGATCGACATTAGTTGTTTTGTGTGCGCGGTCCCCAGTCTCCACTAATGTACGTGGTGTGCAAATATTTGAGCTGGCAAGACTTATTGATCAGAGTGCGATCATGACGGCTCCCACTTCGCGCCACTTCCGTCACGTTTCGAGTGCTTGTAAGCTGCTCGTCGGTGTGCGTGCAATTTTGCACTTTCTACGCTTTATACACACAGAAATATACAACAATCTATTTTAAGCACAACTAACATTTGGCCACTAAGTTTAATAGTGGAAGTTCCATCATCGATATTTTACCTTTTCTTGGTTTTCTTATTGTATCATAAGTACTATGGCATACGTTTAAACTTATGTTGAATCCGTCATACAACAAATTGAATACAATTGAAATTCTTGAACACAAAACCAAATACCACTCCTAGAATGGATCAATATTTGATTGTCTGTTTAGAATTTCTTATATTAATCTTTGAATTAATATGACTCTGTTCTCTATGCGAATTATCCAAGTATAATTGGTAAAAAACATAAACTCGCTCTTGTAATCTGCTACTTGTGTAAATACACCTCTGCCTAAACGAGAGCAAAAAATGTGTGTTCTACTATTTTAAATAACTATTAAATTAAAATTCCAGGTAATTTATGAAATTGAGACATACTCCATTTTATTAATATCTAATATTTTATTATAAACTAGACGTCGCCAGCGGCGTCGCCCGCTTCTATCCTACTAATATTATAAATGTGAAAGTTTGTGAAGATGTATGTATGGATGTTTGTTACTCTTTCACGCAAAAACTACTGAACGGATTTGGATGAAACTTTACAGTAATATAGTTTATACATCAGAATAACACATAGGCTACAATTTATAAAGATTTTGTATAATGTTGCCATAATATAAGGAAAAGTAACAACTAAGTCGGCAAAAATCCTGAGCTCTGAAAGCTATTAATTGGAATTTTATTCCCTTCCTGATGACAGATTGATCTTATTTTTGGTATTCACTCATATTGTCATCAAGATTCAGATAATTTAAATGATTGCAAATTCAAGATGGCCGCCGATACAAAATGACGGATCACATATTACTTCACAACAACCTCAATATGGGTATCAAATGAAAGGGCTTGATTGGTAGAATAGAGCTCACAATGAAAAATCCAAGATGGCCGCCGCCACAAAATGGCGGATTACTTATTTTCCACAAATACTTCAATATGGGTATCAAATGAAAGGACTTGATTTGTAGAATAGAGCTCACTATGAAAAATCCAAGATGGCTGTCGCTGCAAAATGGCGGATTACTTAATTTCCACAAATACCTCAGTATGGGTATCGAATGAAAGGGCTTGATTGGTAGAATACGGCTCACTATAAAAAATCCAAGATGGCTGCCGCCACAAAATGGCAGTTTACATATTTTCCACAAATACCTTAATATGGGTATCAAATGAAAGGGTTTGATTGGTAGAATAGAGCTCACTATGAAAAATTCAAGATGGCGGCCACCACAAAATGGCGGCTTACCTATTTTCCACAAATACCTCAATATGGGTATCGAACGACAGGGCCTGATTGGTAGAAAAGAGATCACTATGAAAAGAGAATGAGAAGTATCAACTAACAACAAAACTAAAAAATTGAAACATTAATAAAAAATGTTTTGGGCGTAGCGTATCCAGAGTAAACATTATGATAGAAATTTCACTTGCCCAACGATTTTAAATGTGTCTGATCAATACCCAAGATTGATAAGAACATTAGTGCGATCTGGTAGCTAGGACTTACCGAAATAATTTTTGGCTTTTAGTACATAACCTAACTACATATTTTTTATTGTAATAAAATAGTATAACATAAAAAAAATGTTTTTTACAATGCTCATTCTAGAGTAGTTATCAATTTGTTTTCAAAATTCATAAATGTATTGCCTTCAGTATTTAATGTAGATGAATTTTGTCTTTTACAGTAAGTAGTTTGGACGAATAGTTTAAAAGTTATCACGATTATATTTGACCTAAGCGCAGCGTTATTATAAGCGCTTACAATTAATTGGCGCGCTTAAGCGCAGCGGGGTGGAGGAGGCGGTCTGATTATGTACTTTGTGGTAATGCTTTCAGTTTTTATTTTGCTGCTGTTCTATTCAGTAGGTATATAAGCTCTTCATAACTTCAATAATATACCTACACAGTGAAAACAAAAGTAATTTTAAGTACTATCTGTTTATATGTATGCTACACGGCTAATGTGCAGATCCATTTGTGATGAAATTTGATATGGATAGTCTGAAACCTGGGGAAGTACAAAGGCTACTCTTTATTTAAATTTCATGCGGGCGAAGCCGCGGGCAAAAGCTAGTTATACATATAATCCCTCCTCTTGAATCATTCTATCTATTAAAGAACACATTAAAATCCGTTGCGTAGTTTTTAAGATTTAAGCGTACCTACATAGGGACAGACAGACAGAAGACAGACTTTGTTTTATACTATGTAGTGATTAGCATATTACCACGCAACCTTCCGCAGTCCACTGGTAAACATAGGCTTTCCTAATGTGCGTCACAATAGCAATGAGAGACAATATGAGAATTTAATCTATTATACCACGCCGTCTGGATTGGATAAGGGCCCCAGATTTAGTTTTCTGTCTCTAACACGTTCATTGTTAGGTGCCAGTGGACAACAAAATGATTGAAAACTTCATATTATGAGTTAGTAACTATGTGATTCAAAGTATTATATACTAGCTTTTGCCCGCGGCTTCACTCGTGTTAAATTCGGGGCAAGACAAATCTCCTTTATTGTACTTTAAAGTATTATATATTTTTGTAACAATTAAATATTTTCTGCCCAGAGATGCTATTTCTGTCATATATTTTTGGCACCCACGGAATGGAATGGTGACTGAAAACATGTATTCTTAATCTACGACAGATTCGAGACACAGATTCGAGACACACGGAAATGTGCATACCTACCTATGTGCCATTACAATTCTATTTGATGTCACAAAGTCGAAGTTTCGAGATAATAAAATTATTGTACAAGGATTATAACTCGTCAATTCTACATTATTCACTTTCCTAAAATTTTACTTTAGCATGCAAGACCAATTTTCCAAAAAATACTGATTTTATGTGTAGCTATGATTCTTAATTTCATGCTTTTGCCCACCCTTGCTAGACTGCGAAATGGTATAGAGTGGTGATTAAATTTCAAATTATTGAGATTTGCCCCCGGTGGTCACATTAAAGATCGGATCCGGCTGTCAAAAAGATCATTGACAGTTGTTATTGAGAGTCGGTACCTACCAATAACTTGACAAGGATATAAACCATGTACCACAATATTGCTGTTTAGAGGAAGCGGGAGCTCTGTAAGAATGCTAATATTATGACGAATCTGGTGATACTAGAAAGCGGAACCCAGGGCTCCAATTCGAAAGTACTGGATGGGTTAAAGTTTGGTTGACAATAAGTGCTTGGGTAAAGTGAGCTGTCAATAGAAATTGCAATGATTGGAATTCAAACCAAAATATCGGTTTCGGCCAATTCTTTTAAAATTTCGAGATGAGACTAATCTTTCGGAGTCATTTTAAGACAGGGTAGCCTCATACCTTCCATAAGATTTTATGGAAGCTATGAAAATGAGTTTATATCATATAACTTATGATGTGTCCTTTGTAATAACATGGTGAGACGTTTCAGCACTCGATTGAATTTCCGGCCGGTAATGACGTCGCGGGCCAAACGCCACCGGAAATACCGCTAATGCATGTCAATTGTTGTGCCCCTAACTTAGTTGGCGAGCGCCACTTATTATGATAAAGTAACGCACAATATTTGACGCTGAGATGATTTAATTTTTCATGAAATATTTAAAATATACTTACTTATTTCATATTAAATAGCAATCTAATATTTTTGAATACTAATAATGCGGCAATCAACCAGTATCAATAACTCAATGTGTAATAAAGATGAGGTTTATTTTTAATAGTTAACATGTACTAAATATAACTAACTGTGAACTTGAATAAGAAAATTATAGAATATAATCTTTATAAATACTTATTGGATTCGAAGTATCTAACCCAATATTTTAAATTCAATTCCTATAGAGCACTGTTATTAAATAAAGAAATATTTATACTAAGTATCTTATTTTCTTCAGTTTTCATGGCATTGCTAGGCTATTAGAAACGGAGCTTTGTTGATTACAAAATTTTATTTGGGTAATTGACGCTGCATGAGTAACATTTTATAACAAAGTATGTATGTGTATTTTTGTCACGTCAATTACGTTCGTTATGAGATGTTATATAGCGCATATTACTTTTATATGACAACTCACGCACCAGTACTAAATCCTGTGACGCGGAGGAGTTTTCAAACATTCAATCAATGGACATAAAATCTCAAACTCAAAACCGCAATTTATGGATCTCACAAAGGGTGAGCGCACACGTACGTATAGTGTAATGGCTTAAACGGTGAGGAAAACCGCTAATACTACTACGCTATGCGTGTTCTACGGACTTAGATTGAGGAGAATTCAAGCAAACCCAAATTATCAGTAACGTGTTAGCTATATACCAAAATTAAATAAGAAATACAATGTGCCTATGTGTAAAAATGAAGCAATAATTTTAGTTACGCAACTCTAAAAGTATGCACTTCACACATTCAAAATGTACAGCAGTGACACAATCGTCTCGTGTCACCGCGTCCATTGTGAGCCGACGACGTGCGACGTGCAGTCGCGCTGCTCGCCGTACTCCCTGTATGTTAGCGTTAGCACACAACAAAGGGTTGCACTGGCAGATTGCTTAATGGACAGTGAAGGAAGATAGCGCCGTGATAAATCACCGACGTGATTACCGACCCATTATCTAAAATACAATCTCGGGGCGACAACTTCCACGGCTGAAAGTAAAGTTGTTGATGTAATTGACGTCGACGCGAGAAGCCACCGCTGTTGCTCGGCAATTTTTAAACTTGTCCCTCTTAATTTCATTTGGACTTGCTTTTTTAATAATCAAGTTACGGATAAGAAAATATTAAAATATATATTATTAGTATCACAAATATTACGCAAACATAACTTTTTAAATATCTAACTACTGTATTCATTGATAGATAAGATGAATTTTCAATCGCACATATACCTACACTGACGCGGTTGTAACATTATTACACTTGCATACGTATTCTACATATGTGAATACATAGGTACACCCTCCATCGAAGTCGATCAACGGCAAACAAATAAGTATATTGGTGGCACAATCGAGTCTATTTCATGCAAGCCCCTCAACTGCCGCTCAAAGCGAAGCCTGTGCGATTCAGCGACAGTCCTTTGTGAAACTCTCACAAACGTTACAAAGGCACAGCTTACTCTACATCTCTCTATAACCAACTCAATTTAACATTGCAATTAAAAATGTAGGGCAAAGCTTTCTGTACCATTATACAAATATGCGTATAAGAAATACATATACTTAGGTATATTTAAATGTATGGGTAATAATCATCAATCTTACAATAAACACTTACATCACATCGTATTGAAATGTAGGCTTAGTATTTAAATGGATTCCCATTTGTAGTCCCGAAACATGAAAATAGCGTGGCTCTCGAACAGGGAGGGGTCCCGCGTAGACTTAACCCTTAAATGCATATTGTTGCCAATTGTCTACGTTCCACCTTTCGTCAAACTTTCTTTAAAATAATATAGTGTGTGTATCCGAACGCACTTTTATAACCATAGACAGTTAATCACGCGTATAAAAATAATACTTGGATGTCATTTGGCGGGTAAAATGAAAACTTTTTGACACTTCATTGTACCGTTTCGCAAAGTTCAGTGTGTTTCCCAGAACGCCACCTTTTATTTTTGTTTTTTCATTATAGCAGTGATTTATTTAGTTCAAAAAAATATATTTGTCAACTATTGATAGGTAAGTTATCGATTTTTGATGTTGCTTTTATAAAATATACTAATTATTTGATAAAATTTTGAGAATTACTGTATGTTGCCAAATGTCTACATTATGCGTTTGAAGCTTATATAAAACACGCGGGTGTATTTAGCGTTTGTTGCTTTTAGCTTATTTTGCTATGCTTTCAGGATGTCTAAACAGTTAGCTGAAAAAGATGTCGAGTATTTACTCGCTGCTCTTGAAGACGGGACTATTTCTGAAGATGAAGACGATATAGGTGACGAGAATGAGCTAGATTATTACCCTAACGTACAGTCTCTAAGGCAAGAATTAGAAGATGATCAAAGTGATGATGAAGAACAAAGTAATGAAGATCCGCCCTTAGCTGTTGAAGAAGAAAGTGGGGTGGTTGATGATCAGCTCAGTAATTCAGCTCCAGGTCCTTCATCTAACCAACCTTTGTCAAGTATTCTTGGAGCCGCAGCTTGGAGACAAAGAAGTAGAGAACTCATATGGAAAATACGTAATTTCGTTTACAGTGAAGACCTCGTGCGTTTTTTAGGTAATTCAGACCTTTTCCCACAATTAATCGCTCTTGAAACCCCTTTTCAATTTTTTTCGCAACTAATAAATGAAGATATTTTAACTGTTATTGAAGAGCAAACGAATTTATATATCACGCAAAAAAATGTCTCAAATTGTCCTCCTGTAAGTGTCACTGAAATTCGACAGTTTCTCGGCATTATTATTTTTATGTCTGTATACCATTATCCAAATGTGCGATCTTACTGGGGTAAATATGGTTTCAATCAGATTATGCAGACCATGACAGTAAACCGGTTTGAGAAACTGAGATCTGTAATTCACTTCAACGATAATGCACAGCACAAGCCTGTTGGGCACCCAAACCACGATCGTCTTCATAAAATAAGACCTGTAGTGGAGCACTTGAATAAATTGTTTCTGAGTGTGGCACCATTTGATCAGAGGCTCTCTTTAGATGAACAGATGTGTTCCACTAAGGTAGCACATTTCATGAAGCAATATCTACCCAAAAAACCCCATAGATGGGGTTTCAAACTATTCGTTCTATGCTCATTATCTGGTTATGCTTATAGTTTTGAAATATATTCTGGTAAGCAAGATATTGATAACTTACCTGATGAACCTGATCTTGGTGTAGTCGGTAACACTGTCATTAGGTTGTGTCGTGCAATTCCTCGAAGGATGAACCATATAATCTATTTTGATAATTTCTATACGTCCATCCCTTTACTGTATTACTTATGGACTCAGGGAATTTATGCATTGGGTACGATTCAGAGAAATCGGCTCGGGAAGAATTGTAAATTACCAGCTGTAAAAGATTTTATGAAGGACTCTGTTGCGCGAGGTACTTACGAAGAACAAGTAGCGGACTATGAAGGTGTTGATATCTCTGTGACTTGTTGGAAAGATAACAAGCTTGTAACGTTAGCGTCAACTTATGTCGGCTCTGAACCAGTACAAACCGTTACTAGATATGACAAGAAACAGAAAAAACAAATTTCCATAGACTGTCCAAAAGTAGTTAAGGACTACAATGCTCATATGGGAGGAGTGGACCTTATGGACAGTTTTCTATGTAGGTATAGAATAAGAATTAAAAGTCGCAAGTGGTATATCAGACTCTTCTACCACATGATTGATATGGTTGTGATTAATTCATGGGTACTTTACAAAAAAAACAACCCAAACATGACACTAGGTGATTTTAGGTCAGAGCTTGCAGAGTGTCTATGCACATTTAAAAAAAATAATGATAATAAAAGAGGTAGACCATCGAGTAGCTTCGTAGAAAGGGAGATTGAAGCCAAAAAGCGCCGAGGCCCCATGAAGCCTGTGCCACCAAAAGACGTGCGGATGGATGGTATTGGTCACGACGAGAAAAGATGCAGCTCTAAAAACAGGTGTAAACTTCCAGGTTGCAAAGGTTTTTCGCGAACAGAGTGTACCAAATGCATGGTTGCTTTGTGTCACACCAAGGATCGCAATTGTTTCGCTATATTTCATTCAAAATAGTCTGTATACCCCCTTTCAATAAATAATTTACACATATTGTACCCTAGTTTGTATTTACCACTACACGCATAGTGTTGCCAAAAGTCTACATTCATTTTATTTCAACGTAAATAGTTATTATTAAAAACTAGATTTTTTTTATTATTTTTTACATAAGCTATGACTTCATTTCTATCCTAAATATTTTTTTGTTTACCAAAATAAAATATCATGCATTTAAGGGTTAATAAAATACTCAAAGCGTCTGCTGACGACGATATATGCAAATGAGACAAAACAAAGTGGTAAGAATAACAAAGAAGACATTTAAACAGTCATATTATTGTAAAAATGTACTAAATAGTTTGAGCTTGACTCGATTATTTATTAAAATAATGGAAATCGAGAATGTTTTGTGTTTTAATAAACGTAATACACCGCTCTCAAAAAACAGATATTTTAGATCAATATAGTTTTGTGGTACGTGATTTCCTCGTTCATGTTGTTCGTGGCTTTCGTTGTTGATGTAAACAAAGGCTGAAAAAATGTTCGAACCGGCGAAATCTAAAGAAATGTCTCCTCTGTACCTTGGTTAGTCTAGGGTGGGCGTACTTTTAAAGTGTATTGCGTATCCTCATACATACGTATGGTGAGGGTTATTGTTGTTTTTCAAAGCTGGAACGTTTCACCAATCTGAAAGGGGTTTTACCGTGGTTTCGCTTCGCTTCTAACAGATTTGTAGCTACGCATTGCACATTTAATACACGGTGGGTGCTTTTATACCCCGCGGTCGGATTTATTGAGTGTTTGGATCCATAAAACTGTAACATTGATCCATAATTATTTTTATAGATATGTACTACGGTATAATATCAGAAAGCACACTCTATTGTGTCTCCCTTGTGTAACATTTTTACGGTATGAAATATATAAGTATTCATGTTAAATAAACAAAAGCAACTTTTAATTTTACTTAAAAATATTTTTCTGAAGTATAACATCTTTTCATACTTTAGCAACTAAAAGGATAACAGAGATCTTGTGTCTAGACGGGAGATCTGAAGACCATAATTTATTTGGTCTTTAAACTTACTTGCGATATATATTATTGTCTTAAAGAAATTGCTTTTGAGACAAGTAGAATAATCCCAGTTAAGAAACTCAACAGTACGCGATACGATCAAATGGATGCAACTTAAATAAGCATTAAGAAACATTTTTGCGACCTCTACCGAGATAAGTTTCCCTTGATCCCGGCCATTGTGATAGCCATCAGTAGGAAAGTCCGTGAAAAGCCCCGGACTCATTCGCCATTCATGGGGTGATTTGATTTACTTAAGATCTTTGCCTTGATACTGTCTATTAAGTGAATAGTGTATGAAAGGATAGGCAGGTGGTTTTCTAAAAGTCCCACATGTTATCGTAATATCCTTCTTTACAAATAAATATTTCAATAAAATAGTATTATTTTCTCCGCTGTTTGTTCGATCTTCCATCAATATTTTACCAGTTATATGGATATACTAGTATATCTATATTGATGGGTAGTTATATGTATTTTGATTTGTGATAGTATGTTAATTTCTATATAATATAAAAATATAATTTAGCTACTCTTCTAGTAACTCAAAAATGGCTGTACAGATTTTAATGATTATTGTCTCTTGTGGTTGTACAGATTTTAATAATTCTTGTTATTCTTGTTCGTCTTAAAACTAAACGGCGTTTTTGAACGAAAAAAATAATGACATTATATGACCCGGTGGCGTAGCAGAAGTGTAAATGACTGCCACGCCAAAGGCCACAGGTTCTATTCCCGCTCAAGTAAAACATTTGTGTGCGTCAACATGGATGTTTGTCTTGGTCTGGATGTTTCTATGAATAATATGTCTGTATTTACAACAAAAAAAATATTTGTACGTATATCCATTACCCATAGCAGAAGCTCTAATTAGTTTGGGAATAGATGGTATATTGTGTGAATGTGGTAGAATTTTATATTAATGTTAAAACACATAATTTGTAGAGGTATCTTACTTCGATTATTTGGCAAGACGATGTCTGTTGAGCCAGTCAATACAGAAAATATTAAAATGTGGTTTTACTTATTAATCTGCTTTATCTTCAAATTACAGATTTGACTAAAACAGAGTATTTTTTATAATTGTAAATCAAGAGATGGCGTTGAGTATATCAGCAACACTTCAAAGACGCTTTTTCTAATTTAAACTGAGGTAGAATACGGAGTTGTACTACCATCTAAGTATTTTTTTAACAGACTACTGGCGGTACAAAAAATTATTTATGATGCGGTGATTGGGTTATACATAAATCAAATAATAGACAAAATGCATATACCTATTCTAATCAGCAAGAAGTTTTTGATTTAGTTACTTTTTGGAGTTGGATTACAAAAGAGGTGCATTACAGAAGGGTGGGTTTAACGCGTGGTTCCGGGCGAACGGACGGACGATTTATAAAATGAGTTTGCGGTGCAACCAAGCCGTGATACCCCATTGGTTACGTCTCACTTCTTTAATAGTGACGTACCCGCTTAACGGAGAACGTTATCGATAAAATTTGTAATGATTAATCAAGAATTATACATAGGTACGTTCTGACTGATTTTCATTATCTTTAGAAACTGTGTGTAAATGCCCAGTTACATTATGGTATTTCCGGTCTAGAGGAAACAATTTTAAAACACATTTACACAACGTACCTAATACACACATCAACAAAGTCTAGGGATATCTTAATCCTAAATTATTTACGAGTTTATAGTTTAGAACCTTGTTAGTTTCCACAAAAAGTTTATATACAGATTAAAACCTCTTTTATTCTATTTTCAAAATTTGAACATGGAAAGAAAAAAAACAAAATAATAAACAAAATATGGCGGCAAATTTGCTAGTAATTCGTTACATTAAAGAAAGTTAAAACTGTTTTATTATAATTATTAATGAAAAGGGTTTTTAATTGTTTTTCTTTTTTAATTTAACGTGACGTACGAACTTTAAAAGTCATGTCACGTCGTCATTTGAGTCGAGATGAAATGTTACGAGCCGTGGGCATGTTAGAAAATGGTGCAATTCAACGCGTCGTTGCTGAGGCCCTACATACCAGTCAAAATGTGATATCAAGGTTGTGGTCACGTTATCGCAGTACTGGAGATGTGGCCGAACAGCACACAGGTAGATATCGTGTTACTACGCAGAGACAGGATCGATTTCTCCAAATGACCGCCAGAAGACAACCCAATATCACAGCGCTGCAACTAGTGCAAAGGCTCCAGGAGGACCACCAGCTGCTGGTAAGCGACCAAACCGTGCGAAGAAGGTTACATGAAGTTGATCTTCATGCTCGAAGACCATTGCGTGTTCCAGCATTGCGACGTGGCATTCGCGGTCGGCGGCTTTCGTGGGCTCGGGAGCATTTACCATGGAGTGACGAACAATGGTCTTTGGTGCTGTTCACCGATGAGTCCCGGTTTGGGTTTCACCCGGATTCACGAAGAACACGCGTTTGGAGAGCTCCAGGGAGAGTTAGCCGTCTACGGCACCCTCAGGAGGTCCACCCATACCAAGGCGGGACAATCATGGTGTGGGCAGGAATTCGTCTTGGCGGACGAACCCAACTCGTTTGGATCCAAGGCAGCATGACTGCACAAAAATACCACGAGGAGGTAGTAGAGCCCGTTATTGTCCCACACAGAACTCAAATAGGCCATGAATTTCTACTCATGCACGATAATGCTCCTTGCCATACGGCGCGGCTGGTATCGACCGCTCTCCGAGAGCACGATATTCAAGTTTTGGATTGGCCTGCACAGTCGCCCGACTTAAATCCTATTGAGCATGCCTGGGACATGTTACAACGAAAAGCTTTGAGAGATTTTCCACCAAATTTGACGACTGAACAACAACTTTACGAACACTTGCAAAGGACATGGGACCTCATACCGCAGCAAGACATTGACAATTTAATTTTAAGTATTAACAATCGATGTCGATGTGTAATCAATGTAAGAGGTGGCAACACTGATTATTAATGATTAGATTTTACAAGATTTTTTCCATTTTTATTAAAATTAATAGTTTTTTAAGAAGAAATGTTTGTTGTTATCATACTAATTTTCCATGATGATTAAAAAAAATTTTTTTTTTATTTAAAACAAAAAAAAAACACGAAATGTTTTTTATTTTTATTAAAGACCTTAAAATAATCTATGATTCTTCTATTTACTGTATCAGAAAATTCTTCATAGATTTTTAGATATTTGATGAAATATAAAATATCCCTAGACTTTGTTGATGTGTGTATACTCTGAAGTATTTGTCTGCGTTTACCAAATGGCTGTTTATTATTTATTATATAACACTTTTTTGTCAGACTATGATATTAGCGTCAACTTTTTTCACGGCAGCATCAGGTACTTAAATCATAATAATATATTTAACACGGGTAGTCCACGATGTACGAACTATTATAACCACTAAAAGCTGTTTACAATGTTAATAGTATTAAAAAGTACCTATTTCTTTACTTATAACAAACAAAAAGCACAAAATAATAACATACATAAATAAAGCAAGAAGAACATCCCTATTTCACGGGCATTTGTCGCGGGACGTCACCATTTTTCCCTCGCTGCGCCGCCATCAGTGGAAAGTTAAAAGCATTGAAAGACATATCGCGGGTTCCTTCCAGGCTCCATTGTTCTCTCGCCCTTTGTCCCGCGCCGAATGTTTTAATGTAATTGGCTTTGTGAGACGGTTTTTTTACCCCACTTCCCCCTTGTGTGTAACATACGAAAAGTTTCGCCTATATTCACTTCGCTGGACTTATTGTAACTAGTGTAATTATTAGTCGTACTTCCTTATACTCGTACGAGAACACCAACACGTATACTGTGAACATGACGATCATAATAGAGGGGGTTCTTTATTTTTGTTTATATTATACAACAAGAAATTAACAGCAATTAAAAAATCACTTATAACTTGTATCGAGTGGTTCTTTTGCACGAAATTATCGGTTTGAAGTCTCCTCTGACTCTAGCATAAGGTTAAGCTGGCAGGTCTAACAATAGTACCGGCATTGCACTACGTCCTTACTCAAATTTAAATAACAAATATACATGACCCAAGTACCTATAACTGAATATAACATTAAAATGAAATACTAAAGACAGATATACTATCTAGGTCACCATTGTACTAACGATTTACTCAAGTAGTTTCGATAGATAACAATATGATATGCATATTACTATAACATCCTTCCTATTTTAACCACCCCATCTCGTCTGACTCCAGTAAGTGAGTTGGATATAAATTGGGGCATTGTCTGTGAATCTGGAGCATTCGCGAGACTTTTAGGATCATTCTGCAATACAGAGCAAAACGGACATGCTGTTTCTCATTTTCTCCTTCCCGGTAATATAATTTCCCGGACGCCAGACAGAGAGAGGTAAGGATTGATTATTATTATCGGCATGGAATTTTTGCAGAATAAGATAGCTGATCTTGAATGAATTCCCTTTTGTTTTCTCGCTCTGATGCTGTTTCGTTTCGCTCTAGCGCACAGGACTTAGCACTATATACACTCCTGTCACCAGAATACAGGATCAATCCGCAGTGTGATTCGGTTAATTTTTACCATCAGATATGGGTAATATTTTTTTGATAAATCTTATAAAATATGTGATCAAGAGTATAATAATTCTAGACTTTAGAAGCACCAAATGGAAATACTAAATTTAAATATAAGGTTTTGTTAAAATTAATATTTAGGTACATACCGAGTCCCCTGTTGATCTAGCTGTCGGATTCTGAAACTCGCAGGTCGTAGGTTCGTACCCACCTCAGGCAAGTGTTTGTGTGATGAGAACCATGCCTTATGACCTTCTTTGTGTTCTGTTATTAAACAATTTTTATTTTGAAATACTTATTGTGAAGCTACAGCTTCATTATTAAATTTCTTGACTTTATTTTTTTCTGTTTATTAGTGAAAGTAAAACTAGATTCTTTTAGAATCGTATCATTGTGTTTCGTTTAACCTTGCAAAACTGGTTACTGTGTAATATTTGCATATGTTTTTATGCTATGCAGTTCATTTACCTAATATTCATCTAAAATTTCACCTAAAATTTCTTAATATATTTCTATGTTGTAGAGTTGCCAAATCAACAATTTTATTTTTAAGTGTTTACTTTTATTTAATGTTTAAAATACCAGTCACATCATTATAAGTCTCTAGTATCGTTAATTACTTTAATAACTAATATTATCATGGAGACTCAAAAATGTACAGTTGAAAGCATTTATTAATCGTCCGTGTGGTTACGGATTAAAATATAGAATGTCACCACCCCATATCATCCCATGGGTGTCGTAAGAGCCGACAGAAGGAGCATATTATGCAGAGAACACCCCTGTAAGAGAAGGAAAACTTGATACAAACCCTATACAAACTCGTTTGGCCAGCGTGGTATAGTAAGTATGCAAGTTCCTCCTTTCAAAGGAGAGGCCTAGTCCAGCAGTGGACTGTTAGAGGCTGATGATGATAATTAATTTCGATATGTAACATAGGTAAGACGACTAAGGCGCGAGAGTTTTAGTCAGTCATGGTTGGTGAAACACAATTGAAGGGACGGAGATATTAAAGGCAGTATTTTATAACTCAGACATATTTACATGAACCAGACACGATTTAGCTTTTAAATTTTGAAATCTCTTTACCTTTTGATTTGGAATTTAACCTATGATGTTCCGAATGTAATCACAATACAAAAGATAAACGAGCAACAGGTCAAACATCATTGCAGAATACGACTGTGAGTGAGGGCAGAGGGAGCGTGGCACGCATTTCTGGCTAGTTTGATATCAGCGCCCGTCACATCGCTACCGTTTCTTCGTTGGCGGTCTAACGTACGATAAATTACACTTAATCATACTATACCTTCTAGTTAAACGAATTGTTACCGCAATGAACGCGCCAATGTTGTTTATCAATCAGTGATTTTATTTCCTCTTACATTTATAACCTGTGACTATTAACAGTGTCCCTAAAAGTGTCTAGTAGTAACATTATATTTCGCAATCTTTAAGATTATTCGTATGTTTAAAGAAATCCACAGGTTGTTGTTTCATAGTATTTTGTATCCCCAAGAGAGCTGTGGTTGAAATTGAGACTCTATATCTTGAATGTAAGGCAGTAAGTTGTTTAAGAGACCCGGGGGTGTGATTTCTGATATCACCTGTTGAGTTCTCTGAGAAAATTTACTAGAAGCATGTTTTGGAGGTGGATTCCGTAAGTATTATCATAATTATACCATAATTAAGTAATAACACAGGTTCACACTAAGTCTGAACATTTTTCTGTACTTCTAACTATCATAATTAATATCATTACTGTACAAGTATGAGGTTTTTGAAAATGAAGCTTCGAATTAACCATCTATAGTAATTAACTTATCAGCCACTAAGCTGTTCAAGAAGGGATAAATAAATTTATATCAAAGTGCATATATTACATCTTATTTCTTTACAATTATATAAATAAAATATCGAATAGAAAATACTTCGATAACTTTGTCGAGTGGAGGCGAAATAAATACTGATACAAATATTGCAGATCATATCATTTATTTTATTTTATCCACTAACCTTAATTATTGTACTGGTTTAAATATAGTTTCTCACATTTAAATCAGTCATCCATTTGTGACTTAGTGATGTATATTACAAATAATCATTTTACTTACATATTATTGACACAGCAATACGAGGCCATATTTTATAGATATAGTATCTATATTTAGTGCTAACTCAAATCCGACGAAGCACTTTCTTAGGGACTGGTCCCTTGTCACGGCACAATAAGCCACAGTAATATTTATGTCTCCTTACGTCAGTATGCCCCTCGGAAGCGGTCTCAAGAGACTGTATTATGATGTCACAGGTAGACCAATTTATTTTTACGATTGAACATAGTATATACTTATTGGTAATAATAGGAATGCGAATATATCATTGTTCATTGACATCCATATTTCTTTCAATAGACATTGGTCATGCCTTAAATGTTATATAATTATATATTATGAATATCTATCAAATGAAATGTCTTATTATATTGTTTTATTGTTCGTGTAGTGAAGAATTAAGAATACGAAGTGCCTTTACCCCTTTTTATATAGCATGTTATGGGTGTCGTAGAGGAGGCACCACTTAGGAAAATACATGAAGCGCTAATAGTAAATATCTTACCGATGAGACTGAAAACTCGACATCAAACCCTATGCCAAACCATCTGGCCAACATTGTATATTAGATCCAATCCTCCAATTGCCTCCAATGCTATTGTGAGGCAAATTAGGAGAGACCTATGTTCAGCAGTGGCCTACCACAGGATGTATGATTATGATGAATGACTTATTAAGTAATTTTAATCAAATCATAAAGGAAACTAATGTTTCTTACGAGTTTTCTACAATTATCACCAATTATGGAAACGATTGCTCATAAGCTTGGAGTATTTGAAAATAAGGAATAATCCGTAATAAGACATAAGGCACGATCATATCAAAGGAGAAAATTAACCAATTTTTCTTCAGTGGTAAGACAAAAATACCGAATAAACATTAAAATTACTTCGTTCCACTGAATTAGTAACAAAGTGAAGAAAGGCATAATACTCATGTAACATGAGAAGAGATTGCGACCTAATAACAGGTCTATTAGAATGACGTAAGATCGATACAAGACTCTCGGGGCTTGCGACACGAATATTAAAATTATCTACAAGTCTTCAACGAATGTCCCCGACCCCTAGCTCCATTCGATTTGAGGGAAAAAATCGCCCCGGGGACTTTTATTCAATTGCCTGGCACTGTACATTTTATTAGTTTGTTAAGCCTGTACATTATGTTGTTGAACGTTGCTAACTCTTTAATTATAGTACTTAATTGTCAGATCTATTAACCTCTTGAAACATAGTAAAAGATAACACCAACTTATTTTGAATAGATAGCCTTAATTATTGTTATAATGTTATACAATGACATTGGTTACATGATTTTAACTCCTAAATGTACAGTTAATAAAAAATAAAATCTATGATAAGTACCTATGTAAACAATATTGCTATGCTCTACCACTGTAGAGCAAGAATGATACTTCATTCTTGCTCTAATCCCCGTGTAATATTAATAATAGTTAACAAAATAAATGGTCATCATCATCAGCCTTTAACAGTCCACTGCTGGACTAGGCCTCTCCTTTGAAAGGAGGAATTGGCCTACTATACCACGCTGGCCAAACGGGTTGGTGTAGGGTTTGTATCAAGTTTTCCTTCTCTTACAGTGCTGTTCTCTGCATAGTATGCTCCCTCTGTCGGCTTTTACGACACCCATGGGATGATATGGGGTGGTGACATTCCGTATTCTTAATCCGTCACCACACGGACAAATGGTACCGTAACCTAATTACATATTGTTGAAGAGTTCTGTTATGCAAAGAATAGAGCAAATCGTTCGCCCCGCAAACAAAAACTATCTAACTCTATCTGTAAACAACTATGAAATTAACTAGCATTATATATCTAGTAACTTTACTAAAATTATTGGTTCTTCTTATTATTTTTGATGTTCCTTAGCCAAAATGACAAAAAACGGAACCCTTATAGATTTTTGATGTCTGTCTGTATGTCACAGCCATTTTATTCCGAAACTATTGAGACTACAGGCAGGTAGATGTTTTCTGTGAACTGCTGCGTTATTTATACACAAAAATAAAAAAGTACAGAAAATTAAGGGTGGCTCTCCATGCATGGACTTGACTTCAGTATTTTTTTTTTTTCATCATTCACATACTTGCGGGGAGTGTATAGATACATAAGTCTTAAAAAATTACGTCAATCATTTGAAAGATAGACGCTTCCAAAGTGGTAAAATGAGTGACCTCTAACTTTTAAAGTAAGAGAGTGACAAATCTGAAAAAATAATGCTGTAGATTGTAATGAAAACTCCCAACGAATGGTTGGTTTGAACAAGATGGTGTCAGCAGATTTTGAGTTATAGCAAATATTCCAAATCCGCAAATATAAGTTTGTCGTTCATACAAACACTAGAGAAAACAGAGTTATTTTTGGTAGCGAAAAAGTGGCAGTGATAATTATTTGGTTAGGTGAGGATAATGGGTATGTTAAGTAGATACCTCTACTACGAAATGCTTTATGAGCGAGTTCGACTCGCACTTGATTTATTTTTTATAAGTAAAAGATCTATAGGGATAAATAAGTATAGCACTAAAATATTTGGAAATATTTAAGTACTATACTAATTCATAAATTATATTCATCTGTGCAATTCGTGCATTAATTGAAGTACGAGGTTACAAGTGTTTAAAAGCGTACGAAGTGCGGATCCACCCCTTGTGAGCGCACACGATATTCCGCGAGCCGTTCTACTTCCTAATCCGGGGTATTTGCGTAATTGATATTTACAACTAACCTGGATTTGGGAACGCTTTCCTTAGGATTAAGCTGGGATTTGTTTGGATTTGCCGTCTTTCGAATTCACTTCAATTTGTTTACAGCTTCGTACTTCTTTGAGTGTAGATAACGTTTATTGCTAGAACACGGGCGTTTTATTGTACCCTTTTCAGATTTACATACTGTGTTAGGTAGCTATTTTATTATTTTATAGAACAAATAACAAATGTTTTTGTTAATATTTTCTAAAATCAGCGCATGGCTTTTGACACTCGTTTTATCTTAAAGCGTAAATAAAAAATGCTTATAAAATTAAATACACACATAAAAAAGGCTAAGCAACACATATAGTTTCAAATTATTACATAGGTACTATTTGAAATTATTAATCAATTATTATATCATTTCTTACCAAGTAGGTAATACCTATGTAAACTTTTTTGATCTAGAGGATATACTGGCTGGTTGTAAAAAAAATTCGAGTATCATATTTGTTTTTTTTTTCACATATTCAAAAGCGAATGCATTTGTTCGAATTTTATAGCGTTTTCTTTGCTTATTAAAATTTAGTATTCTCTATCAATTTTATGATTTAAACAATAATTTGAAAAAAAATTGAACAAGTTTGGATTTTGAGAAATTTTTTACGTCATGGAGCGACGTCATTTGAACGCAGATGAAATGCAAAGAGCTGTAGGGATTTTGCAAGCGGGAAGAAGTAAATCTCAGGTATCTCGGTATTTTGGTATCAATAGAAGCGTTATTTGCCGTCTTCATCAGCGTTACACTAACACGGGAGATCCTGCTGAGCAGCACCCAGGTCGAGGTAGGTGTACAACCACACGGCAAGATCGATACATACAACTGACTGCAAGACGCCAGCCGATGTTAACCGCCCAAGAAATAGGTTTAAGGCTACAAACTTCAAGTGGTGTTGTTGTTAGCTACCAAACTGTGCGAAATCGACTTCATGAGTATGGCCTACGAGCGCGACGGCCAATTAGGTGCCCACCGATACGTCACGGGAATCGCGCTCGTCGAAATGAATGGTGTAGGGAACACATTACATGGCCCCGGGAACAAAGGGATAAAATTTTATTTTGCGATGAGTCTCGATTTGGGTTCAAGCCTGATACTAGAAGGGTAAAAGTGTACCGTCGTCCTGGAAATACTGAAGGACTGAGGCGTGTTCAGGAAGTGCATCTATACAACGGCTCGACAGTTAGGGTATGGGCGGGCATTATGAAGAACAGACAAACTGAGCTCGTTTTTGTAAATGGTAACATAAACGCAGTAAATTACGTTGAGGATGTTCCAAGAGTTTGTGCGAATGGACGGACATAAGGATGTCCGTCCATTCGCACAATCGCTTGGTTTCGATTTCATGTTGATGCATGACAATGCGCGTTCGCATACAGCTTTGCACACACGGGAGTACTTGGCAAGGGAAAATATCCTGGTATTGCCTTGGCCTGCACAATCGCCAGACCTCAACCCAATCGAGTATGCATGGGACATGCCCCAGAGACGTGTTTTATAGGACTTGGATGTAGTGACAACAACCCAACAACTGATGGACTTACTAAAATTTCATTGAGAGCAATTGCCGCAGGATAACATATGTAGTGACAACAACCCAACAACTGATTGTCTTACTAAAATTTCATTGAGAGCGATTGCCGCAGGATAACATTAACAATCTCATCGATTCTATGAATAATCGGTGCCAGCAAGTTCTCAATAACAGAAGAGGCCACACTTTGTATTAAATTATGCAATTTTTGTACAACCATTTAATTTTAGTTTAAGTTTAGTTGATTAGGCACCGTACTTTGTACTACGTACATACAGTACTTACTCGTAATTATTGTTAATTAAGATTATTTAAAAAAAAATGTTGTTTAATATCAAAAGAGCATTAAAAATTATTTAAATAAGAAAATACTAAGGATTTCATGCGAAAACACATTGTAAAATTTAAATTTGTATGTGTTGCTTAGACTTTTTTGATGTGTGTATATTGAAAACATCAAACTTAGTATTTTTGAAATAAAAATGCGCAAATGGACGAGCAAAATCAAGAAACAACAGAGGCGTATCCCGGACGTGAGGTACACGCCGCCCGACAGATTAGGCCCCAGCAAAGAGAGTAAGAATCTACCAGCCAAATACGAATATCACAGCAAATACAACACGCTGTCTTGTTTGCTTTCCATTTTTTATTATATTTGTTGTATACGCTGTGCGCTGCGACAAAATAAAATTAATGTTTGAAATAGAAATATCAACTCGAAGCACGTTCATCAGGCTCGTTTGTATTTTTAAATTTAGTTTTATTCGTATTTGATAGATTCATAGTTTAGCTTTGATTTTCATTTGAAAGGTGTGCGATAGCTCACGAAATATTTTTAAGGTTTTATAATAATTTTATCTGAAAACGTTTTCAAACAAAACATGCTGTCCCAAAGCCTGACGTTATATCGTTATTATAATTGCATGAAGTAAGTAGGCTGCCATCGTTCGCTGAAACCTCTACTAATCTGTTAGACATCATTTAGATAAATTTCGTGTAGTGGTGTTGACGTGAAACCTACGCGAAATCGTAGCGGATACGTAGCACTTCGTAGCTCTCTGTAGAGCGTTATTTTTAAACTACAGGTGAAATTGATACACAGTACGGTTCTCTGACTATAATGAAAAGCTTTTTAATTCCTTCATAGGGGCGGGGTAGTCCTGTTTTTATAGTTATAGCAATTTATTTTTCATACTAGATAATAATGGTGCTATACTACCGTCATACTACGTTTCTTATCTATTTTTAAAGCGCATGTTATTTGGGATAGAGAAAACATTCTAAAAAAATTTGCAAACATACATAAAAATCTGCTTAGACGTTAGGAAATTATGACAATAAGAAACACCTATATTCAGGTAAATAAACTCTGTAATCATATTTATTTTTGGAAATCTTGTAAAAGTGGATTGTATTTCACGTTATACTACTGGCAAAACCACGTTTAAAAAACAAATATGAATAGAATATATCGATCCCAAATCCATTTAAAGCCAAATTGTCTACAAATTTAGATTTTTTTTTACAGTGCGTCATTTAATTTATATACAAATCTATAGATGAAAGGATTCTATCTAACTTAAGCTGTTTCAATGGAGTTATACTTCCCTGACATTGCTCTCGGTATTGCAAATCGATGAAATTATTGTTTTATTTGTAGCTATTTCTTTTCATTCAATTTCACCGACATCCATGAACGGCCATAAAATAAATCTGGCCATAAATAAAAGCAAGGAGACGCTAACAAGCGTCTCGGGTTCACCAAGTGATATTTCTTAGCTCTCGTCGCCATTTTTGTCATAACTCTATTATGTTCGCGAGTGTCGAAATGCGAGATCATTCACTTGATTTATTTATAGTATCTGCTGTCTATCGTATGGCATAGGTTTTATAACTTTGTTCGAATCTGTAAACAGTTTTACATGGAATGTGATCTTTTTAGTTCATTCAGTAAATTTTAACGGTAGATGCTTCTTTATTATAATTTTCTATACACTTTTAGATATTTATGTAGTTAGACGCAATGTAAAGCAAAGTGTTTCAGACTGATGCACAAAAATAAAGAATAATAAGTATAGCTGAATGACTTAACGCTCTGACTAAGATTAATAGACCAATTTCTCGTAAAATATATTAACTTTATTTATTTACGAGTACCTTAGTATACTTACCCATATTCCAGTTTATCCACACTTAACATTTGTAATTTTTCTAACAAATATTTTTATTCATCCACACATAAATGTTGAATACTGACAATTTTTTCTTCTTTACTAATATAGCAAATAAGTATCTGATAATGTTCTATTTTCGATATGATAACTCAGTGGTATAAGTACCCTCAGCGTCGTGTGTTACTCAATAAATGCGAGGAAGGTCCGAGTGTGCGCGGCTGTAATAGGTCGTTACGTTACATTGGTTACATTTATTTATTACATGTTTTATTCACTATCTGCCGCCGCTCGTGATAGTTGACAGACCAGCCTACCTAGCCCCGACATTTTTCCAAATTATAAATTGCTTATTCGAACGTTGCAACAATGACATTCTATCAAAATGATTTTTCTCAACCTTTGTCTCATCAAATACTCGTCACGCAATTAATGTTGCACCATTTAAAAAAACAGATTCCTTTGTTCTAGTTTGTTAACTGAGAGATATTTTTATTGATGCTGTGAGTAATATTTTTACTGTTCATCGATGGCATCCTAAATTTATGCATTTGCCATCGGTGATCGCAGAGGGTCGGGAAACAAATTTAACCGACAATTGTAAATCAATTAGAGAGGGTGGCTTTACGGGGTGTAATAGCTACTCCCTCCCGCGCGTGTTGTCAGGGCCGGAATCGAACACGATTATAATTTTATTTTATTACATTTAAAGACCGAAAATCACTCTTAGATAAAATAAAAGTGTGTCAGTATAAAAAATATCTTTAAAATATGATAATAATTGTGTGTATCTTTTTCATAAAGACCTCAAATCGACTTTATTTGATATGATATAATACTAATGTTACATTATCATTATCTTTAAATTCAAAGCCAATATGACATGTGAAGAACTCAGACTTGAGTCTTTCTTATCATAAATTGATAACACTTGCTCGTTTTTTTTAAACTTTCTGCAGCAATCATCCTCTATATGTGTCACCATGCACTGCCGCGATATTGTGCGTAAATGCAGTGACAGGTGTGGTGGCAAACGAGTCGATCGATCGGCGATATCCAAAGACTTATCTGCCGTGTACCTATGTGGCATCTTATCATACCTATTCCTTCAGATAGATAAAAAATACTTTGTTGTACACCATTAATAGAGGATTACAATCACTTAAATACATTTTTAAACACTCGGACGGTCTTCCAGTCGGTCATATACTGCAAACATTAGTATTATATTGTGAACTTTAGATTCGATTTTTCCTAACTGAAGGAAGAAGAGTTGAGTACTTTAGAAAATCTACTCTAGTTTAGCCGGCGCATACGTTGATTATCAGATGGATCAGGTCAAAGAGCAAAAATCTCAAGATGGCAATTTTAAAGCGAAGATGGATTTTACCAGAATCTTACGTGAAAGTTCAGATCTCAGTCCGTTTTACTGCTTCGTAATGATTTATCAAGCTATTATAAAAGCAATTTCATTTAAAATTAAAAATCAGCTCTTTATTTAGAAACATTACCATAAAAATTATGCTTAAAGGAATAAACAAGAATTTTCAAAGTTATGTTTCTTACTAACGCTAATCGTAGATCAAATAAATCAGGGCGCGTGTCGTCGTTAAACGAAAACTTTACATATTCGAGCTCTACCTTGTTCTATAGTAAAGCTAGCTATTAAGGCAATTGCCTAAAACCATTTATGAGGTTTTGATTTGCATAACTAAATATCTGACGATCAATGTCAGTATATTTAAACGTTATACCATCAAGACAACATCTATTATTTTCTTTATGAAGTTAATTAAGCAACCACTCATGTTCCAGTCTTAATTAACCCTTAATCAAACAATGGTAGAATATATGCCACATTCGATTGATCGATATGTTTTGAGAAAAAAAAGTAAAATTTGAATGCAACCTATAATTATTTTTGCTTATCTATTAGAACGATTAACAAACGTTTGAATCTTGGTGGTGGCGGTAAAAGAAAAAAAAGCTATCGTTTGTCAGTGACTGTCAAAATCAAAACATGCGCTAAAATTTATAAATTTTGCACTGAAATTGTGATTTATTTATAAATATTTGATTTGTGCTTGGAAAAAATCCGGTAAGTACATAAGAGTTATTTATTTGTAAAGTGTATGATATTGTTAGGTGTTGAGTGTATAAAATTGGTTGCTTTGAGTAATAATTATATCTAAAATATGTTCATAAAGTATGTGGCTAATATATGACCATTGTACGTTAGCAGAAGTAAATGTTTCATATAACGAAAGTATTGCCGTGTGGTTGACGGCATAGAATACAAGTGTCGCCACCCCCTATCTTCCCGTGGGTGTCGTAAGAGGCGACTAAGGGATAACACGATGCAAATACCATCTTTGCGTAGAGACGGAAAACTCGACATCAAACCCTATGCGTGGGATAGCGAGGTCCCGGGTTCGATTCCCGGGTCGGCAGTGTTATTGAGTTTTTCTGGTAGGAAATTCTTAGTAGTAGCACCTGAGTCTGGAAACTCTATTGCGTGGGTCTAAAATATATATGGCGAAAAGTGGGTGTAGAAATACACCTCTGCCTACCTCTTCGGGGTTATAGGCGTGAGTCTATGTTTGTAACGAAAGTATCGTTGTAGGAAATTTTGTCAATATATATATACCTAAGTAATTTTCGTTGTTGTTATTGACAATTTTTTTATTTTTATAGGTCAAGATGTCATTCAGTAAGCCACTATCTGATGGTACACTACGTGGTATTTTGGAAAATTGGTCCTCCGGGAATTTTGTTTGCGTTTAGCAAGAGCGCTGATTAGCGATTTCTCGTGCAAGAAGCAGAAACCTATTCAAAAATAAAAACGGCGGAAAATTTGGCGTTCCCGATGAAATTAGGCTTCAGAGCGTCGGAATTCACTTTCCAGAAGCTCAAGAGACTTATTAGCGCTGCAAGTTTTGTTCAACTCGAAATTCAGAGGATTACATACAAGAATAATACATCTCATTTTATACACTAATGAAATGGTTTTATTTTCCTAATCAGACAATGGTCATATAGCTGCCACATTTGAGAATCGTTATCAGACAACGGTCATATATTAGCCACCTAAAAAAAATACTGATCCCGTTATTATTTTTTTTATTTTTTGTTTTACATATCTTAATTACAGTATAATTAACTAGAATTAACCAAATATCCCGACATATCGCCGCGAGTAGCTCGTATCCGATTAAGGGTTAATTAAGGAGCCTGGTTCCCACCCTGGCGTCTGTAGATATTCATAGTGGGGAATGTTGAAGTGCACATTGTGATCTACGCAATAACCACCCACCAGACCCCGGTCTTGCGCTCACCCCTGCTCTTCACGTCTGATCCAGGAGTTCTGTCTTCGAGATGCTGAGATAACCTATATGCACGAAGATAGGCCACCTTTTAACTTGTAATAAAGTAGGTTAATATAACTATATAAATAAATGGTTATACTCATATGCGTTACTAGGTTGACAAATTTTATATTTTTTTCCTAATCCAAATGTGAAGAAGTTGAAAATGTTTACGAATGACTTGTCTTATTCTAAAAATAATATAACCTAGCATTGCACTTAGCACAGTGCGTTAACGTAATGGACAAAGTTGCAGTAGACAAAGTTAGCTTAGATGTTTTAGTACAAAGTGGACTCTGGCAGTGATTCAATTTGTACTCCAAAATTATATTAAAGCTTGTTGGAATTCGTTATGATGAGCAAAACCATAAAAAACATTTTTGGAATTTGTATAAAAAGTTTATCAACAAAACGTAGTATTTCAATAAATTTTATCAATACTTTAATATCAAAATGACTGTATCCATTAACAGGGCGCAGACAAACAGGAACAAAATAGTAATTATACCATTTAGAGTTACGTCACATAATTATAGTGTTCATGTATAGGGTGCATTAGTGGGACAATGAAGCGCTGCGCCGCCAACGCGCGCTGCGCGTCCGCTCAGACAGGGGTGTCTCGAAGGGGGTCTTAACAAAACTGATAATTATGTTTTTATGTCGATACTCTTGTATGTAGATCAAGACAAGATATATCCTATGAATATTCACATCTTGGTTACACATGACGCCCATATCCAGGAGGTGATATGAATTTATCTATAAATATTCATTAAAACATTCTGGATCTTAAAAATTTCAATAAATTTCAACGAAATCTTATCTACGTTTAAGTAAAATTAATTAATTGATGACGTGAATCAAAGTTATAAGACGGTTTGCTAAATTGTTATTTACTTGCTAACGGCTTTTCTAGTTACGTCATGCATCGGTTTGTCCAAGAAAATATCATTATTACCTATTACTGTTACGTTCTATGAATTCGAAACTAGTACTCATGTGTGTTTTATATCGTTTAATAAGCAAGTTTTTCATGTTTAAACTATATATAATATTATTCCTTCCTATTTAAAAAAATCGCCTACGTACGAATTGTAGAAGGCATCAGACAACTAAATGTTTATACCGCCTTTGTACATTCTACTTCACTTTATTATATTAGTATCCCATTAGTGCACCGGCTTAAATTATGATTTAAGCCGGTGCACTAATTTGCTTTTATACAGTTTGCTTGTCTACAAGAGCCTGTGAAAACCATTAGCGCTCGCCCTGCTTTGTTTAATCGCATAATCTAATGAGTAACAAACCAACCCTGCGTATGTGTCCATCTGCGTAACCGTTGACGTCGGTATCTCTCCCGGTGATCCAGTCACAGCTAAACGCATTAGCGCGGGGAGTGACGCGCGATGGCACGACGCGACGCCGACGCCGCGCCGGGGTGTTCCGTCGCATCGCGCCTCGTTTCCACTTGGTTATGCCTTTTATGCGACGATTCATTACCAACAACGTTAAACGAGGGACGGGGACAGATAGCCACATTTATTGCTTTTGTCAGCGGAAAAATGAATTTACACGCCGATGACTTACGCACCGTCCACCCACAAGTCGTTATATTCGTAGCTACATTTAATGGCTTTGAATTTAACTGTTGATTTACCAAACTATATTTTGAGAACAAGCCTGTGTTTTCAGAATATTACTTAATAACAATCGTTTGATGTTATAAAACTAAAAACATTATTCACTATTTATGAAGCAAACGAAATCATCATAAATGATGTGACATACAATTGAACTGAAAATCTGAACAAGTAGTTCATATTAAATACAGTCTATAAATTACAAATACAAGAATAGTGTGTATATCCGAGCTATAAAACAGCAGCTAACGAAGTTACAGCTCTTTCGATAAAATCCGGGTAGGTGGGAGCCACCCGTGCCGTCGAGCCGGCCCGACCCGTTAAGAGAGAAGCCTATCATTTTGCAAACAATGAAACGCGATGTGCAACGACAACGGCAACGGCAACTAATTCAATCGTGCCTCTAATAGCTTCGAGCCAGCTTTGACACCATGCTACAGACTGACGCTCAACCTGATTTAGTCACACCTATACCTACCTAGTTACAACTTTCAGTTAAGTAATTATCTACGTGTTCAAACTTAAATTTAATTTGTTATAAGTAGTTAATGTGAAATATGTAATAATACTGTTCTATAACAATTGTCATAAAAGGGGGTTAATATTCATTACAACGAACTACATAACAATAAAAGTTTATATTTATTGGCACTTTTAAGTGCACGCCACAAAGAATTCAAAACTTTTAAAACAATTTCAATAGAGGTGTAAAGTTAAGCGACAGGATCCGTCTCTTTCTTTATCTCTGATAAAATATTCCTAAGTTCCGCATATTGTACAATGGGCACCCTAGGAAGGAATCTTTATCTTGAAGGAAAGTTGAATAAGTTATGAACAAGAAATAAAGTCGAACGTTCAAGATACTGTAACTATTTTAAAATTGTTAACATACGGATTTAAAATGCAATTACTTTTTAAATTAACTACACCATATCGCCTGAACGCTCTACTACTTTTATTGATAAAGGCTTGTAGGTCGAGTCTACTCGAGGCACAGGTGCGATCCTACATGTCAACCCTGTTAGCAGGCAGATGCATTTTAATTTTATTTCCTCCTGCGAGGAAAGTCGCCCCCTATCAGTTTCAATTACGGAGAAAATAACGGCAAATATCACTCGATCTTTATAGACTAGTAGTATTTATTGCAGAACACATTTTTCATGTACAATTTTTATATTTCATTACTTTTTGAAATCGATATTGTTTCTACGTACTTACGAGTGAAGCAAGAATAGTACATATAAGTACACTTGAAAGTTAAATCAATGAAGAATTAATTATAATAATTTGACAAGCAACCTATGAAATTTATGAAAAACTGTGGTCACTGTTGATATAGAATTCAAAATAAATCGTTGGGATGTAATTATGTATGTTTGTCGTTGTTACAGAAATACTCAATATGAGAACTTCCACGTGGAACAGAAGGGCTATGACCAGATGTACGATGGCGAGGACTTGGAAACACCACCGTCACCTGATAGACCACCACCACGGGCCATAGGTATGCTAATTTAATCATGTATTTTAGGCTTTAGTATGATTATCAGATTTGAATTTATCAAATAGTTAGACATCTTTAAAAAGACAATCTATTCAAAAACATTACACGAGTACACAATATAAATTAAAAGTTCATGGCGAAATGAGGTGTAATATTACACCTCTGCCTACCCCTTCAGGGATAAAGTCGCGAGACTATAGTGCTGTGCTGTGCACTGTATACATAGTATAGTGATGTGTACCTAAGTATTATGCAAATGAAGATATCAATCTTTATGCTAGGTAAGGTAATGAAGAAATTATACCTGTGCTTATAAATATTTCAATTTACTTACAATAGATAAGTACGTGCGCCCGGAATGTCCGTGCTTGACCGCGCGTTACACAGTGGCACTGTTGGCATGTGTCGGCTTCAGCATCATGTTCGGCATGCGCTGCAACATGAGCATGGCCAAGCTCAAGATGACCGAGTCAGAAGGGGTAATAACATAATCGCAAATATGATCACGGTTCTAAAACGTGTTCATTTCCACTAATTATTATCTACCAATTTCAGAATTCACCCGAAGAAACACCCTTCAATTGGACTTTGAGTGTAGAGTCATCTATAGATTCTTCTTACTTTGCTGGATATCTAATCACTCAAGTTCCCGGTGGCTACCTCGCATCTATGTACCCGGCTAATAGAATCTTTGGCGTGGCCATTGTAACATCTGCTATATTTAACATGGCCATTCCTGGCGCAATGTCTGTCGGTCCTGCTGCTGTGGTCATCTTGAAAATTGCGCAAGGATTTGTTGAGGTAACTTTTTGCTGGCAATAATTACAGCCTTTGTTATATTGTATTTTTTATCAAATATAACACAGATACAAATTAAAAGCGTTTGTAAGCAGTGTGAAAAACATAACGAGTGAAATGTCACAGGGTTAAAATTTTATACATTTGACATTCAGTACGTGAGCTCGCATGATCAAACTTATTACCAATACTTCAAATTTTGAAGCGGAGTTCTTGTCGAATATACGACTCGTCACGTTTGGATTTCACTCCCCTATTTGATACTCTTATAAAGCTAAACGCAAATAATAACGATATTACCCTTTTTATTTCTGGCTCCTAGATTTTAAAATCGCGCAATTTTATTTTAAGTGCATTGTTTTTATGTGTTTACTTTAAATAAGCACTTTTGTGTGAATTTTGTCATACATCAATATATATTTTACATTTCATTGTTACGAACACGAAAAGTTTTAAGATTCGTAAGTTCAATGAGTTTTAGTTCTTAATATTACCTACTTGCTAATTATTTATTTTGGACACACTCCTAAAGCTTTTTGTTGTACTCATGTAGATAAGCATGTTGATGAAATGTGTAGTTTATCAATGAACCATATATTATTTTCTCTTAAATACAGAATAAGTTTAAGAGCGTGATTTTCTAACCTTAATATCAGATCCACAGTAATTTTATTATTTCATTTTATGACATGGTCTCATCATAACATCGGCGATCTGAATATATTATAGCTAAGGTAACTAAGGAGTTATATTCTGGTTGATATTGAATTTATGATTTAAAATTTTCATAACTTCCAACAGCTGAAGAAATTAAACGTAAATATGTTTTTAAATCGGACTAAAAGTAATTCAATTTAAAGTTGTACTTGTTGAAATCAATCTTAAATCACCTTGATGTAAATATCGGCGTCTTTGTCGGATTCAAAGGACAGATTTTCAGTGATTGCCTAGAGAACGATCGGTATCTATCTTGAATCGCACTTGACTATAGACGACATCGCTTACCGAAGTATAAAGCCTCTTCAGGATTACCGGGCCCTTCGTTGCTATAGCGACGTATTTACTCGTCTCCGCATATCCCGGCTTAGTTGATTCTTCAATGCTTCTGCTATCCTATTAAATCTTTAAGATTGGGGCCATTGTTATCTATAGAAATGATTTTTTATGTTACTTTTTTTCTATTTCGTTCGATTACTTTATTGAAAATACAGCTGACTCAAAATGAATTTCGTAGAAATATTTTCTGAGTTCATAGTTCCTATTCAAATGCTTTCAAATCTATTGTAGGGTGTAACTTATCCATCTTGCCACGGCATCTGGCGTATGTGGGCCCCTCCAATGGAACGTTCCCGTTTAGCAACTCTAGCGTTCTGTGGCACATATGCTGGTATTGTAATCGGCATGCCACTATCTGGATTGCTTACGGACTACATCAGTTGGCAAGCACCATTCTATTTCTACGGTTTTTTTGGTGTCATCTGGTAAATATACATATTTTATTTTATTATCATTGATTAAAATATTATTTACATTATTGCGATAATTCTATTCTGACAGAAGAGATATCGAGGTAATGGTTTGCTTTTTTGTTATCAAGGTACGCGTTATGGCTCTGGCTAGTATTTGAGAGGCCCAGCAAGCACCCTACCATTGCGGCTAAAGAGTTGACCTACATCGAACAATCACTTGGCACCGCGACACAAGCTGCGATGCCTGGTTTCTGGGCGACGCCCTGGAAAGCGTTTGCCACTTCTCCACCAGTAAGATATTTAAAAATATTTGTGAAAGAAGCGTATCGTACAAAAGTTTACGCTTTATTGTATGTTTATTGTTATGTTAAACTCTTGTAAAAATCTTATATTTTATTCTAGGTGTATGCTATCATTGTAGCGAATTTCTGCAGAACATGGAACTTTTGTCTACTAGTAATTTTCCAGTCGTCATATTTTAAGACAAGATTCAACATGCAGATCACAGAGGTAAACTTAGATTTGACTTATATTGTCCACTAGTTGACACACTTAAGTGCTCTTTCTTATTGTTATTCGTCTTTTCAGTCTGGGTTTGTCGGCGCCATTCCACATCTAATAATGACGTCACTCGTGCCTATTGGCGGTATGATGGCGGACTACTTACGTAAAAATAACATCATGACCACTACCAATGTGAGGAAGCTCTTCAATTGTGGAGGGTTCGGTCTCGAAGCGTTTTTCTTCATGCTAGTTGCATACGCTAATAACAAGGTAGGTACACATTTCATAGCCTCATAAAACTACGTGTCTTATATTTGATTCTGATGATACAAGCTAAGATTGTTTTTTTCTTAGTATGTGGCGACCATAGAGCTGACCCTCGGTGTGGCGTGCAGTGGGTTCGCCATCTCCGGCTACAACGTAAACCATTTGGACATCGCGCCGCGCTATGCCTCCATTCTCATGGGTCTATCTAATGGTATAGGCACGATTGCAGGCTTTGTCGTTCCCATCGTAATCGACAATATGACAGAAGGAAAGGTATGGTCGCTAACCATTTAATATGACCACCAACAACACTGTTATGATTATAATAATTCAATGCTCATACTAATATGGTTAGTAGTGTGTGGTCTTTTAGGCATTGATCACTACATCCACAATACTACAAGATTTGGATTACCTAGTTAAAATAATATCCTCATACGTTTTAAATGAAACAATTTACACATATTTAACAAAATATTTCCATGGTTTTTATTATATACTTTGATCGTGACACTCCCTCGCTGTAACAGGATTGTTGGTTTCGCTTTCTTTAGGCGAGAACTGGCGAAACAAAAAGGACATTCGTCCGTGGCTAATTTAAAAAAGGAAATCGAGCTCGGCGCGAGTCGCACGCGGAATACAGAATGAGCATCATTGTGGGTGCGCGACGATGCGTTACACGCGCTGTACTGAGCTCTGAGCACTTTATTATCGCCCGCCGCTCAACATCTCGCACGAACGACTCTCTTATTGTGTACTACCTAAATATTCAAATGCTGCTTACAAATATTGTTCACTCAAACTTTTGAATGGTAAAGCAGCTTTCCCTAGTAATTTTAGTGTCCTATACAATATAATACATACATATTATGTGTATATAAATGTGTCCAAGTGTTGTATGCAAAATATGTAGGTAAAGGATTTTATAATCCGAAATTCGATTATTTAAAGTTTCTGAAAAAAACACTAACGCTGTTAATCCACCGACGCTCTGGCATGCGTCAATAAAACTAAGAAAAACATTGTCAGTTATATGAAGCGTTTTGTACTCGCTATGGTCACACTATTACAGAGCAAGATTAATTAATTGCATCCTTGTCGCTAATGTTCCGCAGATAACTGCGAAATCGTCGTTACACAAACACAGGCGACTTGCCAGGACTTGTGTCATCGCATGTTCTGTTAAGACGGACAAATTTTCGTATGATGGAAGTCGGAAACATTGAAACATTGCTGAATTTAAGTCCATACTACCCCGAACACACAGGCCACCAAAACTACAATGACAGCTTTTTTTGTTCTTCACATGTTATTTTTTGTTTTCGCAAAAGGTTCGCATCCGCATGCTAACTATGCGTCGGTAACAGCGTAAATGGTCTAAAAAGACGTACTTGATGTCGTGAAATCACATTAACTATTACCTCATTAATCAAAACCTGATAATTACAAAGTTTAGATTCAAGTTAGAAAATCCGTAAATGGTCATACAAAAAACTAACTATGCCTACCTGATAATTTATTACATTACGTAAGTGGTCAGGGAATAATGACAGCGTTAATTTTAGCAAAAAAAGCAAAGCTAATATTTTGTCAAATCTGGTAACGCTAGTAAGCGGAGCTCGAGTTCCAAGGTGAACGGCTTCGATGCAATTGGGATAGCGCTAGGACGACGATGGACTAACAGCGTTAATTAGGGTTACGCTGCATCTCTAACTTTTTTTGTACAGAATGAGATGCAGAAGGCGATAACTGAGTGGCGTGAGGTGTTTCTAATGGGTGCAGCGGTTCACTTTGTGGGCATCACCATATACGCGATCTTTGCGTCGGGCGAGTTGCAGCCCTGGGCTGACCCCGCCGTCGAGGAGCCTCATATGAAGTCCTTGGATCATGAAACCACCTTTGTAAGTATAAATACCTCGTATAGCGTCACGTTTCTGGTAGCCGGTATCGCTAAGAAATATGCCTTCACTGCATAGCTACATAAGTTCAAGTCTGTTACGTGTTGTAATTTATCGAAAAAGCAACAAAAAATTTATGGCACAAAGTAGTCGACCGCAGACCGCATTTGCAGGCGACGTGTCGTTGCGACACTATTGGTTTTTTATTTGTTTCAATGATATACCTTCCGTAGCGAGCAACACGTGGGCTACGGCGCGTCCCACGGTGGGCTGAAAAAATCAAAATGTGGACTTAGAGGCTAAGAAACTTTTTTTGGATTCTACTACTGAAAACATTTTTTTTTATTCTTTCTTATTCTCAGAATTTTGACAAAATCAGGTAAACTAATTATTTTTTTAAGTTTCAGATATATGACTAATTATGACTTTTTTCAAGTGTGGCAAGTGGATTAGGCCTAATGGGGATACCACATAAAAAAACGCGCCTAATATTTAACCTCTCTGGGTGGTGTGAAATAAAAGATAAAAAAAAAATATTTCTGCCAAAACCCATAAAAACGCAGTTCTCGATATAGTGCATAAATAGCCAAAAAATACCTTCTATCATAAACTTTCATTGTTTTCTTGAGATAGTTTGAGAATTACGAACAATTCTCATTTTATTGTTTTAACTTGTTTTAACTTAAAAAACACGCGTTTAATCAAAATTTTTTTATTAATATCTTAGTGTATTAATATTTTAGTATTAATATTCCAAAAATGGAATTAGTTTATTTATATTCCACTTTAGTTTTTCCGAAATCCCTAAGTCCACTAGCGAACTTTTTCAGCCCACCGTGCGTCGTAGCGAGGTGTCTCCCAACCGCACATCAGTATTAGCCGACCGCAAATTAGGTTTGCTAATGATGTTCGCAAAGATATCGGAACATCTTGTCTCATTTTAGAGTGTTCTCACTCAGAACCAGAAGGAATATGGCGCTACCGTGTGATACGGCCGTTTGCGGTTGGGTCCGAATTCATGAATCAATCACGTCGCGTTCAGTTGCGGTCTGCGGTAGGCTAGGTTCGCGCTACCATTAGTCGCCCAAGGTTTAAGAGCCAATACCAGAACCAGGAATATATCCAGTAATATGATGTTTGGTTGGTAAGACGGAGACTCCAATGGCGCCGTTGCGTGGCGCGGAGCAGGCGGGGTACGGCGCCATCGCGGCGGTGCCGCCGCGGCCGCCGGCGCCGGCGGCGGATAGCGCGGCGCACGTGCCCAACAACCCGTTCGTGTCGGGCGCGCTGTACCAGGCCGAGCCCGTGCAGCCGCCCGCGCACCAAGGCGCCGACGACTACCCGCCGAACGACTACTACCAGCACCAGTAGACGCCCACCATTCGAGCCGCCGCCGCCGCCTCAGTAACTACATACATGTACTCTAAATACATTTCAACATCGTTTCCCGTCAAGCTCGTCGCGTGGCTCGTATTTTTATAGGAAAATTAATATAACTATGTGTAATACAGTACCATTGTTCTCATCATCGTTAGCTTGTACTTGTATGTGAAATGGTTTAGCGCCAGAGAAAACTTATTTTCTAAAAAATAAAATGGACAAGCCTTTATATTATGTTAAAAATAGAAATTGTTAAGTTTTCGTTGGCTTCTACAGGCCCAGGCTTTTCTGTTAGTTTGTGCTAGTTCATTATTCGTTCGTGAACACCTCATAGTATTACATGAAGTACCTGTTTCGTTTATTGTTGTACCTGTACAGGTGTATATAAATTTACATATATTGGCATATCACAGTAGAAATACTTTGTTTCATATTTGGATGACTATAGCTTAATCATACTATTATCACTAAATTGATGGTTACCGTAATTTTTCGTCCTTGTTACTAAGTTTCATAAATTGTTGTAAAATGTTTATAAATATTTACGAAATACTTGAATTGTTCAAATTTAGAATTGTATTTAATTGGACGCGTAAATATATATGTATATCATAGGAGTAGACATTTAAATAAAATGTTAATATTATAAAGGGAAGTAATGTTATCATTCTTGTTGAAGTGTTATGTTTTATTGAATTATTTTGGTTTTACGAATAAGTTAAATAGAAAAAAAGTCAGAACATCAAAAAATATGTTGCTTTGATTAAGGTACCCATGTGTGTAGTTGTTTTAGAACAATAGTACCTGTCTAATTTTTAATTATAAATTAAAAAATATTTAAATCTACATAAATGATAAATATTAATATCTTAGGTTTGTTCAAACACACATTTCCCTTCTTAAAGCTTTACGCTTAACTCTTTGTAACTTATTCAATGAAAATATAAAATATTTCATTGACTTAAAAAAAATCAGTAGGATGTAGGAACATAATATTATTTTGCTGTTTTTAATAGTAACTTTACTTTGATAAGAAAATACGCATATAATTTATATGTGTATATTTGTAGCTCTTCGAGAAAACTTTTAAAGGCGAGAAAATATCTTGATCACAAATATCATAATTTGTGTAATTCAGTTCTAGCTTGTAAGCGTTCCACATAATGTTAAATGTGATAATATGCTAGTTCAGATAATTACTGCGAATAACTGATAAAATCTTTGAAAACTCATACAATGCCTCAAAGTGTTGAGGCGCTTTCTTATAGGTTTACATTATTATAATTATAATAAAAATACACTCGTGCACCGAAGTAGTGTCAGTACCTACTTAATAAATGTACACAAATGCACCGACTTTTAGTTAGCTAGTGCTATGTAGAACTCCTCTTTGGACGTAACTTGTACCTATCTTGTAAGCTTTTGTAAATTGTTCTTCAAATAGGCAACGCGTATAGGTAGGTCATTAGAGGTTGCCATTAGGATATCTTTTTCATTTTAAATTAAAAAACGTTTAGGTTATTGATTATTCATTTTATTTTTATTATTTATTTTACGTTAGAGGTTTGCCCGTGCAGCTACGTATACGTATACTTATAGGCAGCAAACGTTGCTACGATATGCATTAAAATTTATAATGCGTCGTGCCATGTCATTAAATAAAATTGAGTACAATCGATCTTCTTCTATTCTCATGGGTAATTAAAAATACCCTGCAAAGATTTGTGGTTATAAAACTCCGGTCTAAATGATAATAATAACTAAGATATATTTTATTGTAAGTACTTTATATATTGCCGCCTTAACTCGAGTACCACAGATGCAAAATATTATATAAATAACAATGCTCATGAAGCTGTTCACCACACGTGTGTTAGTAGTCCTTGCAGTTACATTATTAGACGTTTTCATAGTATCACTGTAACGTGCACTACAAATTATAAAACTATTCACAGACAGAGCGCGTAGTATGTACAGACTAGTTTTAAACTTAGGGATAAACTGAGCTACATTTCACTTAATTGTTTGCAACATTTTTGATTTGTTCATTATTAAATAATTTAAACTATTTTATATGGATCCTCTAATGTGTCTAATGTACAGTGAGTAGGAATATGGAATATGGATTGGTGATAAATATTGTATAAGGCCAAGCATAGCTAGTATAAATATTGTACAGTCAGAATACTTGTTAGATTTAAGGTAACAATTATATACCAAAGTAGATATTACATTACTAATAGTGGTTTGCTAATCATTTATATGCACTGCACATTTAACTTTTGATTTTCGTATTCAAGTATAGTATTAAATTTATTAAAATAAATTATATTAGTTACATTTTGATGTTGCTCAATCTTTTTGTGATTGACAATAATATTTCCAAAGAGTAGATAAGTATATTTGTTTTAAAAATGACTGGATTTTTTGCGTGATTGACAATAATATGTGACTTAAGGTTTTTGTTCACTCGTTAAAACGTGCACTATTTGAATAAAGAAAGGCGGTGATGTATATTGTGAAATACACAGATGAAGCACCATCACGCATTTTTCGAAGTTATATACGTACATTCGTACATATTTTGTATGTTTTGATTTAAATCGAATTTAATCGCATTATAAAAAAGTCCCAATGAGATTATATATAGGTAGGTAAACTGACAATAATTAATACAAATACGAAGGAGATTCAAAGTAAACCAAAGTTAAATAGATTTATTTCAGAAAAATGTATTTTCTATTTATTTATTAGTATTACTTCATTTTATAATAACACAACATTCGATGTTATTGTTGGTATTTCTAACAGACATCTATAGGCATCATTTTATATCAAATAATTAATTTGCACACGTTTCATATCAAAATTGTTTTCGAATGTAGACTAAAATAAAGCTAATTTACGTATGTATATTATTTTTATAAAAGAATAAAAATGAGCTATTTCATACCTTATAAAAAATAAATAGGTCACATTGGCAAATACTTGGCTCTTCAAGATCGTAACAAACAGATTTTAAAATTACGGATAATTTCTTTAAATAGATCACAGAATGCCAATTTTCTACCAATAAGCCAACGATTGTCACTTTGCTTTACAATATTTTCTTCTAATATTTTTGGAGACAGAGGAAGACTTTTGGATAAAGGTAGGGTCCTTTATATCCCTATACCTACACGTATTTTTTGCCATATTACTTTAGCAACTTGCAATTACAAGAGTTAGATTTGAATTAGATATATTCCTGTGTATCAACGAAATGTGCAATTGAAGTGCTTTGGTATATTTTCTTATCTTCTATACTACTACTTACTCGTATTATTACCCATAGTAAATATGAAGCAGATTATAGGTAAGTACTTGTACATTAAATCAAATAAATCTTTTATAGTTAGTTGATATGACGCTTAATATTCCTAAGTGATAGCAATAATGTAACATTTAAATATATAACGAATATAATCGTAGTATTTTATGTAGGGATAAATATATTATTAAATTTGACAATACTTGGTGTAAGCGTAGGTGTTAGTTTGTTGGACATGGGTGAGAATTATCATCTCAAATCCGATTCAAGTCTCAGACATGTGTAATTAGCAGCTGAGCATTATTGCTTAAGTACTTATAATTTTTATAATTTTGATCAATTAAATATTTATTTCGTTGTTACGCTGAATTTACCTGTAAAAACATTGCTACAAAATAAAAACAAAAGTTCTTTATAATTTCATTGCACTGACAAACTCAGTAAACGGCCCCATTTGCTTTGCGTGGCTAGTTAAGGTTTTAAAAAAATACTTTGACAAAAACAGATTCTACAAAGAGTTTAAAGATTTTTCAGATTCTTATAATCTTTGACAACCTAACAGTAAATTAATTTAAAAAATATAAATTTCAATAGTGCGCGAAATTTTACAATTTTGTTATAGGAAATAAATAACTATTGAAAACATAAATCTGAGTTGTTAATTTTACACGCCTGTCTCAGTATTACTTTTCAATTAAAATATTTCTTAAAACACTAAAATTATAGACTTAATTATATAGTGTAAAACAAAGTTGTTGTTTTAAATGATCTCTACGCCGTCAATTCTGCGATGTAAAAATATTTTGACTAACTTTGAAAGGATATTACTTGAATGTGTAGTGATTTATATATATTTATAAATAAAAAATCTAATGTTTTAGTATTAAAAATCTGTTGAAGTTGCTAATTTATCAAAAGGTAACCAACATATCATCAAAAAATAATTCGGTGAACATTTTTAAACGGAGGTCGACAATTTCACTATTTCATAAGAACTACGTAGAATATTAGAACAACACAAGTTATTAAAGTATAAACAATTCATATCAAGCTTACTTACATTTGACATAATTTCATCACATATTTTAAACAGCACGAGAATTGAATTATATGTATATTCGTTGACGTATACACAACTAATATAAGTAATAGTAGGTACCGAAAATTATTTTCAATATTATTATTTAGTAATTTATTGGCCGGGAGAAGTGCATAGTAATTTAATGGGTTTTCTGTATGTCAAATGTATCAATATGTATAGTATGTATAATATGATGTAAGTATTAATTGTAATGATAATTTTCACAATGTCCAAGGCTATGGCGAAAAGGGTACAGATCCCCCTCGCACTTGTTGCTGAGCACCTTTATGGTATATGATTGATTGTAAAACTACACATGAATGTGCACGAAGGATTTTATTTATATTGAATTTTATTACCTGCAACAAGCCTCCTTTGTGTCTTTGGCAATGAAATCAGATCTGACTAATCAAGCAATACCCAGTCAAATATTTCAAAATTTTGGAGTAAATACTTATTAAAAGTAATTTGCCAAAAATAAAATTAAAGTTAAAGGAGGAAACTATTTTATTTTATTCGAAAAATATTCTGCAGTATTTTATTTTTTAAAATGTGGATAGTTATTCTTTATTTGCATAGATACGATAATGATAAGCTATTTAAGGAAACATATGTTATAAAAACTAGTGATAGGACAATAAATGGGGTGATCTCACTCTATAAGGCTGTGGTGACAATAAAGCTTATTAAAGCGCCCGCTAGCTGTAAATAGTCATAAAATATAAGACAATACACCTAGGTACATAAGTTAGCTCAAATATTATAAATAAGAATATAATAACAAAGGATTTCATATATTTCTTTATTAAGTCACACCTCATAAAAGAAGGTATTAGTATCTTTTCATACGTCTCATATTTTATTAAACCTTATATCATTAAACAGGCATACCAATAAGATTTTGAACGTGACGTAAGTTTAATTTACTTAAACTCAAATAAATTTGGTTTTTGTATTAGTCTTTTGCAAAACATTAAATTAAACGTAAATATTTTGCTTTTCTCTAGTCATATTGTACAAAGTTTAGTGTTAACTGTGTTTATCATCATTTAAGTCGTACTATTATAAAGATAAGTAGATATATGAAGTACTTAGTGATAGTTAGATAAAGTATTACTTGCACGGATGCACTGATTTGTCAATTACTGATTAGACTCATGTTTAAGGATTTGCTTTCAAAGTCCTCATGCTACCGACGCTGTAAATAATTTATGTCGCTTTTTTAATTTTCTCATATTTTCATAAATATGTATTGTTATAGTGCAAATAGTCATGCATCATAGTAATATTATGCATTTATAAACGAATCTTGACTTGAGTAGTAGTAACTCAATATTTTACGTAAGTATATCATACATATTCTTATCTGATTAGAATCTTGTGCATCGACTCCCACGAAAATTTCATTATTATTGTAGTCATATTTGATGTTTTTATGTGTATTTATTTCATTCAAATGAGTTTTCTGCATTAAAAATACAGTAGACAAGCGTGTATATTGTCGATTAGTCATGTACATAGGATAATAAGTGAAATTGGAAGAAACAGTTCTGTCACATGCAAGAGTTTATTTCCATTCTGGCCTACGATATTTTTAGAGTGTACATAGTATCATAATTTAATGTATACATATAGAATCTTTGTATAATATAGCTATTGTAATTTATCTCCTGGTTTAACTTGAGAGTTAATTACAATATAAATTTAGTAAAGGTGAATACAGTACAAATAACATTGTACTTTTTCGTTAAAGCAAATTCTGAAAAATATTTAGTTTTTCCTTGCATTACATTTATTTAACTAGAATGTAGCGTTCATTTACTAGTAATAGCTAAACATAATTGAATACCTGTGGGTGTCCCAGGAGGCTAAAGTATCCAATGTGAAAATGTAGTATTAGGCATGCAAAAGCTATGTGTGAATATAATCGTAACAGCGTTGTACATATTTGGCTTATATACCAGTAAGTCGGGTGCATGACATGCGTATAGCGCGAGGTATTGAAATGTAACAATATACTTAGTTAAGCCGGCTAACAACTATTGTTTATCCATAATTTATAATTAATGTACCTATTTAACTTATTTTATCTACACAATAAATATTGAACATGATAGCATTAGTATACCAAAGACAGAGTTGACATAGTAGATGTCAGGCATAGCTTGACTCCTTCATAGCGAACGATACGAGTACATTTGTTTGTTATTTAATTTCAGTAATAGGTGAACGTGACTCATTAGTTTAAGTATTGTTTTTAAGAGCATAGTTATTTAATATCAACAATTGAAGGGAAATCTGTTGTTTTAACAACTCCTAGGAGTTCGACTCTAACATAATATTTTTAAGTAATGTTTATGAATTTATCTGTTTGTTCTAGTATTCCTTACTTCTATTATAAATATATTTGAAGAAAAAATATATAATTAACTTACAATAATATTTGTTAATTCATCGATGTTTAACTAAATAAGAAAATAACTTGAAACATCTAAATTATTAATCATCTTCGGTACTGCTATTAAAATTGTATGGTTTATCTACTTACTACGCTTGTAAGTTAACTATTTCCTGTTCTGTGTAACGTATAAAATAATTTAGATATATATTTTTAGTGTAACAATTTTGACATATTGTATTACACATTGTGTGGTCATATATTGTAACCACTTAGTGCATATTGTTGTATTGGAAACATAAACAATTCGTTATAATAGGTATCTACTAATGGATGAACGATTGGATATATCATATATTCCTTTACAAATGTGCTTAATGACGATTTCAAGATGTTGCTAGTCACTAGTGTGTGTAAATTGGTGTAAAAGTAATCCATGATCTCAATATTTGATCTCATATTGTAGGTAAATGTTCACGGTGATTTGTTCTCGTGCGCTTCTAAGACAATCTAGATAGCATGTGCTTACTGTTGAAACTTGTACTGTCCTTTCAAAATGGTAACATTATCTTCCCTAATATATGTTTTATTAAATTTAGACTTGTGTTTTTATCACCTTGACCTTTTCAGAATACTATCCCTCACTTAATTTAAGGAAGCAGTTGTCAATTTGCCACTATACCTGATAAGTAGAAGTGAATAGTATTTTTCTTCGGGTTATTATTTCACGTTGGTTTTACATTTAACGTGCCAAATAGTAGATAATTATGTTGTGTAAAGCGACAGTGTCTATACTGTTGCGTTTCGTTTAGTGAGTTTTTTTTCTCATGTGATTATGTGGGCCACTCCGGTTTTCAGAATGGCCGCAGGCCTCCGACACGGCCCTACGACTCTTAACTTGAGACGAGAACCAGGGCCGACAGCTTGACGTGCCCCGCTGAAGTACAGTAGCGCTCTAATGTAAATTCACGGCCACCCATCCAAGTGACTTTGAACTTTGCTGTACTATAACGCACGACCGCGGCCATATCGTCCCTTTATTGGTAAAACCGATTATCTGCACTTTTTTACAAAAATGAGTTATTTACACCAATCTACTCAACTTTTTGACCTTTATCTACAGGTAAAACCGATTTTTCGATACGATGCATAGTTTCCAAGATAGATACGCAAAAAACCAATTATAATACAAGCTTTTAGGTAACGTCTGCATTCAATAACAGCTAAAGTCTTATACCTGTACGATTTTATTGAAGCCTTGCAATCAAAATCACATTCAGTTTCATATCTTATTTTAGTTGCAATTTGCTTACACTCTGAACATACTGAAGCATTGTACTAATACAAACTAAAATTCTTTAAATGGTTCTGGTTTTGCTGGATTATTGGTAAGTACTTAGAATCTTACACATTAAAAAGAAAGTAAGTAGTTCTACTTGCTTTTAACAGAACATAATCCTTCGCACTTGTGCAGATTTTAATTCAATTAAAAGAGATTAAGCAGCTTTAATTGTTTTTCCACAACATCAGAGATCGTATCGTTTAGATTTAAATACAAGTAAAAGCAACTATGCTTAAATAGTTGTTTTTCACCGAAGTGTATGGTGATGTTTCTACATAAATATTTTCAGCTAAAATCAAGACTAATGTTGAGATTATGCTGCAATGTATGGATATGAAGGGGTATGCGGCTCTGGGAAGCAGCAGTACACAGTTTTAGTGCAGTGAGAGTTGGTAGAAAACAACGCACTGTCATAGGATGGCCGCTCATAGTAATGCTAGAAGGGCTTTTCTGAACTGGCTGGGGGATGGTAAACCTCGCACTTGATATTTGAAGAAATGAAAGACACGCGAATGATTTTTAAGCAGAGATTAAAATATTGCCAGAACAATGAGGAGCAAATTAAAATTAATATTTTGGCAACTGAGCACAAATAATAAGAATTATTAAAATTTCTGGAAAGCCACTCACAGATTAAACCCAAGACCTGCAGTTCCTATGAATGTCGACGGCGTGACTGAACCTGGAAAAATTGCAGATATGTTCAGAAGTTATTTTACGGTAACGCCGCGTCAAGTTGACATCAGTCAGGAACGTGTCACGCATGATATCTTGTCTGGAATTCCATTGAATATATCAGCAAAAGAAAGAAAAAAACATTCTTAAATCTATGACCAGGGGTAAATCTCCAGGACATGATGGCCTCAGCATAGAACATTTACAATGTGCTGGTCCGCATCTGCCGAGGGTTTTATCTATGCTATTTAACTTTACTGTGCGGCATTCCTATTTACCAACAGAACTGATGAGAACAATAGTTGTACCAATAGTCAAGAGTAAAAGCAAGGATGTGGCAGACAAGGATAACTATAGGCCTATATCCATAGCGACCGTAATAGCCAAGGTTCTTGACTGTGATTGAGCGTAGAATGACTGAGCAGCTTAAATCACATGATTCTCAGTTCGGCTTTAGAGCAGGGTTATCGACCGAAACTGCTATTCTGGCACTCAAACACAGATAGAAACACGCCTGTGTATGCTGCTTTTTTGGACCTCTATGGTCAAAATTGCGGGAGAAATCCATACCTCATGTGCTTATCGGCCTTCTCCAGTACTGGTATGGCCACCAAATAAATCAGGTTAGATGGTCGCGTGCATTTACTGGCTAGTACCTATGGGCAGAGGTGTGGTGTGAGGTAAAAGGTGACGTCCCCAGCGCTTTTCAGTCTACACATCGATCAGCTGATCGAGGAGCTAAGTAGCACTGATGTCGGATACTCTGTTGATGGTAAGACTATCAACATCATCAGCTACGCGGATGACATGGCATTGCTGAGCCCCTCTGTTGATGCGCTCAGACGTTTGTTTACAGTGTGTGAACAATATGCCACTGCTCATGGCCTATTTTACAAAAAAGCGAGTCGGAAAAAGCGAGGCTATGATTTTTCGAATAAGTTGCAGAAAACCTGAGGCTGTCCCGCCAGTTTACATTGACAGGGAGACACTGAAAAGGGTGTCACAGTTTAAATACCTCGGACACCTTCTGAATGAGGCCCTAGGTGATGATATTGATGTAGAGAGGGAACGAAGGGCGTTGTCAGTTCGATGCAATATGCTGGTCCGCAGGTTTGCTAGGTGTACTAGGGAAGTAAAATTACTCTGTTCAAGGCATACTGCTAGACTTTTTACACCTACAGCCTCTGGCTCAGATATACGCAGAGAACCTACGACGCTCTTCGCGTGCAATACAATAACGCATTCCGGGTACTATTGGGGCTTCCGCGGTTTTGTAGGGCGTCAAGCATGTTTGCTGAGGCAAACATAGACAGCTTTAAAGCGATCATACGCAAGAGAACTGCATCTTTGATGAGCAAGTGCAAGACTATTGCTACTTGTATGGAACCTAATTAATCTGGGCTATTGGGATGGATGTTTAATGGATTGGTCTAGGTGAATACTATGGATGGAAAACGGCACCTGCTCTAAATAATATAATATATATATATATATATATATATATATATATATATATATATATATATATATATATATATATATATATATATATATATATATATATATATATATATATATATATATATATATATATATATATATATATATATATATATAGCAGGTGGTAACTCGCCAACTCACTGGATGGGCCCTCTCTAGATAGCCAAGGCAAACAAACTCTGCCATAAACAACAAGAGGGCAACACCGGTGTGAGCGGCTAGGGGTGTAGAGCGGTGCGGCACCGGTTTCGCCATCGCAGGCCTCGTGACCACGGAGGCCCTGAGCGGGTTTCGCCGTAATTACGCCCTTGACAATGACACTTCCACCCCCGAGCAAATAGCTCTTGTGGAAGCCACAAGCCTCTGGCCGGGCGACCAAGGCAAGCCAGAGTCGAGGGTCCTGCGGGCACTCTTGGTAATCCACTCCAACAAGCCAATAAAGGCAAGCCGGAGATGAGGCCCTGACCGAACCCTCTGAAGCAATCGGGACGGCAGTGTCGCCACACACATTCAGTTCGCCACAAAGCTGCCCTGCGGTTTGTAAGCTGTCTTTCTATCCTGTAATATAATATATATCACAAGATAAAGGTGATGTTTGAAAGCTGTTACTATACCCTCTGAGATTGCGTTAGTCTCATGATGAGGTTAACGACTGCCCCAGAGGGGTTTTATTATTATCTACACTATAATATTATAAAGAGGAAAGATTTGTATTTTTGTTTGTTTGTTTGTAATGGATAAACTCAAAAACTACTTGACCGATTTTAAAAATTCCTTCACCATTAGAAAGCTACATTATCTGCGAGTAAGATAGGCTATATTTTATTTTCGAAAAAGTAGGGGTCCGTAAAATATTTGGCTTTTTCGGAAATGCGAAGTAGTGCCCTCAGGACGCGGGTGAAACCGCGGGAAACGGCTAGTTATTAATAATATATCATTCTTATAATTTTCCTCCTTTATTCAGTTTTTACGGTCATGTAGATAAGTAATGATTATTTGGTATTTTTGTAATTATAAAAATAGACCAGGCTTGCTGTAGTTCGTTGTATGAACATTTTGCAGATAGTCTACCACAATTCTTAATTTTACTCAAGCAAAACCAATTATCATTTTGAAAATTTCAATTTGTAGAATGTTTCAGAGTGTTATTTTTACAGTTGTTTTTGGTATCTTATTATTTTCTTCGAAATGTTACGGTGAAGCTTTAAGATAAGCTCCAAGTGATTTAATTAATGATATATATGCTTATGTCGTTATTCAGGAAAAAACAACTAAATGACCTCCCTGAAGATAGTGTTTGGCATTTTTTAAGCATTATCAATAAAGTACTTCTATTTTTATGATTTACAAACATACTTAATTAATTGTTCCATTATAATTACATGATTGCAGGTAAGATATATGTAATTTAGTTACATAATTATTCTGTCAAACTTTTAAATCATTATTGCCACAAGTTTAGTTTTCGGTAGATAATCGGTTTTACCAATAAAGGGGCGATATATTAGATTTTTATCTCCCTTATCCTCCTCATATTCCTTTTTCCATCGTCGGGAGAGGCAGCGGCTTGGTTGTTGTGAGTTATCTCACACAGCCTTGTGTCTGAGACAGAGTTAGCTATACTTACCATCAGGTGGGCCATTGACTCGTCTGCCTAAAGATAGAAAACAAGTTCTACTTTGAAGATTAAAATATGTACTATCTGAATCTAAAAATAAACAAAGTGCAAATATTATTTGTCTGTTTTATCTTGCAAGATTGTTTAACAGGAAATAAATAGCGGTTGTGTACGATATTATAATCAATTAACTCACATAGCCCCACTTTATCATCTAGATGGCAACACATGTCAAAAGGTTAAGGTATCTTTATGTTCTTGTAAACAACGCAAGGTGACTGTCACTTTAATACAGTTCTTCAATATTATTCATCAACAATCATTCGTTTCTTATCATCCTTGCGTTACTGGCTGACTGACAGACAAGCTATAGACAAAACTATTGGGCGCAGGATGCTGAAATTTAGCATGTATGTTCCTTGGGGACCGTAGGGGTGCACTAACGAGGGATTTCTCATAATACTCACGGGATCGGTCAAAACAGATAAATTAAAAAAAAATGTGCTGGCGTAGCTGCTGGCGACCTCTAGTTTACTTATATAAATGAATAAGTTTTAATAGGTAGGTACCTTCGTTTTTAATAAATTACGCGATATAATCCGTTAGATAGACATTACAAAGTACCTAATTATGTACTTAGTTGTTGAATTTTACAATTCTACTGTTCTAAAACCTCGAAAACGAATAACATTATGATTGATCTGATTGAATATTACACTTCCATGCTTATTATGCCTTTAATATCATTGTTAACGTTATTCACGTAATCCAGTAGAAAATAACTCCGTGACCCTATTGATTTTTACGCAACAATGTAAAAATAGCAAGACTGTCGTTAGGCTACAGCAACGCACTTTGCCGATTTGATTATATGGTTAAAGCCAAGTTAAAGCTTACATAAATTTCAGAAAAAATGTTATTAATTAATTCACTCATATATTTGCCATAGACCAAAGGACCTGTTAGTGTCATCCGCAAATGGAAGACAATAAAGATTATGAGAAAAATATTAAACCCAATTTAGTAAATGGTTGACTTGCATTTTATGTGCATTACATTACATTACATTACATGGCGTGAGGTGAGCGGTGTCATTTGTGACCCCAAAATGCCGGTTAAGCTCAAAGGACAGGTCTATAAATCCATCATTAGACCTGTCCTGTTATATGGCAGTGAGACGTGGCCTGTGCTTGAGCGACACAAGCAGAGTCTGCGTGTCACGGAGATGAACATGCTGCGCTGGATGTGTGGTGTCACGCGGAAGGACCGCATTAGGAACTCCCGCATCCGGGGTAGCCTTCATGTCCGTGACATTGCTGACAAACTACAAGAGTGTCGTCTACGCTGGTATGGCCACGTCTTACGTCAACCGGCATCTTACGTGGGTAACAAATGTCTTGCCATGCTACCTCCACCGGGCCTTCTTTGGCCTTCCCCGTTTACCGGGAAACGGGGAAGGCCAAAGAAATGCTGGCTTGACGTCGTAAGGGATGATATGCGTGCCAACCAACTAACCACCAGGGATGCTGAAGACCGTGCGAAGTGGAGGAGACATAGCCGGAAAGCGGACCCCGGGCTCCAAGGCGTGGGTTTTGGAGCGCAACCGGGACAGCGCTAGGATGATGATGATGACATTACATTACATTACATAGACTCACGCCTGTTTCCCTGAGGGGAAGGCAGAGACTACGGAACGCCATTTGCAACGATCCTGACATACCTCTCTTGCTTCATTCACTGCCATCAAGTTTCTCTTGCATGCTCTTCTGTTTAGGGTACTTCTGACCAGTACTTTTTTTAGGATGTCTCCTCTTTAGGGCTTTCTGTATCGCCCATTAGGTATTCTTTACATTGGCAACATTTATGTGACCTTTACAACTACTTACCAACAACATCTCTTCCTTTCTCCTTCAATTTCTTCCACTCAGGCGTGCACATCTCAATGACCGAGGTCAGAAGTACCCTAAACAGAAGAGCATGCATGAGAATGTATGCTCTTCTGTCTAGGGTATTTCTGACTTGTCCTTTTTTTAGGATGTCTCCAATCTGGTCAGAGAACGTCCACCTAGGCCTTCCCCTTCGTCCTGTCCCATTCACACTTGCCTTATATATCTTCTTTGTCGGTCTTTTGTCATCCATCCTCTCCATGTGCCTAAACCATCTTAACATGCCTTTCTCGATGCTTGTCACTACATCTTCTTTTACCCCACACCACTCTCTTATCACACAATTCTTTACCCTGTCGGTCAAAGATACACCACACATACTTCTCAGTATTATCATTACAGCATTTATTCTACTTTCAAGTCTCGTCTGCCATACCCAACTTTGACTACCATACGTAAGTGTAGGCACTAACACCCCTCTATGCACAGCCAAACGTGCCTTTTTGGAAACGTTTTGACTGTTCATAAACGCCTTCAGAGCTCCATTCACTCTATTACCTGCATTAACTCTTCTTTCAATATCTTCTTCACTCTTACAATCTCTTGTAAACAACGTATCTAAGTATACAAACTCATTCACTTGTTACACTCGCTGCCATCAATCAAAACATTACAAGCCGTAACGCATTCCTCCTTTTCAAAAACCATAACTTTCGTTCTACTTACATTCACTTTCATTCCTTTCCTCTCTCACGCACCATGCATGATTGTTACCATCTCATGCAACTCCTCCTTCAGCGAAGGACGCAAGTATTACCTGATCATCAGCATAAAGGAGGCATTTGATGAGTAACCCATTCATCCTTAATCCGCAGTCACTATGTTTTAAATCTTGCAAACAACTGTCCACGAAGAGGTTAAACAGCCACGGTGACGCTACACATCCTTGTCTAACACCTTTCTCGATGGTAAACCAGTCAATGTATGCTCTGTTTATTCTCACACAAGCTCTAGAATATTCATAAAGGGATTTCAGAGCTCGAATGAGGCTGCTGTCCACCCCATTCATTGACAACACTGACCACATTTCATTCCTCACCATTTTATCGTAAGCCTTTTCCAAATCCACGAATGCGCAATAGACCTTTAGACCTTTGGCCAAAAAATTGTTGGCTATGCTTCGCAAGGAAAATACCTGATCCGTACATCCCATACCCTTTCGGAATCCCGCTTGTACATCCCATATTTTCTTGTCGGTTACTTTCATAACTCTTTCAATCAGTACCTTTGCATACAATGTGCCAACAATGCTGAGAAGGCTAATGCCTCTATAGTTTTTGCAGTCTTGTTTCGAGCTTTTTCCTTTATAGAGATAACTACAGCTGTGGCCCAGTCATTAGGTACTCGGCCGGTGCTCCAGCACAAGTTATATAACCGCTGCAACTGGATAACTATGATGCCCTGTCCAGCCTTCAGATTTCGACTGTAATCCTATCATATCCTGCAGCCTTTCCTACTTTCCTACTTCCCAGTGCCTTCACGATCTCATCAATGCCAATAACGCTTTCATCATTGCTATCATTACCATTCATTTCATCGATCGGTGTCTCTATCGCCGTTCTTTCAAATAAACCTCCAAAATACTCTTTCCATCTTTTCAGCACGCACGATTCACCTTTCACTATCCTTCCATTCTTGGCTCTGATGGATGTGTATTCTGAGGATTGAGTTCTTCTTCGAACTGCACTAACGGATTTCCAGAAAAACTTAATGTTACTCCGGAAATCGTTAGATAATCTGCTATCAAACTCATCTTTCTTTTCCTCTTTTTTCCTTTTAACCATTTCTTTCATTATTCTTTTTGACCTAAGAAACTCCTTTTTTGCTTCATCTATGTCCTCACTCGTTGCTTTTCCCATTCTTTCATTTGCTCTGGCAGCCAACCAATCTAACCAAGCTTTCTTCTTCTCTGACACTGCTGACTGTACATCCTTGTCCCACCATGTATTCTTAACCCTTCGTATTTTCCTTCTCTTGATCACCCCACATACTTCAGACACTACACATACTACCTCTTCTTTAAAGGACTGCCATAATTCATCTATATCATTTATGCCATCGAATCTCTCAAATCTTTCTATCAATCTTCGTTTATACTCATCTTTCACACCTTACTCCTGTAGATTTTCTACTTTTATTCTTTCCAAGACTCTATTTTCATTATGCTCTCGGTGTCGCCATCCTTTAAAGAGCCCACTTATCTGGCTCAACACCAAGAAGTGTTCTGTGTGGATGCCGATCCCTCCATACACTCTTGTATCCAACACATTCTTTCTCAATCGTTCATCTACTATTACAAAATCAACCATACTTCTTCTAACATTTTTAACCTCACGCGTATACACATGTATCGTTTTGAGATCAAACATGGTGTTTGTCACACAAAGGCTCCACTCCAAAAAAACCACAAGCAATGCTTTTCCATTTTCGTTCACACTCTCATCACTGAATGCACCTAACACCCTTTTAAACCCCTCGCGCTTTACTCCCACCCATCCATTGAAATTCCCTTACAAGATCAATCTTTCGTGATCCTTAAAGTTCCTCAAAATATCTCTTAAACTCTCCCAAAACTCCTGCCTTTCATCTTGCTCTTGCTGTGACATACCCGTAACTATATTGACCGGTGCGTACATCCCTTATAATAAAGACACGAGTAAGTCCTACTTTTATTCTCATCCATAGTAGCCTAGCATTTACACATTCAAACTCTTTTACACACTCGCGCAGATAGTATTACACCAAATCCCTTGCTGGCTCTGGTGGTACTATCTAGCCCAGACCAATACGCCATGCTTGGTGGTGTCACACCCTTTCCTTTTTGTTTCATTCACACAAAGAACATCAATCTTTCTATCATCCATCATCCGACATACTTCATCCAATTTGCCGTCCATCCCTCCTCCAACATTCAACGTTGCAACGGTTTGCAAATCGGTACTTTCCGTAGGTCCCTTCTCGCCCTCACGGGGAACGAGACGTGACGGGTTGCGAACCGCGTCGCCGCCGTATAGAGAAGAAGTAGTTTTTGTTCCCATAGCGTTCCCACGAGATTTAGGGATCTAGACTGTCCATCAGAGCCCTTCACGGGGGTAAGGTGGAATGTCAGCTGTGCCCTGTGACCACCAACACAGGGACCCTCCGTTTACGACCAGCTTGCCCTTTGGCCGCGAATCCCTCGGCATGGGTCGGCTCACACCTTAGATCGGGGTTTTGTGTGGGGTACGCTCCCTGAAAATTGGTTTAATTTCGGAGTTTTCCTTCTCCTAGACAGGTTGTCAACCAACGCTAACCAGGCCCATCTCCCCGAACGTTTGGTTTAATTTCGGAGTTTTCCTTCTCCTAGACAGGTTGCCAACCAAGGCTAACGAGGCCCATCTCCCCGAACGTTTGGTTTAATTTCGGAGTTTTCCTTCTCCTAGACAGGTTGCCAACCAAGGCTAACGAGGCCCATCTCCCCGAACGTTTGGTTTAATTTCGGAGTTTTCCTTCTGTTAGACAGGTTGCCAACCAAGGCTAACGAGGCATATAATTATATTACTATGAAAACCAGAGTTAAAACCAAACCTTTGAAATTTGCGCTGTTATCCATTGAGCTGAAGAGCACCTAGAAGCCAGTTCTGGATGTTGTTGTTCTCACTTTTGGAGATCCTTCGCACACAAAAAATTGCCACAAACGCTAGAAATAGGGTCGGTTATATATACGGTCCAGATTTTGTAAAACCATCAACAGCATCTATGGCGTTATATCCTTCACCGGCGCAGTGGCTAGAGGTCATCTGATCTGCTATCATGACAAATCGTAATGACGTTGATGCTCTACAAGAGATTGTTAATCTGGCGTAAAAGCGCAATAGGTGGCTTTTTATAAGAGATTGGCACTTATGTTGTAGCATCATCAACATCATCGCCCTAGGGTTATCCCATTTGCATCCAAGAGTTTTAATCTTGGAGCCCGTGGTTTGCTTACTGTTCTAAGCATATTTGACAGAATATAAGCTTTTCCACAGAACAACATGGAATATAGCTACAGTCGTACAGACGCAGTAGTACTGCTACTGCGTCTCGCGTCTCTACGACTCTAGTGTTCCTACCTAACCTTCCATGGTTTATTCCAGTGTACGTCAGTTAACCAAGCAAACAATCTTTTCAGCTTTATTATATTAGCATAGATAATACTTGTATACCTATTAGGTAAGCAAATATGTGAAGACTAAGTGAAGTGCTATTTTATTTATTTATGTGGATGAAAAATAAAATCATGTTTCTCTGAAATCCCTTTTATTCTTAAATTATTATTATCACAATGTTTTAATAACATAGGTAGCTACACAATAAATTACACTCATTTTGAGCAACTATACAAACATACCCACAAAGATATATCACGCATATCGCGCGTGCGGCGACAAAGCGCCCCCTGTCAATAGTTGGATATTTGATTCCGGACTTTTTATTTCCCTACACAATTACTGCGCAGCCTAATATGGCAAAAGTAGCGTAAGGCCTGAATAAGTTTTATCAGTTTAGTGATTTATTTTTGTTGGATGGTTTTGGTCACACTTTTACGCACCGTCGAAGGCAATCACCACTCCACAGTTGATAATATGCTGCATGAACGCTTATTTGCATGCTTTTAAGCTTTTTTATTCTCATATCTACATACGTATCTTTTAAAAAAAATCAATAAACGCAGACATGGCTTACACATCGTTTACTGTTTTCAATTGACAATATGCGAATCTATGTTGACAAATATAATTCAGGCCTGAATTCTCTCTACCTCATCATTGGTTAACATTTTAATAACTATTATTTATTTAAGCATGAAGTTTTCTTGGTATTTCTTAGAGTAATGCAAGCACTTTTGTTCTACAGACTACAGAAAACCCCAAATCGCTATCTAAACTAATCCATTATGTAATAAATATTTTGGTAAGCTTTATTTATCTAACCGCGATGATACTCATCAGCTATAAGGTGAAACAGATCGTAAGCGACGTGATTTCCCTGGGAATCCTCTAGCGTATGGTGGTTTTGCATTTGTGGTAACATAGTAGACACCCCTGGCACTGAAATAGAAAATGCATTATTAGTAAAACACAGAGAAGTCAGTTCATGAAGAAGTAATATAAGAAGCGTATCCAGAGGCCAAAGAAATACTTTTCCATCATTATCAATCAAAGCTAGTCTCTACCTTTCTTTTAACGGCGAGTGCCCAGAGCATAGTATTGGCGCCCCCGAAAGGCCGATATTAACATGATTATTTATATAAATAAATTATTTATATTTTTTATTACTTATTTGATTTGATTCCATTAAAAATAAGATTACGAAGCTGTTTCCCTCGCAAAATTTTCAAAACGACTCCCAATAATTCTTGTGTGGACAAAGGTCCTTAAATTTTACTATTAAAGTTTACTTATTAATCTATATGTTACCAAAATCTTAGTAAGTATTTACTTATGAGTAACGTGTTCGCCCATCAGCACATATTCCGTGTCCTTAGGCTCGCACCATCCGATGAGATATGAGAGCAAACTGGCACAGGGTCCCGCCCAAAAGCCTGTGCGGCTGTTGATCGACTCTATGAAATATGGCGTCACTTTTGTATGGTCGCATGATAGAGTTTCTGCAAATAACAAAACATACATAAAATACAACAACAAGACAGGTATTTAATTGCAACTACATGCTTGTATTATAATTAGCAAAACGAACAAGTAGCGTAGTGGTTCTATCAATAGCGTGCACAGCGCCATCTCTGAAATATTTGTGAAACTAATATGCCGACTGAGTGTGTGCATTGTGGGCGTTAGTAATTTTGAGGAGCGATGTCATTGATCTAATGTTACCTCAATGAGCGATGTTGATAGAAATTGTAAAAGCGTCACCTCTCGGTGATTTTACATACTAAGCAGAAAGTGACTTGTTAGTGTATATGGCAGTTCTCTACTTTGACAAAAGGGCGCAATACCGTCCACTAGTCTTAGAAAATAGAATTTAAGCATTTTAAAGCAAATGAGAATGGTCCTTACGGAATATAGTGTCGTGAGCACATCCGGGCTGACTAGAGCCTCCGTTAACGTAGAAGTCCGCGTGACCGTTGGGTCCCCACTGGCCAAGAATACCAGCACCTGTATGCAGAATGTCTACGAAATGTGCGTCTGTGTAGTCCAAGTCACGAGATCGATTATTGCCCATGTAGAAGAAAATTGTTGGGTCCAAACCTGCAATTTATTATAAATAAAGAATTTTATTACAAATTCTTTACTGTAGGCAATAATTATTAATTATGTAAGTGTAGCTTGGGCACACATTCAAAGATAGAAATAATGATGAACAGAGCATGTTTAGGTACAGCTCTGTAAAAGATGATGTACATGTTACGATATTTATTTGCAAAAACTGAGTCAATGTAGGTTAACAGCTACAAAAACTACATCATGTAAAAAACCCTCTACATTTCACAATACGACTCAAGTAAGACTGTTAATTTTTGATGTCATATGCGTAATTGGTCCATGGAGACCAGGTATCTAAAATTGGACCTCCAATGTCATACAATCCCTTTACATTTACGTAAACATGTAGGTATTAAATGAAACCATTTTGCAGGAAACGTTGAAAACAAGTTTCAAAACTCGCTTCAGATTTTTGTAGAATGGTTGTTAAGTGTGAGGTCACATACAGAGTAATTAATGTAATAATAAATATCAGTCTTTACTTAAATGGTTATTCAACTTTGGTGCAATAGGCTCTTTCAAGGTTTAACTTGCATCAGTAAATTAAACCTTGACAGAGCCTCTTGACTAGACCTGTTCGTTAGTTTTGAGTTTATCGTGTTCATACAGACAGGACGGAAAGCGGACTTCATTTTATAATAAGTATACATCGATTATCCATTTGTCTGGTCAATTTGATTAACTTACCAGTAATCCTACCGAGTTTGCCATTAGCAATATAGTTAGCAGCAAGTCCAAGAATGTGTGCGCCAACGCTGTAACCGATGGTGTGAAGTTTCTCTGGAGGAACAGGTTTCACGGGGTGGTACTGCAAATACTCCACTAGCTGAGCGATGCATAGTCCTCCGAAACGTGGCGACCATTCTATCTGAAAAGATATTTATTTACCTTAAATTTCTTAACGTATTGATGAGGCCAGTGGAGGATCCAGGATTTTGGTTTGAGGAGGGCTTACTTTGAATTGGCCATGGTGAGGGTAGGTTTTGTCATTTGATATAACCAGCCAATTGGATAATGCATATGCTTTTAGAAGGAGGTATGAGCTCTTTAGCCGTCGCCTCTTCTGCATCCAGCTATGCTTACAAATCGAGGCGTTTTCGGGGCTATATCAGGAATGCCACAACACAGCAGAAATATAATCCAATGCGTTGGTTGCATAATTGTATGTATATTAAAGCTTTTGTTGTATTACTTGCTTCAGTACATTCCGTACATTTACCGTATCTCTATACTCTTATAAGTTATTATTATTTATTATATAGCTCTGTGTTGTGTAACAAGGTTTCGTATACAAATAACTGCCTCAACTCTTATGACTGTTCAGGCTTTAGGCCCTTTTCCTTTAAGAAGATGTTACTGTGTTACATGGCTACTACTAGTTATATTACACTGGAGTAACAATGGCAATTAAAATAATTTCAAATCTTGAATTTCCAGATATACCATATATACAATAAACGTGGTATGTGCCATATTGGTTACATATCCGGATGCTAGATGGCGCTGTGCAGGTTAGTACATTAGGGCCTCCGCTTTTAGACATCTCACGTCTTATTTTGCCCCAAACAGCGTTTGATCCGAACCCCACGATTTCAATATTAAATTAAATGAATTGGTGATTTTAGACTTTTTGGATAGCTTCATCCTTCATTACAGAATGATAGATCATATAAAAAAATCACATGTTAGAGCAAAAGCTCTATCAAAGGATTTCGAACCAGAAACTTTTGTGTTCTTAGTTACAAATCTCGATATAAAATGCTAAGACTAGCACGAGCAAAGTCACAGGTCAGCATGACAATGCACATTCTTAGTACACTAAGATAAAATCTACTTTAAGTTACGTATGAAACACGAAATATTGACTGACATGATTTAATCTCGTAAAAAGTGTGCACATGCAACTAAATACCACTGAAAGAAGATTGATGCGATTACTTATCCACCACTATGCCAACTTATTGTGGGTTAATGTTGCTATTTATCGACCTACGCCTGTATCCCGGAAGGAGTAGGCCGAGGAGTAATTTTACACCCACATTCCGCCATTTAATGATTTTTTCGGTCCCGCGCAATGGGGGTATAATTTGCCGTCACCGGGTACATTGCCAGACTACGCACTGATACTGAGAATTCGGCATAACTCAGTAACACTTTTGCCCGACCTGGGAATCGAACTATCCACTGGACCACTGAGGCAGGTAAATGATGCAACATTACCAAACATTTTAATTATTGTTAATGATAAATAAGGCTTGTTCTTTGTGAAGGTACATGCTAACACGTAGGTATGTGACGGTACCCTGTGTTAGTAATTGTACCGCAAATATTCTCACAAAAATCCAAACCCATTGTTTATCAATCAGCTAGTGGATATCACTTTACGTTGATTTATGAATGAGTTTATCTTACGTACTTACAGACGATACTCGTACAGAGAAGTACATAAGTATGTTCTGGTATATGTACAAAACAATTATGTGTCTGCGATCACTAATTTTTTTATAATTATTCTGATTAATATCATCATCATAGTCCTAGCATTATCCCGGTTGCATCCAAGATTACCCCTTGGAGCCCGAGGTACGCTGAGCAGACTAAACAGATAAGGCAGCATATCAGCTTTACCGTAAAGCGACTGCCGTCTGTCTTCGCAACTCAAAGGGATAGTGATATTCCCTGGCTTAGAGCAGTGTCAGAATATACAAGATTACTGTCTTCAAATTACGACAATCGAATATTTTCATGACAGACTCTTTGGTCTCCGAGGTACGGGGCAAGGGATAACTAACGAATAAATACTTGGTTACAACTATTTCATTCATAACATTTTTACTCCAATGTATATATCATTGTTTATAATTGTCATCAAGAAAAAAATATCGTAAGTACGAATTGATCTGAATTATATCACCATAAAAAAATAAAATGAAAAACATACATAGCGTTATGTCAGTAGGTTTAATAATAATCAACCTCGCAAGCGGAAGATCCGTGAATGAAAGAGTTGTATAACTTTCACACAAAACACGTCGTTCTGGAAATTCTACGATTATCTAACCCTGTTTTAAATTAAACGCTCTGAGTGCCTTTAATTTGATGACTTGTTTATTTGTAAATATAAATCAGTATGATTTTTGTTTTCAATAATAGGTATACAAGACCCAAAGCTCAAAGGAGGTAGAAAAATATCGATATTTAAAAAAGTATGGGTTTGGTTTTTTCTTCCTAATGTTCACACCTCCTGCGAACATTAGAAAAAACTGAACCAACCCGTCTCTCAGAGGCGATTATTTAGCACGCCGAATACTGAAGTATATATGTCCACTGATGTTTGTACTTTAGGAGTAATCGTATTCCTTCTCCTAGCGTAATCCCAGTTAGAACCCGGGGTCCGCTTTTTTTTTGTGTCGGGTTGGAAAATCCTCATGGAGTCCCTCTGCCTTGGAGGAAGGGCGAAGGGGACTGTCAGACTCTTACTGACTAAAGACCAAGCCGTGTTCCTCATGTGCCCGTGTTCCTCATGTGCTCCCGACGGGTATTGGCCCGCCAGGTGGTCAGGCGGGCCCCGAACAAAACCCCCTTGGCGGCGGATGAAGGTGTTGGGCTCCGCCGCCAAAACACCCAGCGGCCGCAGAGGATAGGGAGAACGGCAACGCAACACCGCATTTCCTCTTCCTCTGCGGCCCCACTGCGACGCAACGATGATGGTGCGCCCCTATTTGGTGGCGGGAGATAGGGCGCGCGGCAACGCAACACCGACACGTTAAGCCGGGACCGACGGCTTAATGTGTTCTCCGAGCACGGCACGGGCCAAGCGACAATTGACACTTAAACTATTTTATGAGTAATCGTATTATGCCACTTTAATTAGACGATACCTAATCAATATAATTATTATGTAAGTGTCTAGTTACCTGGCTGAGACAAGGCTCCTTAGCGATAGAGGCGTAGTCAACGATAATAACATTGTAGTTGTCTCTTGTGAAGTACGCTTTCCTCAGGTCGGTACTCGGCGACTGGTTCCTGCCACCGGCGAAACCATGCACTATGAGTTTAGTGGGATGTTTAGGGTTGAACTTCGAGTACGTCAAGGAATCGTTGTCAAGAGTATTCAGTACTTCACCCTTCTCTTGTGTCGTTCTGAAAAGACCAACAAGTGGGACAAACTTATTTCTCGGTTTATTTATTTTACGACTCTGTTAAGTAATTTAAAATTTAAATCATTATCTAATTATAAAACGTGAATCCACGTTGTATTTAGCGCTCGTAGTGCTTTTGCTATACCTACTTCCGTCCTCTTAACCTTACTTTAAAGTAGTTCAATGCCACTCGAACGGTATCTCTTGAATCATAGATTTACATAATATAATGTGTGCCTGACTCAATCTGTTACACAACAAATTACAAGTGCAGTCCATTATATGTATTTTCTAATATAAATATCATCATCTTGATAAAAAAATCAGTGCATTTTATAAGCTTGCTCTAGTATTACTTAATGCTTCCGTTACGTGTAATACATATTAGTATGTATCTAGATATGTTTTCCTTTAAGCCGAAAGTAAATGTATTTTTGACTAGGATGTATCAGATGCATGCAAGCTTCATTGCGATAACATGACATGTTTTTAATATACATGTTACTTTTAAATCGATAATCAGTGATATAATTTATATCCAATGAAGACGCGTAATAAATGACGGCAAATCTCAGAGCGCAGTACCAGTAAGTGATTAAAATTTAACTATATTAAATTATTATTAACTAGATTGATTAGAGGTTTTTCGGAGGCTGGTGTTGACAATGAGTCAGAGGTCGGAGCTTTTTCTTAATTTATAGACAACCACATAGATCAAACTCTATAACATCATATACACCTATATTAATTACATGAGTGATCTATGTATGTATAAATCATCAGCCTTTAACAGTCCACTGCTGGAGGAAGAATTGGCCTACTATACCACGCTGGCCAAACGGGTTGGTATAGGGTTTGTATCAAGTTTTCCTTCTCTTACAGTGTTGTTCTCTGCATAATATGCTCCTTCTGTCGGCTCTTACGACACCCATGGGATGATATGGGGTGGGGACATTCCGTATTCCTAATATGTATGTATATCCAAAATATATTATAAACAAATCAATTTTAAGTGATCTCGACATATCAAACGCAAATCACTCTCGTTTGATATAAATAATTACATCCTACTTATACATCGTTATTATCATGTAATATGTGTAAATATGAATGGTTGAATTTTATTATCGATATCATTACGTACCGTGTATAAATATAAAACTGTATCTTAGGATGTGGACATCTGTACGGCGGTGGTATACACGATGATATGTTGAGTATATCTTTCGTTGACTGCGGCTTCTTTTCTTTCGTTGGGACGTCTTGACTTCTGCATACTGGAACAAAGATTACGATTTAGAAACTATTTGCCGTCAAGCTAATAACAAGGTTGCGGCTTTGAGAGATCTCAAACTTATGAGTGCTAAGGTACCAAAAAGGCTAAAATTCTTACCAAATTTCACATACGGCAACCTTAAGATTCATTTATATGCGTGCTAAAATCTTTAATGTGCATAAGAAAAGCTCTATAACAACAGTTAAGTTTTATCGTCTAACACTTAGTAATACGGATAAAATAAACGAACAACGAGCTATGTTAAGTTAATGTATGGTTAATAAGCGTTTTCGTATTCAAAGCAATACTTGGCACGAATCTGTCATTGTTAACGAAGGGAAAACATTTTATACTCAGTTAGTAAATTTGAAAGACGGATTGTTTTAGTTACGGGCAGTAAAAGCTGAAAGTAAATACCGTTTGAAAACATAGAAACTCTATAGAAACTCAGTAGAAATGAAATATTATATTACGAATATATACCACTAAATTTACGGGAGTATCTGAGTGAAGAATGCATATAAAAATACAGCTCAAGTTAGGTGCAAAATGTATGTTCACACACACAATGCTCACAACTGCATCTAAACACTGTTAATCGTGAAACCTGGTAAATTCAAAAACAGTTTATTTATTAGAATTTGGGTATTAAAGTTTAGCTCTGTACAACCCATGAGTATTTATTTTAACTGCTTATATTTTCTTTCCTTTTGTGCATCTGGACTGAAAATCTGGACTGAAACAACACTACCTTGATACAATATATTAAACACAAAAATAAACAGTTTTATAAACAAGAGCACGAAAAACTTGATCAGTGTCCTAAATACCAATTAACACGTTCGCCCATTTTCAAAAATAAACGTTGCGATTACCAATTTTATAAACAGTTTTGTAACTTTACGGCAAATTGCCTATACCTATGAATAGCCAAAATGTCGCTCTGCCGTTTTAGTTCGTCAATAACTGATCTGGTTTTTACAGTTATTGATGTTTTTAAATTAATTACTTGGTGATTACATGTAAATAAATATAAATTCAAGCAAGAAGTTTACTTTTGCAGACAACATTAATTTCTGTAATGGCATACGCATGTTTTCCGTAATTTTATTGTAGACTTAGATTTTATTGTTGCTTAATTGATGCTAAGTTTTTGTAGCTATTTTCTTCATTTTCACGTAGTGATTAAGGTAATTCGAGGGTATTAATTCTAATTATTAGCTTTTCTCCGCGTAGCTACTTATGTTCTAGCATCTGCGAAAAAGGTATATTTTTTGCATTTACTTTTCACATTTCGTCCACGATAAGATGGAACTGAAATAAAATGTCAAACATATTTTTTCTGGGAAGCTCACTCTACGTAAATGCGTACGTATTTCATATTAGTCTCTTATTCTTGCGTGTAATTAATTAAACATTGTACTTAATGTTTTATACTTTGTAGCATTCGGATGGAAAATATTCAAACTGATAAAGTATATGAAAAGCCGCGGTCATTATACAGAAAACCAAAGAAAGCATGTAATTATTTTCGATTTAGCTTACAACCGGTATTTAAAAGGCAGATACTAGACTTGGCTATCCCCATTATAGACAATACTCTTAGTTAAACGTAGTAGGAATGCAATAGCATATAATGTGAAGGTCGTTACTGCGCACATGCTAGACAAGACGCGGCACATTACACGCTCTGATTGTTCCAAACAATCCTAATTATTCTCGTAGGTACTTAACGTTGCAAATTCTGTCATTGTGTCAACAATTTGAGCACATTTTCAACTTTTCATTGAGATATTACGCATTCGGAAACAAAGACATAACGTAATACGTAAATGCTACTTATGGAACAAAGCGAAACCACAAGCTGTCAACAGCATTTCAGTTATTTAGAAACTCTGACGGAGAAATTTGAGTTAGTGTTATAATACTAATGAGCTAAAAAACATAAACGATTTTAATGAGCTCGTCATCTTTGGACAAAATTTCGTTATTTCTTTGCCTATTATGTTTATACAATCACATGCCAAGTTTAATACAGCGATAGCCTAGTGGAGGCACGCGCACCATTGACTTCTCGAAGTTATGTGCTTAAATTGTTAATTATCGCTTGCTAAACTGTGAAGGAAAACATCGTGAGTAAACCTGCATGTCTGAGAGATCTCCATAATGTTCTCGAAAGACATGTGAGGTCTGCCAACCCGCACTTAGCCAGCGTGGTGGACTATGGCTTTACCCTTCTCATAGTGAGAAGAGGCCCCTGCCCAGCAGTGGGACAGCATAGGTATATACAAGGCTGATGATGAGGATGATGATGATGCCAAGTTTATAAAATAGTCCTGGCAGACATATCATCGCAGATCGTAAGTATTGAAGCTTGATACATGAAATTTGGGCAGTGGACTATTTTTAAGATCTAGGACAAACTAAAGAAGGATTTTATATTATTATTATATCCCTAATGGAGTGTAGTAAGTGTTGACAGTTTGTTTAAAAATTTACGATTTTGACGCTGAAGTCTTATGAAATTGTGAGCAATAGCTGGATTTTTTATTAAAATAGTTGGCGAACGGTGTTTAAGTTTTAGGAGGAGTCAACCAGCTATGCCAAGCTTGATGATAATTATTATATATTAACATTATATATAGGGCATCATTCGCACGTCGTTTAACTTAGCAAATGGCGGACGTCAAAGCTATTCTCGCCATTTCCCTCAAACACCCTTTTTAGGGTTCCGTAGTCCACAAGGAACCCTTATAGTTTCGTCATGTCCGTCCGTCTGTCCGTCCGCAGCCTAGCTCAAAGACGCCTGGTGCTAGAAAGCTGATATTTGACATGAATATAGACATACAATATTGCAACAAAACTGTAGAATAAAATTTAGGAAAATATTTTTTTAAGGGTATCTCCCCTACATAATTATAGTGGGGTTGAATTTTTTTTTGGTTGAGTACCCCATTGTGTGGGGTATCATTGGATAGGTTTTAAAAAAATATTATTAGTTTGCTCAAATCATTTTTCGATCAAGTAATTGGTTTGTCAAATATCAAGCTTTGAAGTGAAAAAAATTGTTAGACTCAAGTGTCCCCCCCCTCTGCCGGCTAAACTATTAATTTGGAAGAGGCGAAAAAAATCACAAATGTAGTACATATAACGAATTTAAAAGGAAAACTATCACGGCTAAGTAGACATCACTAGTTTACGAGTAATCGTCGGTTAACTTATAAATACCTATTTCTGTGAGTTTACATTGGGAGCGCTGGCTTTAGATGCCCGTTTTTAGTCCCATGTGAAACAGAAGTTATTATCAATAATGGCCATTATGGACAACTACGGAACCCTACATTGCGCGTGGCCCGACACGCACTTGGCCGGTTTTTTATTTTCTACGCACATTTCCTAGTGAGAAAGAACGAGAGGGTGGGCAAAGAGCTTATTTAGTCTTTTGGTGCTCCGCCGAACCAAATGAAAGTAGATCGTCATTTAAGACGTCGGTACTACCATAGAGCATAGATATTTATTTATAGAGATGTTTTTCTTATTGCCGCTTTTAAGACAAACTTTCTGCGACCCAAATTGCCGCTTGGCGGCGTAACAGTCGCGTGAGTGTCAGTGCAACAGCTGTCTATTTCTTACGCCAAAGCAATGCAAGACAGATGGCGAAAGACACTAGCGCCGCCAACGGCGCCAACTACGAACTACACTAATGACAACCGTCAATACGCCAACTTTAATCGGCACATGACATCCTTAAGAAATAAGCTTCTTTAATGTAAATCATCTGTATTCATTGGTACTACCCCGTTCATACAGTGGCATAACAACACATGAATGAAAATTCAAATGTTTTAAAATGTATATGTCACCGGAAAATAATAAGAACTGTAAAATTATAAATCTCATAAATTTATAAATCGCAAATTAATAAATTTACGGAAATGTTTGCGTAAAGTAATACAATTTATCCCTCGTTTAGAATTCTACGAAAGTTTATAAATTGCCGAGGCAATTTCTAGGTTCTTGTTATTTTCCGGTAGTTACATCGAAAGAATGCAAAATAATGCAATTATATAAAAATATGTTTATGACATTTAAAATAGACTTTTTAGATCAAGGATACTGTTGCAACGCTATAAAAATCTTTTAAATTTGTCGTGACCTCCAATTGATTAAATAACCCTATTTAAAAAAAATATCTCTTAATCATAACACGCTATCATAATTTAGGAGTTAATAATAAACTATAATTAAGTAAGATCATTAATCCTTCGTTAGCTTCGTGTGCGGTCAAGCCTTGTTTTGCATGTTTATGTAAGTATCATGTGTAAAATTCGTTAAACAAATCGAAGGAATATGAAAACGTATCACAATTGTATTAACATCTAATAACGTGTGAAATTTCTCACAGAGATGTTGAGTTCCTATGTATTCTCAGTTAATTTTAAAGGTGTTTATGAGTACACTAAATTTATCTTTACAATAAATAAATAATTGATAACCGTGAGATTAATTAGCCATAGCTTCGCCGAGAGACTGAGATTATCATTAGCATTAAGCCCACCTTCGTACATACAATATTTGAAAGAAGTATAAGACAAACTTAAAATCAATTACTATATCTATACCTAGATAGCAGCGTTAGCCTAGTGGAGATACCAACAGACTGCCATGCAGAAGGTATCAGGTTCGAATCTACGGCGCGCACCACTGACTTTTCGGAGTTATGTGCGTATTGAATATTTAATTATCACTTGCCCCGTGCCTTGGAGAGCACGTGAAACCGTCGGTCGTTATAGGGCGTCAGTACCTTCTAAATAAACTAACATTAGGTAGTCTTAACCATGGAATATCGCTATCCCTTTGGATTGCGGCGGTCAGACGCTCTGTGGAAAAGCTGATATTCTGCCAAATCCGGTTGGACTAGTAAGCGGACCCTGATTCTGTGACCCTGGGTTGAAACTTGGATAACGCTAGGATGAAGATGACTATGTCTACCTATCACCGCATTATATTACTAAATGTCTTATTTGGTAAGTAGGTATCAATAGTTATCTTTATCGAATATTGTTTTGGTGTGTCGTGGTATTTATTCTTAAACTTCATCTAGTTAAATAATATATTGCTAGAGTAATTTTAGTACATAAAAATTTTGACGTTCAGCCAGATTCTAGAAGCTTATATTAAATTGTGTTTTCAGTGCGTGTCGGGAAGGCGACGCAATCACATGTAGTGCAGCCCAATTACTAAATTTACCTAACAGCTGTTGCGATTGTCAGATAATTATGTGTAACAAATTAATGACGAATGCCTAGTGAATGTAATAACAATTATTACGCTAAATTACGAATAGAGTAATTTTGCGATGACTTTAATGTTCCTGCAAAACTTGTGTTGGAATGGTGAGTCTTTTAAAATTGCATGTAATTGCTATAAAGTGTTTTTATTTCTTAACAGTCATAAAACCATGCTGTGGTCTGTATATGAATCCGCCACCCTGACTGGGGAAGTACAGCCTTCTCATTGAATATCTATGTAAAGTAGTACTGTTGTGTTTTATTAGGGTTCCGTACCTCACAAGGTAAAAAAAGGAACCCTTATAAGATCACTTTCTTGTCCGTCTGTCCGTGTGTCACCACCGAATTTCTCAGGAACGCGTGGACCTAGCAAATTGAAATTTATACCAGATACTGAGGTCTATGGTTCCTATTAGGTGTGTAAAAATCAAGGTCAAAATTAGATTTTTGCGAAAACTTGTAAGTACCAAAATTAACCTTAATTTTCAACTTTTTTTAATTTTCGGAATTTTTCCTTTACTTGTGCTGTAAGACCTTGGTTTTAACCAAAATTGACAATTCTAGGTCAACCGTATTTGCCGCTAAACTTCGGTAGGCGGCGACTTGGAAGGAGGATGGATGTTCTTGTAACTGCTACAGTAATATTTTAAAACATGTGCGGTTGGCACGTCAACTACCGATGAAAGTTATAAATTATAACTATGTGGTTTCCAATTTTAGTGTACCTAATTCCAGTTCCAGCGAAGATTATATCATGTAAAGTTCATGCAATACATGTTACTCTATTACAGCTTTAGGATCAACAAATTGGCAGCAACAAGGCTGTGGCCAATGTCGATTACACTTAATTATATTACACGTTAAATATAACAGTTAAATACACATATGTTATCTGTAATTACCACTGATTTCGAGGGACAACTGTCAATGAATATATAATTTTACCAATGGTGTTCTCTTGCTTATCACGATAGACCCGTTGGCCTCGGAATGCAGTAAAATGATAGTACTTCGTATGGAAAATACGCAATGTCGCAACTGTAATTAACATTAAGTTTTACTTTAAAGGTTCAATTATGAACTTTATAAACATAGTCAACATTAAAACATGTTTCGTCATTCGTTTTCATGCTCTACATAAAATAATTCAAGCTTCAGTTTACTCGTAATTATATGGAACTTGCCTTTTTATAAAGATGTTAAAAAAATATTTTGTCATGTAACATTTTTATTGTAATATTAAAGAAGTTTGTAAATTCTAAAGGTTCAAATAAAACCTACAATAATGATAACTATGAACTTTAAACCTACACTAAATAATAATAACTATGTCATTTAAAATATTGTCAAATCATAATTTGGAAAGTTTGTTCAACTTATTTTTTGCTTCAAATGACTCTATCGTTTGCATCGATGATTTTGTCAATGTGAAGATGGAAAAATATCAACAGGTTTGTTTTGTTTCACTGTATTGATCAAATAAGATCGAAGTCAATGTGACCCCGGCATATTATTCACACTATATTGCTTTCCGTTTGTTTCAATCTCTTACACTTTACAGCCTTTATGATCATCATCATCTTGGCGTTATCCTAGTTGCCGCCAAGGGTCCGCTTACAGTCTTAGTCTTATCAGATTTGACTGATTACTAGATTTTCCATGACACCAGAGCGACTGCCTCCACAACCCATAAGGATAGCGATATTCCATAGTTAAAACTAGTATTCTAGAAGTACATAGTTCTAGTTCTATATATTTTTTTATGAGCCTGTAACGTCCCACTGCAGGCCTTTGCCCTGCAGTTCTATAATTAACTAATGTTTATTCAGAGGAACTGACTACCCAATACGAATGTCAAAGATCTTCATGACAGCCGGAAACGACGGGTTAACGGACTGTTTGCGGCCCGGGGCAAACGATCATTATCAATTATATATAACAATTAAACTAACTAACTAACAATTAAAATAACTTCGAATAGTCAGTAGATTCAAACCCGATAGCCTCTGCATGGAGGTCTGTTCGTAATTCGTATTTCAACTATGCTATCGCTGCCTCGATTCAACTACGGCCCTTATGTTCCTTATGCCCTCTACCAATTAAATATATTTACGAGTATGTTGGCTACTCAGTTATAGGTTATTAAAAACTAGTTTAACACTATTTATTTATTTTAAGTACTATTAAAACATGTTATTATAAAATACTATATACTACATAAACAAATTATTATTTTTAACAATAGCTTTACAATTATATTCATCATACCTTGTATATTAAACTACTACCTACTTATATTTTTTACAACACGTCTGTAAACAGATACACAACCTCATGACAAATGGCATACATAGATCTACCCTCAATAAAAAACTGTTGACCCTATTTCAATTCTGTGGTAAAGTAAAGTACAAAGCAATGCTCAGTTATTGAAAAGTAAGTATGCTGTGATAGTTATATAATCGTAATGAACCAGATTACGAGCTCACACCGAACGAAAGTACAAGTGAATCGATTGTTAGTGAAAGCGTCGCAGCGTTGTAACCTATCGCACTGTGACTCATGTCAATGCATCCAATTATACTCTACCTATGCCGCCAGCAATTACTACTTAAGATGACGTTACTTTACAAGTCGCAATTTCGAAATATTATGTCGAAACTGTAGCAAACTGCAGTATTGAATGTATACTGGGATATTTTTGATATATTTTTAAACAATTCAAAAATAATTGCATGAAGAGTATATTCTAAATAAGAAATTAATTCGCAATTCTTTGCTGCACAAATTTTCAAACGGAAAATTAGTAACGCTCTGCAATTATTGTTTTTTATATGAATAATTTGCTGTGTGGTTGACGGCATAGAATACAAGTGTCACCACCCCCTTATCTTCCCGTGGGTGTCGTAAGAGGCGACTAAGGGATAACACGATGCAAATACCATCTTTGCGTAGAGACGGAAAACTCGACATCAAACCCTATACGACTGCCTCGTTGGTCTCGCGGCATAAATGTGCGCGTGGGATCGGGAGGTCCCGGGTTCGATTCCTGGGTCGGGCAGTGTTATTGGGTTTTTCTGTCACGAAATTCTCAGTAGCAGCACGGAGTCTGGAAATGTGCCCGGTACGGCAATAGGCTCGCCCCTTATTACGTGGGACTAAAGTATATCTGGCGAAAAGTGGGTGTAGCAATACACCTCTGCCTACTCCTCCGGGGATAAAAGGCGTGACGATATGTATGTATGTATGTATATGAATAAAAAAACAATAATTGCAAAACACATTATGCTTGTCTGTTACCTACGTGTTATCAACTTATGAGAAGTTGATAACATGACTGTAACTAATAACTAAAAATTTATGAGGGATACTAAAACCATAAAATGTTGACACTAAATCGCGACCTTGTCAATAGTTTTGGCACGGCCTCATAATTAAGGTTTGTTTTACATTGGTGATGTATAAAATAGCTAGTTAGAAAAGTTATAACTATGATGGTAGATACCACGACCTCATTACGTGTATTACGAATAATGATTACGTATTAATCGTGATCTATTGAGATATGAATGTACTTACCTATTATTTTCTATGTCATGCTTAGCACATAAGTATTGAAATCGTTGTGTAGGTAAATAATAAAGTCATTGTAGTTGAACACTTTTTGTACGTTTTGCCACATTAGGTAGAGTCGACCCAAAATTAATATTGGATTAAATTTTAGCATTTGGAAGATTAGGCACTCTTATCTCAAAAAAAGCATACAAGCAATAAACATGACTAACTACAGGATGCAATTACCAAATGATTGAAGAATATACGTACCTTACGTTTATAGGTACTAAGCTCTACAGATCGTTGAAACCAGCTGCTTAACAATAGCTACAAAATTTCTATCCCCAATGCTATTGTCATTCGATGAGCATGACAATAGCATTGCGGATAGGAATATTTTAATGAAAACTTTGTTTTTTTCGTATTTACGATTGAAAGTATTACTACATAAAATTATACATGGTCTCATGGACCGTAATGAATATTTAGTTATTCACAGTTGCGAAATGAATAGGGCGCGACGAAACCTGTCCGTTCAGTAGTTTGTTCAAGAAGTTAAGCGCTGGATTCCAAGCCATCACACGCAGTACAACGTTTGATGAACACATTGCGTAAATAGAGTGCATGCATGGTCGAGCACCAGCGGGTACGCAGCTACTTAATGTAATAACCCGGGGCATAACATCAACACTTACTTTCGCAATATTCATCGCAGGAATTTGTCGTAGTATTCATGATTCGGATATTGTGAAATGGCTTCCATATGCCGTGCGAAGGCTATCGCTATCGTCTCTTGCCTCATCCTTTGACCTCTAATATTTAATTTATGCCTATCGACAGTAATTTATTAGATTCTGTCTTTTGAGAATAAACTTCGCAATAATTTAGGTAGATACATTATTCTCAAGGTGACCGAATCCATGAAATATATTTTAATCTGGAGTTATTAATTTCTTGCTTATACAAGCTAATATAGCCTTTAGAGTAAAAATTGAATTGTTTTAAATTCTCCTCACAATTTGAATGGAATTCAAAGTGTGTGTATAGGTTGCCCGACGTGGGTTTCTTTAAAAATAACGATGATACATACATTAATAATGTTGTTAATATTTATAAATACGTATTACCTTGTAAATACTGAATAATAAAATTAAATTTAATATTCTTAAGATTTGCGTTTAAGAAATAACATTGAAAATTAATAAAATAATTATAATATACCCAAGTTGAAGTTGTTGCTAGTTAGTAATGTAAGGTTACGAAAAAGTAGCACAATAATTCACGGTCAGAAGTATTCAATTATGTAATTAGAGGTCAACAACATTAAAAAAATATTTGTGTGTGTATTGAGAGCCGATATACTTAGTTTTCTTTGTATTGCTACAACGAATGATAAATTAGTATGTACATTAGTGAAATGTTCATCTGTGGATCATCATGTCAGCCTAGAGACGTCCACTGCTGGACATAGGCCTCCCCCAAGGTTCTCCACACAGACCGATTTTGAGTCGCCCGCATCCAACCGCTTCCCGCGATCTTTACCAGATCGTCGGTCCACTTTGCGGGAGGCCTACCCCTGCTGCGTCGACCCGTACGTGGTCGCCACTCTAGAATCCGCCTGCCCCAACGGCCATCGGTTCTTCGAGCTATGTGCCCTGCCCATTGCCATTTCAGCCTAGCTATTCGGAGACCTATGGCGGTGACTATGGTTCTCCTGCGGATCTCCTCATTTCTGATTATTCGATCTCGCAGGGAAACTCCAAGCATAGCTCTCTCCATCGCCCTCTGAGTGATCCCGAGCTTTCGGATAAGGCTCATAGTTAGCGACCACATCTGTGGATATGTTATTATAAATAGTTACATAGATGATCCTTATTGCTTCTTTCAATTATATTATGATGTATTGAACTTACTGAAAGGTGGCTCAATTTCTGCCAAATATTAAAGTAGTTTCCATATACATATATCATATAGGAATTCAAAGATAATATTAAGCCATATGATCAAAATAAAAACAAAAACAAAATTACAAAAATAAACTAGGTACTTGAAATCAATTGTCCCAATATGATCAGTACTCAGATATGTCACATATTTAAATTCACATTTGTCAGTAATAAGGGTTGTGCTCTGCAGCATACTTACAAGACATGGCTGGTTTAGAATAGTCCCTTATTGAAAATCCAGAAGCTCGCCCGTTCGCCTACTAATCGGACGGCTCTTCTCTTCGAGACGCCGTGAGCCATACAAAATGATGACCGGCAAGGGGACATCTTTAGAATGTTCGTTTTTTGCTTATCAATATTACTTGATATTAAGCAGTCATGGAGTCCCATAATGAACGGCATGATGGTCCTTACCTTGATGGCCTAGACTCATAGAGAAAAGCTTTTTCACGCCCCGCTTATACGACCCGGCATCATAGAAAAGGGAATATGTTCACGTATTAGATATCTGTTAAATAAAATATTATCTATAAATATGTATTTAGATTTAATTTACTTTGAAGTCATCTTACTGTCGATTGCAAAATGAGACCTTGGTGTGTATAATGTCTACCATCACGACATCATGTAGTAAGAGTTCACTGGTCTTGACCTAAAGAGCATCTGCGACTTGTAACGCAAAGGAAGTAAGTACAAAATGTGGACTTGTGAACTCGATACACATAGTTAAGTAGGTAGTTAAGATTGCTTGACGATTACCGACTGCCATATTTAACGCAAAGTCATCATCATCCTAGCGCTGTCCCGTTTGCTGACCAAAACCTACGCCTTGGAGCCCAGGGTCCGCAGGTCCGCATATTTAACGCAAAGTGTTTTGTTAAATTATTTAATTGTGCATTTCATCTATAGTGGCGTAAATGAATTGTAAACATAATTCTTAAAATAAAATATAAAATAATTTTGAGGTCATTCAAATAATTTATATTTAAATGCTTCGCGAATGAAACGTGTTGTGCTGGCAGATTATTATGACATTCTGAGTTTTTTTTTTTACTATAATATCACATGTATAAACTGTCCCACTGCTGGACACAGGCATGTTCTGAATACGAGAAAGGTTAGGTTACAGTCTGTACCATGTTGTATGGCAGACGTCACAAGTCTTCTGAAGAGATATAATATATACCTCTCAGACAAGCTAATTACTTACGAAGTTTTTTCCAACTGTTTAGCTAGAGATGATTAACAATTTGATTTGAACATAACGGACACAACAAAATATTCAGTGCGTTAGATTCTCCACTAATATATCTACCTAATATATTTTTCACCACAGCAGCTCAAACATGCCGCTTTTGCTGTGAGACAACAGTGAACAAAACGCGATTTTGATTCGAGCGTGAGGCAAAGTAGCTTTTTAATTTGCCAGTCTTCAGTGCCACGAATTGACATTGTTCAGCCATAAATTTGAAACATTCGAATTTTACTGTGCTCTGTCTCTTTAACATGCATATAAAAAGTGAGTGATATATGAGAGTCACTAAAACCCGACTAGTAAAATCCCTTGTATTCTGCATATTTTTATACGCCGCAGAGACCTGGACGTTGCGAGAAATTGAAAAGCAAAAGATAGATGCTTTGGAGATGTGGTGCTGGCGGCGAATGCTAGGGGTATCTTGGACCGAACATCGTACAAATGCCTCCATTCTTCAAGAACTTGGCATCAATCAGCGTCTGTCTGCTCTGGTACAATCTCGCATACTGAAATATTTCGGACACGTCTCAAGACGACATAGCGGCTCTATTGAGCGCTTGGTAGTTCAAGGTAAAGTGGAAGGTACAAGACCACGTGGCAGGTCACCAATGCGATGGACTGATCAAATAAAGTCCGCGGTGGGTCAATCGCTTTAACAATGCACTAGAAGTGCCGGAAACCGGACGAGATGGCGAGATGTCGTCAAACGGGCTACATCAACCCCTCACACTCCCTCATGATGACCACGACCGCTCTGCCAAGAGCGAAACGAAGAAGAAGAAGAAAACAAACCCCTTCGAATTCGAAATTCGATTTTGGAATTCGATCTCAAAGAAAACACCATTGGAAACGCAAATAAAAAAAGATATTTGTTATAAAGAACTTACTTTTTTTATATGTTATTGTTTATATGTTTAATTTACTATTGGATTTTAATAAAAATAAGTCTAATTAATAGTATAAAATTAGTATTTAACCAATACATTTTTATTTGGAATTACAACAATAATAGGTACATTTGAAAAATAAACATCAGGGACGCGGTATTAAAACGCGATTTAAAAAAGTAGCGGGAATAAAAATTTCATTGATGCTGATACAGTATAGCGTAACGTGTTAAATTATATTAATATATAAAATAATCTAAAAAGATGAGTGAAACTAGCGATGATGACTGTACTTTAACACCAGAAGAGTGAAATCAACAAGTGATTAATGCAGAATTCAATCTATTCCTGTTCATTTCTATGTCACCTAAGTAATATGTGTTCTCACTGCTGGGGTGAAAAGTTATGTGTGCTACACGAGAGCAAAGCTTTTTGTATCTCGTGCTGTTGAGTCTCTCACTACGCTCATGATTCTAACTTTGATTCACTCGCTACGCTCGTGAATCAATCATAGAAATTAGAATCCTTCGCTTGCTCGGGACTCAAAATCAGCACTCGAAACAAAAAGCAACTTTGCTCTCTTGTTGCACAAATAACTATTTCACCTCAGCAGCGCACACATGCCACTTTTGCTGCGAGTCAACAGTGAACAAAACGCGATTTTGATTCGAGCGTGAGTAAAAGTAGCTTTTTAATTTTTCAATCTTTAGTGCCACAAATTGACATTGTTCAGCCATAAATTTGAAAACATTCGAATTTTACTGTGCTCTGTCTCTTTCACATGCATATAAAAAGCGAGTGAAAACACAAACCGCTTCAAAATTCGATTTTGGGATTCGAAAGATATTTGTAATAAAGACATTACGTTATGTTTTAAATGTTATTGTTTATATGTTTAATATATTATTGTATTTTAATAAAAATAAGTCGAATTAATAGTATAAAATTGGTATTTAACCAATGCATTTTTATTTGGAATTTCAGCAATGATACATTTGAAAAATAAACATCAGGGACGCGGTATCAAAACGCAATAAAAAAAATAGCGGGAATAAAGTAAACATTTCGCTGATGCTCATAGCGTATAGCGTAACGTGTTAAATTATATTAATATAAAATACTTAATCTAAAAAGAATCAACGCAGGATGGATGAAATAGCGACAGGTCTCAGGCACAATATGCGACCACAAAATGCCTGTGAAATTAAAGGGCCGCATGTTTAAGTCGGTTATAAAGCCTGTCGTACTGTATGGAGCTGAGTGTTGGGCTACAAAGAAGATGGATGAGAAACGATTGCATGTGGCAGAGATGAGAATGTTACGATGGATGTGTGGAGTGACAAGAATGGACAGAATTAGGAATTATTACGTTAGAGGTAGTATGAAAGTGGCGCCTATTGATGAAAAGATAAAAGGGAGTCGATTGGCCTGGTATGGACATGTTATGCGGAGAGATGAGATGTATGTAAGTAAAAAAGTGATGAATATGCATGTAGAAGGTGTGGTGTTCTCACTGCTGGGGTGAAAAGTTATGTGTGCTACACGAGAGCAAAGATTTTTACATCTCGTGCTGTTGAATGCCTCACTTCGCTCAGGATTCTAACTTTGATTCACGAGCGTAGCGATCATAGAATCCTTCGCTTGCTCGGAACTTGGACTCAAAATCAGCACTCCAAACAAAAAACAACTTTGCTCTCTTGTTGCACAAATAACTATTCAATCGATTCCCGTTCATTTCTATGTCTCCTAAGTAATATATGTTCTCACTGCTGAGGTGAAAAGTTATGTGTGCTACACGAGAGCAAAGATTTTTGCATCTTGTGCTGTTGAGTCCCTCACTATGCTTAGGATTCCAACTTTGAATCACTCGCTACGCTCGTGAATCAAACATCAAATCCTTCGCTTGCTCAGGACTCAAAATCAGCACTCGAAACAAAAAACAACTTTGCTCTCTTGTTGCACATATAACTATTGCTGTTATTTTATACCGTCTATATAGACGTAATGTCGTGTTACGCTTAGTTTCACGTATATATAAACAAACTGCATACTTTTAAATCTTATTCCATTGTCACCAAGAAATTAATCACGTACGTCTCTTGTGCATTTCTAATTTCAGAACTATTTAAAAACTAACAGAAAACATGACAGCAATCAGCACTAACAAACACAAAACACACTTTAACAGTACGAACATTAACGAAGTAATGTTCAATGTGTTCATACTGTTAAAGATGTATCTGCCTTACGGATACGGCTAATAAATAAAACAGTGATTTCTTCTCTAAATTTATTAGAAGTTAGTTGAAATGGAACTCACACAATGTTACATCATTATCTATTAATTAACTAACAGTCTGTAATTAATATCGATAACTACACCGTAACGGTTTTAGCAATTGAAATAACCGCAAATATTTATTGACTAGGTAGGTACGTATTGAATTATTCGCTCGTTGAGGTTTACTAAGACATCAGGAATTTCTGCAAACGAGTTTCATACAATTTGGAATTGCCGCAAAAGGCAACGGCGTTTTAAAATAGTATGTCATAATGTGATTCTATCGTGCCATTCGTGAATAAAGACAAAAAGTTTGGCAGTAACATTGAATGGAGGCGTGTATTTATCACGCTAATATGACAAACAAACCGGATTGGGTAAGCATGAGAGTGGACAGGTATTATGCAATCTGAATGTCGGCCGCGTGCGGGTAACATTTCGGAAGTGGTCACCGAGTTCGCGCGCGGTCCATCCAACACGCATACTTACCTACTAGACGACACACACATCCACTATTTGTATACCAGACGATCTTTTCTTTACTTATAGAAAACATTTATATCAAAAACTATATCTCCAAATATCTGTGAGATCTACAGACAGCTAACTCTATGTATATATTATATACTATGTAGGTATATATTATATATTTAATGCATGTCTTTCCCTTGACAACAGGCACACTACTTCCGCTTTTACTTTTAACGTTATGTGAGTAAATTCCTTAATACTATCTCAAGATTGATATCTTATCACATCAGTAATTAAGAATCTCTCACGCTAAAAATGTTACAGACCCTATTACGTCAAGAGTAAAAAGTTTAGCAGAGGTTGTATGTATCAATTCGTGTACCGCAGCATCTGAACGCGGACGAAGGAAGTGCACTCGTAGTTGTTTGTACCGCAAAACAAACTTAGCGCTTATGTAATCGTCTATAAGCTGTGGGTTACATCGGTGCATTGCCACTGCGCTCTCTGGTGGCGGCGATGAGGTTTTATCACTTTGTTTACATATTATAGATTGTATAAGTTGGCCAAGTATAGGGAGGGTTAATCGACCCAATAACCCTCACGTATCTTCTCTGTGAGGTGACTCCTAAGATATATTTGTGTTACCTATACACAAGGACCTACTGACTTTAACTAGGTCGCGTGATTCTTTTGTACTGCAAATGAGTTTACTTTCCTTTTCTTATATTTTACATTGATATACATATGTCATCCTTTTTATTGCTACTTTGTGCTGTAAGTTATTAAGAGCGATTGCATGTATAACTTAATATTCTAACTTCTTAGAATATTAAGTTATCCATGTAAAAATCACTTGCTGTACCAGCATTAACTCTACGCAAATATAGGTTTTTTTCTGATGTATTAACATGTGTAATATATTATATTAATTTGTACAGTGCTGCTATAATTATTATTTAATATGAGAGTATTAACGTGATAAAAATGTAACTTTAATTTCTCATATATTTCGTAAATATTAATAAGAGGTTGCCAAATGTATTAATATGTATAATATTTCAATTTAATTGAGTAGACTTACAATTTAAATACAAATAAATTTGTTTAATTAAGACTCGAAATGCAAATTATAAATTAAGGTGTTAACATAATCTTATAAGTATTGCGAATATGAATAGTAAATTTTAAAATAATTTGTAGCTTAATTATAAATAAAAATAAACAATGTTTATTTACTCACCAGATATTTGTAACACAGTAATTCCAGCTAGGATTAACCACTTTGCACCTGTTATCATGTTGTCATCAAAACAGAGTCAAACTAAGCTTGTAAACAAATAAACACAACACTAAGTTATTATAAATATACGGCAGAAATATAATTATAAAATTTTAATTAAAAATTATTTTCAGTAAATCACAGAAAATGTATCACATAAATATTATGTTTATTTTGTGTAACACTATGTATATTTAGTTGTTGTGATGGAGTGTAAATGCGTGTGGCACGTGCGTATTCCGTGCGGTTACTGAAGTCAGCGAAAGTGAGTGTATGATGTTGACCCTCGCCTCGTACCTGACTTCCCCCCTATTGTGTGAGAAGACTGCGAATTCGGTCACTCTTTGCATAATTCCTGCATGCTGTGAATATATCCAATAATTCATGAAATATTGCACATATATGAGATGTCACTGCAAGAGTGAGAAGAAAATGTTGCAGCTATATTGCAACTCATGTATTAATCATAAATTTATTTAATTTTAACAACTATCTTTAAGAATAGATCGTGTTGCGCTAAGCTGAATTTATATTCTTCTAAAATAAATAAATATTAGCTAATTAATCTAAGTATAGGAGCGGCACGGACGCGAATGTATAATGATTCTATATAAAAACTGTCTCGGTTACATAAACCGGAACGGTTCACAAAAATTCTGGCAAAAACTTGTATTTTCTTACATAAGACAGAAGTTTATTTAAGTCGCTTTATCATAACTGGATCCACCACACCACGTGTCGAAATATACATCAGCTTTCCTCATGTGTTTCGGAATGACCTCTTGTAACATCATTGAAATAATTATGTTACTAGTTGAACGATACTTTGCGCAACCAACATCTATACATAAATTTATATTGTAAAAATATAACTTAAAACTAGACTCGCTTCGCTCTTAAGATGGTAATTTCCAAAAATCCTCTCTTAGTGCTCCTCTGTCTGACCCAAGGAACATAATTATAAGGCAAATATCAGCTTCTTGCACTCTGTAGTATCATATGTGCGTGTATCGTAGTTTATTATAAAAACGATTTTAATATACATAATTATTATAGGAATAGGTCCAATAATTTACTCGGTTTTAGAATTAAATCAATTCCAAACTCTCAGTATTAGTTACATATATTATTTGACATTGTCTTTTATGTTATTACGAAAAAAGAAACACATTGTAATGAATTATTTACCATGTGCCTTGATTGCATGTAAGTAAATACGATTTGATTTCGGTGTACAGCCAGGTGCGCCGCTTTGGTATTCAATGAAATGAGTGTTCGTCGATTCCAAAATACAGAAGTACAGATTTATTAAGTTTTACACGCAATATAATTTTTTTATCCCTAGAATAATATAGATTAATAATTGAAATTAGCCCTGGAGACACGCAGCACAGATAAATTTCAAATTACGTACATCATATCTCGGCGACTTTTGTAAAATACTTAAATGCTCGTGACAGTTTGCATAAATATTCGATTAATTTCTAGTACCTTATATATCTACACTGCAATTGCAATTCTGATAACAACGCACCAAACTGTTACAAATCACTCAATAGTAAATAAAAATGAATACCAATTTTATTCAACTACATACTTTAAAAAGTTAGCAGGCAAAAGAATATTCATAAAGTCATCGGATGCTTGATGAGGAATAATGTAGAAAAGCGCGCTGCACGATTAATTTCAATATTTTTAATTACCCGACATACTGACAGCAAGTGCTCCCTTTTCCCTGTAATGATGAGTCTTGAAAAAATCTAAACTCATTACGTATAACTGAATATTCATCATTGACTCTTCCTCCTAGCGTTATCCCAGTTTTAACCTGGGGTCCGCTTACTAGTCTAATCGGATTTGGCTTAATATTAGCTTTTCCACAGAGCGACTGCCTGTCTAACGTCCGCAACCCGAAGGGTTAGCGATATTGCATGGTTTAGAATATAATAACGACTGTCAAAGATCTTCATGACAACCGGGACCGACAGCTTAACGTGCTCTCCGAGGCACGGGGCAAGCGATAATTTACAATTCAATACGCACTTAACTCCAAAAAGTCATTGGTGCGCGCCGTGGATTCGAGCCCGATACCCTCTGCATGGCAGTCCTTTGGTATCTCCACTAGGCGATCGAAACATTTATCATTGATAATAAAATATATATTTCGACGTGTTGTTTAACCAAGAAGTCTAGTTTGTTTATTTTGTGCATGTGATATCATGCTATTATCCTCTCTTAGCATCAGATTATTCCTGCAAATTTATATTGTGCAACATGATTATTATATCAAATTAAATTGTCAGCTTAATGTGACATACATACGTGCATACACACCGCAGTCAGGGAATTAATGCACTGGCTGTGGTGTATCATATTGACGCTATGATGCGGTTATCGCTTGATAGCAAACCACAGAAAATGCCGTTTACATCAATAATATTCTATAGCTACTCTGGTATTACTGGCTTTTCGTGACCAAATTATCAGGTTCTATTGCGTGAACCCAAAACAGTAGATTGCGTTATTGACAATGCGTTCAGGCTAAAACATCAGCTATTAAAGCCTGAGAAGATATTTTACTGTGTGAAAGTTCAATTGTTCTATATATAAAAGAGGTTACTTCTTTTGCTGTTTATATTTAATAAATAGTGCTTAATATTATTCTTTTGTCCTAAAAGAAAACAATATACCTACCATAAATTATCATACTGAGACAGCCTCCGTGGTCCAGTGGATTGCGTATGCGACTGCTGATCGGAGGTCCCGGGTTCGATTCCCGGGTCGGGCAAAAGTGTTACTGGGTTTTTCCGAATTCTCAGTAGCAGCACGGAGTCTGTTGATGTGCCCGGTAACGGCAATAGGCTCACCCCCTATTACGTGGTACCTAAAAATTCATGGCGAAATGTGGGTGTGATGTTACACCTCTGCCTACCCCATTTTTCATCAGGTCTTCAGGGATATATGCTCACGCCTATATCTCCGAAGCCCTGATGAAAAATTCAGAAACTATATGAATAAGGGTGCATAGGGTTCCCACCAAGAACTTAGGGTCCCAAGCCAACCTCACCTGCAAGTGGTGCACCTGCCGATTAACGGCCGAGACTCTGGCAAACATAATATCCCGATAAGCGGCAATAGGCTCGCCATCTATTACGTTTGATCAAAACACTGGCGAAAAGTGGGCGTTTCATATGCCTCTGCCTACCCTTTCGGGGAAACAGGCGTGAGTCTATGTATGTATGTATATATGCTATATGAATAAATAAGTAATACTAGTTAATGTATATGGTGACTGAGCAAGTTTTTTATACCATAAGCCTGGAATGAAATGGCATTGGGTCACGAAGGCACAGCGTTAACGACGCTCCTTATGTAATTGACGACCGGTTGGCGCAGCGGGAGTGTAAGCGACTGCTACGCCGATGGTTGCGGGTTCGATTCCCGCTCAAGTCAAACATTTGTGTGCATGAACATGGATGTTTGTCTTGGTCTGGGTGTTTCTATCTATAATATGTATGTATTTACAAAAAAAGAAGTATATATGTATGTTTATCCATTATCTAGTACCCATAACACAAGCTCTGCTTAGCTTGGGACTAGATGGTGATGTGTGTATGTGGTAGAATATTATATATTATATATTATATATTATATATTATATTATTATAATTCATCTTTTCAAGTAATTGAGATTTCCTGATTAATCTGGACAAAAACCGCCTAGAAGTGAAGTCGAAAGCTCTGGTAATATACTATAGAGGTAATTATAATTAACGTTACCTACTCGGCTATTGCCCAATTCGCAGCTGGCTAGCGAAAAAGGCCGCGGATGCAACATGAACAGTGTCGCCTCACGGAGTTGAGTTTTGTAACGCAGCTGTATTGAGGATACGAGACAAGGATGTGGGGAAAGCCTACATTGAGTGTCCGGCTATCTTGTGCATTTGATTATAAGCCACATGTCCGCCAACAATATTGGGAAACGTTTAAATATCTGTTTTCAGTACTTACAAGTAAAGCTACCGGCCTTGTAACGTTATGTTTGGTGCAATAAATAGCCTCAACTTTAAATGCCACCTTAAATGTATGTTATTTTAAATTATTACGAAATCGGTGTTTACCTGTTTTATTAAAAAGGATATTTTGCTTACTTACTGTTTATAATTAATAGCATAATTGTTTGAGTGACCATCGACAGTTCACTGATAGTTCGTCGACGGTCATTCAGGCGATTATACCAAATATCTACGTGTGTTCTATGGATACTGATAGCACAATTTACTCATGTGCTGATAGGGAGTAATAGTTGAACACATCGGCAATTACGCCCACTGTACAATGACCCTCGGTGGAACACAATAATGACCTGTCCGTCCTGTCACGTTGATTCGTCCTCCAGACGATCACAGTATTTGCAAGCAGTCAATTTGAATATATTAAAGCTTTTGTTACCTTCAACAACCTTGCATAGTATAACAGTGCTCATAAATGAAGTATTATATCTACATACATTGCTTGTTTAAACATGAGTTTTATTCGTTAATTGAATGTTTGTCAAAGTCCCACGACATTCGTAATTTATACCAAGAAGTCTTTTAATCTTTTTAAGTTTAGACAAAGTGAAATGAAAATGAAAAGTCGAAATCATTTATTCATTTAGGCTACAAAGTGACGCTTATGAACGTCAAAAGTTAAAGTTCATTACTAGATGATTCTACATTTACATTTACTGCCACGTTCGCAATGCAATAGGTAGAACCACGAGAAAGAACGCGCAATAAAACTCGTGGCCACTCTTTTTAACTGCCAGTAATATCTGTATAATCTATGGCCAGTATAATGGTTTTATATGTTATCTTTGTAAGGAGCTGCAACTATTTCACATTGTGAGTTATCTAGGTACTCATGCAAAATTTAATGGTTATTGATATCATACTCAAGCAATAAATTATGTTCATTTGGTAAGCCTCCCAAAGTAAATATAGTGAAACAGGACCATCCACTTACGTATTTTAATGAAGGCAACTCGCGAACATGACTGTTCAGAGCTATGGTGCAACAGTATGCCCCGAAAAGCAACGGTATGTAAACCTGCAGCAGTTTACAATCTAGTAGTTAGCAGTTCATGACCACGAGTTACCCTCACCTTACAAATCCAATAAATTATAATAAAAAGAGTAGAACAAAATTGAAAATGTAGTAAAAAAGAGAATACGGTAATTAACTACACTAAAGAACTGCTTATTGGCCTAATAAACAAAAATTTGGCCTAATAAAAAGTATTATTTATTTCCAAGCGTAGTTGTCGTCAAGATACTCATTTAGACTATAATATGCCTTTAGTGTAAGATTATTTTTAACTATTCTCTGAAACGACCTTAGCGGAAAGTCTAAAATATTAGATGGTATTTTATTATACATTCTTATACTAAGCATAATAAAAGAGATATGCGTTTTGTGTAAACGGAAATACGGTACACATAATTTGTGCCTATTCCTAGTATTAATATTGTGTAAAATAAATAATAAATGACTGAAGCTGGAATGTCAGTCACTGAAGGTCAGGATAGTGATTGTTAACTGGTCCTAATTGTTGGAGAACGTGTGTGGTTTTACGCACCGTTATGGCCCTTTTGACGTTTTCTTACTTCCTGGCAACACAAAAGAGTAAGTGAAACACATGTTGTAAAAACGTGTAACTTCTTATAATGCATTACTTATTTACAATACTTAATCTTTCAAGTACAAATTAGGGTTGGCAAATGCGCATGGCTGGCTAGTCTCTATATATAGCGACTGGCCAAACTAGTAACCAAAATTTACCCTGGCGGACATTTTCATTATTATCGTAAAAGATTTAATATATTAATGACACCAAAAATAAACGCACCTATGTCACTATTTCAAAAGCTGTTTAGCTATTTTTGGAGCTTATATTTCAATCACGTAAATGCAACTACTCGACTATAAGAATCAGGCAAATGGGTGTAATGTACATACATACATACATCACGCCTGTTTCCCGGAAAGGGTAGGCAGAGACTACAGAACGCCATTTGCAACGATCCTGACATATATCTCTTGATTCATTCACTCCCATCAGATTCCTCATGCATGCTCTTCTGTTCAGAGTACTTCTAACCTATCCTGTTTTTAGGATGTCTCCAATCTGGTTCACGTTCACTGCGGAACAGGCCGATTTCGGCCTGCCGCTGTACTTACAGCTGGTGCGGACTAAGAAAACGATGTCCCTCTCGCTGGTGCGGAACGATTATTTTAGGTGTTTTTAAGTTTTTGTCAGAGACAAATATATATTTCGGCTTGTAGTCAAAATTGTAGATATTCCCCATAAAAAAATCACGGCAGGCCTTTTTCGACCTACCACGCACTAGCGGTGAAATATATCCGCTCAGTGCGGCAGTGGGTCTTTTTCGGCCTGCCAACCCAACAGGCCGCCGGCGACCTGATACCGCACAGAGCGCACGCGCCGCCATTTAGTATTGTGTTCTGTCGATAAAATTGACGTTGGCAAACAATAAAAGAATAATACAAATTTTGAAAGATCTTTATTCGCCCTGCAAATATAACTGATAGTGACAGTAGTGATAAAATATTTCCAATTAAGAAAAATAAAAAGTATTTAGGAACAAAATATCATGGAAAAACAAGTAAAAGCGGTAAGTTTTACTTACTACCTACATGTATATTTATAGTAGTACTTATAATATTTGGAAATATTGTGTTACCTGCGAAAGTGCAGTGATATTCGCTTTTTAACCCTCGACGCAAACAAAGCGGTGCTAAAACGATTTCGATCTAGTTTTTTTTGCTTGAAACGTGATTTTAAAGCTTCGATTAAATATATAATAGATGCACGATCGTGGCTCGAAAAACGGCACCAATCAAACTGTGCTTAATTACAATTTTTAGCACAGCTTACCTACTCTCAGAAGTCTCAGACGCTTCACGACCGCGCTAGCAGTGTGACGTACCCATTTCAAATGTTCACGATGCTGATGATGATGATGATGAATTTTATGACATAACGAAACGCCTACCTCAATGATAACCAGATATATAGAAGCAGAAAGTCATTGACTACGGCTACGAAAACGCAAAAAATGTATGGGAGAAAACTGTTTTTCCATATAACTTGATGAATGTGCAAGGTAGGTAATTTCTAATGCTTGATGACAAATCTATGCAGCGAGAGCTTTCATTTAAAAAAAAAATCATGCGAATCGGTTGGGTAGAACGGGCTGGCCGACTCGTATTATAAAACACAAATTCTTTTAATATATAGATATTCTTTCAATATAATACAATCGAAAACATCGCACATAAAAAAGAGGGTAGAGAGAATAGAGTTGTCATTGAGAATAGTAATAAAAAATTAAAAAACACAGAAAATTTAATTTTCACCACAGCAGCTCAAACATGCCGCTTTTGCTGCGAGACAGCAGTGAACAAAACGCGATTTTGTTTCGACCGTGAGTAAAAGAAGCTTTTTAATTTTTCAATCTTCAGTGTCACGAATTGACATTGTTCAGCTATAAATTTGAAAACATTCGAATTTTACGGTGCTCTGTCTCTTTCACATAGGTACATATAAAAAGTGAGTGAAAAAACAAACCCCTTCGAATTCGAAATTCGATTTTGGAATTCGACCTCAAAGAAAACACCTTCGGAAACGCAAATAAAAAAAGATATTTGTAATAAAGAACTTACTTTTTTATATGTTATTGTTTATATGTTTAATTTTATTAATTATTAATTTATTTTTTATTTGGAATTACAACAATGATACATTAATTGAAAAATAAACATCAGGGACGCGGTATTAAAACGCGATTTAAAAAAGTAGTGGGAATAAAAATTTCGCTGATGCTGATACAGTAGGTATAGCGTAACGTGTTAAATTATATTAATATATAAAATAATCTAAAAAGATGAGTGAAACTAGCGATGATGACTGTACTTTAACACCAGAAGAGTTAAATCAACAAGTGATTATGCAGAATTCAATCTATTCCTGTGCATTTCTATGTCTCCTAAGTAATAGGTATGTGTTCTCACTGCTGTGGTGAAAAGTTATTTGTGCTACACGAGAGCAAAGTTTTTTGTATCTCGTGTTGTTGAGTCCCTCACCACGCTCAGGATTCTAACTTCATCATAGATTCCTTCGCTTGCTCGGGACTCAAAATCAGCACTCGAAACAAAAAACAACTTTGCTCTCTTGTTGCACAAATAACTATTCTTATCACCCAACTAAACAAATATCGTGAAAGGCTGGTTCAAAGTATTTATCACACAGTTTATTTCTTTAGAATATCATTTTATTAATTTTGATTTCATGATTTTTGTCACTTTCTCTCTTAAATTTACGTAAATAATACAATACGTAGTCTATCAAAAATGAGATGTTTTAAAAAATATGTTAGATTAGATAGATAATAGTGTAAGCTTTTATGTACTTGTAGCCTTAGCTGATCCGTGGATATCTGTTTGAGAACATTATAGAAAATTCTTTATCATACACATTCAATTTTACGTTCTAGAAAATAACTAATGATACTTTTTATTATGAACAGAGGACCGAACACGGAATACTTACCAATTTATGCCATACGAGTTGAGTGAGTTGACTCCTGCAGGTTTTCCCGCCCTGAATTTCACTTCAAGCCCATCAATTTTACTTCATTAGCAGTAGAATATTAAAACTTCCACGTAAATTCCTGTGTAAAGTGAGAAACCCGCTTATTTTGCCATTATTAACGTTGCTTGTACCAAATTCAAGACTACGGCAGGCGCGAAGTACTTACATACTTACTGTATTTCAGGTACAACCTACTTAAGAAGTTCGTTTCCGACCAAATTTGCTCCCACCGCTGGAACGTTAAATATTAAACCAAGATAATTCTAGGAACATTTTTGTCACATTTTATAGCCAGTTAAGTTATAGCATTATGCTTACGGCGAGTTTCACCACTGACCGATGAGTACCGTTTAAATGAATTGGCATTTAATGTCATACAACATTCTTTTTAATTTATCTAGCAGATAATGCCTTACCACAATGGTAAAAATGGGCTCTACATTATTTATATAGAGATCAATACACAACCTTTGGGTGCACTCACTATCAGAATAAAAGTAGAACGACACATGTTCCATTTTGATAGCACTGATTTATAGGTTTAACCATGAATATATCTTGTTGCTCATCATCACATATTTTATTTATTATTGCAGAAAATGAGTAGGTACATAATTTTTAGTTTACAATGAAGGTGATAATTTTATATATTGCAATAAGTAGTGAGTATAGTGACATAGTTATTATTAGATAACTTGTATACATATTGATGCCGAATAAATTATTATTATTATTTTGCTAACAAACTTTCTAACGTTAACTATTCTGGGTTAATAATATATTTACGTCCACCGTCCACCATTAAAATTGTTTAACACATAGAATTGCTTTATCCGGTCTCCTTTACTTAAATAAACACAATGTTATATTAATTGTATTCTACTAATCGGTCGACATGCGCGGCTGGCTCCGACTCCTACACAGCTTGAACTGGTTCAAAAACCCGCATATGTAATTAAAATGAAGTAACCCTCATGCTAACAAGATTCATGTAATACGGAAGACGGAACTGATCGCTTGTGTGTAACCTCGCTGCCTCCAGCCAGTAGCGAAAATTTTCAAGTGTACGTTCTTCAAGTGTCAAGTTTGGTTTTGAAAATGTACTTACACGAGTATGGTCTGCACTTTTGTAGGGCAGTAAGGTCAACATTGACCATTACGTGCTAAAGAGAGTACGTGGTTGTGCATCACTTGCATTGTTGAGCCGTAGGCTTCCACGTAGATATCGGTGGCCGAGTGACCAATAGGTCGGTACTTAGGTCGTGAGATGAGAGAAATTCCAGCTTAATTCTTTAAAACTCATCATCATCATCGTCCTAGCGTTATCTCGGTTGCATCCAAGACTACACGCCTTGGAGCCCTGCGTCCGCTTACTGGTCTAACCAGATATGACAGAATATCAACTTACTTCTCTAAAACTAATCTAGTCAAATTAAAAGACCGCATCAGCCACTGTTATCATCTAAGGTCTATTACATCACTTTAAGGAAGCAGTATCTCGTTTTTAGTCAATGTTAACGAAAACATAAACCTAACCTAGAATGATGAAAATACTGACTGATACGTTACATCACTTTTCGAACTTTTGGCAATGAATACAGGTTTACATAGAAGCGCAGTTCTTAAGGATTTTGTGTGCTGTTTCCAAGTGGGGACTGTCTCCAGTTTAGGTACTCTCTTGCTCTCGTACTTAAGATACACAGGAGGAACGTTCGTCTCTCTTACTCTCGTAGAGACAGCTGTCACGGCGCAACTGCCACGCCGCCAAGCGGCAACTTGGGTCATAGAAAGTTTGTCTTCAGAGCGCCTATAGGAAATGCGCCTCTATGTAAATATATGAGCTCTTTGCTTTTGGTAATTTGTCAATTATCTTTTGATAAGTGAGTAAACCTTTTTGTCTGAGAGCTCTCTATAATGTTCTCGAAAGACATGTAATGTCTATCGACACACACAAGGCCAGCATGGTGGACTTTGGTCTAACCTTCCTTCACAGAATAAAAAGTGGGCTACACCCAGCAATGGAACAAATCATATAAGAAAGCTGATGTTAATGGACTCGCAATATTCTTACTGTTGTATTTAACCTAGTGAGTGAGAGAGAGTGCTGACGAACTAAACCTGCCTGCATATTCTTTCTAGGTTTTCTTTAAGACAAAGGGGTTGATAAAAGATTAGGATGGGAATAAAGTTTGGAGAAGGAGAGCATAAATTCACTCTATGCCTTAGGTTTGTCAACGCACGTGTAATGCTTGGATGCCATCACTAGCGTCTCTAACTTCGCAACATTCCATTTAGATATGGCAACACATACCTAAAACTAATGCCATAAACGCGGCACGGCTCCTAAAGCCGCATTGCTTCACCATGTACCTAATCCTATTGTTAGATGTGTTTAGCAACAGAAAATAGTAGTTTCATGATCTTAGTAGCAACATTGTAAACATTCTCACGATCATCAGGTGTATACTACTATATTTGTAGAACAATATAGTTTAGTTTGCATGAGATTCAACATTTTTGACACTAACAATAGTAAACATAGGTACATTATTAACACCAGTTCCCTTGAGGAAAAGTATCAAGAACAAGATTTCAGTATCGTATCATTTAATCAAAGAAAAAAGCTTGTATCTGTTCTTAGCGTTTTTGCTGCTATCTCCACGGGCGAACGGTGGTTCTGAATTTGTACTGAAGAAATATAAACCTTTGGCACTGAAAATAAAATACAAACATTTTATTTATATACTTTCACATATAAATAGATCAAAGGCAGCGATAGCCGAGTGGATACGAGTATACCAACAGACTGCAAAGCAGAGGATATCAGGTTCGAATCCACGGCGCGCACCAATGACTTTTCGGAGTTATGTGCGTATTGAATTGTTAATTATCGCTTATCCCGTGCCTCGGAGAGCACGTTAAGCCGTCGGTCCCGATTGTCACGAAGATATTTGACAGTCGTTACAGGGCGTCAGTACCTTCTAAATAAACTGACACCAGTCTAAACCATGGAATATCGCTATCCCTTCGGGTTGCGGAGGTCAGACAGGCAGTCGCTATGTGGAAAAGCTAGTATTCAGCCAAATCCGGTTAGACTAGTAAGCGGACCCCAGGTTGAAACTGGGATAACGCTAAGAGAAAGAAGGAGACATAAATAGATCAAAATATTGGCATGAATAAAACCAATGATTATTTGTATCAAAATCATATCAATTTATGCCCAGATGTAGACAGATTTTTATTTATTACAAATTAAAAAATACTGATTTCAAATAAAATTTCCTTTTAGGGCTAGCAATCGCACTGTATATTTAATTTATATAAGTTAGTCATTTTTACCCGACTACGGCGAAGCCAAAAGGAAGGGTAATGTTTTGGCAGTCCATGTATGTATGTTAGTAAGTATGTATGTATGTACATAAGTATGTTTGTATGTTCTACCGTAGCGCCTAAACTACTGACCCGATTTTAATAAATGGGGTGTATATAATAGATTCGTTATAATGGCCTGGGTGACATAGGCTCAATAAATTTTAACTAAATTTTCTATTATGGAATTAATAGCTCAGATTCCAACCTCAAAAAAATTAAACTAAGGTAATTATTACGTTGGTATCAAAAGAGGGAGGTTGGTATTGGTGAGCACATTACAAATATGTACATAGGTATATTATAGGTACTGTTTCAGTCAAAATATAAGTTTAAAATGCGGTCGCACTTACAATTCGCGCGTTCAGACGCTTTGCGTTACCTATTTTTCTTTCTATCTTCCTATAAATATGACAATGTACGGTTTGTTTACATGCCCGATCAGGATACGGAAAAGAATTTAATAAAAATAATAAGTTTTAAAACTATAACCCGACTACGTAAAAAAGGGGGTCTAAAAAGAACGAAACAAGAAAATAGCTCATTCAGATACAAGTCTAGAAAAGTATAAGTACAGAAATCCTTAAGCTAGAGCCATGGTTGCACCTATTGTATACTAATGTACATATATATACCTGCCATGTTTGTTTAATACAAGTAAGTGTGGCGGCGGCTCTAGCTTGAGCAATTCTGTACTTATACTTTTCTGGACTTATATCTGAATGAGCTATTTTCTTGTTTAATTATTCTTAGACCCCCTTTTTTACGTAGTCGGGCTATAGTTATATATTCAACGTACATACAGAGTTTTCTAATATAAGAGCGTTTTCATAATCGGCAACATTTAGTGTATGAATAATGACATGAAGTCATTATTCATACACTGCTAAAGCAGATGCAATTTATAAGAATACATAATATTTTTGCGTTACTGACAGACAAGCTATAGTCAAAACCATTAGGCGCAGGAAGCTGAAATTTGGCATGTATGTTCCTTGAGGACCGTAGAGGGCACTCAAAAGGACTGCTTCTGCCCACTCCCGCAGGAGTGGGCAGAAGCAGTTTAACTAAAAAAATGTGCGGGCGTAGCTGCCTATCCTATAGTTGAAAATAAAAAATAAGCTCAGCCATGCTGTATTTTGCTTCTCTTATTTTTATTTTATTTAGCTGTATCTTTGACTAGTGAAGCAATGTCCATGTCCATTTTGGTCATATGTGACGAATAACGAAGTAGAAAGCGAGGTAGCCGGTTCTGTTCGTTACTTTATGACGTCATATCAGAAACATCATCGAACTTAGTGGCTTATGAGATAATAATACACAATGTTAAACGTTGTCGTCTACGACAGGAAACAAGTCTGAATAAAAAGGAAACGTTCAAGTCTCAGTGAAAGTGTGGAAGTGTTTCGGTGCCTGCACTTGATCGTACAACGAGTAAATAGATGAGAAATGTTTAATATTCATTGTTTTAAAAGATTACATTTTATTTACGATGAAAGTGGTTCACACGATATCAATACAAAACACAATATCAATAAAGCATGCCAAAGATAATATAAATTGAATACTATCACCGTAGTTAAATATATCTACACAACTGTCAGTGATGAACAGTCTAAGTGATAAAGAATTATTTATTTACTCATCTTATTATATTTAAATGATTCATGCAGTAAAAAAACATATCTCGAAACGACGCGTTACTACTATCGCATGTTTTATGCCACGGAGAACACGTTGTGTGGTAGAGTCTGGCTCTCATGAAGGTACTTGAAAACCCTTACCAGGAATCAATATTCTCAATAATGTAAACACGGGCTTAAATCGTTTTTTATCGATTTCACTTTTAGTTTAGGCACTTAAATAGTGGATAAAACTAATATTATTCTATACCATAGATTAGGGAATATTATAATAGGCATGTGGCTATACTTTAAAGCGAGGAATGTGTTGAATCTCAACTAGGACAAGCTTATTATATACAAAACTTATAAATATCATTTAGATTGATGCTGGCAATCTAAACATATGGGAGTAAAACTATTACCAAACAATGCCTGTACGTCCAATTAACTAATTAGAGTAATAGGCATTATGTCAGTCTTGTTGGTAAATACTTACTCTTCTGACACGTGTTCTCCAAATATGATACTATCACTGGCATGGGAGGTTTCGCACCAGCCGATCATGTATGTGATCCATGAGTAACACTTGGTGCCGTAGAACCCCTCGACGCTGTTTATTGACTCGGCGTAGTACATCGGCGCTCTCGCGTGGCTGCAACCCGATACACCTGCGATCAGCACACAATGCTTATGTAATATAACTTGTACAAGTCAATAATTATATCCAAGTCCAGGTTATTAGAATAACTTTATTTTATTGTACAGGAATGGCAATAATAAGGGTAATAAATTAAAATTATTAGCGCCCAGTAGTGTACGCAACGGCCTGCCGAGACGATGGTCTCTAGTTCGATCCCCAGGTACTCTGGGCATCCAACTCTGACTTTTCGAAGTTATGTGTGCATTATAACTAATAAATTTTAATTATCACTCGCTTAGTAATACCCGGTAGATGGCAATAGGCCCATATTACATTGGGACCGAAACATAACTGGTAAATGTGAGTGTGTAAAACACTTCTGCCTACCCCTTCGGGGATAAAGTTATGTTTGTTATGTCTATAAACAAAAAAGAAATGTAACTGTCTAATCTTTTACATACATATAAATCGCCGTCCCCGGAGAATAAAATGATAACTGCCATTATCTTAGTTTTAGTGTTATGTCATTTTTGGGATCTGTGGGTGCTAATACATCTGCTCAATTTTTTTCCTAATTTTTATACAGTTATTTACGAAGTTACAAAATATTACAATAGTATTCAAAGATTTAAAACAAGTTTTAAATTACTAGAATAAAGTGTTAATAAAGTATTATCAAAATTTATTCCCACTTGTTAGTATGATAAACAGTCATAGAATTATGTTCTCATGAAAAAAATATGCGACTAGATAATGATAAATGCATTTATTATTTTATTCTCGTTCAAAACCATCCAGTCGCTCTGTATAAGACGTGTTTGTAATATGACTGTTGTGGATTTGAAAAATGATAAGTGAAGAGTACAATATTTGGTTCTGGTCAGGCTGTACGGAGAATAAAATGATAATCGCCGTTAAACAACTTAGATGATGGCTAATTTTGACTAACCTTTTATTTTTGAAATAATATCTCTATTTTGATACTAAGGCGTATTTCACTAAAACATTTAGAATAAACAAAAAATAACCTTCTTTAAAAGCTTACAATCATCTGTCTACGTCCAGTGTTTAAGGAGCAATCGACGAAAACATGTTTTTTATTTTTCCTGTAAAGTTGCATTTTTGTAGTTATCATTTTATTCTCTGGGGACGGCGAAATAATAAAATGATGCTCTTACTTTGGTACTCTGATTTTTTGCAGCCGGGTTGTACCATGCCTCCATTAGCATAGAAATCGACGTGTCCGCTGGCTTCCAACTTGCCCTTTTCCAGGCTGTTAGTGTGAAGTACGTCGACGAAAAGCGCATCGTCTTTGTCAATTTTCCTATCCGGATCTGTTGTGACAAACAGAGGCATCGCCGGATCTAAAGCTAAACAAAAAACATATGCAAATCACGTTCCATGCAAATACTCTGTTTTTTTTTTCGTGTGAGTGTGGTCTACTGTGATCACAACGTTTTCAGACTAACCTAAGGCTAGCGCTATAACCTAACGGTTCTTGTACAGGGATAGGAAGCGGGACCGACAGTCTTACGTGCCCTCCGAAACATGTGAGCACACTGATGTGATGTGCACACGCGGTCACCCATTCAAGTGGTAACGTGTGCAAGGGTTACTTAACTTTGCCGACCTATTACGAATGGCAAGCAAGTCACGGTATGAGCGTCATTTACAGAACGGGCAGTCATGATCATGTAAAATACATTAACTGTACCTTCAACAGATGAGGCCTTTGCTTATCTGTTTGAACAACTACACTTTCGTATAGCGAAATAAATGTAGGCACAAGACAATTCAAAAACGATCTATAATTAAACATCAATTTCGAATAATAGTTTTTGTTTAAAGAATTCCGGGGGACCATAACATAATGTTTGTTGTATACCACACTGACATCAGTGTGTGGAGTTAATAAATCGTTTAACAGCTGCATTATTGAAACAATTCAGCAATTTCACAGTGTTAGTGATACAATACTCCTCCGAAATAATATTTTTTTGGTCAATTTCTTAAGCCCTGATGGATGGATGGGTGGAAAAAAAGGAATGAGAAAAAAGACCTCAAAAAGGCGATACGGAGTTCGCCGGGTCAGCTAGTGTTCATATAAAAAGAATTATAACTTTTTCGAAATATTTTCTAATAATTTATCTCTTGAGTATTTGATAGATATTCTAATGCCTACTGCTGTTAAACGATTTATTAACTCCACACACTCCAGATATGATTAACTTACTAAGATGGCTATTAAAAATAAGGGTAGGTGTTAGAAGGGTGAAAATTAAGAGTTGTTTGTATTTTCAATGCCATATCATAAAGAACTAGACTGCCTCCGTGGTCCAGTGGATAGCGTATGCGACTGCAGATCGGAGGTCCCGGGTTCAATTTCCGGGTCGGGCAAAAGTGTTACTGGGTTTTTCTGAATTCTCAGTAGCAGCACGGAGTATGGTGATGTGCCCGGTAACGGCAATAGCCTCGCCCACCATTACGTGGGACCTAAATATTCATGCCGAAATGTGGGTGTCATATACCACTTCTGCCTACCCTTTCGGGAATATACAGGCGTGAGACAATAAAAAAAAGTAAAAGTAAAGTAAAGTGGACACAGTAAAACGATGCCTAATGATAATTGGACCAATTATATTATGATGTTAAAGATATTAATTTTACTAAAAATGTCCCGTCTGCCATCTTGGATCCCCAAATAAATGCCATTTTCGTTATCAGAATGCATGATAACCCCGAAAATTATACTCATATTAATTTTATTAAAAATGTCCCGTCCGCCATCTTGGCTTCCCAAATAGATGTCATTTTCGTGATCAGAATCCATGAAAACCTTGAAAATGATACCCATATTAGTTTAATTAAAAATTTCACGTCCGCCATATTGGATGCCCAAATAGATGTCATTTTCGTGATCAGAATCCATGAAAACCCCGAAAATGATAACTATATTCATTTTATTAAAAAAGTCTCGTCCGCCATCTTGTGAATGTAGACACTAAAAACTTTTCCCGTAAGAATTTTGTGTCACATATGCGCATCGTAAAATGTGACTCTCATCATTCTTTCATAACGCGCCTTTTCAAAGAAGTATAACTTCAAAAATATATGTTTGGGTTGGCCCGTCCTTTTTACTTAGGGGTTTAAAAACTAAACTGCGGCCGATTCTCAGACCTATAGAATATACGTTTAAAATTTCATACAACTCGGTCCAGCCGTTTCGGAGGAGTATTGTAACTAACACTGAGAAACGATTTTTTTGACTCCAGTATGCGCGTGGCGTGGCCAACAGGATTGATTTAGTGATAAGATGAAATTACTAATATGGCTTTAAAAAAAAAGAAGTTGGTGATAAAGGGGTGAAAATTAAGAGTTGTATGTATTTTATACTGCCATATCATAAAAAAATAAAAATATAAAAAAAAAGGATTTTTTGGGCTGGCCACCCTTATGACTTGGAAGTTTGAAAAATAGATTACGACCGATTCTCAGGCCTGCCGAATATACATACAAAGTTTCATAGAAATCAGTCCAGCCGTTTCGGAGGAGTATTTTAACTAACACCATGACACGAGAATTTTATATATATAGATATGTAACTCGCATGTAACGCACCTCATCGTACACCTAATACATCGATTTTTACATTTTTCATTTGGGTTAGCAAGACTGCCGTAGTCTTAGTCATTAGTCGTAATTACTCAATATGTGAATAACGAGCCTGCTTCTTATCAGTAGCCAGATGGCAATTATAGAAAATACTTAATTGTTTTTGGCGACGGAACGCTAAATGTAAGGACTGATTTGAATACTAAATTACCGTGCCATAATTTTGCTGATAGGAATCGAAACCAGTTATGTGGTGAATCTTACTACTATAAAAAATGCGAAAGTATGTGAGGATGGATGCATTTATGGATGTTTGTTACTCTTTCATACAAATACTACTGATAAACTTTGCAGCTTATACATTAGGATATCACATAGGGACAGGCCGTTGGTGGTTGATGTCAGGCTGGTGTAAGGTCTTGTAAAACTAAAAAAACACAGAGTAGTTACCAGAAATCCTTGGTAATTTGCCAGAGGTGATATAATTTGCGATGAAGCCCGCTGTCTGTCCACCGAGGCTGAAGCCGATAACGTGAAACAGCTTGAGAGGGAAGTGGTACTGCGTGACGAGTTCGTCAATCAGCTGGGCGATGCACTTGCCCACTAGCTCGGTGTTCGCGGCGGCCTCGATGTAACACGGCTCGCGCGCTAAAGGGTTGTAGTCCACCGATATTATGTTGTAGTCGCAGCACTTGAGGTACTCTGCAAAACGGAATTAGGAGAGCAATAAAAGCCAAGCAATTTAAAGATTTTGTGTCTATTATTTTGAAGGTCCTTAAAAAAACTTGTTTGAAGGCGAACCTACTGATTCCAAATCACTATTTTTAACTTGAATTTTAGTATAAGGAATTAATTCGTTTGTGGTAGTCTGAAAGTTGCGTTATATGCTAAAATGTGAAACATATGTATGTTTATCCATTGTCTAGTATCCATAGTGTACAAGCTCTGCTTAGTTTGGGACTAGATGGTGATGTGTGTATGTGGTAGAATATATAGAATATTATTATTATTATAGAAACCATTTGGCTTGGATAGGATGGACATGTTATGCGAAAAGATAATATGTATTTTGGTAATCAAGTGATGCATATTGAGATAGAGGGATGAAGAGCAACAGGGAGTTTAAGGAAAATATGGATGAACTGATTGATTCTTGACTATCGGCCGGTTTCAATATTCGATCTTTCCATTGATTTTGAGATTTGAGATTCGTGTTTGACATATTTTGTACGGAGCTTATGTCAAAAACGAATCTAAAATCTCGAAGAAATAGATAGATCGAATATTGAATGCAGCGGTAAATTATTAGAATTCGGTCAATACAGTCGACAGAGAAGGAAGCGAAGGACAGACTGCACATACCCCATAAAAATTAAAACCAGGGCAAAAGTATGATGAGTACCTATACGTAAATATTAAATCACCTGGTCTAATTTCAGTGTTTGGTGAGAAGTCCTTGTCTCCCGTGTACCCGTGAATAAGTATCTTAATTGGCGCGTCTGCCACCCACGGAGCTTGTTTGATAGACTTTGGATTGTCCACTGATATTTGGAGTGGATCATTTTTGTTTGCTCTGAAACGAATGTATTATAAGTTACTAGACGTCGTCAGCGGCTTCACCCGCGTCAATTATACATAATTATAAAACTTCCTCTTGAATCGTTGTATCTAACAAAAAACCGCATTAAAATCCGTTGCGTAGTTTTTAAGATTTACTAAGATTTGCATACATAGGGGCAGACAGACAGAAGACAGACTTTGTTTTATACTATTTAGTGATAAATAATATTATGGTCAAAAATAATATCAAATAAAAACATTCAAGTTAACTCACCTAGTGTATAACCAAAACGTAATGTTTACATTAGGACACTCCAACGGCGGTGATACACAACCGAAAGGGCTTGAAGCGGACTTGACACCTATTACAAATATTTGTATTATACATTGATAGGTCGCGTAAAGCGTTACACTTGAACCGAATTCAGCGATCTTGCTCATGTTGCAATTTATCTAATAAATATAGAAAATGTGGTTTGCACAGTGTGTCGCGCCAGCATTCAAATCAAGTATAAAGTTTGGCTCGACCTTTATTGCAATTAAATACACGAAAACTAGGCTCAAGTTAGGCAAATAACACACTTATCGCTATATGTTTTATTTATTTACCTTCCGCTTAAGTAATTATCACGACTGTAAAATTTATAATCAAGTTAACCTTATTAGATAGATTATTTTAGCGTTCTTTTAAATTAATAGTTTTCTTTATCAACTAAAAATGTTAGTACGACGTTAAATAGCTATTATTATTTCCGTAGACATAACTACTAACATTGTTCAGTTGTTTGCGAGGAATGCGATAACATAAATAAAGAAAAGTCATAATGTCATTACAGCAGCGAAGAAAATTTTGCGGGGATATGTACATCAAGGCTAGTAAATTAATAATTTTGTTTTTTAAAGCCGCCCTTGATTTAGTGAAAATAGTACGCAGCACTGCTATGATGTCTACGCAGTCACAGTAGCAATTCTCGTCTGACACTACCAAAGCAGTAACAGAGCGCTCGCAAAAACCAGATATGATTTGATTGTTATGTGATTTTATAAAAAAGTTAATTTAATGTATATTTTTTATGGTATTTTTTGTATGATAGCGCTATTATTAATACAAATGTCAATTCAAATAGTTATTTTATTTTATCTTGATACATTTTGTTTATATGAATTAAAATTTAAGAAGCATCACAAAATGTTATATAAATCTCGTTGAAATCAATGCAATCTTTAAGCAGGACACACATAGGTCCTTCAGAAAAGCTATCATCACGGGGTGTTGTCTATTGATCTAACATTATAGTAGAAGAGCTGGCATCAATTTGAGTAGGTATTTGAGGCAAGCTGAAAACTTGACTCAGGAGTCAAGTTTTCAGCTTGCCTCAAATACCTACTCAAAATTGATGCCAGCTCTCGGACTATTAAGAAACCTCAACGCAAAATTGAAGGATAAAAGAGAAGATTGTTTCATGCTACTCGATGTGGACATTCTTTTTATAAAAATATTTTTCTTACGAGTTACAATTGGAAATTAACTGATTGATTCAACTTACATCGAAATTCAACTCGATTAATTGCCAACTGAGAGAACCATGTCCCCTTTGACAATTGGCCGAAGAAATTATGTAAAATCCAACTAGCCACTGATCTTTATATTACAGATCAAATGTATCGGTTACTTGCCGAGGGCCCCGATTCCTGAAGTACCTGTCCCGGAAGACCCCGAAGACGTTTTAATTTTGATTACATTTATCTTGTTAATTTTCCTACAATTTCCCTGTACCGACATAATATGTACTTGAATGTATGTGTTTAGAATACCAAGTTATATTCTTAGATATACTTTATTTAAAATAATTTAAAACAGTTTAAAGATCGAATGTATCATTTCGCGACATAGCCAAAAAATCTTGTGCGCCTGTAAACTTATCGCTATATGTATATCCTGTGGCTCCACGCAGATATAAGAGCCTTACAAAGCAGGACACCGTCATAGATATGATTATATTTTAGAATAATAAATGAAGAATTTATAAAAAGTTATTACCTGTATAATAACTTTTTATAAATTCTTACGGATCAAATGAATAATTAATTGTTACGTATTTGAAGTACTGGCGCGTACTTAATGTAGAGCAATATTATTCTTTCTACTTCTGCTAAATAAGATGCGACATAAATATATTATTAAAATTACGTAAAATTCACCATAGCGCATAAGTACTACAGGTTCAATGAACTACGTTTTCAATTATTAATTTTAAATAAGAATGCTGTATCCTTTACTTTACAACTCGGAATATAGGTAATACAGAGAAAAAGAGATAACAAAAGAATCATGATTTTATCCTGAAAAACCGATGCTGACCTATGCGTAAAGCGTTGCCTATGCCGTTAGCCACGTTAATTAAAATTAGGATTATAGTGACACACCTATTGCAAAAATTAGCATATTAAAAACGGTCATCTCAATAATTTACATCTATGTGATCACTTTCAAAATTACGAGGTAGAAATAGTTGTTTAATTAAATTTGTAGCCTACTCACAAATTCAACACTTACTCACTATATATCATAATTATAATATTATATACATATACAGCATACACTACATCCGCGCATCGAACCTGCACTCATATTGTCGTCAATGCAATGATGACGTATGAAGAATGTGTGACGTATCCGTACGAGTGGGAGCGCGCGATGCGCCGGGGCGTCGACCTCTAATCGACATTAGTTGGTCCACACTAATCATACGCGAAACCCGTGTCGCCCGTCTTAACGTAACCGCGTCCGCGATCTACTTTTTATGTGTTATTGTCTCATTTCTACGCTATTCTATCACTACAAACTATGTTTTCCACTCCTTCTATCGTATAGTGATTATCTAACTGTGTTGTGTACGTGCAAACCCTTTTCTTCTGTGTTAAGTGAACTTATAAACAATATACCGCATCGATCTTAATACGGACTTTGATTTACCTATCTGGGACACGTAAGGTACAGTGCTATAGTTAATATATTACATTACACGCATCTACACTGTAACACAACGACTACCCCTATAACTGGTGACCCCGGAGAACACGTGGGCAATTATGAGTGATAGCAGCGATTCCTTAAAAAGCGTCGGTTCTCGGCAAGAAGATAATGTTACTCGGCGGGCTCAACGAGTGCGTACACCCAGTGAACGTTCTAATAAAGCAATGCGCCGGTTAAAAATTAAGGTGCCGCCTTTCTCATCGGACGACCCGGAACTTTGGTTTGCCCTGCTAGAGGGCCAGTTTGACAGCCATGGCCTTACAGATGACGCTATGAAGTTTACGCAAGTGACCAATAACTTGGATTTACAGTATGCCAAAGCCGTCAAAGATATTATTGTTAACCCACCCAACAAAAATCGCTATGATAAAATTAAATCAGAGCTTATCAAGCGACTCTCGGCTTCTCATGAAAAGAAAGTCAAGCAACTTTTAACCCATGAAGAACTGGGAGATAGGAAGCCTTCACAGTTTTTAAGGCACCTTCGAGACTTGGCGGGTCCATCGGTTCCCGAAGATTTCATCAGGACTATTTGGAGCAATCGCCTGCCACACGAGATCCAGACTGTATTGGCATCACAACCGACTCATTCTCTGGAACAGCTGGCGGACCTGGCGGACCGTATACAGGAGTTGACGTCACCATGTAACGTCGCCGCGACATCATCTCACGGTACGCTCGCACCCCACCCATCTGATGAGCTCCTGGAATTGAAGAAGATGGTTCAGCAACTAACAATAAAGCTAGAAGAGCATACCCGTGCATCCTGCTGTTCTGTCGGTCGTTCTAGACAGCGCGAACGGCGCCGATCATCATCACAGCAAAGGAGCCGATCCAATTCCAGCTATCAAAAGTACCCGCTCTGCTGGTACCATACCAGGTTTGGTGCAGACGCCCATAAATGCATCAAGCCCTGTGACTTTACCAAGACTTCGAAGGCGGGAAACTCCAAGGGCAGTCGCTAATGGCGGCTGACGGCTGCCCATCCACCCCAGGTCGCCTCTTCGTGACTGATCGCAGTTCGAACATCCAATTTCTGGTGGACACTGGCAGCGACGTCTGCGTTTACCCCCGTTCTGCGATTCGGGATCGACGTGCCAAGGCGGACTACCAGCTCAGCGCAGCCAACGGGACTATTATAGATACGTATGGTTTCATAGAACTAAGGTTAAATTTAGGTCTTAGACGTAATTTCGTTTGGCGATTTGTAGTAGCCAATGTTACAAAACCTATTATAGGCGTTGATTTCCTTAGTTATTATAATTTAATTGTAGATTGTAGAAATCAACGCCTAATTGACAATACCACTACGTTATCATCCAGTGCTTCCCCCGCTAAAGCTGATATCTTTTCTATAAAAATTTCTACAGGCGACACGCGTTTCCACGATATCCTAAGTAGGTTTCCAGACATAACACGCCCTTCAGGCACAGTGCGCACTACAAAACATAACACGGTACACCACATAAGAACTACACCAGGGCCACCTATTTCATGCACTCCCCGCAGACTGGCACCGGACAAATTAAAAATTGCCAAGCAAGAATTTGAATTGATGCTTAGCAATGGCACAGCACGGCCTTCTGAGAGTCCCTGGGCTTCTCCCTTGCACCTCGCGCCTAAGAAGGATAACGGCTGGAGGCCTTGCGGTGACTACCGTATGCTTAACGCACGCACTATCCCAGATCGTTATCCTATTAGGCATATACACGACTTCTCTCACAGCATCGCTGGTTGCACCATCTTTTCAACCATAGATTTGGTAAAGGCCTACAATTTTATCCCGGTTTTTGAAGACGATATACAGAAAACTGCCATCACCACACCCTTCGGACTGTATGAATTCCCTTTTATGACTTTCGGCCTAAGAAATGCGGGCCAAACATTCCAAAGGTTTGTGGATGAGATGACGAGAGGTCTAGACTTCTGCTACGCTTACTTGGACGACTATTTGGTATTTTCCAGAGACCAGGCCCAGCATGAACTCCACCTTCAGGAACTCTTCACTCGCATGAGTAATTATGGCGTTCTGATCAATACCTCAAAATGCGTCTTCGGTGTCCCAGAGGTGAAGTTTTTGGGTTACCAAATCTCCTCAGCTGGCACTAAGCCTCTGGACAGCAAGGTTCAGGCTATAAGTGACTTCCCAGTACCCAAAACGGTAAAGCAATTAAGACAATTTTTAGGAATGCTTAACTTTTACAGGCGGTTCATACCTCACTCAGCCTCAATTCAAGCTCCTTTAAATGCATTGCTTTCAGGCTCCATTAAGGGCTCCCACCCCGTGGATATATCAGGTGCTACACTGCTTGCTTTTAACAAGTGCAAAGAGAGCCTTGCCAATGCCGCATTACTTGCACACCCAGACAGTGAAGCCAAGCTTGCTCTGGTAACGGACGCATCCGACTGGGCAATGGGTGCAGTATTACAGCAATTTAAAAATGATGTCTGGCAACCCTTGGCCTTCTTCTCGCGGAAGTTGAGCCCCTCTCAACAGAAATACTCGCCATATGACCGCGAGCTCTTGGCCATATACGAAAGTATTAAATACTTTCGTCACATGCTCGAAGCAAGACATTTTATTGTGTTTACTGATCACAAGCCACTCAGTTATGCCTTCAATGAAAGAAAAATTAACTGTTCGCCACGACAGTACCGACACTTCGATTTTATCTCGCAGTTCACGACTGACATCAGACACATTGCCGGTAAGGACAATGTCGTCGCTGATCCACTGTCACGTGTCGAGGAGCTGCAGATGCCAATCGACCTAGATATGCTTGCTTCTTCTCAAGCTGCAGACCAAGAGCTGTCTCAACTTCTGGGAGGAGAATCTTCACTTCGCCTGAAAAAGTTGAGAATTTCGAACTCTCAAGCTGAAGTTTATTGCGACGTCAGTACTAACTCACCTAGGCCCTTTGTCCCCAAATCGTTGAGGAAAAATGTTTTCGACAGCCTGCATGGCCTCAGTCACCCAGGCGCGAATGCTACGGCCAAGCTCGTTGCCGAGCGTTTTGTTTGGCCTGGTGTACGCAAAGACTGTCGTGAGTGGTCTCGACAATGCACGGCTTGCCAACGCGCCAAGGTTCACCGACATGTCTCGTCTCCATTGGGTACGTTCCAACTACCTCGCACTCGATTTGCTTTCATACACGTGGACATTATAGGTCCTCTCCCCGTTTCTCAAGGCTACCGATACTGCCTAACGGCTGTGGATCGTTTCACTCGCTGGCCTGAAGTTACGCCGATGGCGGATATCACGGCGGAGACAGTTGGGAAGGCGCTAATATCGTGGATATCCAGATTTGGATGTCCAACGGATATTGTCACGGATCGCGGTCGACAGTTTGAATCTTCACTTTTCCAATACCTTGGAAAAATGATTGGATTCAAACATCGCAAAACAACCGCGTATCACCCAGCTTGTAATGGGCTAGTGGAACGATTCCACAGACAGTTAAAGGCGGCTCTAATGTGCCACGCCGATTGTAACTGGGTCGATGCATTACCATTAGTGCTACTAGGGATTAGGAGCGCATTCAAGGATGACTTACAAACGTCATCCGCCGAGTTGGTCTATGGGGAACCGCTACGTCTGCCTGGAGAATTTTTCCAGACTACGGATGCCCATTTCACCGATATATCGGACTTCACTACTCGGCTACGTCAATTTTCACGTAAACTTCAGCCTTCACCTGCAACACGTCATAATAAAGGCAAAGTTTTTATATTTAAGGATTTACCTACATCTAGTCATGTATTCTTAAGGGACGACTCTGTACGCGGCTCATTGCAACCACCTTACTCCGGTCCTTTTGAGGTATTAGAGCGCCGTGACAAATATTATACCATTTTAATTAAAGGTAAAAATGTCACTGTTTCCATAGACCGCCTTAAACCGGCTTATATACTGAATGACCCATCTTCCGTTCATAATTCCATTTTAAATCGGCACTCAAACCCGAGCTCCAGTCCTTTACCCAACCCTGTTCCACAAAGTCAGAAGACCCCAGTCCAGGAGAATGTCAGAAGGACGCGTTCGGGCCGCATAGTTCGATTCCCAAATTATTATCGCCCGTAGTAACGGTCTCCGGGGGGGAGTGATGTAGCCTACTCACAAATTCAACACTTACTCACTATATATCATAATTATAATATTATATACATATACAGCATACACTACATCCGCGCATCGAACCTGCACTCATATTGTCGTCAATGCAATGATGACGTATGAAGAATGTGTGACGTATCCGTACGAGTGGGAGCGCGCGATGCGCCGGGGCGTCGACCTCTAATCGACATTAGTTGGTCCACACTAATCATACGCGAAACCCGTGTCGCCCGTCTTAACGTAACCGCGTCCGCGATCTACTTTTTATGTGTTATTGTCTCATTTCTACGCTATTCTATCACTACAAACTATGTTTTCCACTCCTTCTATCGTATAGTGATTATCTAACTGTGTTGTGTACGTGCAAACCCTTTTCTTCTGTGTTAAGTGAACTTATAAACAATATACCGCATCGATCTTAATACGGACTTTGATTTACCTATCTGGGACACGTAAGGTACAGTGCTATAGTTAATATATTACATTACACGCATCTACACTGTAACACAACGACTACCCCTATAAATTCAAACTGTGATCCTGCACACGGTATAACCGTATGAAATCAGTTATGTTACTACAAGATACTCACATAAATAAGACATGATAAACAAAACTATGAAAAACATTGTAACGATGTCCGTTACATTTGATAACTATCGCAAATGTCTAACTGACACATTTATATAAACCTTCTGCGGCTCCTTACTGAACCGTTAAACTTTACGTATAAGCCACAAAACAGCTGATTAAAACAGAGAAAACCGTAGGATACCCATGTATTAATGTTTCCTTCCTATAAGTCTCACTAAACGACTGCTACCGTTTCGTGTTTCGCGAATGTTTATCGCTCCTATTAATGTTCGTCTATTTATTAGTTCGTCACATAGGTATTAAAACGACGATACAAACACTGTTTGTTTATCAGTTTGTTTGCCCGACAGACTTTCTTTATGAAAAAGAGAAATAGTCAACTGACTATGATAATATGTATGTACGTACTATATAATATCATATAGTTTTATAATGATGATTTAAATGTTAACAAAGGCTTCGTCATGGCAACGAATTTTTCTATAGGAATGGTCAAAGTTGACTGAACTATGGCACAGTGTCCGCGCAGTGATGAAAAAAATTATGAATGGGAGAGACCCAACGCAGCTACGTAATTATGAAATTTTGTCGTGACCCTTGCCGCACGGTGTATGACCTGCGTGACACGACATGTCTCTTGTCGTTTCCGTGTGATCAGTCATCATCATACAGCCTTCCGCAGTCCACTGCTGGACATAGTCCTCTCCATGTTTGCGCCACAATAGCATTGTGAGGCAATAGGAGGTTTGGCCTACTATACCACGTTGGCCAGAGGACTTGGCATAGGGTTTGATGTCGTGTATTCCGTCGATACGCAAAGATTCTATTTGCTTAGTCCCTAGTTGTCTCTTACGAAACCCCCCGAATGAAATAGGGTAATGAGTAATGACACTTCATATTCTTAAATCCGCCACATGTCCGCCACCATACGGATGTGATCAGTAGATGATAATAAATATTTAAAATTAACCGTTTCGAACAACCTGCTTCGGCATTCAAAAATATAAAGTTGGAGCTTGTTTTGTTCTAACCTTTATTTTAGATGTTATTTATTATGAAAACTACAGGTAGTAATATAATATACCTATTTAAGTCATAACTGTTACCATGTAAAGAAAATAATAATAAAAATTAAATTATTTTGGTAATATCTGAAGAAAATAGTAAAATTCATTGACATCATCATTAGAAGGTAAGCACTCATTTTGTTTGTAGATTATTTCATTATCATCTTTTGATGAAATATTCATAAGGAAGTGTTGTTTATGACTTAGTAAGCTATACTTACTTAATTATAAGGTTCGGTTAGGTTAAGGCTTCACTATTTTCGAATAATAAAACTTCAAAAGTCGTTGTGTCTAATTTATATTTATGGTTTTGTATGTTAGTGAATTTGGGGAATACCTAGTCCTAAACGGCTGATCACCTAATGGAAGATTTTTTAGATTGGACAACATTGGAACAACTGCACGTAGAGAAATATAGGCGTGTGAAAATTTGAGGAAGAGCTTTTTACAATAACAGGCCTTCAGGTATATATTGAGAACATAGTTTAATAAATTGTGCTAACAGGAAAAGGAAGCAACGAAACTAGGCGTAGCCTGGGATTCTCATCATAGTTACAATATGAATTTGGCAAAAATTATAATATATTTATAATCTATGTATGTATAATTATTATAATACTTACACGTAAAGCCTTGCCAGTAAGGGCAAACTAGAGGTCAAGTACATCTCAAGACAAGTATACGAATTGCATTCGTTTAAAATCTGCGATGGCATGTTATATAATTTAACTTCAAATTTTATGGCTTTCTGCTATAGACAAAATAGCCAGTAATTTTTTGCCAAAAACGTACCTACTTGCCTCTCAGAATGTTGACAGAGAGTGGCAGTATCTGTACTGTATTGTTCTCCAAATGAGAACATCGGAAGCCCAGTTACAGCTTGCATGTGAGCAAGTCATGTGTTATGGTAAGTAGTTGCTGTAACATTATTAATGTTTGCATTAATTACTACAGAAGTCGTTCTTGTGTTTGTTGACTCTGCAAGAATAAAGCATTGCCTGAGCAAGACATTGGTTAAAAGTTTAGCGTATAGTTTTAGGGTACCTACCTACCGAACGTTAACGATGACCATACTCTGCATCGTTCAAGCACGTGTTTTTTTTTATTTTACTTTTCTATGCCTAATTGGTATTCTCTTTATTGTTGTCTACTCTATATATTTTATAACTCGAACGAAAGACTCTTCACAGGTAATAGAGCCTTGCTGATTTCAGCATAAATGGGCCGGCTCGACCGGGGAAGTACTCACAGAAATTCGACGTAAAGTAACAATACTTAAACTGGTGCGTTTCGTTCGGTGAGTGAGAGTGCCGGAGGCCCCAGCCCCCATTCAAGGGGCGGCAACGCACTTGTGACTCCTGTGGTGTTGCTTGTGTCCATGGGCAGCGGTAATTGCTTACCATCAGGCGATCCGTCTGCTCATTTGCCGCCTAATATTATAAAAAAAAAAGATTTGACTGCAATTTGAAACAGTAGATGATACTATATCCATAACTGCATATTATGCAGCTATAGATTTTTGTCAGTAGATTTACGGTCGTTTTTCATAAGGGAAAATGTACAAACATGAAAACAATAGTGTATAACATTCACCTGAAAGTACTAGAACTTTATATCAAACAAACATAATTTATACAACAAACAATTAACGAATGTAGGTCGTTCATCGAACCCAATTTACATTTATTTTTGTTGTTTTGCATGTACAAATGTACTAAAAAAATTTATATGATAAATTTAGACGTAGTAGCTACTCTTCGACGCTGTTGTTCCAAATTGTTATGTAAATGACATTGAAGTTGTCGTACGGGAACAAGTGTGCATTATCATCTTATCATTACGTCTTGTGTTTTACTGGTTCTGCCTACTACGTATGTAATTAGCGTCAAAACTGCGTTGATAGTAGATTAAGGGCATCGTTTCTGGTTTTAACTTTGTTTGCGTTATGCGTCTGGCTCTTGTAAACATTTGAGGCGACACGATGAGTATTTGAATATGAGTTACGTGTTATTACGTACGACGCATCGGTGAAAGACAAACTGTAGTGACGTAGCAAACGTTTTGCGACGTCAAGATTACTGAAACAAAACGTTGAATTTCATGTAGAACGACAATGGGTACAAGATTAAAATTAACACTTTATTGTTCATTTTCCCGAATTGATAGTACGTTAGAAATCGTCCTAAACTTGGTAAGTTAGTGCAGTCTAAATTCTTTTTAATAGCGTCAGTCATGTAGTGTGTATGTCACTTGGATTTTCAGTTTAACGACGAGCTCTGACTATAATACCTTGCCTCAAATAAACCCGATTGATAGCTACAGCGTTCAGATTATAAGACTGCTATTTGAAAAGTATATTAAATGAATCTTTAAGAATATCAATAGTTCTATCGCTAAACAATTATTTTTAGTATCATGCTACTCTTACGGGTGATTATATTATATTATTTATTATAATTTTTATTTGTTTAGGGTCATTGCTGAAATCGTGGCAAACAATCAGCTGTTATATACACTTTACCAAAATTAAAGGTAAATTTTAATATCTAAGATTTTTATGCTGCGATTTTAGCAGTGTCTGAGAGCAAAAGGTGTTCATATGACGAGTAAAATCCACCGCTAACAGGTTTTCAATACTCTAAGAAAAACCTTGTATGTATGTATTTGGTTCTTAAATTAGATAACTAAATATTTATTGTTTTACAGATCATTACAAATATACATACATACATAGTCTACGCCTATATCCCTGAAGAGGTAGGCAGAGGTATAGTGCTACACCCACTTTTGGCCAGATTGATTTTAGTCCCACGTAATAGGGGGCGAGCCTATTGCCGCACCGGGCACATTACCAGTCTCCCTGCTGCTACTGAGCTGAGAATTTCTTCCATTACAAATATAAAGCTCAATTACGTGTTCGAGGCTCTATTCATGTGCTCCTAGTACTTAAAAAAATTCGGGCAAGTGCGAGTCTGACTCGCGCACCGAGGGTTCCGTTAGTCCTCTAAATCTGTATGAGCGCCCATACAACGTAGAGGACTATCTTAAATGAAGTCTACTATGTATGTATGGGGACACCCTTAAATTTTCTACTTTTTTATTTTTTTGTAATTTTTCCTTTATTTGTGCTGTAAGACCCTGCTTTTGGCCAAATTTCGTGATTCTAGTTCAACGGGAACTACCATATAGGTTTTCGACCCAAAACCTATAGGGTACTTACGGTTGACCTAGAATTGTCAATTTTGGTTAAAACCAAGGTCTTTCAGCACAAGTAAAGGAAAAATTCCGAAAATCAAAAAAAGTTGAAAATTAAGGTTAATTTTGGTACTTACAAGTTTTCGCAAAAATCAAATTTTGACCATATCTTTTTATCGGGTTGACCCAAGACCCTGATTTTTATACACCTAATAGGAACCATAGACCTCAGTATCTGGTATAAATTTTAATTTGCTAGGTCCACCCGTTCCTGAGAAAATCGGTGGTGACACACGGACAGACAGACAGACAGACAGACAGACAGACCGACAGACAGACAGACAGACGGACAAGAAAGTGATCTTATAAGGGTAGGAACCCTTATAAGATCACTTTCTTGTCCGTCTGCGGTACCTTGTGAGGTACGGAACCCTAAAAAGGAATTTCAGTGCTGCGAGTGCCAGTATTATCTTAGTAACTGGATGAATAGTATCTTTGAGGTCGTTGGTGAACGCAGTGGAAGATATCAATCGGGCATGCGCAGAAGTTTTATTTTAGGTTAATTTTTATTTCTACTTTCAGGTAGGCAACAATAGCCTCATGTCTTATCAGACTGCTACGCAGAGAGTCTCCTGTCCATTTCTCAATAAACGGGCTAACTGTTAGTTAGCTGAAGAATTTCAAATCGGACCAGTAGTTCCTGAGATTCATTTAGTTCATTATCCTGGCGCTGCTGGACTGTTTTATTTTTCCATTGCCATAGACTTGCTTGCATTAACATCCAAAACTAACTGATTTTACATAATAATTAAGTATGATGATAGTAGTCAAACACCCTAATCTGCCTATCCACTTTATACTATTTTTGACACGCTACTTAATAATAAGTTTCCAAAACTTTTTGATTAATTCTTTGATCAAAGTGTACCCGGAAACCCGTGTGTTCCTATGAAGTGGTATTCGGATAATAAAAATCTATGTATATAGGGTAAACCCGGATACAGGTATCTGGGCAGAAAAGCCCAGTTGCAGCGCTATCCCCGTTGATTTTTCTGTAGACTACGGAACTGCTGCGATTTTAGTAGTGTCTGAGAGTAAAAGGTGTTCATAATGTCGAATAATATCCACCACTAACAGGTTTGCAATACTCTAAGAAAAGCCTTGTTGTATTTGGTTCTCAAATTAGATAACTAAATATTTATTGTTTTACAGATCATTACAAATATACATACATACGTAGTCTCACGCCTATATCCCTGAAGAGGTAGGCAGAGGTATAGTGCTACACCCACTTTTGGCCAGATTGATTTTAGTCCCACGTAATAGGGGGCGAGCCTATTGCCGCACCGGGCACATTACCAGTCTCCCTGCTGCTACTGAGCTGAGAATTTCTTCCATTACAAATATAAAGCTCAATTACGTGTTCGAGGCTCTATTAATGTGCTCCTAGTACTTAAAAAAGGAATTTCAGTGCTGCGAGTGCCAGTATTATCTTAGTAACTGGATGAATAGTATCTTTGAGGTCGTTGGTGAACGCAGTGGAAGATATCAATCGGGCATGCGCAGAAGTTTTATTTTAGGTTAATTTTTATTTCTACTTTCAGGTAGGCAACAATAGCCTCATGTCTTATCAGACTGCTACGCAGAGAGTCTCCTGTCCATTTCTCAATAAACGGGCTAACTGTTAGTTAGCTGAAAAATTTCAAATCGGACCAGTAGTTCCTGAGATTCATTCAGTTCATTATCCTGGCGCTGCTGGACTGTTTTATTTTTCCATTGCCATAGACTTGCTTGCATTAACATCCAAAACTAACTGATTTTACATAATAATTAAGTATGATGATAGTAGTCAAACACCCTAATCTGCCTATCCACTTTATACTATTTTTGACACGCTACTTAATAATAAGTTTCCAAAACTTTTTGATTAATTCTTTGATCAAAGTGTACCCGGAAACCCGTGTGTTCCTATGAAGTGGTATTCGGATAATAAAAATCTATGTATATAGGTACCCGGGTAAACCCGGATACAGGTATCTGGGCAGAAAAGCCCAGTTGCAGCGCTATCCCCGTTGATTTTTCTGTAGACTACGGAACTGCTGCGATTTTAGTAGTGTCTGAGAGTAAAAGGTGTTCATAATGTCGAATAATATCCACCACTAACAGGTTTGCAATACTCTAAGAAAAGCCTTGTTGTATTTGGTTCTCAAATTAGATAACTAAATATTTATTGTTTTACAGATCATTACAAATATACATACATACGTAGTCTCACGCCTATATCCCTGAAGAGGTAGGCAGAGGTATAGTGCTACACCCACTTTTGGCCAGATTGATTTTAGTCCCACGTAATAGGGGGCGAGCCTATTGCCGCACCGGGCACATTACCAGTCTCCCTGCTGCTACTGAGCTGAGAATTTCTTCCATTACAAATATAAAGCTCAATTACGTGTTCGAGGCTCTATTAATGTGCTCCTAGTACTTAAAAAAGGAATTTCAGTGCTGCGAGTGCCAGTATTATCTTAGTAACTGGATGAATAGTATCTTTGAGGTCGTTGGTGAACGCAGTGGAAGATATCAATCGGGCATGCGCAGAAGTTTTATTTTAGGTTAATTTTTATTTCTACTTTCAGGTAGGCAACAATAGCCTCATGTCTTATCAGACTGCTACGCAGAGAGTCTCCTGTCCATTTCTCAATAAACGGGCTAACTGTTAGTTAGCTGAAGAATTTCAAATCGGACCAGTAGTTCCTGAGATTCATTCAGTTCATTATCCTGGCGCTGCTGGACTGTTTTATTTTTCCATTGCCATAGACTTGCTTGCATTAACATCCAAAACTAACTGATTTTACATAATAATTAAGTATGATGATAGTAGTCAAACACCCTAATCTGCCTATCCACTTTATACTATTTTTGACACGCTACTTAATAATAAGTTTCCAAAACTTTTTGATTAATTCTTTGATCAAAGTGTACCCGGAAACCCGTGTGTTCCTATGAAGTGGTATTCGGATAATAAAAATCTATGTATATAGGTACCCGGGTAAACCCGGATACAGGTATCTGGGCAGAAAAGCCCAGTTGCAGCGCTATCCCCGTTGATTTTTCTGTAGACTACGGAATATTCAGGAGTAGGTACATCCCAGTTAATGATATTATTAAATATTTCTAGATAGGTACTCAATATATTACATATAGCTCAAAAAATCGTTGGCCGTTGGAGCAGAGGGTTTTGGAGTGACGACCACGTACCGGACAGCCTACCAGGCCTTCCGCAAGGTGGACCGACGATCTGGTTAAGATCGCGGGAAGCGGTTGGATGCGGGCGGCTCAAGATCCGTCTGTGTGGAGAATCTTGGGGGAGTGGACGTCTCTAGGCTGACATGATGACTCAATATTTTCCTCCTTGGTCCCATTTTAAGACGGTTCAGGTTTGTCGACAGTTTTCATACAAAGAAAGTGTAGTCATAGCGGCGGTAGCCTAACTGTATACGTAACGGACTACCGAGGTCTCACAGTATAGGCAGCAGTGCCTGACCAGACACAGCACCCTGAGAGAAGCAGTGGGCCACATCAAGAGTCTGCTGGCCTTCCTCGAAGAGCTGGGGTGGCTCGACTTTCACTATTCCTACCCGTACGCAAAATACACGCCAGGACGTGGAGTTGTGGAAACAGCCCGTGCTACCATACCATAACATACCAACGGACTGCCAAGACTCGGGTTCGATTCCCAGATACCTCTGACTTTTCGAAGTTATGAGTGTATTAAAAATGTTAATTAACGCTGGCTTACTAATGTGCCCGGTAGATGGGAATAGGCTCGCCCCCTATTACATTGGCACCGAAACATAACTGTGCGAAGTGTGGGTGTGTTATATATCTCTGCCTACCCCTTAGTGCATAAAAGCGTGAAGTAATGTTATGTTATATTACTCAATAAAAGGTATTGTCGATATTGAGAAGAATGGACTTAAAATAAATGTAGCATAATTTGTTTAAATTATATTTTATTTATGAAATCAGTCAGTCATTAAAAATTATTTAAGTCATTTGGCACTTCACTAAATAATATGGCGATACAATCAATTTCAGGTAGTAATGCTCTGAATGTTCCATAACCGTGTTAACGAGACTGACAATGTAAATAAAAGTATCAGAAAATTGTAAACAAACATTATCACATGGATTTATTTCCACAAAATAAGCGTATTTATATATTTATTTACAATAAACGGCTTGCACAGTTGATGTGTCAATCTTTCTCGTCAAACAAACAGAGACAAATATTTTTTACGTTACAATTTGAACTAACAAAACATAATTCGTAATCATATATTTACACAGAAAACATTATATTCGGAACATAATATTTACAAACATTATATACAATAGGTTTACATTTTGTTCGACCAAAATTCATTAAATTGCATTACTGATATGCTTTATTTATCAGTTACCGGTTAGGAATAGACGGTACGACCTCGGGGATTCGTCGTAAATCAAGTATTTACACTGCGACCAAGTTACTTTAAACATTTAAAAGGACTGCCGTAAACACGAAGATGCGTGACCAATACTCTTATAAATATAAATTATTCTACAAGTAAATTGGTTGCATTGTATCACAGTCACCGACGCTCGATCAAATTGTCCACCGAATACATATTTATGTGAAGAGACTAAGCTTTTATTAAATTACAAACACAATTACAACTCGTCTTATCACGAAAACATATAAACAATATATGGCAAGAAAATATAGAGACCTTGATACAAGATCGCAACAATTTTTTTACAAAACCTTATCTAACACTTTATTTCTATTTACAATCTAAATCTAATCTTAAACGTATTCTTCCGACGGCTTCGGCGTGCCATTCTGTAGTCTAAGTGAGGAAGATATTCTTCCATTCACGGAATCAGGTAATTCGGCTATGTCTTTAAATACATCTATCATACTTTCAAAATTTGGTCCCCAATTAAATAGATCGAGAGGAGCAGGTCCCCACCCGAGTCCTGCTGATGCCGGAGAACCATTGGCTTGCCTGTATAGTGCTGAACTCACGTGGGGTGCTAAATCATCATCAGATGCGACTAGAGTACTCAAAGAGCCACGAAACGAGGAGTCAAAGCTTTCATACGGTGGTGGCAATATGGGTTTCTTAGGATTACTTCCACTGCTAACATTCTGTCTTCTGACATCTTCTAACTTATCGGCGTTTATACTATTGTTGTCATATTCAATTTCTGAACAGGTGAAACTATCGTTTCCACTCTCATCGTCAGATCCAGTGGAGCTCCTGTTATCATCTGGTGGTGAGTGATGTCGATGTGACATATGGTGGCCTACTCCTCCCCCACGTGGCGCTTCGCTTGAACTTGACACTGCATCTAAAGTAGATACTAAACTAGAAGTTCTTTGTCTTGCATTCATTCTTTCTATTTCTTCTGCAGTTAAGCCCACTGCGCCTGAGCCTACTGAAACTACTTGCGGGACTTGTGGTGGAGCGCTAGGTGTTTTCCTTCCTGCTGATGAACTTTGTCCACTCAGTTGTGACATAACAGGACTATTCAAGCTTCTCTCACTGTTACTGTGTAATGCATCTTTACCAACGCCACCTGAACTGGATGTTGTTGCTAATAAAGCACTTTGCAAGGGTTTCCCAGATATATCATGCAGAGTTAATATTCGTGGCTGTTGACTGAGTTCACTACTTGGTGATAATCTTGCCAAAGGCGTAGTTTGATGTTGCCTCGGCTGAGGTGGCGGTTGTGCGGCCTGTGGAACTCTCGACGGGTACCCACTAGGATGATGAGGCGAGTGGCGATGTTGGGGTGTTTGATGTTTGTGATGATAGCCTGCTATAGGTGGTGGTGTAGCTTTGTATTTTCGAACACCTGCTGCCTCTCTAAAGCCTTTGTAATGATATACGATATCGATGTCTGAAGGTGCAATAGAACTGGCGTTTTCTAGATCATAATGTTCAGGAACTTCAGAATTTAAGTCTATCCCGCTCGGGTGGTCATGGGTATGGTGTGAAGTGTTTGTGGATGGTGGTGGTGGTGGATGATGATCTTCTCTAAGTGCCGGACTTTTTCCAACCACCTCTCTTTCTATAATATCAGGACGTTGGGGTCTTGGTGGATCGATGTTCATGATTTCTCTATCTTTATATTTCTTTGATAACAGCTCAGGCCCGACTATATGTCCAACATTCCGTGTTATGTCAGCGTTTTCCGACATGTAACTATTGAGGCTAGTATCATTGTTATGCAGATTTCGGTTCATAATGCTATCATTGGTGCCTGCGATTAGATTTGGTGCATTTAACATAGCAGGGCCTCCGTTTTGTTTAGAATGTACCATATTAGTTTTGCTGGCTGATCCGTTACCTTTTTCTTTCTTTTGTTTACGAAGTCGATAAAAGATAATAGATAGTGAAATTGCCACCAACAATATGACAAAAAATACAATAACTAGCGTTATGCCTATTCGCAATGGATGGTTTTGTGCAGCTCCAACACCAAAAGCGCTATGACAACCATTTAATATTTTGCCTCGATAAACGGTTTCTTTGAATATGCTCCCATTGCCACTAAACGGTTGTATTTCGTTGTTGACAGTAAAATTTGCCAAGCATCCTTCGAATTTGTTGAGGCTTGATGTAGTAACCCATTCAGTTTTAACACCTCCTAATGATATTATTGTCAAATAAGGATCCAAAAAGTCATGGACGCCAGCTGCATCAAGTTCTTCACCCACATTTTTATTGTCAACAAGTAGGCGTATACTTCTACCGACGGATACCATAGTAATATTATGCCAAGTGCCATCTGCGACATCATTTTGCTCAGTTTGGCTCATATTCACAATGGTGTTTTGTTTTGATGTGTAGATAACTTTTCCTTCCAGCAATTCAATCAGGGTATAATATTTGTCCGTTGCGGAATAAAACAAAACACCATCCTTTCTATGTGTCTTAAAAAGGAATGATAATATTTTAGCTGGACTATTAACTTTTGGGATAACTTTGCCCGAAGTTTTATTACTTTTCTTTGACCATCCAATATTGCCACTGTAAAATGTTTCGAGTAACTGCATTCTTCTATGTTTTTCAGATATTGTATAAGATACAAATCCATTCTCAGTAACTGAGATTGATTGAAGTGAATGACTGCAGTCAGGTGAGACAAATTTTCCATCGCATTTGCACAAGTTAGCTTTCCATCTGTCGAGACATTGCCCAAAACCACAAACATCTTTCTTATAACAGGCTCCTTTTTCTGAGCGTTCACATTTTGGTTCCACGCTTCGTGACGTCAGTGGGTTCGTAAGATTAAGCAAACGACCATTTATAGTAATGCTGTGCATACAACCAACGAAATCATCGGAATGTATTTGTCCAGGACGTTCCAAAACTGGATCCGCTTTATGGAGACCACCGATCAGCAAAGGCTCGTTATTGAAGTGTAGGGTTCTGAAAAAAAAATACGGCGGGTTATATTTACGAAATGGTCGTTTAATAAAATCCGTAACTTCTATAAATTTGGCGCTGATACACCTGAGCATTAACTTGTAACGGAACAGCGAGCATTCGCCGTTTTTTGTTTTGTCAAACCGAACAACGAACAGAGCCGAACATTGCTACGAACATTTTCACGATCTTTCTAGCGAACACTCTTTTTCTTAGAATATAGAAAAAATATAGAAACCGTACTACGACAGCAGTTTCACCCAGTATATTTACTTTAGTTTGACTTATGAATTTTTTCTAGAGTAAGAGTAAGATACATTGACAAACACGGCAGGTAATCTTCATACAAAATATTTCAACCTTAGTCTATGGGACTCACATATCTTATTTGACAGTTGCCTCCCGCCCCAAACCCCTAGAACCTATCGCCATGTTTGCTAATCTGTCAATTTGTGAAACTTTTGACAATTATGACAGTTTTGTCAACAGCAACATTAGTTTCAAGAAAGTTGATCGAGTGAAGTTTTGCGTTGATTTATTTCCGTAACTTATTCTCTCAATTTCTGAAGCTGTGATATCATCATGTACAACAAGTGCTGTGTTGCGACATGTGCTAGTAGACGGAAGTACGTCAGTTTTCACATCTTTCCAAAAAGTGAGACAGGACTCAAAAAGTGGTTGCCGTCCATTAATTGTAAACGGTTGCGAAGCTTGAGCTTCCAGGAACTTCGTAAACAGTTTGTGTGCCAAAAGCATTTAGAGAAGAGGTTTCTTTCTGCAACGTGCGATAGAGTTCGTCTTTAAATATTCAAAGGCACGGATGTCTTCCGACTACAAAAAAAATCTTTACCTGTGATGCAATGTAAAACTTTAAATAAATTTAAAACTAAATTAAAAATAAAGCGAAGTGAAAAAGCAGTGTTTTATTTTAGAAATGCCCTTTCTTAACTTAAAATAGTAAAATTGATATTTCCTACTAGGAAAAATTAGGCTGAATCATTCCTAATCATTGCCCGAAACGTTACCGATGAAAAAAAATCAACTGTCATTTATGATATCTGAGCCTATTACAGTCCAGTTTTGATCTATGGGAGTGCTCCGTCTGTACGTTAGTACAATATAGTCTGTGATTAACAAATGACATTTCTAAATAATAAAATACAGATCTTAATTTGAACAGGTTTAATAAGAGTCTGTTAAGAAGTGTCAGTTCCTACATTCAAATTTATCTACATTCTATTGAAATTAATTCTGAGTAAACCAAATCTAAGTATTTATTGGAAACGTAATCGATATTTTATCGATATTCATTCTGAGTAAGCCCATCACTAGTCAAGTTAAAATTAGTGACAAACTACGAAGATTGGAAATGTCATTTGTATATTTATCTTTCTCTTACTTTCGATAAAAATCATGAGTCAAAGTGAAGTTAATATATTGGGTTTAACCGCCATTTTAGCGCGGTTTTTATGTATTTTTTATATTCTAAGAGCGGTTTCAAATTAGCGTTTTATACGCGCGTATAAGCTCGTTTTTAGAAGCGCGTGTAGGCGCGTATAGGCACGCCTTTTGGCACACGCGCAACTCGTACGAGCGTTGACGCGCTTCTAAGCTCGTATAACTACCAACCGTCAGAATCCATGTTGACACTGACAAGACGTCACTACCGTTTCGAGCGAACACGCCCGTTTACGTGAGTCTGGTTTTTTGAAGCGCGTAATATAGCGCGCGTGTAAGCGCGTATGCAGAAACGACCGTATACGCGCAGAAAAATACGCTAATCTGAAACCGCCCTAAGGCTCGCCAGAATGCTTCTTTAAACACACTCTTTCGTTTTTATGTTTTGTGACATTCACATGAATGCTCATTATAGGTGAATGCTCAAGTTTATCAGCGCCATAACGGTTCTGACGCATTATTGTAATCAAACCGTGACAGGACGATTATAGAACAAAGTAGACATAGCTAAAACTTAGTTCCGAATGTAAAATAGGTTTCCTAGTAATGTATGTATTCTAAATAGAACTGAAATTAACACTAGTTACTGTTATGGTTAGTTAATAATGTTATTTTCGTTAGTTCACTATAACTTGGCCATCGACATTATATTAAAAGAAAGAGTATATACATACCCCGCTTGTCCGGTATCATCATCGTAGCATTGATCATCCCCAGGTTCACATTCGGTACAAACATCACCATGATCAGTACATGATGCCACGCTTAACGAAATTACTCGTCCATTTCTAGTTGCTGTAAGTTTGTACCAATTTCCATCAGCTAGATTTTTATTTGAATTCATTATAGCCACAGAAGTGATTGATGTTCTTGCACCTCCAAATGAAAAGGATGGCTTCCCTCCAAGCAATTCTATTGCTATAAAATCAGATCTGCCACCTGTTTGCGCACCATAATTATATAGCAATAAAGCATCAGGTTTTGTAGTCGCAAATATTATTGTTATGTCGTTAGTAGACGCGTCGAGAGATGGGAATTGCATGTACGACAATTCGCCGAATCCGAATGTAGTGCTTTCACAGTGTGTTCCATAGCGTCCGTTACTACAACTGCATTTGTAACCAGGTTTTAGACTTATACATATTCCTCCATGCATACAAGGATTTGGTCGACATGAGTCAACCAAGGCCTCACAGTGATTACCACGATAACCGGGACGACATAAACAGAAGAATGAATTTCTATCTGCACTTTCTTTGCAGGAACCTCCGTTTTTACATGGATTACTACTGCAAACGTCATCCCTTTCTAATTCACATGTTTTACCATCACGCCGAGCCGGACATGTGCATGTGAAGTCATGACCTTGTTTTCGACATTGACCACCGAATCGACATGGATTCGGCGAGCAAGGATCTTGACGCTTCTCACAATTGCTACCTATAAAACCATCTGTGCAGTGACAAATATATTCGTGTTTAACCAATGGTGATGACAAAATGAGACTGGAACTTTCTATTATTTTTGTGTCATCCAACACTCTGATGGAATCCGTACAAAGTCCGTCATTTTGACACTTTTGAGAAGCACATGGAAAATAGGAAACTATTATCTGTCTCTTTAACAGTTTAGTTATTTGTGTTTCCTTAGAACTTAAATATCTTTCGGTGTTTTCTTTTTTCCAAATAGTTTGATTTCCTCTTGTAGCTATTGTTAGATCTAAATGTCCGTCTATTTCATTGATGCTGTACAAAGAAATACTTTCTTTACTTTTAAGATCTTCCCGTAGTATTTCCAGTAGGCTGCGATAGTAATGAGTGAGAAAATCTGATGCAGTCATGTTTAATATTCTCATAGTAATGGATTGTTCCACAGTGATATTATCAAACGAGAAATATTCGACACTTATTGAGGATACAACATCTCTATGAACTCCATCATTTCCTGATACGGAAAACGAATATCCCTGTCCGGGTTTGACAGCATTAGTATAAAGATCGCATCCTGTTCTGATATTCAGGAGCGATAATGTGTTTTCTGATGTAGATTCTTTTATAATTTTGCATTTATAATCGCCTACGATGTCGGGATCATTGGGCTTAACATCGGCAATTTTACCTCGTGGTACCTTATTGTTGAAAGCGTAGACTACCACATGAGCTGATCTTGGAGTCGGAGGATTATCGTTTCTGTCCAAAACATTTATTGACATCGTGTAGTTTGATTTCATAACTGGATTGCCGCTGTCCTCAATTTGTATTACTATTTCGAGAGTAGGTGTTAATTCTCTGTCTATTTTCTTCGTAGTTAAAAGAACTCCAGTATGTCTGTGCACCTTGACATAATTTTGGTCCCTTCCTCCAACAATAGCGTAAGTAAATGGAGCTCCGTTTGGTGGCAAATCTGGATCCGTAGCAGAAAGAGTCGTAATACTTGTGTTTGGAGGTTCATTTTCGTAAATTGATCCTTCAAAACTAGATTCATCAAATATTGGGCCATTGTCGTTTATGTCTGTTAAGGATATTTTTACTGTAGCCGTACCAGTTTGTGGTGGCACCCCTGTATCAATAGCACCAACTATCAAAGAATATGCCGGGTAAGTTTCTCTGTCTAATTGCCGAGCTACTTCTATTTCACCAGTCTGGGGATCTATTTTAAAATCTTGATTTGTGTTACCTCCAATTATGGAGAAGCTGAACTGATTGTTTTGGGGCCGTACATCTTTATCAACTGCTTGCACTTGAATTACTTCTTGTCCTATGGCAGCACCTTCTGAAATTGTAGCTTCGTAATTGTTTTGTAAGAATTCAGGTGGATCATTACCATCCTGAATAGAAATAATAACTTGTGCTTCGTCAGTGTCATTTCCATGTATACCACCAGAATTTTTTGCTAACACTGTAAGCACAAATCGGTTTTGTGTTTCTCTGTCTAAATAACGAGCCACCCTGATAACACCAGTCTGTGAGTTTATGCTGAAACCTTTGTCATTACTTGATCCTACAAACAAATAATAAATAATGCCGTCATCTCCGTTGTCTTGATCGGTGGCTTGTATAACTCCCACATTTGCTCCAACTTCTGCTGATTCTGATACATCGAAATGAAAAACGGGTTGTTTAAATTTGGGGAAATATTCGTTTACACCAGTTATATGGACGACTATTTTTGTGATGTTGCGCATTATCGAATCAGGATTTTCTGCCCTTATTTCCAATACGTACATCGTTTTTTCTTCATAATCGAATACTTCTTTTGAATATATTTCACCCGTACTTACATCTATATGAAATAGCGAAGCCATATCGTTATTTATGTAATATTTGATTATTGCATTCTTTGGCGAATCGATGTCGATCGCAGTAACTTTGTATATGAAACTGTTGACTGGTGAGTTTTCTGGCAAATAAGCAACATATTGCGTCTGGTTGAATTGTGGAGCGTTATCATTGATATCTGTCAATATAATTGTAAGAGTTGCAATGGTTTCTTTGGGTTTAAATCCGAGATCTTTTGCAGTAATATTGAGGCGATATTCTTGAATGGTATCATAGTCAAGTGGCCGTAAAATGCTGATAGCACCTGATATTGGATGAATTTGAAATTCTTTTCCAGCATTGCCTGATGAAATTAAATAACGTACAATTCCATTAGGTCCTTCATCTTCATCACTTGCTTTTACTGTCAAAATTGATGAGCCCACTGGTTCGTTTTCGGGTACAATTACTTGGTAACTTAATGCTGTAAATTTAGGACTATAAAAGTTTTCACCTGTCACAACAAATATCACCGTTGTTACATCGGACTGTGGAGGTACACCTCTATCAACAGCTTTAATTTTTAATTCGTAGTATTGCCCCATATAATAAAACTGTTTGTTTACAACAATCCAACCTTCCTTTTTGTCTATTCCTAGGTAAGCTGTTCCATTCCCACCATATATGTAGTATTCCACTTCAGCATTTATACCGAAGTCCATATTGTCTTCAGCAGTTAACTTTATGATTTTTTCGCCAGGCATTGCATCTTTTGGTACAGGAACAAACTTTTCGTGGCCTTTGAATTTCGGAGCATTATTATTTGCATCTACTACATTTATAGTCACCAAACATTCGGAAGACATTGGAGGTTTACCATTATCAGTAGCAACAACTATGACGGCGTAGGTGTTTTCAGGTGATGAATTAATAGATGTTCTCTTGTAATTCATCAAAAATTTACTTAGAATCTCTCCTGTTGCCGGATCAATTGAAAATAGATCCGAAGGTTGTTGTAAGGAATATGATATTATAGAATTTGGCCCTTGCTTATCTCTGTCTGTTGCAATAACTTGACCAACAAAACTATGTTTCTTTTGTAGTTCTGGGAAATTGAAACTATAGAATGAATATTCGAACTCAGGTGCGTTATCATTTTGGTCTTGTATAGTTATTGTCAAAGGTGTTTCGGAACGCCACGCTCCGTCAGTAGCTGCTACTTTAAGAATATATTCGTCTTGTAGTTCGCGATCCAGAGGTCGAGCTACAGTAACATTGCCACTTACATGATCTATTATAAACTTCTCTCCAGGATTTTCAACAAAACTATAGGTAGCATTGGCATTTGGACCAGAATCTAAATCTGAGCTAGTAACTCTGATAACAAATGATCCAATTTCTGCATTTTCTGTTACGTTAACACTGAATAATCGAGTAAACCTTGGTGGGTTATCATTCTTATCTAGTACGGTTACAATTACTGTGGAAGTCCCGACAAGTTGGGGGACTCCGTGATCTACAGCTTCCACCATTAATTCATAAAATGGAATTGATTCGCGATCGAGTGCTATGTTTGTATAAATTTCTCCAGTTTCTGTATCGATCCTGAACGTTTCATCGTAATCATCAACCAATTTGAATGATATTCTACCGTTTTCATTGGAATCATCATCATGAGCATCAACTTTGATAACTAATTGAGGAGGAGATTCTTCTTCCAAGACAGTTGCATTGTATAAAATATTTTCAATAACAGGAGCATTATCATTAGCATCTGTTACTTTAATTTCGATTTCAATAAACGATTTAAGAGGAGGGTTATCAGAATCTCTTACTTCAAACCATACCTCGTATAGTGGCATAGTTTCATAGTCTAAACCTTTCCCTGTTATGAAAACTTCTCCACTCATAGGTTCTACTCTTAACGCATCACCGACATTTCCACCTGCAATACCATATTGTAGTAATCCCGTTGGACCTTTCTTTGGAGATGTTGCCGATAATCTTGTTACTAAAACTCCCTCTGACGTGTCTTCAGAAAAGGTAAAAGTTAGTTTGTTGGTAACAGTAAATTTTGGAAAGTTTTTCACCGACTTTGGTATTAATATTAATTCAGCAGTACTCTGTCTCGGATCTACACCAGAATCAGTTGCAATTATCAATAAATTAAAAGTTGGTCCAGTATTATCTTTATACTTCATCAAATTATCATTTGCTTTTATGACACCAGTTTCTTTATTAATCGTAAATAAATTTTGGTGTTCGCCTTTTAAATCGTAAATGATTTTCTTATTCAAGCCAATGTCATTATCACTTGCTTTTACGCCAAATACAAAATCACCTTTTACGGTGCGATCTGAGATATGTGCTTCATAAATTGGATGGGCAAATGTTGGAGTATTATCGTTTTCATCTTCTACTATGATCGTGAGATTGGCAGTTGCTGTTCGAGGATCAGTAGTTGATGAATCTTGTGCCATTATGATGAGGTAGTACACATCCCATTCTTCTCTATCCAACGTAGCGTTTGTCGTAACCACTGCAGTTGCAGAATCTATTTGAAACTTTTCTGACTTATCGCCAAGAAGACTATATCTGATTTTGGCATTATTTCCAACATCTTTGTCTGTGGCTTTTGGAGTAAGTATTACAGTCCCTGGAGGTAGATTTTCTTTCACATTTGCTCTATAACTTTGTCTTTCAAAGTCAGGACTATTATCATTTACATCTTGTACTATAATTTTAACTGTTCCCGATCCCGTTAGTGGTGGTGACCCTGCAAAGAAATAACAAAACATAACATTACGGAAATATTGACAACTGCTGACAACTCGACAACATAATAATTAGAGTATAATAATTTTAAACGTATGCAATAGAAACAGGATTAAAGAGAAAGATTCAAAATTAAAAACCAATGTTATGTACGCTACGTACGTACGTACGCTACGTATGTTATGTGCATCTACTTGCTGACCCGACGAACTCTGTTCCACCTTAGAGGCAATCAATAAGCAGATCTTGGATTTTATTAAGTTCATTTTTTAATAGGAAATACAAATAAAAAAATAATATTGATTCTTTATTGTTCATTTAATACATTATTACCCCACAAACTTCGACCCTCTCTAAAATGATGCCACCCTGGTACTTTTCAATATCCTAAGCTGAAATGAGATATTTTAAAGCTGCAGGATGTCTGTAGCTTTATGCTCCCCTGGTACTTTTCCTGTGCATGCGTTGTTTCTTTCAATACTTTTCAATATCCTTAGCTTGAAATATTTAAAAGCTGCAGGAAGTTGAATAAAATAAAATAAAAAATGTCTCTAGCTTTATGCTCGCTTGGTACTTTTCCTACGCATGCGTTGTATCTTTCAATAGGTAGATTTGTCCCTACAAACTTCGACCCTCCCTACAATTCCAGTTCCAGTTTCTTCTCAGTCAATTTTTTGCAACTAATTGTATCCTATGTGTTTTTCCTGGTTCTAATCCACCTCTCCACCAAATCGGTTCAGACGTTCTTGAGTTATAAATAGTGTAACTAACACGACTTTCTTTTATATATATAGATTTTACAAAATATAGAAGAATATACGTATGTGTTGTGAACATCGCATATAACTAAAGCTCGGCGTATGTGATTAAACGTAAATTAACTTCAATACTAAATTGCATAACCACTAAACATTAATATATTCAGTAACGAGTAATATAGCATTAGTTTACCTGTATCCATCGCAACAAGTGCTAAGGTATATTCATCTTGTGCTTCACGATCTAATGTTCTCAACAAGGAAATTTGCCCTGATGATGCATTTATTTTAAAGAGATCTGCATCTCCTTCCTTTATGAAATAGCGAACTTGATTATTAAATGGTGGTGAATCAGCGTCATAAGCATGAATTGTTATTATGTATCCGCCGTTAGGAGGAATAACATTTTCCATTACGTACGCTAAGTACGGTGAATCTAGGAACGTGGGTGGGTTATCGTTTATATCTTGAATTGAAATAGATAATTCAGCCGTATCGAATCTCACATCATCTTTAGCGCAATCTTCGGCTCTGATCGTTAGCATGTAACGAGACTTCCTTTCGAAATTTAAGTTTTTGGCCACTCTCACGATACCCGTGTCCTCGCTAATACTAAAATCTCGATTTTCATCTCCTGAAGCGATTGAATACCGAACTCTGCCATTAGCACCTTCATCTATATCCGTAGCAGAGACCTGTAAAAGATCGTGATGATATGTGTTAATTTTGAGACTATTGCTAGTATAGTATTATTAAAAACGTATAAATTGTAAATTATATTTACCTGTAGCACACTAGCGCCAATACTAGCATTTTCTGGAACTGAGGCACTGTACTGTTTCGGGTCAAATACTGGACTGTTGTCATTTTCGTCCAAAATATTTATCTTTATTTTGGACTTAGTCACGTTAGGCGGATCTCCTCTATCCTTAGCAGTGACAGTAATGGTATAACTGGCTTTTAATTCTCGGTCTAGCTTGCCGGTAGCTCGTAAAATACCATCCACGTTTCCCAAAGAAAAGTAACCATTGATTTCCGGATCAGGCGTCATAAAATATTCAACATATCCATTTCTTCCCTCATCTTTGTCGACTGCTTTTATAGTCATTACGACAGTATTCAATGGAATATTTTCGGATACGGTTGTTATATTGGACGTAACAAACTCAGGTGCCAAGTCATTGACATCCTTTAGTTGAATCGTAACCTGTAACAATAAAACCCTGTATTATAAGTGTGTGTGAAAATAAAAATACAAACATAATAAAAGGCAAAGAAATAAGACTAAAATGTTAATATGAGAAAGAATTTTTTATTCAAAACTGAGCGAACGTAGAGTCAATTGAATTTTATTGTTTCATTTGAAAATAACTTGATCATATTGCATTTCTTTGAATTCTATTTAAAGTCAGTAAAATAATAAATCCAAGCGTGCTCTGTGCTTCCGTCTGACTTCATCAGGGACTCATTGTGAATTGCTACAATAGGAGAAGTTAACAATAGTTCGTAATGAACGTGATTTTTATTATGTGTTTGGAATATACTCTGTGGAGTCGTTTCAGTGTCAGATGTCTTAGTTTAGAGAACATTATGAAATATCAAAACAATAACACTGCCTAAAACATTACTAATATTATTTTTAACATAATCAAGACGTGCGTATTGGAATCATATTATTTATTTTGAACAGACGAATATTAAACTGTTAAATTATTGAGATATCAAGTGACTTTGCCAGGGCTCAAAAGCCAAAGCAAATAAATCCTGGCACCCCATAGTTACAGTGGTGTCATCCCTGTCAGCATACTTGGGACAGTAACTCTCACTATTAATATGGATACGATGTATTATTGCAGCTTTTGTTGTTGTTCGGAATGCAGAGAATGAAATGTAAATTACTGCTTAGGCAATTTGAGGAGCTTAAACGCGCCCGGTAATAATAGCGTAAACAATTAGATTATTTTAACTCTTCAGTAAAATTTTAGTAAAGGGCCACTTAAATTTCCATTGTTTTGCAAAATAAATAAGTGACAACTTTGAGAGCTCCACATAGTTTCAAACTTCTCCTAAAATATAAGCTGTACATGGGAATAAAACGATGAGATTAGTATTTTAGCTGTCATGCTCATGATCACCATAATCCTGAAACTTGGTAGCTACGCGGACGACATTCGAATTAAGTGCACCATAACTCCTATGGTGAAACGCAATAAAAATATGATAGTATCTGTACCTGAACTGTTGAAGAAAGCTGAGGCTCGGGAGGTTTGGCCATATCTTTGGCAGTCACGACGAGATTGTAGATCGGCAGTGTTTCTCTATCCAGTAACTTCGCAGTGTAAATAGTACCATTCTCTGCTATCGTGAAATCCTGGCTATCATCACCTGAAGTTATGCTATAGCCGACTTTGCCGTTTAAACCTGTAATTTATATCAGTTTTGTGTTAATTTGTGTTCAGCGTGTCCGTACAGTAGTAAAATAATTTTACCTCACCTTTGCTGGTCCTTTGAATGCAATAAAATGTAAATGTAGTTATTAAAATATTTTACCCTGTCTTAATATATGTTTCTGTGCCTGCTATAAAAGTTGCAGGTGGTATTTATTCTGGCACTACTTAAGTAAGCGAAATGTACAGTAATAATAGGGTTGTTTCCAACTAGTCAAATCAAGCACTTTTAATAAAATGTCAAAAACTACCTTTCTTACGGCGTTTGTATGAAATAAGACCTAGTGACGTCATAGATTTTTGCTGTCAAATAGAATACTTAATCAATAAATTGTCGATAAAAATGATAAATATAGTTTTAACATTAATTGATGAATTAAACTATCATTATTTTGACATATTTCACTAGATAAAAAAAACTTGTATAATTTATTTCACTTGCAGGAAACTTTATATATATAACTTTATATATTTTCTCCAAATTGCTTACCTGAGTCTAAATCTGTAGCACTTATGGTGACCACCGACGAACCGATGGGGACGTCTTCAAGAATCTCATTAGAGAAGCTCATTGGGTCAAATATCGGCGCATTGTCATTAAGGTCAATGACATTTACGTAGACGGTGACTGTGCCGGAAAGGGATGGGTGACCGTTGTCCTGCGCTTGCGCAACTAGTATGTAGTGTTGAGTCTGCAACAATAAAATAAAAAAATTACCTGCACCTCAAATCAAATGTATGTAATTATTAGTTTAAATAAATAGACGTACATAAACGAGAAGGTGCCAAGTAAAGAGTTACTCATCGTGTAACAAATGGAATTAAGGTCGGTGTAACAATGTTGCACGAAGTATTTTTATGAATTTATATCACGATCATGTGGATATTTAAGCATTCGAGGTAGTTAACTAAATGACATCGTAAATGACAAGCAAGAAAATCTGGACATCAAAACAATGCATTACAGAAAGTACGACGGTAACATTTTACAAATGACGGCGGCATTCAGATTTTCCATATAATAGGACACCGAAGCTTCCCAGCTATGACAAGCTCCCTCATTCGCGGATCGTGGAACGAGATGGCGATTTAAAAAACAAGTAGTGGTCGCGGAATCCGGCTCGGGGATGTTTTGCGGACGGCCGCTTTGTCCGACATTGTTCGAGCCTTAATTTCGATGGCGGATCGAGCGGGCAAATGCCGAATATGATGCGCGACGCGAAAAAACTGTACCGGGATGAAATTAGCAGCTCTCTAGCGGGGTACGCGGAATTGGCGGGCGGTCGAGAGAACGAATGTACCCAGCGAATTGTTTTTACTAATTAGCGAAGCTGGCCGACTTGATGAGTCCGTGCAGACTCGGCCCGGACCGCGCTCTTATGCACCGCGCCCAACACTCGCATCCGGCCCTCATACTAACGTAACGAGAAGATCATTTTTAAAAACAATGGATCAAGTTTCTTATCTTAGTACACCGAAAAAATGCCTGGAGCAAAGTGGTCGGTATGACTGCTAGCACGTGGCATCTAACATCACTCGCTAGCTCCTAGTAATTTAAAATACATGTTCATACAATGTACTTGGTTTAAAACACCAACATTTTTTAAATAAATAGACTGCCTCCGTGGTCCAGGTGGATAGCGTATGTGACTGCTGATCGGAGGTCCTGGGTTTTTCCGAATTCTCAGTAGCAGCACATCATATCAGCCAAACGACGTCCACTGCTGGACATAGGCCACCCCCAAGGTTCTCCACACAGACCGGTCTTGAGCCGCCCGCATCCAACCGCTTCCCGCGATCTTGACGAGATCGTCGGTCCACCTTGCGGGGGGCCTACCTCTGCTGCGTCGTCCGGTACGTGGCACGGAGTAGCAGCACGGAGTAGCAGCACGGAGTCTGGTAATGTGCCCAGTAACGGCAATAGGCTAGCCTCCTATTACGTGGGACCTAAAAATTCATGGCGAAATGAGGGTGTAATATTACGCCTCTGCCTACCCCTTCGGGGATACAGGCGTGAGTCTATAAAAAAAATAAAAATTTAAATAGCTTTCCTTTTTGATTTTAAGAAACTGTAATGATTAACAAACATGTAGTTCATGCCAATCAATAAGTAGGTATACAGCATTCGTTCAAACGCGTCTGGCATTAAATAATAATATTAAAATATAAAATATTATAATATAAAATTACAACTGTATTATGTAGCAATACAAGTATAATTTATAACGAAGAACGTATTCGTCCTACGTCGGTGAAGGCATAACGAAAACGCAATATTTGTGAAACTGATTTATATATTTTCAGGATATAAACGTCCCATAGCCTATAAGTCACCGCGGAACTATTAGCTTTCGCTCGTCTTGTTACCCATGCTGTCCTCTTTAACAGCTTTCTTAAGTTCCTTAAACAAGTTTTTAAATTACACTCATGCCTACAGCGACATATTCATTTATCTTTAAGCAATAAATGTTTGTTTGAAATGCTTTAGAAATATTGCACATAAATATAAAATCCCTCCCTCCTATCTAAAACCGAAAAATTACAGTACGGCCTCTGATTTATGCCCATAGAAAATTTAACGACTTGTTTGTCATTTTACTACAGCATTGATGAGTACAATAAGGCTGTTGCGACGAGAGTAGCCGCAAAAACAGGTTAAATAGGCTTATGCTTGAAGACGTTTTGTGGAAATAAAAAAATGTTTGCGCGTATAACATATAGGTACGTACGTGACTTTCGAGTGAACCTTTTTGCTTTGTACAATCGCGATATTTTTTGCTATTCCTCAGAAATTAACATGTAAATGTGAAAAGCTCTAGGCTACGGCTGCAGTGCCTCAAGGGAATATTTATGATGATTATGATTTTATTTAGTTAGCTTCTTTGTACTGATCAATCGAAACTAGGTACTTACACAAAGTAGAGTACATGCCGCTGGTTTATCGAATTGTAAAAACTTAATGTGTTGTGAAATTTATATGAAGATGTTTTCCTAGCCTGAAGGCTTGTAGTTGGCTTCGGTGGGTTAGTAGTTTACAAAAAAGATTAACAATTTCCGTTGTAGCACTTTTGGTGAAATATGTTTAAGACTTAACTTAGAACAAAGAAAAACTGATCGAAATGTATACGAAACGTACCTATATTTTTTATAACGTTAACCACTACTTTTAACTACTACTGAGCAGTTAAAAAAATGAATAATTGTCTCGTAGATCTTTACTGAGTCGTAGACTTAATTGTAACAACAGAAAAATAGAACCAACTATACATATATGTTACGCAGTGCCTACCCACAATTGTTGTTAATGATTTGATATTATTTGTAAACAGTAACGAATGATTGCATTTTACACAAAATCTAGTACTCAATTCTCTGGTTATGGCGAGGCCATACATCTGCGCAGCGAATTAAGAATATGTATGGATCGACATATAATCCGTTGAATTTAACATGAGCTACCTTTAGTGAACATTAACATCAGACAGGTCGTGTACCAGTCCTCTCAAATTAAATACCTACTGGCCTAAAGGCAATAATGTCCTTGATTGTTAAATCGCACGTATTATGTACAACATGCAATATTTTTCATGGTTCATCATAAATTTTACTTGTTTCTCGAATATTTCTGCGGCGAGACATTAATGTGCTGTGTTTATCATATGCACTACCACCGTCTTGATAATTGTGAAGATAAACCAAATAATTTAATAAAAATTAATAAGTATAATAATGAGTGTGTGAGTGAGGCTATGGCAGTGTTTGCGTAAGTAATGTCATGTGTTATTTGGCATCGTAATGATCGCCATATATGTAGGTATACCAACATATCAACACCACCTTTGGGTACCACTACATACACCTTACCACAACCAAAAACTAAAGCTTCTCGTAGAGCTATCTCTATTTGCATGTTGTCTATTATTTATACAATAATATAACATATACAAAAAACTAAGTGTTAAACATAAACTGAGGTGCAAGTTTCGGCACAAATGACTGGTCTTTTGGTCGTAACTGTTGTAACTGCTAGAGGCCGCACAGGGGATAGGGATTTGGTTCCAAGACCATCAGTAGGTGATGAATGTGATGATAACAATTCTGTGTATGGATGTAATTTATCTATAGTGTATAGTTACCTGCTACTTTATTGTGACACTACTTAGACTACCTTATACACGTCCAAATATGTAGTTGAGTTCAGCAGGCCAATTCTCGTATTGTTATAGGACATTGATATTACATTTTGAATTGACTCAGAAGCGGTATTCTGATAACCTAATGTCATTATTGTATAATTTGAAATAAACAGTTCGTCGTTGGCACATATTTTGACACTTGTTTCAATTTATGATCTCGTTACAACTTCGTTCAATTATCAGATAATTTAGAACAATACGCTTCTTGTGACGTATGTATGACACTGACATTATATTGAAACTATATTTATTTAGGAAAATTGGGCCCCAGATATAGAATCCATCTTTAAGGAGGCACACACACAAAAGGCTTCCGTTTATAAATGCGGATTTTGATAAGCAGTTACCTAAATAAAAATAAGTATATTAATTATACCACAAACAATGTAATAGACCCAATAAGATAATTTCGCTTTGACGAGCATGGGAGACACTATTTCACCATTTTGCAATTTTGTACAGGGACCAACAGGCATACAAACTGGCGAAGTGGTTGCTAAAAGCTTTAGTAAGTACCTATAATCTCTAAAATAAACCATGGCGGACGGTTGGACGGATAGTGCCAGACTATGATTATTCCCTTAGTTTATTTTCTGTATTCAAGCACAATTCCGAACTAGCTCGTTTTTGGCTTCATATCTATCGCATAAGAAAAATCCTGCCTAATCACTTATTGCTTTTGGTATTGTAACCACAATGATATGATTTGCGTAAATATTACCTGGTGTTTATAGAAATGGAACAAACGCAAGAATAAAAAGAATTATCGTTTGAGCCATTCCCGAAACTGATTTGGAGCAAAATATTAGTAATAAAATAATTCTAAAGACTGTCTGAAAAGACAACTGCAAATGGCAATGGAACCCGGAACTTCATAATCGGTGTTTGTCCGGGTCGACGTTTGTGAGGTTTCAGGTCAGTACGTTTTGTATGTTAAAGTGCATTAAAACATGCAATATAACAACAACTTGTAAACTTTCTTACGTTATCGCTAAAAGCTTTAAGTTTTAATCATAACCTTACTCCAACTGTAAACGGATAGTATACTGTTATATGCATGCACCTTCATCGTCAATTCGAGATCGAAGTATATGGACGTCAGCTGATACAAATATTTGGCTTATGTTTAACTTACCACCAAATATAGTAACATATAACAGACAAAAATAGTAAATGATCACCAAATGAAACCGGCATTATAATTTAAAATTATAACCAATTTAAGCAAAATGACTCCAAATAAATCATTGTTAACCCAAAAGTAGTAAATTATCACCAAAGTTAAATCAGCATTTTTATGTAAAATTAAAACCAAAGTTTTTTTGTTAGTTGTACGAAATTCCAACACATAAATTGGATTTGGTTACAACACCTACTTTAATAAACTAAGTTTTTTAATTAAGGGCCGCAAGAGAACCTAACATAACCTATTTATTTGGTGATCATTAACTACATTTGGTGTTCGAATACAATTTGAAGTGCAGTCGTGACTAAAATAGCTAGTACTATTGTAATTTTAGACTTTATTTTTCCGGTGTTAAGTATATATTTTTGGTTAAAGAACTAAGGGTATCAAAGCATTTTATGGTGGTCATTATATTTAACCCCCAAATATTTTATGATGCTTGCGCCAGTATCTTAGTGTAAACAACATCTCAGTGAAAAGTAATAAGTTCGCTATTAATCCGTAAAGCCTAATTGAATTTGGAATTAAAATATTTTATAGCAAAATCATGTGTTCTGATTTTCATGAATATGATTAAGTCAATTATATTAATCGAAATCTTAAAAAAGTATATTAATTGAAAGGCCCATCTACAATGCCGTCCCATTTGTTTGACGCCAATATCAGTCTGTCTACGTATTTATATTTATAATGTACAATTGGAGATTTGAAACAGATTGGTCTATTTATATGTGTTTTTACTACAGAGCTAGTGTTTACCAAATGGCTCTAATCTTTATTCTGATGAGATGAAATCTATTTAGCTGTACAAAAAATCCTCTTTATCAATTGGTTTGATATCTAAAGCTTTAGTGTGTTCACATCTTTACGTTGCACATGCTATGAATAGTTATTGGTAAAAGTGGAAAAATACCTTTGGTTTTGTCATAAAATTATGTTTGCCGGTAAAGCTATCTCTTAATAGATGAATAGCAAAGTTTATCGACTAGCCATAAGCTTTAAGCGAGTTTTTATGTTAGATTTAAACTTGGGATTAACGAATCTTGTATTAACAATAACTAAACTAATAATCTTATTTAGAACTACTTAAAAAAGTGACGTCGCCTGTAAGAGGCCGAGCGGGCAATGGCCTCTTCAAGATCTATGTTACGATAATTCTTTCAACCGCAGTGTCTGCCGCGGGCGCCGAGGAGCGGCGCGGGGCACATGTGAATCGGTACAAAACACTATAAATAGTTACCTACCCACTTTAAAAATTGCAACTTACACGAAATTATTATAAAGTATTATGGGCGTACAGGTGAGCGAGGCCCTGCTTCGATCTTTGAACGATCGCAGTGGTATTCAAAGTAAGCCGGAGGTAGGATATTTTACAAAGTAATTAGGGTTCTGTTGATCTACAAGGACCCATTATAGGTTTCTCATGTCCGTCCGTTCGTCCTCGGTTTAACCCGGACACTGTTGGGTATAAAGACCTAAAATGTTTCAGCTATGGATAATAATAATCGTAGCACTCATAAGTCTCTTTACAGTTGCACAGGTCTAATAATAAATAGTATTATACTTATTTTTTTTCTATTCAGGGACTCGTTTGCAACGTATGTAGAGTGTCTATCAATCATGGCCTGTACTCTCTCTATGTGAAATCAATTATAGTATTTGGATAACTATCGCGACAAAAGACAAACAACGTGTTATCTTAATATATAAAATCCTTGCGTTACTGACTGACTGACAGACACGCTACAGCCGAAAATATTGGGCGCAGGAAGCTGAAATTTGGCATGTATGTTCCTTGGGGACCGTAGGGGTGCACTAAGAAGGGATTTCCCGAAATTCCCACGGGATCGGCCAAAACGGGTAAATTTAAAAAAATTGCAGGCGTAGCTGCTGGCGTCCTCTAGTTCTGATATATAAACTATCAGATTCGGATCCGCAGACTTTACGTGAAAGAACCCAACAAACACACTTTTAAATTTAAGATATTAATGTTGGTAGTGGCAAATATACTGTTACAAGAAAAGTTTATACTATGTTTTGCGTACACAGGTGTAAAAATTACAAATATATTTTGAAAAGTGAGGTGGTTCACAAAACATAAAGCTAACAATCTTTTAATGCAATTTGATACCGCATTTACTTTAGGTACTCGTAAAGTTTTACATGAACTTAAAATGCACTCCCAGAGTAGACACGACATCGTAAAATATCTTACTTATAGGCATCTTATAGGATAGCGGGTAGAGCTTGACCGCCGAGCTGTTTCGACGTACTATTAATACTCTGAAGGTAACAAATGATTATGGGTGTGTATAACACTACAGTTTAACTGTATGTTTTAATTTAATTCAAATTTGAACCCATGAACTGGGTTTTTAGATAAGTGACACCCTCATTCTCTCTTTCAGTAATGACTATTGAACATGAATATAGGCACTTTTGTAGTCCGGGAGAATGTTAAAATGTTTTGGGACGAATTAAATTTGAATTATATTGGAGAGATAGAAAATATTTTAAAAGGCTATGAAATCAGGCATGAGGACCATGTTATGAGTGAGCTTTTAGAATATTATCAAATTACTGTTTTAAGTCCATATTTACCTACATACATACTAATGTCACTCTCAGCTAATAAAAGAATTATGGCACTTACGATAACATTATTAAATTGCGTTGAAATATTTTCAAGCGGTAGAGAACTATTTTCGCAATCGACAACTTGGTCCATAAAATAATGACTATGTCTCAAGCTGTACAATTAAAGGCGCATAAACGAGGCGCCGATTTTCAATATTGTTCTTATGTAAATGGAAATATTAATATTTTATTATACAAAAGGTACGTTAAAACTAATTTGCACCCATACAAAAGACCTCAACATTGTTAGACGTAGACAACATTCATGAATTTAAAGATCCTTGCCGATGCTGCGCTCGTAAATTATTGTAACGCAACTAATTCTGTGGATAGTAAAGATGGTATGTTAAACATACTATCTTTTACTATTCACAGATTTAAAAAAAAAAATCTTGTTCCGATTCGTGAATGGAACATCTGATATCCATCTGAGGCTTATAAAAATATTGCCAGTATTTTCTCTGTAATTAAAATATTAACAAAACAGTGTTGTTGTTCTAAATACAAGTTACTACTCGATACTTGCACATAAGAATCTAACTAGTAGGTATGAAGTAATGAGTAAACTTAAGCATACAATATAATTTGCTTTCATATATTGATGAAGCAAATTAATTGCAAAACAGACAATTTCCTCGTACACATAATAGGCCTTGTACAAGATATATTTTAGTAAGTTATGTTCAGATTTCCATCTATGTAAACTAAATCAAGAAAACAATAAAATAAAATATTTTTAATGGTAATTTATTCAAGAACGATGCAGCGACAAATTTAAATATACGCGTACAAACGTGCCATCTTGAAAATAGCTTTACTTGCACAAGGCGATCTGCGTGTCAAACAATTAATTACACAGTAATTAATTCCGTATTTAAACACGCAAGCTTTTAAAAATAACATTCGTAAAAATAAAATACACAGCAGCCAATTGTTATTTATTGCTGACCGGTAATCAAAGATTGGATTGAAATCAATCAGACTATTTTAGTACATGGAAGGGCGGTTACATCCATGTTACCCGAGACTCAGATTCGGAATAAGGAAAATCCAACTTTAAAATCTTGCTGGTTAGGTTCACATTACGCGCCGGTCTCAGAAATCATTATTTGCAAAAATTGCAAATGTGCTATTTAAAATACGTTTTTGTTGTGCGCACCCGATATGCCAAGGTCTAGCAGTTGGCTGGATCACCGTTGTTTTTTATCACTCGCAAATATTTTCCACAGTAATCACTTAATCTATTTTAAGTGTTTTTAATTGCACATTTCATCCGCTTTTACGATGATGTCGGCCGCCGTACAACGCCTGCGCACTGCACTGACAGATTCGCCTCTTGTGAGAATATCTTCTACTTACATATACTGATCAGTCTATTTAAACTCCAATTAATAGCTGTTGCTACTTCATTTTCACTTTGATTCGTTAAGACTTAAGCAGTAAGCATGCGTAGAGTACGTGACCCTAATCTGTTTCTTGCTATGCGTATGTTTTTTGTTATTAGTCGCCGTGGTGTTTGTAATAATTGTATGAGGTTCTCTATAGAGGGACCGTTATTCAACTAATGAATACCACGGAACTTCGACTAGAATTGACCATTTCACAATAGGAAGTAATTAAGTAAGTAAACCAGTAACTACAATTTGCTAATTTAGAATGACTTACCTCCTCGTAGTCGAGTCTGGCTGTTAGTGTGAACACGCCAGTCTGAGGGTTGAGGGAGAAGACGTCGTTGGCCCAGTCGGAGATAACGGTGTAGGTAAGCTGGGCGTTAGGTCCTGAGTCGAGGTCAATGGCCGCCACGGTGCCAACCACTGAGCCTCGAGCAGCATTTTCGGGTATGTCGAAAGAGTATGCACTCTCTTTGAAAACTGGCGGATTGTCGTTTGTATCGGTCACCTGGAAGAAGAAAATTGTATTTGAAATGTGCATTTTAAATAAAGCAATAACTTACTGATTGCACATCGTTGATGTAAACAGACGAGATCGCTCGTCAATTATGTAAAATAATGTAAAAATGCAGAACTGTGGTAGATAGCTAAACACAAACGTAAGAGGCTCAGTGATTAGTTAATCGTCGGCCATCCATCGAGCAGACAAGTGGATGTAGGCACTATGATAAGAATCCTACTGATTTGAGCCGACGCGGCAATGGAGCGAGATGCAGATGTTCGTATCCACGTACACTCGTAGACAGAACCATTAACTGACAACCTATAAAATTATTATCATATTCAAAATAACATATGGTTTATTTAGTGCATTAAGCATTAAGGATGTTTTTCTATATAATTATATATAATAGGCATAAGAATATAAAGCTATTGATATAAGACGATAAAACATATGCTTCTAAAAAGGGCTGCTCTACAATGTGTAAAAATATGTTATTAATTTATATAACTAATTTTATACTTTTTAAGTGCTACTAGCAAATCTCTGTAAAAGTTATATCTAAATAATAGATAGGTTTATATATTGTTATTGATATGCCACTACTCACTGTAAAAAAGCGGCATTCATCAATTGTCAATGCGTCTCACCTATCACCAGATACTAAACATAACTAGCGCAATGCAATTTTTCTACATGGCACATTAGAGAGCTACAAGTGTGATGTTATGTGTATAATATAATAAGCAATTTTACTGCATGTCGTAAGCAACGCAACGGGAATTACCGCGAAAATTCATTTATTTCCCTTAGATAGGTGCCAGTCTCTTGGAAACGCAAAGCAATATAACTCCCGTTGTTAATTTGTCTCCGATTTATACACATTATAGACATATTTCTTATTTCATCATCATATCCGAGAATTGATATCTTACAAACTTCACGTTAAGATCTATCAAACGAAATGATCGTTTAATTTTTTCATGCCTTTCTTTTTTATTGCATAGGCGTATAAAATCAATTGTTATTTATATAAGAAATGCTTTTGTCAATGACATTGGATAGCATTTTGGAATAAACTCGGCACTAATTACTTTTGAAGACGAGTGTACATGTTACGTTACAAGATCTAAATATCTTTATTACGAGTGCATGTAACTTGAGTTACACATAAAAAAAAGACAAGTAAAACAACAAACCTGAACAACGACTGTTACATCCGTGTACTGAATACCATCGTCAGCTCTCACGATCACTTGATACTCCGAAATCGTTTCTCTATCCAGAGGATCTTTGAGACTCAGTACGCCTGTTTGTGGGTCTAAAGAGAACGGAGTGATTTCATCGTTTTGTATGCTGTAGGTGATGGTGCCGATGGTGTCTGGGTCCTCGGCGACGACATTGGCGATGCGCTGCCCCGGGGCTAAATCCTCTGATGCCAAGTACGCTGGTGGTATGTTCTTGAACTCCGGCGGGCTATCGTTCTTGTCCAGGATTACGATTTCCACCTGAAAAATAAAAGAAATATTAGATTGATCACATTTGTTCAGAATTATGAATTAATGCTACATGGTCTAGTTTGATAAAGACTTCATGAATAATTTTGAACACAGACAATAAATGTAAACTATAATAAAATGCGAATATACATAGTATTTGCTTCGTATTTTATATTTTGCACATGTGCGAATAACAGATGAATGAATTTGAATGTTTGTTTTAAAATTCTACGTATTTTAATACATTTGAGTGCAAGTCATACAGAACTGAAACCAAAATCTTATAAATTGCCTACTAAAAGCGAAACCTTTTTAAAGTAAAACAATGCAACTAAATAATAACGTATTTAAGCAACAGTAGACTGGTATAAAACAGACGCACAAGTCTGGTGATGTTTTATTTATAAGGTTGGCACAAAATCGGCCACTTTAACACAGTATAAGAACACGAACCAAATTAATAATTCTAAAAATGCAGCCAGCGAGCGAGTGGCTCGACAAATGTGTGACTGCGCTGACCGCCAGTGCGCACGGAGCGCAGTCCGAGAGCCATACGCCATGAGCCCTCGCCTCACACCAACACTAAATACGCCCGTGGCCCTTTTATTTCGTACACTCCACCACCGATAATCGTTTGCTTTATTTTATTCAATCGTATCATGGATTTGGGAACACTAATCAATGTCTGTAGATCACCGGCCATCATCATTTACATTGTACAAGTTGACATCACTTCTAACATACCCACACGATTTGAGTTTATACCTGTATCGTATAATTCAGATTGCTTGAAATATTGATGATTGATAAGAAATTTCAAATTAGCATTTGAACACAACATTCTACGCAGTAATAATGACGTCAGATGTAAAAGATTGTTAAAATATTTCGGACAACATGAAAGGGTTGAATTGAAAGAAAATCAAAAATAATTTGTGAGTAGGATGCATCGCATTGGACGTTAGTATATGTGATACTAAGTGCATTCATCAATATGATTAATGGAGAAGTTTTTTTCCTTTTTTGTAATTTAAACTTTTTCTACTGATTTAGTGGATCCAATTTTTTGCTTCCTTTATGTTTAAGGAGAATTTTTGATGAGTTTTTGTTTGAGTATTTCGCAAAGATTGATTACATCAAAATAATTACATATTGATCGTTCTTAATAAACAAATGAGAGATAGTTTTGTTTAAGTTACAGTGACTTATGGAAATGATCAGCCGGTATTGTACATTTAATACATAACTAAATAAGTTATTGTTTCTTACCGAGTAATCTTAAAACGAAAGTACCAATGTTTAATTCTCGCTTGATGAGATGAATTAGATAAGATTTATGAAGTCAGAGGCAAGCTTTATAAGCGTGGCGGTTGGACGTTTACAAAAAACTATTCGAAAAGAAGTCGACAAGTCAACAAAGGCAGAGAGAAGTAAAAGAGTAAAACGCAGCAGTATTTCGTCATTGGTCCGGTGAAGCACGAAGTATTCGGGACACAATGATCGGAGCCGTCACAGATAAGAACAGGCCGATTGTAGAGAGTTCCCTGCCCTCGCCGCACCGCGCCCGCTCCCGCGCCCGCGAGGACAGCCTGCGCATTTGTTATGATGACTCAATCTTTTCTTTGTATCTGGACGAGGGTGCCGGCCAAAGAAGCCTCCATACAAAACGCATCCTGACGCCTACGACGCACTACGTAAGAGAAGCAGCAATTAACGTTGATTGTGTGATCTTGACTCTCCACCAAATAAATTGAAACGTGTTAATAAAATTTATTGTTCAAAGAATAAGAATGCCTAAGAATAGTGAGGGATCGATTGTAAACATTTACTTTATAGCCGTTACCGAACAAATTCCCAGCGGGTTTATTAATTTTTGAATGGGGGTAATATAATACGGAAATGACAAAGTTTGTACGTTTATTTGTGTTATTGGTGGTCGGTCCGCGACGCACTGGACGCCGAAGCGACGGCGACGGCCGGGGGCGGCGCCGCGGCGCGAGTTGTGTGCACTGTTATAACATCAAACACTGTATTAAATTGTATGAGATGGCAAAATGTGACTTGTTGACCGCTGTCAGTAGTGGCGTGCAGCAGGCATAAACAAGGGACGGCTGTTGCCGAGCTGGCAAGCGCTACATACTTCACAACAAAAAGACTAAAAAGATTGATCATGGACAAAAACGTTAGGTACGCGTAGCTCGTCGGACCGAGAGCGCTAGTGGACCCCCTAGAGCTCATGTTTGAAGTAATCGATTAAGGGAAGAGAAATGACAGTACGTCGGTTTATTGGGATCGTCGATTAGTCAAGTTTCGATAATTGATTGCGCTCCGCTACTAGATTAATAAGAAATATTGAATGTTTCCTTGTAGCTTTCGTGTCTTGAATAATGACCCGTACTTAATAGACGTAAAAAATTGACAATATCAAAACTTGAACATCTTATCGGCTAAATCTATCGGGGATATAAATTGTAATATAATTTACATAATACTTAGTTGGAAAACCATTAAGTGTGTTATATACCAACACCTACGGGTTCTGTAATCACCGGATTGAACTACAACTTATGCAATTATCGTAGTTTAAGAAAACGAATGCTGCCATTGAATATAACTGCGGGACCTAATGTTTCCGTCGTTATTAAAAATACAATATGTCTGTGTTATACGTGAGTAAATACATGTTCACGTGAACGTGGACCTGTGTAAAACTGGTAGCGTTAGTTTTATAGCTGGTGATTTACCGTCACATAAAAACACAACACCTGCACAAAATATCCATACATAATATATATATTTTTTACGATTATAAAATGCCAGTAAATAACAGTTGTATTTAACACTAAGGTACAACTCTACGTTATCATAACTGATCGGAGACTCAAGCACAGAGCTTAATTTATCTATTACACAATATAGAGTTGAGGCCGTGGAGCTAAAGAATAAGCTCTCATAAGTTGTCCTCACAAAAGAAACTCATATACCAACAACCAAGTAGAAAATAAATATTCGTTTTAATAGAAAGTATCATATAGTATTGGTGCTTACAATAACATATAAATTCATTTTATTAGTGTTTCTTGCATTTGGGTGTAGAGCGTAGAGACGGCACACGGTCGCTATGTGGCACTTACTAGATGATTTATCCGAGCTATAACTTACACAGATTATTATTGAAATGGAAATTACGTGTAGAAAACGATAAATGGACACAATTTATCTAATTCAAGCTTTGTACCGAGAAAATCTATACACGTTTAGATATTCCCCTCACTTTTCTGTAAAATGTAAACGCCAACATTCATGAGAAGTTTTCACATACTTAAGACTGTAGCTGCATTTTAATACCCTTTGTGCACCGCGTATATTATAAATGCGAAGCGGATTTACTACCAATAAAAAGACTCAGGTTATTCTTGTCAAATAAAGTAAGTTCTAGTTCAATAGGTTCAAATTTAAAATAACAAACCTTTGGAGAACGTCCAGCCGATGTTTTTCATAAAATAAACTTATTTGTTATGCATATACGAGCACTAATTACTTTCCACATTAATTTTAATCAAACAGCAACATAATTTACGTGTCAAAATTCGCGTAGCGCAACGTATATTACTATAAGATTAACATTTTTCATGCAATTACGCGATCGGTTCAGCCGAACGTGAACCTTAAGCTCTGAAAGATGGCCACACAGCTCTGTCGTTTTTAAAACAGTGTAATTTTACGAACATCAATCATTCAAGTCGTTTACCTCCAAAATTTTACGTCAATCCCTTTATTACCTCATTCCATTTTTTTTATGTAATTTCGCCGTACAGGACAATAAAACCGAATAAAATAATAGTATATCTATACGCACTACGTGTTGGTAATAAATAAATATCGTTATCTAGACATTATCATCTTGATCGGGACATAGATAACGTACAGCAGATTACACCACTTTCCATTAAATACAAATATGAGATCAGCATATTAACATATTCTAGTGCTATCGGCACGTAAAAACACATTGGCCCTTGTTATTGTCGCCAACTCAAATGTCAACAGGCGATCTACGAACATTCTGGCTTTACTTTATTGAACCAACTGACTTCATTGACATTCTTCCACATACATATGGAATATGGATTATATTAATTTCATCCGACAAGTTTACATTGGCCAGAATAACAAACCGGCCAAGCGGGCGCATACTGTACTCCCGTGGCGACAACTTATCATAAATTATATTTATAAATAAGTCATAAAATAATTCATTTATTTTATATTTATACACCTCTGTGTACGAAATAAAACTTATTCTGAAAACTGATTATTTATTAGTTTTACTAAATCTCAAGGAATAATTGACTGATTAATTATAACAGTATTATTATCATACGCGAAGCATGCGAAGAAGCTCCGACCTGGATGTATCCGATGCTGAAGTTTCGCCAATATCAAATTGCGTTTGAGTCATCTCTGCAGTAACCGTTTTCCCTTTCGGCGCTGGCGGAACAAATTTTTAAGGGAATGACGGCCCTCGATTGAGCCCCTGACAATTAGGAACTGATTTGATTGATTGGCTCTAAAGAAGGTAAAGTAATTACATTTAATTTAAAATGGCACATCTAACAACATTAACTAAATCCAAGGAAGTAATAAACGTACTATCGCTGAAGCAATAATAGCCTCTTTTATTATATAAAATCCTACTGTAAAAATCTAACGGATGAAATGAAAGACACATTCAATCAAGTAAAAGTAATTATGCTCGCAAGAATGCACCTGGGATTAAGAAAATTCCCTATAAGGATGATTATAAAGTTCTATTGGTGATTATACAAGAATCTAAACATAGTAAGAGGTTGTAATACGAACATAATGTTGTAAAACATTGGACAAATCCTCAATACGGTTCCAGTGTGGCGCGCCCGCGCCGCAGTTGTATATGTATACTAGAGTGCCGTGAGGTTGGCTACACGAACTTATGAGTGGATGTTGTCGGCCGACGGATATGGTGGCATCGTTTAGGGCTAGACTCTATGTTTAGAGCGCTTCGTGACCGCAGCGCGGCCGCTATCCCCCCGGGACTCTGCACAATTATGTTATGGTGTCAGAGATTAGTGGCCGTGAGACGCGATACTCATCTTTATTGCTTCTATTTATTTTGTGCCTATGTACTTTCTACATGCTTTAATGGAGTATTTTATCTATGTACACATTCCCAAACAAAATATTTTGCATAGTTCCATTTAGGTATGGTACACACAACTGTTTCAAAATAATTAACTTCAATATAATATAAAGATATTCAAAGTATTCCTGTTACCAAGCGAGCGTAATGATAGTAAATATCATCTAGTAGCGGGGTAGTGGCAGGCCGGTCGGGTTAATGTTTAATTTGCCTAAGTCCGTGTCTGCGTGCCCGGCCGCGGCGTCGCGCGTGGTTCACCGCGTGCATTAGCATGCGGCCGCAGGATCCGCCCACACCGGCTATCTGCTGCATCCCCACAAATATATGTAAAATATGCACAAAAGTATCCCGGATAAAGTGCACCGATAACAGGCGACGCAATTTGCATCGCCCTGAGCACATCGATCGGAACCGTTTCGGACCAATGTTTACCGAAAATAATGTCCACCATACAACAACTTAACGACATGGGACGTTATATCTAACAATAAGTACTTATTGCGGACCCACTTAGAATATTCACGATCATTAAATCATAAAACCGTGTGGTGGTAAGTTTATTATGTGTTTGCGATTTTTGCTAACGCAGCGGTACCGTTAGGTATTGACAGCTGGGTTCATGTTACTTTAGAAATACCTACTTTAAGTACCGTTTAATTTATTTTACAATTTGTATAGTTATACTAAGTGTTATTTAGCATCAAATTAGCCGCGGTTTAGACGGACATACCTGTTTAACAGTTGAAAGTTTAAATATATAATTATAAATGTATTTTGATTGTGCTAAAATCGTTTCCAGCGTGCCATATGATCTTGCTGAATAAAATTTATTATTATGCATGCAAGGATTATACTGCTCGCGGGAAGGCACGCAAGCACCCTCAATTTCTCCTAAATTCGCTCCCCGAGGGCACTATCCTCATATTATTGCCTGATCGATAGTATAATTTCGTAATAACTACGCGCGTCTCAAATATTTCGGAAAAGTTGGATAACGAAATCGCATGTGCATATGCATGCACGTGAATTCATATCATTATAAATAAGTACGTTTTGAGAATAATAAATTATCTCAGTTGCTCAACGTGTTTCTGTAAATATAATGCACACATTAACAGTCTTATTTTATAAGTTATATTTTTCATTTTAAATATACAAGCTATTATTATGCGTAGGTACATTTATTTAGTGAGTTTAGATATCTTATTATATTCTATAGTTGATACGTAGTCAAAGTGATAGCCAGAAAGTTCTTCAAGAAGAAGTTCTGCAGTAAACAATATTCGCCGTCTCCTTGCAAATAAATGAAGTACACGAACGAAAATCACGAGCTCTGAATTTTTCAACGTCGCTCGCGGATCGAGATCGGCGCAAGCGCAGCGGCGAACACAAAGCACTTAACGATTAACGAACTGAAACCAAATGAGAGCATATCATTTTTATTTTAAGTAGATATGTATATTTGTGCGCGCAGTTGACACAAATTCTTTTAAATTCAAAAGGAAAGGTTCGTTACTCGCAAGTTAGCTGCCTGCGAGACTAACCTACATACTCCCAGCTCAACTGTAATGTTGATTCGCAGCATTCGTTTGTTACAAAACATTCTTTTGTTTCAGATCAAATCCTTTTAGAATCATGCGATATTATCTCCAATCTTCGAATGTATCAGAAATGACGAGTCATCTCGATGAAAATAATAGCAATAGCAACAAAAGAATTATAATGTCTGGTGCCAAAACCGTACAATAAGAGGGGGCGCGGGGTGGGGTGGCGTCGCGCGTCGTCTCGCAGGTGGTTCTAGCGATTTATCGGTGGGCGATACAACGGTTCGATAATGACGGGGCACTCGCTCCGACAGAGGAGCGATGTCGCAACTAGCTCGCCGATTTCGGCCTGCCCGTCGGTCATCTCTAACGATGGAGCGATAATTAAGATCGGACGTCGGCATTATTTACGCCCGCAGCATCCTGCCTGACCCGCGCTCTACTCGGTCACGACTTTTTCCATGTCGGGCGAGACTATTGTTGCTTTTACTCGTGTTTAGTTTAGCTAGATCTGCTCGCTGCACGGCCGATTTGTACGTTGCGAGTTTAGCTATCGACCGGCGACTTACCCGTGTACCCGCTCAACTTTATGACTCTCGACTCGCGATAAACTTATCTCTATTATACTATCCATCGATGTTGACTCTCATACTTCGCCAATCATTATTCGGAATGTTAGCATGTGCTAAGGAAAATACCATTTTGGCTAAGAACTACAAGTTTGGTATCTTCATAATTTACATTGTTTCTAAGTTCATACTAATGTGGTATTGTTATTGCGTTTATCAAGCATCTGCCGCGACACTGGTCGCAGCGCTGCTGTATGATAATCTCTGTTTGAAGCCAGCTCGGTGATCTGCGCGCAGATACAACTCATCTAGCCCGCTTACGTTTGCTATTAACTACTAATATATCATAGCGTATTTATGGTATCTCTTTGCCTTTATTGTACTTTTATTTTTAATGGAACTTTAAGTTAAGAGTTGAGTCATGATTATATATTGTTTGTATGTTTAGCTGCGATTCAAACCGTAAACTATTCGGCAAAGCGAGCAATATGTAAGTCTAAGAATTTGACGGCTTTTACACACGCGTTAGACACACGAGAATACTTAAAGGCTCGTCACACGGCGTGCGTTTTGTATTGCATGTTTGACTAACTATGGTCAACTTAACCGTAACATTTCTCATAAAGAGTAAACAGGACATGTTTCGGCTACATTCTAAAGTACATCAAACTAAACTTTAAATGTTGACAATACTTATGCAAAAATCGCTGCAGGTTCAAATTCTACCGATTCATAATCAGTTTGTCCTCTTTTCAATGAGCATAGCTACGTGATAATGTTTTAAATACTAAAGAATTAAGCCAGACTCAATACAGAGAAGCCGTGTACTCTCTAAAACACTGCGAACATTAAAAAAGAACCAGCATACCGGTTAAGCACTAAAACTTGTTACCAAGTAGTAAAAGCACGAATATCACACATACAGTGACAATTTTATCATGCGTGTCTTAGTATATGTTGGTACGTAACGTGTTTTTATTATGTTTGAAAGGAACCATAACCGCAGCGGTTTTAATAGCCCAACGTTATTATAGCATTCGCACAACCTTAAAAGTAAATAATACGCAAGTTTTTTTCTACGATTCATTACACGGATAACTAGCCTTTAGATATTATGATAACTTCACTTGCTCAAAATAATTGGTTGTAAATTTTTAACATTTATTATAGCATTTATAGCCGTATTATTTATTACCTGCCATGTTTATTTTAGAAGTAGACTGACGTGCCAAATTAATTAGAGGTGTCCTGTCCAAAATAACAGCCATGAAGTGTGAATAATAATGTGCCGGAATATATTTAATGACAATTCCACTATGCTATAAAAACGTACCTATGTGTGCTATTTCACATCTGCTTATTTCTCTATAAAAAATACATGATTTATACAAAGAATTACAATCAATATAACTAAATATGTAACTCAAATAAGAATTGGTCTTTAATTTCATAACAATCATCTTTATTATTCGTAAATGAGATAAAGATAAAAATAGATAACATACATTGATAATAAATTGATTTTAAACAGATTCACAAAAGCTTCAGCAACTGGTAATTCCGAATGAAGCAATATTCACCGCAAAAAGTAAATAAGTAGATGCCGATAGTTAACAAAGAGTCAGTAATTAATAATAATGAGTGACACGCTTTAATCTTTTGAATGTCAGAGAGTTTCTAACGAGCGCCATCAATCTATAAGCGAAATATTTGTACAAGTTGAAGTGAATAACTGCGGGTTCGTTCATTATTATGTTTTTGCCAAGAGTACGTATCTGGTTATCATCGCAATTAATACGACCATCGTTTGAACTAGCAAGTCATGAATCTTTTCGAATAGCCTTCCTTATTTTATTATCTGTGTACCGTAAAATCTTTCAATCACTTTTATTATTTGAAATGTTTTGTTCTCTATTCTAGCACCAGGATATTGTGCTGATTATCTCGTGCCTGTAGGTGTATTTACTAGCCGTGTTTGTTTGCACACACTGAATAGATGTCAAGAAACATAATGATGGTGATTTTAACACCTTTATATTTTTATATTTTCTCACAATAGCGACCTGTGATATTTTATTACCGGGCACGCCTAATGCCATTGACTTTTGTTTGGACAGTTGCTAATGGATGGGCACCACGTTATTGCGAAGAAAAAACAACTTATCTTTCGACAATAGACGGCCATTAGAGTAATGAATAGGTACCTATTCGTCTACATATGGAATCAATTGCCTATCAGTATTTGTCATTATTTGATTGATTATTACCTTGTAGTTAAATGTTGGCAACACAAATATATCTTCTGAAATAATATGTTTTATAAAGTAGCTGATATAGATACTCATTATAATTAATTGGCCGCCGCCCACATATTCAACCGTGGTGTATCAAAAATTAATTTTAATACACACCCGGCGCCATCTATCAGCATTTTAAATTTGTTTCATGTTTCTGAGTTATTTTCTCGTCGTTAGGACAGCCATAAAGGTATTCTTGGAAAGTTTCATAAAGAAGACAAACAAACTTGTCAGTTTTCTTTATTACAATAGTTACGAGCTAACAATTGCAAGTGCAATATCCTCAGCGAAATTTAACTATATGGGTAATAAAGGTTACTGGACTATTCTACTTGCAGAAGTGGCTCTCAGCGGCCAAGTCAAGGTGAATGCAGGAATGTTCAATCACACGCAAGAATTTAACCATTTTCTTTAAATGGCAAATCTCCTTACTGCCGCTGTTTGGATCTTGTAAGATCGTATACATATATAGTATGTATAATTTTCGTTGTCTACATCATAGCTAACAAGACAAGCGATACATCGACAGCATCTTTTTCTTTGAGTTTCATTAAAATTCTCCTTTTTAACAGTAAAGTAGAATGTTATCGAGCTCCAAAGCACACAATGGGAGCGAGATCGTTGTCAGCGGCTGGCCACGACGGCCGCGGGCTCAGGTTCGATTCCCGTTCGTCGAAATTCAGGCTAACGAACGGCCCTCCGATAGTGTTGTTACCTAAATACCGTTTTTTACACTATTCCTTTTTACTTGAGCGCCGATGCTAAAGCAGACCGTTATGAAGCGATACTTAGTTATACAAAGGTCGGTGCGCCCCGCTCGCCTCCCGCCGCCACCTCTCCACCGCCGTAACAGCTTTTATTTAAACTTTGAGCGCCACGTATCACGTCTGAAACTGTAACTCCACGTGTGTACTCGCATTAATCAACTCAATATATATGAGTATATTTTTATCCTATTTACGTATATAAAAATGTTGTAAAGTATGTTATATAGTTACACGTTTGTTATTGAATAGTCTGATTTTTTTTAATAAAATTCTTGCGTTACTGACTGACTGACAGAAAAGCTACAGCCAAAACTATTTGGCGCAGAAAGCTGATATTTGCCAAGTATGATCTTTGAAGACCGTAGGGGTGCACCAAGAAGGGATTTCCCGAAATTCCCAAGGGATCGGGCAGACACAGTAAATATAAAAATGTGCAACTTTAATATGATATGCGGCAAATCTGGGTCCCGACTTGAATTAATATATAAAATAGATGTGATAATACATGTTTTAAATTTCACAAAGGCCACATAATTGGGCAGCAAGTAATGATTAATAACGTTATCTTTAGAGTAAGTAGGTGTATTAAGTAGAATATGGCGTAACTTCTCTATCGCATTAGTATTTGTTGCTGTTATGATGGATGTAAGTGTATGGTGTAAAAAAATAAATAAAAGTTCGTATGTAATATATTCATAATTCAGAAAATATGGCCTAATTACTCTTCTGATTTTCATCATGGTTTTCTGAGAAATATGTATGTGTAAAGCACTTTCGCTAAATAGCTACTTAGTTGTTTTTAGATACAAATATATCTACTTTCTAAAACTAGTGATGACAAGATTTGTTATAAATTTGGTGAAAATATATTCCATTTCGTTAGCAAAGACAATACTTATATAAAAGTTAATCTGGAATTGTATGATTAATTAATGTTAGACCATTGCCAAAGTAATTCACAATGTTGTTGCCAGCCTAAAATTATTATGCATCATATGATGATTAAATGAATATTGCATCGCACAAATCACTAAAATAATTATAATTAAAGTTAATGCCATGATTTAGTTACATTCTATACCTTCATGATATGAACTTTGCCCCTAGGCAAACCGCAGGAAATGGAAAATATGTCCATTCTTAGGTCACCATCTTTTAATCGTGAGTCAAATTGTGACCACGGCTAATGTAACACAGTTGTCAGGTCAAGATACCTAAAGTATGACCGCAAGATTTCTCGTGAGAAAGTTTCAACGTTTATGTTAAACGTGCCCACTTTATTATTATTATTTCGGTCCAGTTTGGTCAAAAGTATCTACTACCGTTCATATATATTAAATCTTACTTTATTTACATAAACTCATATTTCTATGATTTTTATCTCAGCTACAATTCCCGAATAACTGTTTTCATTTTCTATTTAACTGGATACTCAACAGACAAATGAAATAATAACATAGGTATTAATGCCCTCGAGTGATGCTGAGAGGATTTTTTTTGCATACTGTATATACAAAGAGTAGGTATAATATTTTTTAAACCACGTGTCCCAAAATTATCGCAAGAAGATATTTTAACAGAAATCACGGATTAAAGTCTTCTGGTAGATTACATATTTATTTAATCATAAAGCACGTAGAATAGTGTTATTTATGGAATATTACACCAGGCCAAAGACTTCTACTGCTTTGCATAAAAATGATCCATAGTTGCTTTAAAACTATCTACTTGTTCATGTTCAAAAATCTACGGGCGAACTATGGATATGTTGGGCCTCTTCGATTGATTTCCTTGTATTTATCTGTTTATAGTTCATGAAGTAAAATAGTTTTTTAGGTCGAGTTGTATGAAATGTTCGTAGCGCAGCCGCCAAACTTAAATTCTTCATAATAATATGGACTTTCGCAATCCACTGCAGCCCTTCAAAATATTATTGTGGGAAGGAATTGGCCTACTATGACACGTTGGTCAGACGGGTTGAAATAGGAGATTGACATGTTTAGTCAAATTTTGCGTCTGTTCATAAATATATTATTTGCTACGTGTATTTTCCTTAGTCGCACTTATGACACCTACGGAATGAAATGGAGTAGTTTACTCTTTGTATTTTTTGTACACACGAATTAAACTTACATTGAATTTGAGATACCTATTGCTAATAAGATTTATTATCTTATTAGCAATATCTCAGACAAGTAGACATGTTTTTCTATCTTTATATGTCCAATTCTACATACACTGAACGGCCAAATTGTAATTTTTAGAGTTGCCAACACTTGATTGAACAAAATGCAGCTTATTCAAATCTATCGTTTGGTTTCTTGGAATAATTTTTATAAATAAAGGTATATAGATCTATAAAAATAGATAAGTATAATTCGGCATATAATCTTAATATATAAAATTCTTGCGTTACTGACTGACTGACAGACACGCTACAGCCGAAACTATTGGGCGCAGGAAGCTGAAATTTGGCATGTATGTTCCTTGGGGACCGTAAGGGTGCACTAAGAAGGGATTTCCCGAAATTCCCACGGGATCGGCCAAAACGGGCAAATTAAAAAAAAATGCAGGCGTAGCTGCTGGCGTCCTCTAGTAATGTAATAATTATGATGCCACTGCTGCCTTAACCAGTAATAGTGCCTGTAACCTGAATTTGGTTTGCTGCCTCATGTGACCTAAGGGCTTAGGTAGTTCATTAAGGGCTGTCAATCTTTCTTTAAAGGGAAGTATGGTACTTGCATGTTTTTTATAAAGTAACCAAGGTAGTTTACTTTTTTTATACAATCTTTCCTTATGCAAGAATATAAATATAATAAATATGAAAATTGCAAATCACCCCATTCTTCCACTATTTCACTGTTATACAGAATGCTGTTTAAGTACAGTAGGCTCGTATTCCATTCGTTTTAACTGAAATTTGGTTTCAGCTACAACTCAAACTAATTTGCAACGAAATCATAATTAATTTGTATCTTCTGCTAACGAACAAACGAGATGCATATTTCTGAAACCAGCTAAAATAATTCTTTACAGCCGTTTTATTCGAAAATGGCACATTTTTACTCTTATATGTATGTAGGGAGTATAAATACTCCATTTAGTCCATAGATTCCGCACGTAATGCGAGCAATTACGAGTCAGCCTGTATAATAATATATTCTTAAAAAGAGGTGCAAAATGTTGGATCGTTTGTTGTCCTATTATTTGCTATGCACACATATTGCAAATGTGAAGTAAACTAATATCAGTTTTACCTCATTTGCTTATAGACCGTAACCAAGCCATTCACACAATACTTAAACGTTTAAATTCTATGAGCGTTGAATATTTTCGAATAAATAAGGTACGATGGTTGACGTCGCTTGCGTGTAACTAAGAGGGAACGTAAAGAGTATTGTAAAAACAAGGATTCTATATAAATGCCGTGTGGTTGACGGCATAGAATACAAGTGTCACCACCCCCTATCTTCCCGTGGGTATCGTAAGAGGCGACTAAGGGATAACACGATGCAAATACCATCTTTGCGTAGAGACGGAAAACTCGACATCAAACCCTATACGACTGCCTCGTTGGTCTCGCGGCATAAATGTGCGCGTGGGATCGGGAGGTCCCGGGTTCGATTCCTGGGTCGGGCAGTGTTATTGGGGTTTTCTGTCACGAAATACTCAGTAGCAGCACGGAGTCTGGAAATGTGCCCGGTACGGCAATAGGCTCGCCCCTTATTACGTGGGACTAAAGTATATCTGGCGAAAAGTGGGTGTAGAAATACACCTCCGTCTACCTTTTGGGGGTTATAGGCGTGAGACTATGTATGTATGTATGTCTATATTAATTAATCACGGTTATTAAAAGTTTGGTGTTTCTCACGCTCGTCACGTAGCTCAGTGAAGTGGAGCAGTCGCGGGCGCATTTATAACGAAGTGAGACGCGTGCCCCGCGCCCCACTCGCGCGATACCATCGACTAATCACTGCGAATTAACGCGATACCCATCGACTGATTAACGACATGCTCCACCATTTTGTTGCGGGTCAATCAGGGTTATTAGCACAAGGAAATACAGATAGACTAACAAACTAATCCGCTAAGACTGGTAGCGTGAATCACATCAGATTACCTTTGGAGATATTTATATTTTCATACACATTCCTTATTAAAAGTAGATCATTATCATCACCAGCCTTTAACAGTCCACTGCTGGACTAGGCCTCTCCTTTGAAAGGAGAAATTGGCCTACTATACCACGCTGGCCAAACGGGTTGGTATAGGGTTTGTATCAAGTTTTCCTTCTCTTACAGTGCCGATCTTTTCATAATATGCTCCCTCTGTCGGCTCTTACGACACCCATGGGATGATATGGGGTGGTGACATTCCGTATTCTTAATCCGTCACCACACGGATTATGAATAGATACCTACATAAAATATATATCGAATTGTGAGTGTAATATTACACCTCTGCCTACCGCTTCGGGGATACAGGCGTGAGTCTATAAAAAAAACCATATAATATAAATTTGGAGCAGGCAGTTTTGTATATGCAAATAAATAGATACACGCTTTGTCAGTTAAACCACAAATGGTTTCCAAAGGCACAACTATAAATTATTAAAGTCAATCAAACGTCTACTTAATATGGCGCACAAATATTATCAATTGGCAACTGTCAAAGCAAAGAGTGACATTTGAGATATTGATACACGTCAGAGAACAAAGATGGCAGTAATGTACACTGGGCGTAGAGTGCACAGTGGCGGCCACCTAGCGCGGGCCACTGCTCCCACACCTGTGCACGCACTCCCAACAAACCTCGCACAGTTTACACACCCTCTGCTAAACAAACCGCAATTAACTAACAGCTTAATGCACTCAGCAATTACTTACACAGCCCTTTCTGTTAAAACTATCAATCTAGCGGTTCACCAACAAGGTTGTAAGGCACCAATGCAGTCCCAGTTACCGTGTGATGCATCACTATCGTAAACTGTGCTGCGAGTATATCGACATACCGATCGTTCACCATCACATAAAATATTTACATTGTAAGCCAGTGAAGACAGCTCAACGAACCGATGAATACGACTCAAACTAATTTGCAACAAATCATAATTAATTTGTATCTTCTGCTAACGAACAAACGAGATGCATATTTCTGAAACCAGCTAAAATAATTCCTTTATATTTTTACATCGTTTTGCAAAAGTTTTGCTCTAGTTATAGCGTATGTAAAGGCGGCAATAACTTAAATATACTTATTATTTCCTATATTAATAAAATACGTTGCTAATACAGTTAGCAACGTGTTTTATTAATAAAGAAAAAAAAACTGTGACAGATGGCTGGGATAACATTTGAATGAAATAAAATGTTAATTATATAAGTACCCAATTACACATGTTTTAATAATACATGTAAGCTAGTTTTTGTTATTTATATTTTAAAACATGGCTGTTTAGCTGTATTAATCTTAAATCTTAGCTAGGTAGTTTATTTCTGTAAACAATAATTTTGTTAAAATCAGTTTGAAAAATATCATATTAAATCCAAGCTTGTCACAAGAAAAGTTCTGTTCGGTAACCCTACACAATACCGGCTTTTGTAATTTCCGGATTTGTTTCGTTAACGCTGATTCCGTATTTGCTGACTTACCTTTAAATAATAAGAACCGAGCTTTCACGTTTTACCTATTTCTAGCACAAAGCTGCCTATGCACTTGTGGGTAATTAAGTCGAAAGCCATAAGCAGATCCTTTGTGGTTCGCTTACTCTACAAAGAGTTAAATAGTTAATCGTCTCGGTCGCAGCTGAATGTAGAAGCATGCCTGCCGCTGCCGCCTGGAGTGAGTGTCGCAACAGGCGATATATCCGCCTTTCTGTTTAGTTTGTTTTAGATAATTACGGCTAGCTGTCCGCCCTCAGCTGGCCTTGAGTTTGCCACTAATGGTCGTGGCATCGTTCAAACCGTGCCACTTCTGTGACGGCAACATGGGTTCATTAGCGCTATCGCTTCTCCGCGGACCCGAGATTGTGAGGATGTGAGCGTGTGTTATCTTACGATGCTTTTAGCGCTCCGATTACCCTTTCAGATTCTTTCAACTTGAATCGCATCTATAGTTTTCGAGTGCCTAGATTTTGTTATCCTTCTTCTGTCGAAGAAACGACGTGATTGACTGTATACTAACCTATCTGGTGACAAGTAATGTCACTCGCGATTGTTATACAAAATCATATGCATTATCTTGTTAGTTAATTGACCAATACCAATTGAAATATTAGCATAATCGTGGATAGATTACTAACAGCTTGTAGATTAAATATCTTCCTCAATGAAGTCAATTGCAACTTAGTATTGTGGTCCAAACAGTATACTATCGCGTGGCAAAAGTGGCGATCGCCAGATGACTTCAGGCTAACAATTTGTTATTCAAATTCGAGTTCCAACAGGCCAAACATGAGCAGCTTTGACAAGTCGTTGACAAGCCACGAGCACCGACAAAAGATGTTACTACCTAATATACATACTTATCTACCGTCTGCCTTGACAATTTATACTTGCTAGAATATAGAAGCTCACGAAAACCCATCAATCTCGGCGCGACAGTTGGAACCGCGCAAAAAGTTGTTGTACAATGTCGTTTGTATTAGGTACTTATTAAGTTAAGATGACGAGCCCCGAGTGTTGTGCATCGGCCGTACTGGAAGTGAGATCGCGACGCGACGCGTAAAACTGTCACGATAAGAATCGATCGCAAAGATACGGATCGAGAGATTTCTCGAGCGGTACTCGACTCGATCCGTACGACAGTTGCCCGACATTCCAGAGAAAGCACCCCGTCTAGCCCCCACCGGCCGCCGGCCGCCCGACCTTAATGGACGTGACATAAAGCGGATATTTATCGAACATGCCCTCGATACACTTCATTTGGAACAGAATAATTAAACTGATGTTCTCCTCGTACTAACATAATCAGAAACCGACCAATAGGCGCAATAGAAGCTAGTATATTAATTAATATTATTGCTTATTGGTTTATCTTGCTGCAAGTTAATTAGTTTCTACAAGACGTTGGAGTCACTAAACTATCCAATAGTATATAAATAGTAGAGCTCCAAAGACCTCTTAAAGTCATCCGCATTTTGTCATGTTGGACTGTGCGGGGAATAGGGAGTGCGAATAGGGGGAGTCCGTCTCCCGTGCTGTACAATTAGTTAATTGTTGACTGGCGTAAAAAATCTAACTTACTATAATTTATCTACTTTCGTTAAGTAATCTAATTCTCTGTCTAACTCATCAAACGAAACTGCAAACTAATTCTCTGCAACATAAAGGTAGAGGTAGCCTCGTATTTATTTATGTAAAATATCTTCTGTTTAGCATGAACCCCATCCATAAAGTAAGTTAGTACACGATTGCATGGATCGTAGGTTGTAGCGGTCTATCATAATCGCCACTCGTGGCAGGCGGATTGGTAGTACACAGGTTACAAAGACGCTGCTGCACATTCTCCAGAGGAAATTCTTTAGTTACATGTACCAGTGGCCATACGCTCACATGATTAATTCATGCACACACATATATACAAAATACATTGGGAATAAATTGCGTTAAGTCAAATATATTAAATTACCTGTCTTCACAACCTTTTTTTTCCTTTTAGTGCCGGGCACCTTAAGCAATCAAAGTAAACTTTTCATGAACAATTTTCCTCAACATCTAAAATGGAAACTGACATTGAAATTGTTTAAATGTTATTTTAGATATTAATATATACGATTTATAGTGTAGGTTGGTCTACATATGCTTACCATATACTCATAAAATACTTACATTAAGCTCAATTGAGTTTACTTACTCGCTTAAAGTGCTGTGAGACCTACTTATACCTACTAGTAAATGAACGATGTTCCTCGGACGAAATCGAAGGCCTAAACTGGTATTAGTGCTTAAGTAGGCAATAGACCTTTGTTTATCTAATATGTAACGTTGAGATTATATAGATAAATGAAATGTGTTCAATTAACTTTGATAAACGTGCAATTAATTACATTATCTCGTGTCAGAGGGTTAAAAGGCACATTCCTACAAATATTCCTTTCTACTATGAGGCAAATGATTCGTGATTAATTTGTACTTGCTAAATAATACATGTTGGTTATCATTTATTCGCTATTTAAAGAAGTAATTCTACGTATATATATTTATTTTTAATTTACCAATAATTTTGTGTGTCACCTACATAATGCCAATAGGAACAGATTACGAAACTTAAGGAAGTGAGTGGTGTTTGACGGTGAATAAATATTCGAGTTTCAGGGTGTTTGGTAGTCGGCAGGGTCGCGAGCGCGGGTCGTTCACTCGATCTCGTCCAATTTATTTACTTTTTTCCCAGGTGTAGTGTTACGGCTATAAAATTCAGTTTTTGTTGGTCGGGCGCATGCTCGGCTAGATCTCCCGTCGCGAGATATGTTGATTTACGTTTAACGCGCGTGACCCCTCGACGGAGCCGATCATAGAGTCGATAGACGATTCGAACTGGCGCGCACCTAAGATATCGGCACATCGCACTCGAGCCGATGTATCTTGGGAAATATTTCGCGGTATACAGCCTCCCCGCCGGCCGCGCCGCGCCACTGCGCACTGCACACTGCGCTGCCCACTCGGACAAACATTACTACATTTCTTTGTGTTTCACACGATTCATTCCGCCTCGATACAGAACTCCTTGTTATCAAATAACATTTCTCCTTTCTAATGGCTCGTATGAGATATATCAGGCCAGAGCGGAATTACTGTGTGCTTTATTTTAGTTAGCCCCCGATTGTAGGCAGTAAATGTTAGCTTCCAATTGCGAGAGATTTATGCCGAGCCATCAGATTGAAGGAGCTGAGCTACGGGTTTAGCAAACATTCAACTATGTACTTAATTAATGTAACTGCATCGTGTGACAGGACCTTTAAATTGGATATTATTTCAATTAGCCTGAGACGTAACAATGTATTATTGTATGGAAATATTGGACTCATTACATTAAAAGTGGTAGTTGCGTTCTGTTTGAAAGCAGCGACAATGTTTGACCTTTTCCCTCGTGAAACAACAATAGTATCTATTGCTGTATACCTAGATACCATTGAATAGCCGAGACCTACAACTCACCGTAATCTCTTCGCGGACCTCTGGTTACTCATACAAATTATGGACAATTTATTAGGACTGAATGCATCCGTGTAAGTGCTTATAAATCAGGGGCATCAACTTGTATTGGAACTCGATCCTGAATAAATGACTGAAATGAATGATGGATGAATGCGTACACAGTTAAATTGTGGATGTGGTGCTTGCGATAAATACGTTAGCACGACTCCTTCGGGCTAGTGCTGACTCACAGGCCGCACTAGGTGTGGAGTAACGTCCACCACTAACGAAATCCATCGGTGCTCGTATAATATAATAATAAAGAAATAACTGCCACGAACAAACGCAATAAATTTAAGTTAATTGTTCCTGTTTTAATGTACTTAGTTGATACATTTACGCGTTGATACGTACCTACCACTCCGAGAGCTACAAGTCATCTCACATAAAGTGAGATAGCGCTAAAGTGTTGCTATACAGAAACATTGCGCATTTGCGGGTATTTAAAGAGCGGGAGGTAAAAAAAGAGCCAACATCAAAACTTGAAGGTGAGCATATCTTTAAAACACATTACGGGTTATCCAACAAATAAAAAGCCGCAGCTCAGATAACCACACTTCATTAGCATTTCGCTTTCTGCTTAGTTAGCGTCTTGTAAAATATATAAGTATATGCAAATATATCGTAAATGTACACATTTTTACATTGTAGCCGGCCGTATTTATTTAATAGATCTACCTGTTTATACAAATTAGGTGCTGCCTAAAGTATCAAGAATTCTTCAACGGCTCTATAAAAATTAAAACATGCCTATAAACAGTATTTTGTGTACTAAGTGAAAATGTTACAATATTTTATTCGCTTAGTAATTCATTGACATAATATGATAAATAAAAAAGTGATTAAGCTTATCATAATTATCACCCCAATACCCAAAAGATATAATAAAAATATACAAGATAAAGATGTTTTAAAAGTATTGTTTTACATTATTGTATGTTTATTATCGCATGCTCTTTTATTTTGGAATATTATATGTAAATTATGGATCAAAATGCGATTTTAGATTTTATGCAAATATGTGAGAAGCCACGAAAATTGCGCATACACACCCTGCTGTGACTACACGACGCATATTTATGGCAATGCTAATATTTTTGTTTTGCTGCATATAAAATTAATATACATTATAAAGTTATTAATAAATGATTTATTTATACTGTAACATTGACTTTAGTTGTTTCATTATTTATTGTAAACTGGTTTACATTATTTAAGAATATAAATGCTTAAAAGTAGTCAATGGAATCGATTCGCGTTATCAAATTTTGTCCCAGCGCGGTTCGCAAGTATTTACCACCGCGGCAATCGCAATAAAGTACAATAAAGTTGGACGTCTTCCGGCATTCGTCAAACAGCCTGAAGTGGCCACTAGTTGTGCAACTCGCCACCCAACTAGTTGGTCCCAACAACCACCAAGTTGGGACAATTGAGCGATTTGTCAACTATAGCATTAGGTAACCGGTCACCGGAGGCGAGTCAAAATTCTCAGCGCGTCGTAAACGTTTCCCGCTCTTCGGTCTCTTCGTACGTTACATCGATTCGGATAAAAGTCGGTTTCAATGCGGTAATGGATACTTTGTCAATCAATAGTGACGAGGATCGTCGAGCGTGGGACGCGGAGAAAGCAAAGCTCGCAAGAATCGCATGCTCCTTACGCAAGATATATCTGCAAGGAACACAATGGACGCGGAATGCTTGCAGAACAAGCTTTTTGGATATTTATTGGATAGATTTTGTGTGGGATGGATTTACTTGGGTGAGTTACACGCAGACTCTAACACGTTTATAGCAATAATAGTTTAGTTGATATTTTGTTGAATAAAGGGATAAAGGGCCCGGTCACAATCGCATACAATAATCGAATGAGGTTATAATATATTAGAAGCAAAACGCCTGCGCGCAATACCGCGTTTTTATCGTCGATATGGTAAGTTTCAATTTGTACCAAGAGCGCACCAATAACCTGTACTTGAATGAAAACTTGTATCAATCTTTTGCATAAATATAGTAAGCTGAAACTTTATGAAGTTGTTCGATATAGAGACAAGTGGTCTGTCCTGTTTGTATTATTGGATACAACGCTGCTATATATAGAATATGTTCGGTAGAACAGAGAATACAGTCTAATTTATTAAAATATATTGATAAGTTCTTATCTAAAACACCCGAATCACAATCCCAAGTAATTGTGAGTTGTGTTTTGAATTACCTTTATTCATGGATAACGTTATTCGATAAAGAGCATTTGGAATAACGGTAAGTTAATTCAGTACAAAGTTGCTAGATAATTATATAAATAGGTTCTGAGATCTAGCGAGTAAAATAAAATACATAATACATTACTAGATGGCGGTATCGAAGCGGTACAATGTTACAACACTATCAGGTCATGACGATCTTAGCGGGTGTCACTATCGGTACAGTCTTTGCCGTAAACGTATAAACGTCGAACTGGTTTCTGGGATTGGGAGAGAATGCTTGATACTTGTATGAAATATGCCGCGCACTTATCAGCTTATACACTTTCATGACTACTTCTGTATATTTACGATGGATTTATGAGGATTATTCTAGATTATTTTAATTTAAAAATCAAAATTGTGGTAAACGAATCTGTTGTTACCATGTGAAGGCCTATAAAAGTGAGACAAGGTAAAATCTAGTCTTAAGTATTTTAGTGTGTTTTGAGACTTAGTAAGTATCGTCGTCTAGGGGTCGCGTTATTTATTTTTCGCATCAGCAGCTCAAACATGCCGCTTTTGCTGCGAGACAACAGTGAACAAAACGCGATTTTGATTCGAGCGTGGGTCAAAGTGGCTTTTTAGTTTTTCAATCTTCAGTGCCACGAATTGACATTGTTCAGCCATAAATTTGAAACATTTCAATTTTACTGTGCTCTGTCTCTTTCACATGCATATAAAAAAGCGAGTGAAAAACAAACCCCTTTGAAAATCGATTTTAGAATTCAACCTCAATATTTGTAATAAAGAAATAACGTTTTTTTTAATGTGATTGTTTATATGTTTCTTTTAATGTGATTGTGTGTATGTGTATAATTTATTATTGGATTCTAATAAAAATAAGTCTAATTAATAGTATAAAGTTGGTATTTAACCAATACATTTTTATTTGGAATTTCAGCAATGATACATTTGAAAAATAAACATCGGGGACGCGGTATCAAAACGCGATTTAAAAAAATAGCAGGATTAAAAATTTCGCTAATGCTGATAGCGTATAATATGTACTTACATGATACTTGATGGCACGGGCTGTTTCCGCAACTCCACGTCTTGGCGTGTATTTTGCGTGCGGGTGGGAATGGAGTCATCACTCGAGCCGACCCAGCTCTTCGAGGGAGGCCAGCAGACTCATAACGTATAGCGTAACGTGTTAAATTATATCTCACTACTGAGGTGAAAAGTTATGTGTGCTACACGAGAGCAAAGTTTTTTGCATCTCGTACTGTTGAGTCTCTCACTACGCTCAGGGTTCCAACTTTGAATCACTCGCTACGCTCGTGAATCAATCATAGAATCGTTCGCTTGCTCGGGACTCAAAATCAGCACCCGAAACAAAAAACAACTTGCTCTCTTGTTGCACAAATAACTATTAACACTTCGTATATCTATCTTGTTACTCAGTATCAAAATTACAATAAGTTGAGAGCATGTTCGATCACTTACATTGGCTTTCATATAGTTAATTTTACACTTTTTTTTTTCTGAATAATCTACTGACTATTTCGTCCAGGTCATTTATAAACCTATTCCCACGTACCGCCAACGTATTCAAATTTTAATCAGGTAAAATGTGATGTAAAGGTTCTTCAGAATTTCATATAATCATGCTACTGGAAATAAAGATTCTGATAAATATTCCTACTTCAGGAATAAACGCAAAACGTAGTCGAATAAAACAGGTTGTAATTTTAACGTGTTCTTTTCTTACTAACAAAAAACAGTAATCAAACTAAACTGATTTAAGATATCTCCAATACTATTAATACAACACGATCTGATATGTTTTACTCCCACGTACATTTTTTGCTCAAAATATTGTGACAATATTCACAAATACCTACTTCATTAGTTTTTTTTCTAACCAATTGTGTCCGAAACTCAACTAAACATGATAGGAAAAAAGTTTTCACGAACGTACGTAGCCTTATTTCACAAAACCTATTTTTTAATGTCTGCATCGAATGTAAATTGTCATGGCAATAGCTTGCAAAACAATTTATTAGCTTAAGCTTAGATGTTTCATAACTTATTCCGTTGTTTTTATTGTATTCGAAACTTAAATTGAGGAGTCAGAGGAAGCGGTTGGTTAGCGGGCAATTTCGACGAAATTGTATTATTTGCATCGCTAATGGGTGCTCGTAATACATAAGTGCTTAATGCACATAATCTGAAACCATTAATGAGGCCATTCCTATTCTCTAACGGATTATATTTTATAGCGGGTGTCGGATAGTATTTGACGTTATCATTAATACATCAGGTTGCAAGATGACAAACTCGTAGAGTCACTAGCTGCGCCACGTTAGTACTTAGCAGCAGTATCGCTCGGACGACGTTTACGACTCACGAGGCGATAAGCCGGAGATGTTTCCTTATAATGGCTAATAACAGTACTCCTTATTAACTTGTAACGTATTAGAACTCATTAGATAATAAAGCAAAGTTCGCTTGTTCGTAAATCCTAAGATGCAGTAATGATTTGTCGAACTATTATTGTACTGTAATTGAAAAGTCATTAAAAACATACCGACTAATATTCATACTGCATTCATCATACCTGTAATTTTTTTACGCAAATTATTTTATTTGACAGAACAAAGAAGAAATAATTTAAATAAGGAGACTTTATTTTTATTGGATGAGCGACAAATGCTCTAGCTCGAATGCGACAGACCGATCTCTTATGGAATATAACCTAAGTTTACAGTATGCAGTGAGAGTGTCGGAGGATAGAGACTCTCTGTGCATACACCCTTTCTTTAAGCGAAAAGAATTAGAAAACCAGGAGAAAAGAATTAAAGAAAGAGTGGAGATAGTTCTTCTCTCTTTTACTCGTGTTAGCATCGCGCGAGTGATGCATGATTGGCTTTTACTGTGTCTGAGAGCACTAACAGAGCTTTTACAAAACATTCAAAAACTGCCAGGCTAAAAAAAATCCATTATAACCCTAGGACAACTCACACGTGGTCATCTGATCCCATCAAGCAGAGCTTGTACCATGGCAGCCGGCCAGCTGGAAAACATACTATACATATATTTTAACATACAAACATTATTATATAGATAAATTACACCCAATCACATAACAAATTATCTTGCTCTTCATTAAGACTCGTCCTGGGTGAAAATCAAACTCACGACCGCTAACCGCTAGACCAACAAGGCAGGCTACTCAGTTTACGAAATGGTGGAGTAACACATGATTTATTATTAGTGGAGGCGTTGTGTTTAAAAAAATATCTTGCACGTTTATCGCGAACGGAATATTCTACCAAAAAGCATCATACTTGTTAGCATATTGTAAAAGTGATTATGTTGGCAGCGCGTATAGTAGGGTCCATACATATGAGGCTAGGCTTCAGTTTCTTTTGCCCCGTGGAATGTAGAAGAGTCATGTATATAAATCAACTTTATTGAACTAACAGCCGCTGCTATTAAATCACAGCGTGCACAGCAATATAATATCTTTGTGTGTAACTAACTTATTTGTTTGCTGTGTGCTTCTTATTTATACATATTATTAATTTGTCTCGTGTCGAGACACAGACACTAAACTTGAAGATTTAATGATGAAGCAACGTGAATGTGTGAATCATTATACTAAAGGTTCATCGTCGCTTCTAATATCGGGATGGCCTTACGCAATTTTACTGATCATTTGTTTAAGCAAAATAATATTTGTATAGGTATTAGAATTAATAAGTAAAGCAGAGCTACATAGCTTTTAAAGTCACTGTTGAGTTGATTCGTTCCTCTTTTGACCTTTGCTTATAATCACTTTATTTGAAATTGTATTTATTAGTAAATGTAATCATACTTATTTATGTAAAAGAGGCATAATCTAGTTTGGGACGGGCAATATTTCTTTTGTAATTCGTTTATTGGATGTAAATATCCCTACTTACTCTAGAGAACACGTCAAAAAGAAGATAATTATCAAATAACCTAATCAAACCAACTCTATGTCAACGTAAATACAATAAATTTATGATGGAATCAATCTTGATGTGGTACTAACGGAACTTTCATGTTTATGGCTTTAAATGACTCACGTATATTTTGCCAAACATATTCCATAAATAACAGATTTACTCAATATTTTATAAATAATAGTTTGAGTACGATGTACAAGAGAGCCGATATCAATTTAGTTCATTAGGTATTTAGCCGACCCCGGTGAACCTGGCTACCCGACACCCGCTGTTACTAGGTCGACATAGATGGCTGCCTCGCGGCGCGAACTATTTGTACCGTTCAAGCCCACAGTTAGGGTTACACGCGTGCTAATCCAATACCAGATAAATGATACGCCGCTATGTAGGACGACGACATTTGCCTCTAGGACAAACAAATGATGCAGTATTCCGAACACATTACGCATAGTTTCGCTTGATGTAACATTTTGTACTGTTATTCTAGCTATGTGATTCAAACACATTGACATTTGTGAACAAGAATTAGTAGATTGATAAACTGACTAAAGGTTTGGCTGCGAGGTGTTAAGTTCAACTCATGAGTAAATTATATTCTAAGATAGCTTTTTGTTTACTTCGTTTCAAAATGTCTTTAACAGGATAGTTAATGAGAAACGGAAAATACCAAAGTACAAAATAATATGGCTATTAAACGAAAATTCATGCAATACTCGTTGTACTTCAGTATTTAACTTTTCATGTCATGTTTACGGTAAATATCCTACTTTCTTTATTCGTCTAGACAAAAACTAAGTCAATATAATCGTATGTTCGTTTGGCCATGAAATAAACTTATATTCAACGTCCGCGCAACTTCCACACCGTCATAAGTCAGAAATAGGTAACATAATAGTAATAATGAACTAAGTGTAGCAAAAACCTGAAGAGGCTCAATGCTATGCAAATCCATCAAGGCCTTGATACACAGAGCAGTATTCCTTGACATAAGGCGCATCGTAAATAGTTTACAACCTCCGCAGCAGTTAACACCGCAACTGACGCTCTATGCCTGGTACCAGTTAGTTTGCAAAACGATTATGTTTTGTAGGCGTATTTTAAAATGTCAGAAAGAAAAAAACACATATCGTGCCAATTTTTTCATTTAGCTTAAACATGGTGAGACTTGAAGCTATGCAGGTATTTACCAAGTTCTTAAAATAGGTAGGATTTGCAGAAATGCAGGCAAATTATTGCGCACAAGTTACGCCTATTTCCAGTCCAGTTTTCCAGTGTAAGCTTGACGCGACTTTACCAGAGTCGATAACCCATTTGGTGCGCACTTCCTCAAAGTGGATGTTTTGTTTGAAATATAGAGATGTACGAGGTGGAGCAGAATGTACCGTGAAACAAAGGCATGCTCGATCCGGGGATAAATAGCAGGATGTAGGTAGGTAAGTGTAGCCTTATAGGTGTACCCTAAAGTGTGCATGCCCCGGGCCTAACGTCTAACGGTGGATGCGCCCACTCTAGGTGTCGCCCGAGCGCCGCGCCAAGCCGGCCATCCGTCCCGATGTACCCACGATTTACGAGACATCTCCTACTTTATTGGCTAAAGCGATTCGCATAAATCCACTAAGTACATCTTAGGGTATAATTTTTAATGCAAGGGCAATTTATATTCTATTTTTACAGCATCAATTCTGCGCCTAATATCATATTATTATCCACTTTTGCTTTCTTATTAATTCGTAGCTAGTCAAGCTGGTGGATTGCTAGCAGTTGTAATAACATGAACTCAGTACAACTTGTTTCTTATTTTTCTTTGTAATCGCACTCTTAAATGAGTGGCCAGACAATTAAGACATTAAAGTTCTTTATTATTTATTTAAATACGAGTCGATTGATTTCTTTAACATTCTTATTTTTCAGCTGCATGTAGTATAAAATAGGAAATGAAATACGCTCAATAAGTTGTTATCATATTTATTATAGACCAGAACTTTTCAAAAGTGCTGCACGCGTTGATGTCTTTTTCATTGAGGTGTCTACTGATTCAATAAGAAATAAAACTAAACCATTTTTTAGGTTCACATATTTATTATATGTACAAACATAATATAGTATACAAGTACAAGCATACTATACTATAATAACAGTTATGTTTGTATAAGTATGACCTGAAATTGTCTCGACACAAGAATCTTCTAACCCTAATAATTATTCTAGTACCTATTTACACAATTAATGTTATTTAGGTTCATCTATCAGCAATTCTTAAATTTGGTGCAATATTAACTTGACATATAATAACGACAAAAGCCTTATTACTATCTATAACAATGGTAAGTATGATTGAACAATTTAATGATGAATTTGGAACTGTATTATCAAAGCCCTTAGAAATATACATAAATTTTATGTTATGGGTCTATGGTAGAGGCATTAAAACACAGAATTTTACTTAGTTTTAACTCTCTGCAATGTAATGGCTTAGCCAAGATAAATTCAATTGTCGTTTCTAAATGCAATAGTAAAGAAACGATAAAAGGGCGGTAAAGGCGATAGCACAAAGGCGGCGTAAACGCAGATGACGGGAGCGCATTTGTTAACTGTCGCGTGTCGCGGTATCAGTACAGTTATTTGTTAACGTGGCTTATAATCGGCTGAAGGGTTGAGTGACAGGACAGACCCGGGTTCGCCCGTCACGCCGCACTACCAAGTCTAGTGAGACGCGTCCGTTAGGCATTCAGCCTCACACAACCTACCCGGAATCTGACTAGATATCATCTGCTCGCCGTTCGTTATTTGTTGACTTGAGAATGGATGGGACAAAATGTCCCAACAACTGAAATTTGTTGGGACTGTTTCTTTGGTTGGCAGCTGAAATACTAGATAAGTCGAGAAATTTCGTGTGTAACTGCTTATAGTGCGTACCTATGCACTTTATCACGTACCCACTTACAGCTATATGCCTATAATTATCTTGATGGTTCTTAATTTTATTACCTTTCGTATCTTCGCATTGATATCGACATTATAGATATTTAACGATTGGTATAATGTCGCAGATAAGTTACACATACCGATGGGTTAAAAAACTCATGTTAAGAAAATAGTTGCATTCTGCTTGTTAGCATAAGTAAAATCCATTGGACTACGTTGAAAATTTGGCACTACAGCTTGACCTCTCCGGTCGGAGACCTAGAGGAAGAGCCAAGACAAGGTGGAGAAATGCAGTGCTAAAGGACAAGTGGGAATGTAAGGTTACTGACGAGGATGTTATGGATAGAGCGAAGTGGAGGAGAAAAATAAAGAAAACTGAGCCCTTCACCATGTGAGATATACCTAGCTAGGAAGAGAGAGAGAGAGAGAGAGCATTAGTAAATTCTATAACTTGCTCAATGTGCTTTGCTGTGATCATTATTTTTAATCGTTTTCTGCTATGACTCATTTCGATATATAAAAAGAGCTGTCAATTTGTGGCTACGATGTTAGGTATTATTCAATAGTGTTAGTTATGCGCCACTAGATGTAAGGTAATTATTTAACATATTAAAATACTTGAATAAGTATTCTTTTACGACCTACTCGTTCACTGTTTTCGGTATGGTTGAGTTTGTTGTTGTTGATTTTGATCGATGCTCATGGAGATTGTTATACTGCCACAGACGGCTTCTCTTGCTGAGGTCCGCCACTTAGTCGGCAAACACTACATACATCAGTCTGAGGATAGTGCAATCTTGTTGTTGCATGTTTTTACTAGCTAACAAAATAGAAATTGTCACCATCCTACCACGGTATCGCCACAATCTCAGTCTAAATGCGTTTCAAGCTACTGCATAATATAAGTTGTGTGTATTTGCACTGACTACAGTTTAGAGAACTCAAGACATTCTTGAACAATATTATACTTTATAACTGCTGTGGTGATAAAAACTTTAATAAAAGAAAATAATTTAAAGAGCATGGCAATCTTAACAAGAAGAATGAAAGTAATTTTGGTATCCGTCTGTTGCGGAAGTTTGGCTCGTAAACATGTTATTGAGTTGTACCCCACGTTATCTAGAGCTGTTGCGATAACGTTTTATTATTATTTAATGTATTAACTTGATCCGAATAACGTTTATTTCTTGTGAAACTCTAATATGAAAAAAATAATCTCGAATTTTGCATATTCAATGGTCATTTGGACAACATTTTTAGATAATCAGCATTAATAGGCTTTCTGACAACCTCTCTAATTAAGAAAAAATACTTAAGAGATATAGGTCTACGTTTTTAACAAAAAGTTAAGTAAGTGTGGTCCAAATATTTCTATGACGTAAACCGCGAAGAAAATGTATGTGTTGTGTAGTTCTTGTGATTTGCGGCGGTCAATAGTTTGATGAAGGTTGCATGTTACAGTAGACGTATAGGTATATAAGGAAGAAGACTATCAAACATAAAAATTATCAAGTCCAATTTTCATGTTAGATACAAACGCAATTACTAATTTGCAAGATCGGTTTATAGAACCTGTAATAAGTCGAACAATGACTGTAGTCGAAGTACGTTTTAAATGCGTCTATAAATTCGTACCGAGACATCATGATAACGCCACAAATCAAGACACAGCGTTAATTACTGGCCCAGGCACTCACGTCTAGGTGTTAGTGATGCGACACCGCTACACACTCGAGTATTTAACTCGTGACATGAAACATTGCGTTGTTTCTTAATTTAAATAGAGTTGCCTTCTAATTCTACTAGGCTTATTTTTTCAGATAAGCGAATTAGAAGTCCTACGTAGATTAACTCGTGTTAGTAAATTGTACACCATTTTCTTATCCACTTTGCTAGAGCTCTGTGATCAAAATTTTTGTACAGTGGGCTTCGATCTTGGTCTTTAAACATCTTTTGTTATTATTTATGAGCAAGTACTAATTGTATATGTATAATCTGTATCTGTTTAAAATCGTAATCAGGCTTGTCACAGCTTTTAATAGGCCAAACATTTATTTTCCTACACGGAAACATACACCTGCGCTGCATAAATAACGGTAAGGCACCACGACCACAGGAATAAGTACGTCAAACCTCATTTGTGTACAATTTGTAACTGTTTTAGATCGAAATCTCAATCCAATTACTTGTTACTTTTAGACCATTAGTCTAATAATTAATTAAACACATTTTTTTTATAGACAGCTTCCGCACTAGGATTAAATCCTGTGCATCACACAAAGTGTTGTCTCGTGTGGGAATCGAACCCATGACACGGCGCAGTGTCAAGCGGCGAGGCGGCCGCTTAAACCACTACACCAACCGTGCAGTCAATATGTATAATTAGTTTAAATAACGTTTGTTTCATTATAACCTATTTAAAATACAACTCCTTTAGAAATTTCAATCTAATCAATAATTAGCAATATTTACACGTAAATATTGCTAATTATTGATTAGATTGTGTTTGACGGCATAGAATACAAGTGTCACCACCCCCTATCTTCCCGTGGGTGTCGTAAGAGGCGACTAAGGGATAACACGATGCAAATACCATCTTTGCATAGAGACGGAAAACTCGACATCAAACCCTATACGACTGCCTCGTTGGTCTCGCGAGGTAAATGTGCGCGTGGGATCGGGAGGTCCCGGGTTCGATTCCTGGGTCGGGCAGTGTTATTGGGTTTTTCTGTCACGAAATTCTCAGTAGCAGCACGGAGTCTGGAAATGTGCCCGGTACGGCAATAGGCTCGCCCCTTATTACGTGAGACTAAAGTATATCTGGCGAAAACTGGGTGTAGAAATACACCTCTGCCTACCCCTTCGGGGATATAAGGCGTGACGTTATGTATGTATGTATGTAAATATTTAAACGTCTACGATAATTTACTATACCGTCATATATTACTAATATTAATTTTATTCTTATGCTTTTTCTAAGCATGAACCCATAAGAAACCCTTGATAACGACATGTATCAGTCCCATCACTAGCCCAGGCTGTGAAATAGAGATGCGAGGTTAGCGTTTGTGTACAGTGCCGAGTTATATAGTATTAATTAAACCCGTTTCGACCTAAACTAGTTACAAATTGTTGATCATGGACAACATGACTCATGTTTCCTTATTTCTTTATAACAGAGAACAGTTCTAAAGTACTAACAATCGCAGGGAATATTTGCATACATTTCGTCATCAATACTAATATAATGCAGTTAGTTTGCTTGGTTGAAAGCGCTTATCTCAGGAACGGCTGGGTCTATTTGAAAAAATATTTTATGTTCATTAACCCATTCATTGCGGAAGGCTATAGTTTATATAACACTAAGGGCCACAGGTGTAGCCCGAAATAACACAAAACAAACGATAGATGATGGAATCAAAATTAATTTCTGAATATTCTTTGAATAATGCATCCGTTTTCATGCTTTAAGCATGAAAATGTTGTTGTTTACCAAAATTACTTAGCAGTTAACGTAGTGTTTAACAGTTTTGTACTCATTGATTCGTTGGTATCTATGAGCACAGTCTCTACAATGATTTAAGGAGTGATTAAAATTCAAAACTATACTCACATCAAATGTTAAAGGATTTAAAATAATTTGCCTCTTTCTAATGATGTGAAAGCTTTAGTTAGCTTTTAACCGGGTGAGCTGCTTAATAATTTATCAATACTTGGTATTGACCTGTGTGTCACGCGTCGTATTTATATATATATATATATATTGTACAACGTCGTTTATGTTTTTAATTATACAAACAACAATATATTTTTTATGGCTGTTAAATGCAACAAGCATCCAAATTCACTTATTTGAGAACATGTGCATTACATTGTTCATGTCCAAATTCACACCTTTTATGTTTCAATGAATGTTTTCTTCTTTTATTTACTTGTAAGCTTTATACACAAAGCTTATAAGACAAACTTAATGCAGACTTAACCTAAGAGAAGAGCAGAGATGAAAAGGAGTAGATGTTGTGTAGCGGCCGCCTCACAGCTAGACACTGCGCCGAGTGTTGTGGGTTCGATCCCCACACGAGGCAACACTTTGTGTAATTCACAAATTGTTGTTTCGAGTCTGGGTGTTCATTGTGTCCGTTAGTTGTATGTTTGTAAAGTCCCCCGCGACACAGGATTTATTCCTTATGCGGTAGTTGTCTTTTTAAACAAACAAATAAACAAAGATGTGACATACTATTGTCTATATCATCAATAAAACACACAAGGAAATGAAGCCACACCCATTATTGCACTTTGTTTACTTTTTATACATATAATCACATATGCCTCATAGAGTAATGAGCATTGTTAGCTTTAACTGTAGAAGTAAATTCTAAACAATTTAAATTATGATAATTGAATGTAATTTTATGTAGGCAAATCAACTATCTCTGAAAGGGAGGAAATTGGAAATGTTTGCCCTGGTTAGAATAGATTACCTAGGAGATTATCGGAAAGATAGTTCTGAAAGATAATAACTCTATTTCAAAGTACTATCAAGATAATGGGTGCATAGGTAAACTTAAATAGAAATAAGCAATCAACACCTAATCTAGTACAACGCCTTGCCAACATTAGATAAATAAAAATATCAAAGGTAAAAATGAAGATAATAAGTACCGTCACCAGCAGGCCAAAGATCTGTCAGTAACTCATTAGTGTAAATAACTATATTTTCAATGTGAATTAGCATACGAAGCCATAATGCTAAAACAGAGACAAGTATTCAATAATGAACATCCGATCGATACCCATTAGCATCCAAATGTATAGGTTGAGATCATTTTCCACGCCTCTCGGAATAATTTATTAGAATACATTTCATTGAGAGTTTAGCATAAAATTTCCAAAGTTGTTCTAATGAGAGCTCGTCTGTTCTCATGACGATTATAATTGAGTATATAAGAAGTTAAAAGTCGCACGGTATCTTCATCTCAATCGCAGATAGGCGACTTTCTAATCGGGTCAAATAACGTTTATGTATACAAACTAGTTAAGCAACGGATGTGCCTTGTTAACTGCAGTGACAAATGCTGTCCAATTGTTTCAATAAAATCTTTACATCGTCCAAATTATATTGTACAATTAACTCTCCCTGAAGCCGAATAATTAACTTGTTAATTATTAAAAACAGCCGACGACTACGATTAGAATACCAGATATGGCAGCTTACGAGGATAAGAAGTTAACCACAGGTCCAATATAATACAAAGATAAAACACGTAATAAAGTGTCATGTTATATTCAAATGTAGTCGTTAAAATTCTTCTCATGTTCACCAGAAAACTTAGATACTATATTCGACATATTTATATACACATTTCAATATCGACTGCTCTGGTTTTCACGCATAATATTTTGAGAGTCTACTTTTACTGAACTTCCCGTATATATCAATTACAGGCCCGATTTCTTATCTGTGTGCCAGAATTATTGTATTAAATGGCATTTTTACACGAGGTGGTCGGATTTATGGCGACTTTCAATGTTCCCAATAAACGCGCTCACGCAATGTCCGCTGTCACGGCGCAAAAAGAATCAGAAGGCACCTCGCAACAAGGCCTGCGGTTAGCGATTTTATATTTATAATCATCGACGGCCATAAAATAGTAAAAACTAAACATGCAGATATGATTTATTTATACATTCTCCAATGAATTGTTGCTTAGTAAATGAAATCTTTAGCGTTTTCCTTACATCCTCATTTATACTTTTTTATGAGTTTTCCTTTCGTCAATAAAAACTAATGAAAGTTGTAATTTTCAATTTTTATATAAATCATTGGTGTATAAGCAAAATATGTATTGTCAGAATGCATTTATTGTGAACCAACATGAGTAGAATGTTTTTATGCACGTGTTACGACTGTAACAGGGAAGTAATAAAGCAAGCTAAGGAGTTAACTCCAAAACAATTAAGAACAACATAAAGTCAGTGATCTTCATTCGCTTCATGTTGTTTTCCAAGAGGACTGATTTATTAGATAATGCAATCGCTGTATAAAGCTTAACCTCTTCTTGGATTGTTTCTGGTTCTATGAATAAAGGATCATACGGAACTTTTTTAGTAATCAGACTAATTGATGGTTGGCAACAATATAAGCAAGAGAGACAATATAACTTTCCTTACAATAACGTCGATCAAGCTTAAACCTGCATAGAATTCTCTGAACACAAATATGCTGTAAATTTCTGTCGACAAGGCTCTGTTTTGGCAGAGATCGAACAGTACAAAAACAGCAATCAAGAACAGTTAGCTAAAATTAAAATCAATAATTTGTATGTAGCGCATTATTCATAGCGGAGGTTAGACGTATCTTAATATGATTCACATATAAGGAAGCTTTACTAATAAAGCGTGATTAATTCCCGTGTTTAGCCACGGGCGTGGTGGTACGGACAGCGCGCGTTAGGTGCCGCCCGCAGGCACACACTTAACCTACGAATAAGCGTAGATAACAATTTTATAAATGGAATAGTTTATAACGAATTTAGTCGCATGAATATTTGAATACTGTTAGCAGCAATTTTGCCAGCGCTTTCATATGTTGCAAAGAAAAGCGACTCACCAGACATATTCATTTCGGCAACGACTTATTTTTCTACGGAAAATCCAGCAGTTACATTAGAATATTATACTATCATTTTAATGCCATAAATTAAAGTATCTAATACATTGTGAATAGATATTATTTTGGAAAACACAACCAGTAAAAATATCGTCAAATATTGACAAAATTTGCGCATAGACCGTAGTCTATGCACATATTTTTTACACTGATAAGGAAAACCGAATCCTATGAAAACTATCAAATCCAAACAAACATATATAGTTATCTGACTACATTTTAGCTATTCTGATAATACTACATTTTACAAATGTAGTAAATGTCCCAATAAGCGGCGATAGGCTCGCCACCTATTACGTGGGATCAAAACACTGGCGAAAAGTGGTCGTTTAACATGCCTCTGCTTACCCCTTCGGGGAAACAGGCGTGAGTCTATGTATGTATGTATGTACATTTTACAAGGAATTGTTCTTGTCAGTGTTAATAAATAAAGCAAGATAAATCACATGTATTTAAATGTATATTGGTCAAATTACAGTCAATTACGAGTTTTCGTAAATTGTGAACAAGATCTTATCATTCATTTCTTTTTTTTGAGCTTTGTTATAACCGAGAAGTTTTCAAATTAATTTATTGTTCGGTAATTATTATCAATAATTTCAATGAGCTTCTTCGTATTTTCCTGAAAAATATTGTTCTAAAATTAATTAACATCTCAGAGAAGTTCGAAGCTGAAAGCATTTTTGTCATCCAATTTTTTGTACTGCCGCCTTTACTCGAGTTCACTAAAGTAAGCAATAGACTTTCGACTCAGTAAGCGATGTCTTTTCAATTCACTAAATTAGATGACAGAGACTCTTTTCTTTCAAAGTTCACTAAATAAGATGACAGAGACGTTCGAGTAGGTGCTCATACTTGACGCTCGACGACCTTTTCTACCCATGTGTCACCACAAGTATCCGTACTTTGAAATTGCCTAGCAAGTTCGTCGGCGAACCAACCAGTTTGAATGTTTCCTCGTAGACGATTCCTTAAGTGTTTAAGTCAACATATTTTAACTGCTCTCCATGATTTTTATGTAGATATACCTACTTTTACTATCCTTTACTTTTTTCATAATATGCATCGAATATTTCGTCATCACATATCACTCTACGCACTGACAAAATTAAACTTAAAGTATTAATATCTAGATAATTAGTTGCCAAACGTTTCTCCGTCGATTACTTTATTGCGTGTACTTTAAAGTAAACATCAAGTAGAAGGTATTCCCTATAATGATCCACAACAAAAGTGGTTTGCATACCATGATGTTCCGTGTAAAGATGGTATAATAATTCAAACAGCTCACTAACAGCAAGCACATTATCTGCATGGATAGACAGAAGTGTGTCGGTAGTAAATAGCTTTTCGTGATAGCAGACCGCGCCGCGTGTGAACTCTGCCACCACTACTAATATAAGGCTTTGTTTACAACATCTGCAATACTAAGTTTAAGGTCAACTTACATAATAAATACCACTTCTTACAGAACTGCGAAACAATCCAGCTTTATGTGAAATTCCTAATATTCATCACGAATTCACTAAACAAGAAATACGTCAATTTCCAAAGTCGAGAAACCGAAGTTTGTATCAAACAAATAAGTGTAGTATGTCGTACAAATGTCCTAATCTCGTATTCTGATCTCACATGGAACGTTCAATGGCTTTATACAAAAATTCTTTTGAATTTAAACACAACTGTCATTAGTGTCAAACGTTTAATCTTGGAATCTACGCGCAACTTTACAGAGCCATCTAACACCGGCCACACTTTATAAGGAATAAAGATAATTTGATTGCGGTAACACCATATTTGATGTATTTATAGTTTTGAGAAACGGTTGACGTAATCGACAGAATTATTGCCTGGTGTCCTCAGCTTTATTGCAGGTATTATTGTTTCTGTCAGAGCTTTGAGTAACTCATAGCCTTTATCTCTAGGATATGTAAACGTATTTCATATACCGATGTCGATACGTTCGATTCCCGATGGATTTATTAACATTTAGGCACATGCGACGAGAGACATTGGCAATTCCATTTTAGGTAATAATATATCATCTATAATTATATATTTGATTATTGTGGTTGTTAAAACTTATCACCATTATTTTTTATTACTATAACTTTAATCTACATGCATGCGTGTTTCTTCAATTTCTTTTTTATTGGCACGATGGGAACATAAAATCGTTTCACAGGTAAACAAAAGATGTTGTATATTGTGCGTAGAAAGTTGGTGTTAATCAAATTAGTGCAGTGTTATACCACATTTTGTCACCTGTACTCTACTATTATTTTCTTAGTAGCAGAAGCGTATGGGAACTGTAACTGCTATGTATGTTATGTTTTGTCGGGTGAAGGATTTGAGTTCTACGTAATGGCACATAAACCTACCATGTTTACCGTTAAAATTGTTAGTTCGTTCAGAGTTTCTCTGTTGCATAATTTTATATATTTGTAAATCGTTCTTCTAGATGCAGCCTAAGCGATGATACCCATGCGTAACCTAATCAAACTGTAAGCAAAAGTTAAATACGTTCTATTAGGCAAATCTATCAGCATCAATCTAAGCATACTCTACTTAAAACGCTACAATATCCTTATGACATTCAATTGGGTGGATTTGGTTATAAACATGTTAGACTCAAACTCGTCTACCACGCTTCAGCACAACGAGGTCAGGTAGAAAAGGAGCACGCTGATTTCTAACAAATCGTTTAATTTCCTGAGATAGCATTGAATGATCGCGTGAGTTTGCAAATTGCACTTATATATCACGCAACACGAAAGCCTAAAAGTTGATGCAGTTATTATATTTAGACCACTTAGTAAACTAAAACGAATGAAACAAGACGCATTAAAAAATTAATCCTACAGATGATAAGATCAACGAGCGCACAAAGATTCGGTATGTATTCTGTATGACTGACATGCAAATAGACAATGGAAACATGAGTTACGAGTGTTGCAAGTCATAAGAACACTATCTCGAGGAAAAATCTGAGAACGACGGTGCACCAACGAAAATTGATGAATCACATCCAAGTTGCGGCGCAACGCTCTACAGTCGGCTCAACCATTACCAATAACGATTTCCCGGACACCATCTTCGTTCACGATTCAGTAAACCACAGAATTATAAACTTTCGCCTCAGTCAAAGATCTTGTCACAGAATACTCCTCTCTGTTTACTTAGAAACGGTACTTAAAGTATGTTACATAAAATATATCCATCAACGTTTTATAGTTCGTTAATGATATTGTACCTGAACAAACAAAAATCTAGCAGGGAAATCAAAATGTTTCAATCATAAATTGAAACTATGGCCACGTATGATACTCGAGTAATAATATAACTGATAGACATTAACATAATGTGTATGAATGGATAATATAATATTTTTCCAGTCACGATTTCGAAATAAGGTAATGTGCGAGCGTATTCGTTGCTCTCTGTGTAGATATCGCTGTGCTCAGCGAGCGATATGATCGGACTCCCCGTCGCCTTATTGATAAGGTTTCCATACTTCCCGTGTGTATCGGAATGCTTCTGAGTTTATTTAATGTAATTCCTATCTCCGTATGGCATTCATATACTGCGCTTCATGTGTACGTACACATTTAGGATGTATGCGTTAGTTTCGTTGTATACGATCCCCATCGGTCGGAATGGTTGCTGTCGTGAGATCTATTATTAGGGGTTAAAACGATTTCAAACAATAATCAACGTTGGAAATCGAACGGTGCTATACATCAACGATAGGATAGCCACCGTAAATTGAAAGCAGCGATTATGATGGGCAAAATAGATTCGCCCGGGGTCGAGGCGACATCACGAAGCGAGGCGCGGGTTAAAGAGCGATCCTTCTAAGCTGGCTCGAGTTACGAGCTCGGCCGAGACAATGGCCAATTTCATAGAATTTCCTTTGATGGATTCCAGTTAACTTGAAGCAGTTAACGGTGTTTTGCAATCGTTTTAAATTAAATTTACATTAAATACATCAATTTTATGCAAGTACACCTGCATTTAGTGCCATTAATATAATGCGGTCATGAATATAAATATATATATCTTAAATTGTGAATGCGAACAGAAGTTTATTATTTTGAAAGATGTATCACGAGGTACTTTATTCCTCACGGGGCGCCGGCGCCGGAGCTGTGCCAGGGGTAAGAATGCAGGGTTATGTTCATGCTCTCGACCCTACCAACCGTCACATTATAACATATATATAAAATCCTTGCGTTACTGACTGACTGACAGACACGCTACAGCCGAAACTATTGGGCGCAGGAAGCTGAAATTTGGCATATATGTTCCTTGGGGAACGTAAGGGTGCACTAAGAAGGAATTTCCCAAAATTCCCACGGGATCGGCCAAAACGGGTAAATTTAAAAAAAATGCAGGCGTAGCTGCTGGCGTCCGCTACTAACATATAAATTTAAATACGTGTAACGATTGCGTTTATCGTTGGCATAAAAACTCAAATGCGCTATCCGAATCTGAGCTACATAGCTGTTTATGTGTATGTTCAGACTGAGTACAAAGTTTCACGCAATAATCTGATCACACAAATTGACTTGACGTTTGAATAACTCATCTAGAACTGTATTTAACAGACATTCGCTGTCGCATACGTTGTCTTCGGAATGACCATCTGATCTAAGTAGCTCAAAGGGATATTCGAAAATACAAACTACTCGTGACAACTGTCTCAAATGTCTGATCTGTGTCTTCATGATAGCCGAGATCGACGATATAACTTATGGCAAACGACAATCAACAATTAAAGACTTACACAAGATTTGTGCCGTAAATTCTAATCTTCTAAACCGCATAAAAATATATAAGCAAATATTATATCGTGGCTTCATTGACACAGATACGTAGTAGCAGTAAGCGATTAATTAACATGTTTAAAGATGAATATAATAGTTGTATTTTAAACAGGTCAGTAATGCATCATTAATGTATGTAGTTGTCAAACGTATGACATGTGAGCAAGTTTATGTAGTCGTGTTGGCGTAGCGTTGTAGAGGCTCGCTCGGAGGCGGATTCATCACGGGCGCGTCGCGTCGCTTCGCACAACCGCTGCGATGTCATGTCGCGCCCGGACATCGTCACGATCAGTCCGAAGCGACCGCGACCACTCACATCCAACACTCCATTCACCCCTCATAAAATCAATCCCACAATAACTCAGCAAATTTACATTTTCGTTGCACTTTTTTTCGGAACGAAAAACATTTCGTAAATTATTGGCAACCAAGAATATTTTACATCAATCATGTTACCGTTACAAAAAAACGATTTAGACAGTTTACATAATTATATCGAATTAAATTGCACATGCTACGCGATATTTTGTTTCGGATAAGTGCAGCAATAGCGCCATATGTACTGTGAGAACACTAACTAAAAGGATTACGTGGGCATCCGTCGCGATCCTGGTAAAATAAAACTTTAAAGAACATCACAACGACAATTCGACACAGAGTCGACTGCCTCAGCGATCACAAAGCTTTCTCATTAAACCGTCACCGGTCAAAGCCGTGACACTAAAAGTCATTCCGACTAAAAAAATTCTTCAACCCGTTTTGTTACATTTCTCAACGCTCGGAAAAAGAGCACAAAAGATTTTCTTAGTTGAAGCGTGACTGTCGTAATTAGGTGGCGAGAGCACTCGGCTCGTGTTAAACGTTCGCTCCGATACATAATACCGAAATCATCAGTACTTTGTCACCGGCGGATAATGTGCGCATGCGAGTGTCACTCGGGCCTCACTGGCACTGCGACGCACGGCCGCACCGGGGCTGCACAGATCAGCGCAGATAATCTCCGTTATTAAATAGCTGCTCGCACTAGATGCAATTATCTAACGAGCTTTATCACTTCTTGTAAGCCCAATGTTCCATGCGTGACATGTTCCACCTCGACACTACTGTGTGAACCGAAAAAATATTCGTTTGTCTGAAGGTGAAACTGATGTCATGACTTGAATAACACTTTATAAATTTACGCTTTGGCTATGTATAAGCGCGTAATTGTTTTGATCGTGCTATGTAATCATGAAAGGAAAAACGTTTGCTATGATCGCTTTCACGTTAAAGACCTCTAATGTTCTTTTGATTACACCTCTAATGCTCATTGATTTCATGTGTGTACAAGTCATATAAACAACAGCTGAATGGCGGACGTTCTAATTAGTGTCAATGTTGAGCGAATTCCGATGGATTTGCACCGGCAATCATTTACGATGTCCCATCACATAAAACTCGAGTTTAATAAGTTGCTTCCAATTTAAAATCAAAATTATTTTTAAGCCCGCTGTCTCTCAGAAGTGGGGACCCGACGGGGGCCGGATTATAAATCATAAATGCCACGTTAGGCCTGCCAGACGGCCGGGTTCGTATCGAAATTATCGCCCGCGAGCCCCACGTAAAATATACAAAACAGTTTCAGGTTACGCCGTCGAATATTTCTTTTCAATGTCCGAAATAAAATGCCCTGAGTCATTAGCACGCACTACCATTTCTCTACTTAAAGTCTAATATGTATTATGTGTAATATATTTCAAGAAACCTGTTTTGCTGTGTCTTGTTTTCCCTTCATACCATATGCACGTAATAGGAAAAAAATAAAAGAAACGTAGTCTTATAACAATCCGCAAGTTATAGAATAATTAATTGCCTTAAACGAATGTTGTGCTATTATAGATTCATTGATTGATTCATTACATCACTGATAAAGATGATTAAATTTAACAGTGTCATTAATCTAAGAATAGACCTCCCATGCAAAGTGTAATGAATAGATACATATTCCGAGAGTGCGGTGGTGTGACGCGCGCCGGTCGCCGCGGCCGCACACTAAACTGGCTCAGTACTTCCGCGCGCGCGGATTTACTCAAATAGAAATTGAGACATTTCTACCAATACAATCAATCTACGTGAATTCTAGTTTCTCTGATCCAAATAAAACAACCGCCTTCCTTTAGCATCCGTCAAAGTGTCTCAACTGGCACTTGAGTAATTAAACGTCATTAAAAACCTTTTAATTTACGTAGTTAATAATATGGATTTGGAACGCAGACCGCGCATGAGTGAGTGCAGTTTCAAATTCATTTGGAAAAAGGGTCATATACAGTAGCGTTTAATTTTAATTAACAAGAAATTAAAGATTTTCCGCCACGATTAATATGATATGTATCTATAGATCGCTAATCGACCTTTATTATTATATGGGATCTAAATTATACTAGCCGGGTGACTTTATTACACTATCACTATTTGATGTTTTGCTTTGGTATTTGTCAAAATAATGTATTACAGGATCTTCTTCAACTCATTTAGTTATATCCGTGTTAGCAAAATATACAAGAATATATATTTGAAAGATTTATGACGCACGTCGATGGAAATAAAAAATCACTATAACATTATAATAGCAAAGCAATGAATAAATGTCAGTGCGCAAAATAAGATGTAGAGAGCAGACGTATGTAAGGACAATCTACAAATGTCAAAGATTCAAAATCTATGTCGCACACATAACGAACACGGGTCTCGTGTGGGCTAGAAAAGCACAACACATAAATTATTCTCATTGTTCCGAAAGGCGAATGATAAATGCATTTGTGTTCTTAATTTAAGTTATGCTATTGGTAAAAGTGGACTGTACCGGTCCACTTCGGGAAATCTCGACTGTTACGTTGCACCACCAACTTTGGTACAGCCTACATCGGAATTAGGCGCTTTAATTGATAAATCTCTAGTGTTTATCACTGTGAAGAAATAACGACATTTCTGTAATTGTTAATTAACCAGAATACACTGTGAAATCGCTAATTCTGATCAGCAAATGTTGTAACAAAACTACGCGTAATAAATTACAAATTCGGTTACGTTCTCAATTTCCAATAGGTAATTCATGAAACAGTTGTAAAATTATATAGCTAGTGTTCACTGCTGGGTAATGTCAAACATTTTATTGGCCTCAGAATAGAAATTGTTTTGAAATCGAGGCGTATTTTATTTTCCTTGTGGGTCGGTATCCGGCGCAGCGTTCGCGTCTAAGGCTTACAATATAATTATCATTCGGAAGTAGCAAAAACTTGGTGTCGGATCGTTGCGACAGTAATCATAGGTGCAAAAAGTTCCCCACAAGCACCTACAATTACAAACCATTTAAGGTCGGCTACGTGCCTTACATTATAGTTAAAATCTAAGTGTTTTCTATAAAGAAATCGTATCTTGAGGTTCTATCGGCAGTTAGCGTACAAACTGGGACGTAAATACGTTTACACCCTATCTTACACTTGTCTTGAAATAGCTTGTAGCGAGTTCCATGTAACCGCGAGTGTCAACTAGTACCTGCTCATGATAATTGCACTTTATATTAAACACACACTCGCCCAACTGCTTAGTACCCAACTAATTAAAATCAACGGTACGTATCAAAGTTCTGCAAAAGAAAACGATTGAAAATTCTACACAGTGTGTTGATATTTAGAGGTGTCAACAAAATCGTGTAGCTTTTAACTGAATTCGAAACTTGCTGCTTTATATGGAAATATGTTGCATCTCTACACAAGCCATCACGTCCATTCGACGGCAAATGAGCCTAAGTAGTTTAGACATACGTTAAGTAAATATGCAGCGTCGGATGAATGCACGTACATACACATTACAAGTAATTTAGAAGTAAAATTGGTAGTGCGACAAACACACGAGCGAACCAAACGCAGTTTGTAGGATTACTATTCTAGAAAAACGGCTGGGGGCGAATAGCGTTGCAATTACAGTCGGAGCGTCTTCTCGTCCGTCCGTCTGTCCGCGCAGGCAACATGGCCGCCGCATGCCTGCCCAAGATTGACTAGTAGCTGAATGCTTCTTTGCCAACGGCGATCTAGGTTGAGTCGATCTATCTGAGGGCATGCTGGCATGCAGGAATGAAGCTCTTGCCCCTCGGTAAATTAAAATACTTTTTGTTTGATAAGTGTTCTGTGATTATCTCGTGTGTTAGCTGCATTATAGCCATGCGAGACATGTCATTAAACCGCCAATTGTTTATTAAACTCACCGCTTAATACTCGACTAGTTCGGGCGAGTACCGTATAGGTACTGAGTGTGACACCATACGTACCTGAAACATTATACATTATCATTAACACTGTGTACATAGGTATGTGCATTATTTAATACTCTAAGAAACACAAGTAAGAGTTAAAATATTATCTTGCGATGAAATAAAAAATAAGGTAGGTAGGCACTCTTATTCATCTACATACTCGTTTATCAACTCCATGTATTAAGGATCTAAAATTAATTGGCTTCATAGCAATGATTGTAAAATAAACGAGCAGTTCGCACACGTAGCGCGAAGTGAACTAGTTAATATTTAATGTATTAATTACAAAACAAGGCGTTTGTCAATAAAACGGTAAGTCGCCGACACACTAATTACGGAGGCCGGCCGTCGCCGCGTCGAGGATCAAACGTTCACACGTTAAACGTTCCCCGCCTATAGCGCACAAACCCCGTCATTACACAAATGTTTTCGCCGTTAACCCAAAACCACATAAGTCACATTTATCGCCACATCAAAAAGTAATCAAGCGACAAAAGTTGGAGCGACTCATCGAATGGAACTCCGTCGAAAATATGTTTGAAACGCACCTAATCGATTCCACAGAGAGGCGCAGGTAAGCCTTCCCTGACGTCGTTTACAAAGATGCCTTATAAAAAGATAGAGCGTCAGAAGTCGATATAGAATTTTATTAACAACAATAAAATGCATTTATTTATGTGACTATCATTGCAGGTGTGTTTGCTGCATAGATTATAAACATATACCTAATGTATAGACAGGTAAGTTATTGGCGAGTGATTATAAGTAAGAAGATAGAGACGCACGGAGCTTATAAGTTGACAGCCGGGGATGATTTATTTTAGGACGACCGATCTTTTTTTATTTATGCGAATCACGTGATTTGTGTTAACTAAATAGTCCATCGAGCATCTGCTACTGCACATCAATTTATTTATTTGCTTCTTCGACTTAGTTAATCACCGTCTAAAGATATCTTTACAATTCATCTCCCAATAGAATAATAAACTTTTTATGATCTATAATATGGAATAACCGTTTATAAGCCTCATCGAAAATGTGAGGTAAGTATTGTTGTACATGGCACGGAGCTATAAATTCGATGTGGTATAAGTATAATGGTGGTCGGCGGGGGCACTCGGATGCATCCTTTGACTTTGGCCCAGACACCCCCCGCTGTCTAAAAGATATGTTACCTGCTCACGATGGAGGAAACAACAACACTAACGTATAGGCGACGCTATAAATTACTAAAATGACCGTGGCATTCTGATTAAGAAACTAATTTCGGTGCGAGCCTCGGCCCTCGTTTGTACCACTAAATTCTTAATAGGATACTCCGTGTTTATTTAATTTAACTAATATTCCATTTAATTCGTTACAGAGGATCAATGAACAATTCAATAGATTTCTTCGCCTGTAACCATACTTGTAACATAAATGTAACTCTTAAAGTGCTGACGACTAAAACAATATTATTTTAATGCGTGTATGCCGCCGCCACTGTAGACAGACCACCCTACAACAAGCGGTGGTTGTTGTAAGAGGTGACTAAGGGCTCTTATCTGGCGGACGCGGCCGGGCAGGAGCCTCCTCTTATCTACAAACGTCTTCATACTGCCGTCACTAATCCACCCATTGCGCGATGTGAGTGCCGACAACTAGGTATAACAAACAACAACTACTTTATCGAAGTGTAAAACATCTGTAGTAGAGCCATTTTAACTTGTAAAGGGTGTAAACGCTAACAGAATTAATACAAAAGGAAACCTTTGCGGGCACTATTTGTATTGTTTTGTTTCAATATGGCTCATAATATTTCATGTCGAATAATTTAATAATAAAATAACGTGTCGTGAAATTTACGATCACACATAAAAGGCGATTGGCTCTGAGGTCTCGTCTCGAGAAAGCGCACGCGCACGCCGGAAGCCACTCTCCTACATACCCGCTGTGAATCTGCGACTTACTGCGATAAACCCACCCAACTACTGCTTACTCCACTAAATAAATTAATGCCTTACTTTTGATTAGACAGTCATTATCTTGTTGATTGGTGGCTAAAGGCGTCGGCCGCCGCATTGAGGCTAAACGCCATGCTAACCAGTGAACGCGGATTTCTACTAATGTTAGTAGACAGCCTGTAACTTTATGTATTATGTTCTATACTATTTCAAAGAATTATTATATGAGGCGCTAACAATCAGAGCCCCCATTCGAGGGCTCGCGTCGCGTTGGCGAGTTTTATTTGATTGCGATCACTATGAAGTCTACGAAACATAATGAAGCCGATCGCCGAAACAGACAGACATAAACAAACAACTTTATAAATGCCATAATCAACAGCGAAGCGCTTGACATTAGTTACGCAACAGTAAGAAGAAAATCGTAAACCAAATCCGAAGGAATAGGCTGGTTGGACTATAAAAATGTTTATTGCTTTTCTTCCCACTTGTCCACAAGTTCATCGACATCATATATTCTAGATTGAATTTACAATACAACTAAATATGTACATATGATTACCATCAATTAATCAATACTTGGTTTATAGAAATATTTGTGGCCGCGTTTGTCGGTGGTGTCACATCATTAGATATCCTTTTATTGAGGTTCGCACGGGCGCATAGTGTGCACTGATACAATGCAACCAACTTCCGCACCGTTTGCTATTGATTATACTCTGCGACAATACAAGAAACTGGCGAGCTTTCATTTCTCAGACACGAAACTTTCTTTTTTATTTATCAGTGTGATATCGGATATGCACTCTTGCGACAATGTTGACGAAATCAGAGCAGCTGTTCCGGAGCTTAACATGCAATTGTTGCAATACTTTTGACTTTTTACTTATTCACATCAAAACTTGAACATGACTGTCTGGCTTTATCTTAGGATATTCATAACAACGATGAATTTATTGCGTGCTAGTGAGCACACGTTTGTTTACTTATATCATGTATCGCACCCACGAATAATGGCCACAACTCTACAAATACATTCAACATGCTCTCCGAATTATACTTACTCAGAGTGACAGAGATAAAATACTATTACCAGACATGTTGTCAATGATGAACAGCGCGTACGAGTGGTGGTATTCTACTGAATTCACACACTGTAGTTATCATACAGAAATGTCATAACGAGAACTAATCTGACACTTGTATTTCAGTTTGCTCAGTGAGTGTAGGCGATTTGTTTGACTGAAGATATTTGAAAAGCGACGTGATAATTATTATTTGGTGTCAAATAGTGAGAAAAGTCGTGAGAATAACATCAAGTGAGCGTGAGCTCGTGACTGTGTATGTGAGCCGGAGCCGCCGCCGCTGACCACTCGCGCGACGAGCCCCACAAGCCACTACTGGGAAGCCTCCTCGTAAATTGACAACTTTATCTTCAACACCGACTCGTCCATGTTCCGTAATATACTTTTCTATCATGTGTCCGCGACGACTAAATGTAAAGTTTCACCTGACTCGATAAATATCACAGCCGTTTATGATAAACTATGTTTATTGGCTAACGGTCGAGGTATTAAGTAATACAACGAAAGTTGAGGCTTTTAGCTGAAAACTATTAATTTTAATGAGCATACAGTCATACATTGGCTGGCCGGAGAGGTTAGCGGTACACTGATGTAAAAGACGCCGTCCTACAATGAAATTCATTATAAACGATCGCATGACTACGCCGCGATTGTTAGTGCGCCGGTAATATGAGCGTGCCAAGTATTGATCCCGGCGCAGACAAACGTACAATTCTATAATAAATCGTATAGGAAATACGGATCCCATTAAATCACATAGCTCAAAACATGCTACTGGTGCCGAGGACTAATTGAAAATAGCGAATACGCGGTGCCTAGATCCAGCGTATTAATTAAAACTAAAGATTCTCGCCTCTCCTCGCTTACGCTCAAATACCTACTTACCCGCTACTATTTGTACAAGCTCATCCCGCCCATGTCAGAACAAAGTGAACATTAATGCAGTGTCGTAAGGGTTAAGTTCCTAAGTCGTTACTCAAATGTTCCGTACACAATTTTAGACTATAAACAAAGGAGCTAAAGTTCACTTTAAGGTAAATAATAATAAGAATGAATGTAAAATCAAACAAGGAGCGTAGTTAATAATTTATTGATATAAGACATGCGAAGCGCATAAAGTTACCTTTGGCACACGTCTCGGTCCCTTTTAATTTGTAACTCGTTAGCATTAAGCAAACGGCCAGAGTGCCGTGTGCGGTGTGCGGAGTGCGGAGTTCGCCACATGCTTAGATTAAGATTTCAGCTGCAGCGCTAGCGGTCACAGAACATTTTAAATATTCTATTGGCTGCGATGTTACCGACAACATTTTAATTTATGTTGATCACTCCTATTAAAATTTGTTACTGATAAAATACTATATTGTTTCACACAGTGCCGATAAAGATACCATAATACCGATGACGATAAAATTAACATACACAATATACAAATCTTACTTTATCTTCTTGAACGAACGATTGAAGGTGTGACCAATACCAAATAAACTTAAATACATGTATGAAATAAATAAAGAGTCATTAGAGGGATGAGGTAACAGAGGTTCATTAAGAGAGCAAACACTAAAACCGAGCGTAACAAGCATCGGTGTGTCAAACAATAGTCATAACTGTTGAACAAACAAAAGTTATCGCTCGTAAGACAGGCGTTTGGCCGAAATAGAGGGGCGGTGCAAGCGGAGAATGTTAGAAAAACTTATAGAAAATGACAAGCGGCCGACAAGGACGGAAATAGCCATAACGTAGAAACGAGCGGGACGGATACAAAACTCGTTCTCCGGCATTCCGCCGCATGGTAGATTTAGGAACGGGGGCAGAACGATACGATTAGAAGGTTATGTTGTGTTATTTTTAAGGATAGTTTAAATAATTAGATATCAATAAACAAATGAAAAATTATAGCCCAAAGCTAAAAGCAAGTTCATGGACTATTATTAAAAATAATTTACGAGCTTGGAGGAGTTTCGCAAGCGCTCAGAGTTCTGCCAGGTCAAAATACAATCGATTTGTTACATTGACAACTAAATTAATACAATGACTGGTTTTCCTCATATGATTGAACCATGCGTGGCTAGGTACAGTTTGACCTTACGCCAACAAATATCAAGCTAGCGAAACATTTTATTTACTGTAAATGATACGATGTTTTTTGTTCGGCCGACTCTCCTAAATATTTAATTACAGATTTGTAAGCCTAACTTGAGTTATATGATAATTTGAGGTTTATTTTGTCGTAAATCAATAAATAAGTTATTTTATGAACAATAACTAATCATATGTTACTGATGAATCGAATGGATTTATGTAGTAGGTTCTCGGAAAAATTGTGTCTAGAAAATACCGCAATGGTCTCAACATTTCTCCGCTTTTCTCTCTCAGTTGACCGCTCAAAATGTATAATCCATAGGTATTATAAGTAACATGCTTCGCACTTGGTTACTCGACTAAAACTTGGATTACCTTTTTGTAAGCCAACAACTTTATTTACCAGCCCAGACGTTTTACTTACTATAAAAAAAACGAATTATATTGAAAAAAATGTAATTTAATATTTATAGTTGTTTGACAGTATTAACATTTATACATATATCCCAATTAATCCCAATATATTGCCTTATTATGCAAATAAACTAACAGATTATGACAGTTTAGGTCTACTAATATCAACAAAATGAGTCGTTTCTATGCGGCTGTATATCCTGTTCTGTGTCACAGCTTTAGACTCGAGGTAAAAGTATAGTTGATTTTGAAGCATCGGTGTGATGTGTCCACTAAATTTGAGGACAAATATGAGGCTGTATTTTCATTTCAAGTGGTGTCTACATAACTCGTGCAACATAATGACGTCTGAAAGCGGTGGAATGTAATTTGAAACTCATAGTAGATGAGCAGCCCGCTGACCTTTGTTATTTACACAGATTATTCCGCTATTCCCCGCTGCGTGCCGCGGATCTGTTGTTGCTAATGTTGTAACGATATAAGGTAGCAGTATTGGTTTGTTATTGTGTTTTGTAGAGGAGGTGGTACCTACTGCCGACTGCCGCCCACCTCACGCTGCACGCAACCAGTGTCCGGTTGCTTGTCGGCTGACGTTACCCGCGTGTCGCGTGTAACGAACCTCGCCGCGACTACTTATGACACGACAACAAACGCCGCCACTACCCCTCATAAACGCTTACATTTATTTTTGACAACGACTCCCGGTTACATATTTTTTGCAAGTACACTTATATCCCCGTCTTAGAACCGCACGCTAAGGTTTTCTGTAAAGATTGACTCATTCTGGTCTACCGGTGTTTTCAATACTGTTTTATATAAGTCATTTTAGATTAGTTAACGTGTAAAAGTAATATTTAGTACATACCTATTAAAAGTCAACAAATAAACGAAAAAGTATATTATGTATAACATTAGACTATAAAACAGCACGAAATCTGCGATATCCCCTAGAGGCATAAAATATTTTGTGGGACAAATCCAAGGCTCTAGCATTTCGTCTAGACAGATTTTACACGAATGTGCGCGCGGTACCTAAGCAAATAACCATAAACAAACAAACATTACAAGTTATGTTTTCGACTCAAGGACAGGTGGAGGAATCATATCGAATAACTTTACATTTATTTCCGCACCGCTAGAAATTATGAATAAAACAAATCCCAGATGTGCTCACCCAAGTCTTTAATAATACAGTCCTTGATACATGCAATCATAACCGTGTAACTACATATTTAGTGCATTAACATAATATAATAAAAAATACCCATCATAAACTCGATCGATCGTACCCTCAACCCTCGAGCAACAAACATGGTATTTTTTAAATTTTAAAAGCAATTCGTTATATAAATTCCGAACATGGGCGCGACAATCGCCAACGAGAAAAGTGTCGTAATAATATGGCTATAAGTCATAAAATTCGGTGAAATAATTTTATCCTCTGATACTCATTATGAATAATTCGCCTGCGAAACTTTTTCGAAAACTGTGTACACAACAGGAATTCATAAGCAGCATCTCCATTTTTTGCGTTCATTAACCGACCGCACCGTGAAATAATCGGTGCTTAGTATTAGTTTTAACGTTTGTTGCGTCGTACACCCGCGGCCGCGCCTAAACCAATAATGCAGACGTACGAAAACTGTCACAGTTCCTTCTCTATTTACCTAGCGCAGGCTCGACGCTGGACGTCCAAGTTAACGACAAAAAAGTGAAACAAACAAAACGCACCGACTTTTTATTTTTTCTCGGAAGGGTCTGAGCCGACGCGCGAAGTGATAAAATACATGGCTGTATACGGTAACAAGTCTAGAGACAATGCGAGTGTTTTTGTGGGCAGTAGCAGCTCCTAGATCATTACAATAGCATAAAGTAGCCAGTTATGAAGCGGCCGTACGTTGTGAGAACGCGGTTTGAGACCGGTTTATATGACTTAACGCTTTTTATAGGAAAAAGGATCCATCGTAACCCGAGCAGTTTCTGAAACACTTGAGAACATTGAAATAGTGGCAAAGCTATTAGTCGCAGCCACAATTCAGTGATACGGTGTTGTAGTTAGAAACCACCGGGAGCGACGGCGACGACGCAACGGCCGGTCGAGCGTCGCTACCTGTATAGAAATTATAACATAAAAGACCGATCTCGAATTATCGATACACCGCGAACAACCGATCCATAAAAGTCAGAAAAAGAAAAATCGAATATCGTATAAAATCGTATCGGCAGAGATAAGGGCGGCGACGCGTTCGTGCCGCGTAGCCCTCGGCTGCGACTCGATATTTCATGAAACACCCGATTTATATTCGCTGCCGTGGTCCAGCAAAACTTTAATGTTCACCGTTCGTAATTACTGGCAAAAAAGGGAATATAACAACATACGAACATTATGTTCCATGTACATGCTCAACATACATGCCTGATTATGCGAAACGATATGTTATAATATTAATTAAACAGCCCGCTCAAAAGTGTGGCAAAATATATATATGTAAATCATAAAACAATAAACATGTGACATTAGAATTCGCTGTTAATATGACGTCATAGCACATGTATGAAGGCGACTTTAACAATTATTTAATAAATATTATTTAACTAGTTTAGATAGTAATGTGCTTAACAAGTCATATAGTTAAGAGTACTTAAAAATTAAAATTTTGATTACATGTGAAGGGTACAGGGGAAAAACATGCTATGTCACATTTTTATGTTTTTTGAACTGGCAATGCCATTGTGAAGTATAAATTTGGTAGAACAAAACGCCAAAACACACTTTGCAGTAACATGCATAGTCATGGAGTAATATTCATAGTAAAATATTGATACAGTGCAATAACAAGCAATGTCCAACTCGTCAACAGGAGAAAAATAAGCATTGTCCATCATTTTTAGTTTGTCGTTTGTTTAATGATGTCTTGTTTTTTGAGGTTGTTTTGTTCGTCCTGTTATGTTGTGTGGCGTGTGTTTAATATTATATTTTTATTGAAAATGTCGTCAGAAGAAGTAAACGAGGTTAATCTGAAGCAACCTACCAAAAAACGTAAACTTTACGGTCGATTGTCGGATGTTAATTAGGAGATTAGACTCCAAAGTCATGAAACTGGTCCAAGTTGTAATTGCAAGACACAAGTGTTTTGAAGCTATGAATGAGGAACAGAGGGCTAGAATTTTGAAGGATTTCAATCTGTTGTCATCTAGAGATGAACAAAACCTTTATTTGAGTGGTCTAATAAGTGTTTCGGAAATTCAAAGAAGACAACCTAGAAAAGAAGAACCTTAAGCTAAGTTAATAGATACCCAGGCCCTTGCAAAGTTTTGTGAACCAAAAGCTAAGCAATACTTCCCACAGATGATATATAATGATACTTAAACAATAAATATTTCATGGACATTGCATATTATTTGCCTGTATTTTCTGACTTTGATCTGTTTTCCTGTGTTAACTCAATAAACATAAGAATGAAAAGGTTTTTTTTGACTACACAACAGAAACAAATATATTTTCTTTATAAATAAATATATCTTCCTTCTATTTGAAACTTTATTGTACCTTTTTTCAAGGATCAAAAGATTAATTCAGCAATTTCTCAGTTCATTGTCTTTGTGACATTGCATGTTTTTCCCCTGTGCCCTTCATGTGCATTACGAATTCACCTAGGACGGGTAACCATCTTCATTATCTGTATTTAAGTTACTGCAGTAAGTGATGAGAAAAATGCACTTCAGGACACCGCAAGAAGCTTCTTAATATATTTTTTATGTAAAGTGGCAGTAAACGTAATAAAATAAATGTCCATTGATATAAATCTCCGTTATAATTTTTTATAATTATAAGAGTGACACTAGTGACAAGGCTGGTAAGTTGCCATTAAACTAAATCTCTTGTTATTCATTAGGTAATTCCAAGTTTACGAGCACACTGAACTCCCCTCCTATAGTAAACTTGGATTGTGAAACTATTATTACTCGTATTATTTTGATGGCAATCATAAATAAAGGTCTACTTATGGTAATATATGTCTTAGTGAGTGTACCAAAGCAATTACACCAAGTATTTTGCATACGAGTAAATGTCATAATAATAATTGGCATTTTACCTCAATCCAATAGTGAAATTTGAGTACATAAAAGTCTAACTGAGGCTTGAAACATGAAAACTGGTTAAACATTCCTTTGTAGACACAAAACTTGCAACGATGCTTGATACATTTCTAAGGTATGATGAATAGAATACCTATAATAACAATATTTACGGATATCCTAAACATTATCGCATGTAAGGGATGAAATATTGTAGAGCTGTTGATCACCCTCCGATAGTTAGAGTAGTGAGCTAAAGAGTCTCATATATTTGGTCAAACTTTGTTAGACATTAATACCTATTACTAAACAAAGGAAACCATAATATCAAGGTATGCATGTCCAGATACCTTCTTAGTGGTAGAGCTGTACTATTTTCAGTATGCAAGAGATAGGTAAATCAAACTGCAATGAACGGTATCTACCAAGTCGAGCCTAACAGTTCCATGTACTCACTCATACAATACTTATCCACTTAAAACACATCTTTATTTCAACGCGCGTCTGATGCGTGCTTGTAAGGAGCTACGAAGATACTTGTAACATTTGTTTTACTAGATTTTCAAAAAATCTTACACGCTAAACGACATTAATAAATCGATGTTAAACTAACGTGAAATATTACTTTATCTACGAATCGGTTACGAATTTCGCAAGCTCATTCTGGCATTAATCCAAGGCAGTATTTGCCATCATATATCCTAAACACACAGTCAAATAGGTTATAACAACATACCCAATATTGAACGTAACATGTCCAACTAATATATGAACAAGAGTAATCGGAGCGGTTCATTCAGGTAGTTGCTCCCACTTGTCAGGCGCAGCATTTATCTGGCTGCATGTATCAGCGTCATACATTAGTCGCTGCAGCTTTGTACCAAAGATGCGTATCTCGCCACATACGGATTTTGGGACAGTTATATTCAGAGTCCACAAAAAATACCTTTGTTTTTATGTTACACTATGACAGATGATTTTGTTCACTGGACATGAACATTAAGTGTTTGTTTTTATTATAAAGATATAGGGCTTAATAAAATTGAATGCAATCTAAGTAAAGAATAGAAAAATACGAGCTTTTATTCTTTACTTAGATTTCATTCACTTTTGCATTTGCTGCATTTGCATTTGTACAAATATGCAAATCGTAGGCATAAAACTCTCGAACGCGGCACAATGGTCGAAACATCAAACAAATATTTGTTCTGCGCCAGAATGAATTCTTATTCACATTTATTTTTATTACAGTAGGTCCTGTAACAGACTGAAATGCGTGTTCGTTTTTTAAATTGTTACTAGTCGAAACTGCCAAGAAAACTCTTAAATAAATATTCGCAAGTTGTCTCTACAAATCAGTTCAAACGATGGTGATTCATAGTATTTTCTCTCATTCCCAAATATTTCTGCTCAGCCCGTTAAGGAAAGAGCCGTGAAGATAAGTAAGGAATTTACAAAGAAATGTAACGAGCATACCGCGGGAATCAACAGTGTTCAGGTGGATTCAAAAGGTGCCAGGAACCGGTCCGTATGACAGTTAATAAGAATACCGCTTTATTTTTAGAAACACAATAATATAATACACTTACATTTCTTGTGAGCTCCCATAGAGTGTTAATGTAGACAACAAATATAGCATGCGATCAAAATACCAAAAGTTCTTGACGCATAAAATGAATAAACAATAAGTAGAAATTATAAATCGCACATTTGGAATTAAAACCAAAAACAAATTAAATTATTAAACAGGCTGTTATACTTAAAATCACAACTGGTAAGAAACAATAATAATATACTTAGCATTAATCATATTAATTCAAAGAATAATGTACTGAACCCAGAGCATAACAAACATATTTTTTGTATGATTCAAACTTTAATACTTATTACTGTGACAGGTATATGTTCTTATCTCTGGTCAGCGTCTGATGGATCGATGTTAAAAAGCCTCCTTATTGCTCGGCCTCTAATCGACTGCCCTTTAATGCGCCGGCCGCAAAGGTTTCTTAAAAATGTTATTCAAATGTTTGTATAACAATTCTGTTCTTGTTATCTTTGCACCTGTTAGTACAACGTTTTCTAGTTTACTACCAATATAACTTGTCTATAAATAATTTAATTAAATATGTAATCTACTTATCACTGAGTTAAGAACAAAATTAATCTGTCCCGTTTAACGTCTCGGATTGTATTATTATTGATACGGCCATTAGCACGCGGCGTCTTCAAGTAGATACATAAGTCGTTATAATCACAAAATATGAAATCGAATAAATAAAACATAACTCAAATATCTATCAATAAAATCGGATTACCTCAACCGACCACTGTATAAAGGCAAGCAGGTAAATGAATAGTTCTTATTCGGTCATAGGAAACCGACCCATATATTGTACAACACTAAATTTTCGTAGTAACTCAAGCTGGCTCGGTATGCACCACTACAGGCGAGCAGCGGTCGGCTACAATAGAACACGTCAGATCGAAAGATGAATGATTCGAATTTTGGCATCCCACGAGCTGAGCGCTCCGCCTCACCCACTCTACCTGAGATAAAACACTTACTCAGTTCTCATTTATATATCATACCTTCCACTTTTAACATCTATCGAAGCCGGAATGCTCTTTAATAAACACAATTTTTAATTAAGCTGTGTTCAGAATTTTTAATGGCGGTCCGTGAATTCATCAGTTCCATAGCTAATTATGCCGGGATTGCGTTTATTTAGGATTGAATTATGCAATGGTCGGGCGAACCAGGGCTGCATATTAAAGCTACGAGTGTCGGATATCCGACGTCGAGCTAGAAGTACAGTCGCCTGCAATCTACTTTCATTCACTTTCATCCTATAATTTTGTTTTCGCAGCGAAGAGTTAACTATGCATTGTTTATGGCTCAATGGTATTACTTTGAGTTAGTCGAGTCGCCTGCAATTAGCTTAAACGTTTGTGTCACTAGGTTCACAAATAAGGAGGGTTATTGTCCACTAGAGATGGGCTAAATTACCAAATAAATGAGGCGTCGTATTACATATACGACGCCTCATTTATTTGGTAATTTTTGATGGCAAACGAGGTTCGTGTGACAAGCGCTCTAGGTCCACCGTCCGCGAGTGTACCCGAGCAATCCCGAACAATGGCTGCTAATAATAAGGGACGTCGTATTTACGAGCATACGTGCCCTCCGAGCTGAGACGAGCTAGCCCTATTGTGCTCAGACCTCCTATGACTATTTCAGTCCCTTGCACTTTTCCAGAAATCCCTTTTTTAAGTTTAGATTTTATAGCCTTTAGATGGAATGAATCAGGCGTCCGCCGCGTAAATCTCATTTACGCTTTACCGAAACATTCATTGAATAGGAATTTTAAGCCGAATCCGGTCGTAAGTCATTTTTAAAGCTGACGCTTTACTAGTCAGAAACACTCGGAAATTGTTTTTGTTTAAAACTTTAAATAAGCAGACTTGTGAATGATTTGTAACCAGACTAGCGATGTATTTATGTTTAACTGTGCGCCAAGCTTGAATGAGTATTACTACACATTGTAACTGCTATCTGAAGCACTTATATCTCCATATAAGATATATAAAGTAATTATTGGAATGGAGTAAGAACATCCTAATATTTATTTAAATGCGGGTAGGCGTCAAACTTAAGTTGTATTGTGAAAATGATTGAATGTATGAGTTACTAGACGACGCCAGCAGCTACGCCTGCATTTTTTTAAATTTACCCGTTTTGGCCGATCCCGTGGGAATTTCGGGAAATCCCTTCTTAGTGCACCCCTACGGTCCCCAAGGAAAATACATGCCAAATTTCAGCTTCCTGTGCCCAATAGTTTCGGCGGCAGCGTGTCTGTCAGTCAGTCAGTAACGCAAGAATTTTATATATTAAGATGAGTACGTTCATAATGTGTAATATAAATTATGTAAAGCTACATGATCCAACCTTACAAACAATAGAATAATCGAAATCAAGTGAAAATTTAGTATTACGTCATATGTATCACGTATCAAACAGTTGCGCAATCTTTTTAATTCATGCATTTTTGTTTGCAGATTATCTACATAATTAGACTGACATAAGGTTCGTAATCGTTTCTTGTTGTATTTTATAGAAGCTGTTGCTAGACTAGACCCACGCGGCTCTGTGACCTAAATACATACAGCCTGCGCACCCGGCGTCCGCCAATCAGAAGCCGCCATTCAAATCGCCGGCGCCGATCCTACTGTCTATAAATCTAAAGAAATACATAACGCAAATTATAGCCAGCCGAGCTATTAAATAATATTAGCAAATACCCTTTGTACTAATACCTTCTATTAATCCTATTTATCATTGCGCTGTAGGGGTGCTGATTGTGCAATAAAGCCTGCTACCAGCCTGTTCCTTTGTTACTTTTTTGTACCATTGAAGATAAGTTATCTGATATCTAAAGCTAATGGTTGTAATGCAATCTAAGTTATTAAGCAGAGAATTAACAAACATTTTAAGTCCTAATTAAGAAACATATTTATAGCTTTGAATTTTGTTTAAAAGATACGGCAAAACTGGAAGATGAGAACCACACACTATATTACAGTAATAACATACATTATAATTATTGGGTCTTGTCTTCATAATATTATATGTTATACACATGCCATAATTACTTTTATTGTATTTTTTATTAAAAAAAGAAATAATATTTACAAAAAATATTCTTTCTACATTTCCACCTACCCAAAAACATATCAGTTGTTCATCAACAACAACTTTACGTTTACTTGTTGTGCTATTATAATTATAAGTATTCCATTAAAAACCGTAGTTGGTTTAGGTGTGTAAAACATAACAAATTTTATATTACATCTAATTTAACTATAGATAAGTACATATATGCGTACTCAGACTATCAAGCAAATGACTGTAGTTCTGCAATATATTATTATAAAATAAACTACTTTACTAAAAGAAACCTTGCGGTATCTGTTATACCGGTACAATTAAAGATAAAATCAAGGGTTTTAAATACCAGAGATTTTTTGCCGTTTTACTTCATTATGAGAAAAATCGTATATAAAACTAGCTATAGTAAGACACAACAAGAAGCGAACGGGACAACCCTATGGCATAGTGATTAGATGAATAATCAGTAACCTTGCATGTCGGTGGCGCCTATGTTACATTTAAGACCCAACCAATATTTTAACAAACGTTTACACTCAAGAACTCATAACCGGTTTAATAAATTATGCAAAATGTATAATGAGAGGATTAGCCGCGAACCTTGAAATTAAATCTGATAATTGTAATAATCATATAAAATTGAATTTGTTCAGGAATAACATGATTGCATAACATAATGGGTGCGGATTATAATAACGGATTTTATTTAGTTCAATAGCCGTTCTAGCTAAAATGTTAGGAGAGGCCGTGTCATTGGAATTTTAATCAAGTTTAAATTGAATTGTTTGTCGATACCATTAGATGTACCGATAGAACACCAGTTTGATAGAGTAAAGCGTAGTCTGTGGGGCAGTTAGAAGCTATTTGTGTCTAATGTCAAAGCATAGAACTAATAGAGAATATTGATTCGATGATGATGTTGATGTCAAATGTCATTTCACGTACATCGCAGCACTTTTCAGCTTAGTTGTAATACCGAACTTCAAGTTGCCTGCCTAATTACAATTTACTTGAACAACGAATATTGACAGATAATAAAATGTGATCGTCTTCGATGATTTGGGAAAATGCTACGTAGCAGCAACAACAGTTCGTTAGATCTTTTGAATAGAAAAATCCTTAACCCAAAATCAGATTACAATAAAAAATGTATGACAACATTAATATGCAATAGCGAACAAACGATATATAAACAATAATGTTTAAGCAGCCAGTACTTGTCTACTTGTTTGACTGCCACTGAAAAGCAGTTGGCACTACATCTCAATTAATTCTAGTTATTTGTCCCTACGCGACGGACTCAATTAATCAGCGAGCTACGGATGCGGTCAAATACAGTCTCTTTGTACACAGCCTTACATTATAACTTTATTTAGTATTTGATTTATCTTAATTTTGTAAGATATTTGCTTGTGTAATATTTAAGGTAGCGCTCATAGCGAGACTTAGCTTGCCGTTCGTAACAGATCGGCAAAGTTAAGCAACGCTTGCATAGGTCACCACTTGGATGGGTGACCACGTGTGGCATTTACTTCTGAGTGCTACCGTGCTTCGGAGGGCACGTAAAGCTGTCGGTCCTTGTTAGGGTTAGGCCATGTAGGAGGCCTTCGGGCGGTCTGAAAACTCCGACACCAGAGTTGGCCACACACTCACACGAAAAACAAACAAAGGTTAGCAGAACACAAATAGATTTAATAACTCAAATTGCAGTCAAGCCTAGGTCACAGCACAATTTGCTTTTTAATCATTGAATAATACGAAACAACACTGTTTAAAACACATTTCCATACAGGTAGTTTTTCAAAACGGAAGTATTTAAAGGGTCGTTATCGCGCGCGTAACCATTATGTATGGTATTGCAAGAATTCATATGCTACGATAAACGTTTACTAACAGCACGTAGGCCGTATGTTCGTTTGCCATTTCAGTAATGGAAAATAATCTAAACAATACTTGGAATTGCAATTCAAAATTATTGTACATTTACTGATATCTACCCACAGCACTTAAATAGTTTGAGCATAGTTAAGATAGCAAGCTCAGTAACATAAACGGCGTAGCAATCACCTAGTAATATTTTTAACTGCACCTATGTCGCAGTGGTTTTAGCGGTCGCTTGGGTTTTTAGCACTGCACCGATTATCGTAGGTTCGATTCCCACACGAGACAACCCTTCGTGTCGTCCTCAAATTTTTGTTCAGAGTCTGAGTGTACTTTGTTGACTGAATGTTACTAAGATCCTTCACGACACAGGAGGAATTCTTCAGCAGGAGTTGTCTTATGAAAAGAAATATGTTTACCAGACATAGATTTAATCTCCACCAAAGGTGCCTGAATGCCTTGTCACAGTCCTGCGCATCCTCGTCCTTAAGTGGACATGACAGAAGGTCGTCATTCCTCGGCTAGCATGTATTTTGTTGCCTAAAGAGGACCAGTTATAAGACTTATAAGATAGCCAGCCAAGTCAACTACCAATATAAGTACAATTACTGTTACTACTACTACTCCTTAAGTGTTAAAAAGGCACTGTGCGTAGTTTCGTACTACTTCTAATGCTTTTAGTACATTTAGTAGTATTTTTAATATAATTTGTCTTATATTTTAAAGCATATTATATCTATATAAAGTTACTCGTAAGGTGGCTAAAAACTTCAGTCAACCTCTAAATAGACGTAGGCACTTACTCGTTATCTTAATATATAAAATCCTTGCGTTACTGACTGACTGACAGACACGCTACAGCCGAAACTATTGGGCGCAGGAAGCTGAAATTTGGCATGTATGTTCCTTGGGGACCGTAAAGGTGCACTAAGAAGGGATTTCCCGAAATTCCCACGGGATCGGCCAAAACGGGTAAATTGAAAAAAAATGCAGGCATAGCTGCTGGCATCCTCTAGTCAAATACATAATTTTAATAGCTTGTTCGTTTGTGTAACAAACCAGTATCAAAGAACTTCATGTTATTACCGAAATTTCTGTGAAGACGCAAACTTCTCCAAGAAGCACTAGCAATTTTTTAATAAATTCCTTGCGAGTTAAACAAAAATAAATGGTAAAACAAATATTAAAGTGAACAGTCGAGTTGTGTTCCACAGGCACTCGTCCTGTCTTATCTTAATCTATAAATCCATACAAACATATTAAAAAGTGTACCGCCGTCACTATCTAAGCGGTTATATCCGGCTTAATATTTGGCTCAATAAATCTGTACGGCATAAAAAAGTTTAAAAAACAAAGGTCGGTACACGGGACCAGCGCGTTAGGAACACGAGAAGCGTCTCTGCTCGACAGCCGACAAAGAGGTCTTAAGCGAATAGTTACATCTTGACGGTCCACGGTTTACGGCGTTTAAGGCCGTCGTAAAATTCACGAGACATTAGCATCGTATTAATGATGTATTAGAAAAAGCGCACATAGTCAATTCTGTGTGATTCACACCAAAACCGGATCTCACAAAATTTCTTGATAGCACCTCTGTCAAGAAATGTCTGTGAAAACACCAGAAATACTGACAAAATGGCTCTAGAAGTAATAACTCCGTATTATTGCAATATTGGGGTATTTTAATAAATTAATTGTCATGATCAATAAATCACATGCCTTTTGATAAAGGCAAATTTAAGACACTTCTTAAAAAGTCATTTATTACTCGTAGCACAATGTTTTAAATTTAGGCCTCAAAAAGAGGTACCAAAATGTCTTAGCTACACGTTGTGTAATCTATATAAGGTACCTAATCAAAATTTAATAGAGCAGTCACAATTATGCACATATTTGATTAAAATCAAATGTTTCACAGCTGATGTCGCAAAGAAAAAGCAAATACACGAAAATATTGTAATAAAATTTAATGGTTTTTTTTACATTATTCATAGTCTATAATTATCGACACGCTTTGGAATAAGTATGCAATAAAATTTATTGATTATTTAGCATATAAAGCATCGGTCTGTTTGTGTGCACTATAATCCGTCGCCGCTGACAACTAGGATTAAAGCTGGACAGATTAAGTCGCGTTCAGCAATAGTGTTAATGGCAGATTAAGTTTTACGTGTACGTAGGCAGCCGTGTGAACAGAAAGTATTAGATTATGTACCACTTTGTATAGTGCTACAAGATAACGTTTTATGGTGAAATATTAAGATGACTTTATTAGCCGTAAAAATGTCCTTTGCTTGTTCATTAACACTCGCCGTCCAATCTGGAATATTCTTGTATCAACATATTATTTATGTGTTACATAAAAATGTTAATCTAACACCTCAATCGCATGAATGAACAACCTGATAAAGACCGATTTCAAATCTATACAAGCCTCAAGTGTAGGTACTGCTTGTTAAAACTATCTCACGTTCGCCGAGGCGTCATGATTATATTCCTTCGTAATTTAAATCTCCTCTCTCGTTTGTAATGATGGAATTATTCCTTAGTCATCTACATAAGTATAAGTTCTTATAGAACATCGGCGCGATACTTACGCGAAATCATGATGCGAAGTTGCTAGCCATTCACTTATAGGAATGCAAAAGCATTCACAAGCGAAGTAAAACTTAAAATAAAAAAGGTATAACACGTGAAGACTTGTATCACAATATGAGCTTTCGTCGCTCGAGGGATGAGCGAACCTTTTAAAAGCTTTTCCGAAGCCGTACAGGGCATTAAGCCAAAGTGAAGATAAACTTGGTAACAACCTCCGGACGATATGTTGCCTGCACCATAAATATATTTATCTACTTTGCTTTTGTTGCCAAGATAAATCGGCTCGTTTGACTAGTGCATCGTTTCCAGATTGAAATATATAAAGCGTTACCACTTTGTCTGCGTGGTTCTACAGCCGTTGTTTAGTTTCTAGTTCGCTTATTCACGCTCTCTTGCTATTTGTTAAACGCGACGTAAAGTGTTGGGCTCATTACGTCTACCTTCAACGTGTTCAATAGTAATTGAAATGCGTTCAGTGCTCATTTCAAACTAAATATTGCATTCTTATTGCAGCTGAATGCTTTTTTAAACGACATGCCGGCATAGCAGAAAACACATGTTAAACATCCACATATATTAATTGTGTATCTTGTTTGAGTTTTTGTGCAAAAAGTTTATGTTTAAAAGCTTTTTTCCTCATATTATAACATAATTTGGGTGCGTGTTTTAATGTAGTTCCACAAAACATTTAAGACCCTTGTCTGTCGTTCTTACACATTTGTCCAAATGCAACTTTACGCGCGCCATTATACAAAATCACCATATTTTTTGTTCTCTGCGGTCTGTATATTAATTTGTGTGTTGTTCTTCCAAGAATTTAGAATGACAGTAATACATTGAATATATTTTATCTATTCACCCATTCCATCGCGGTCCTGTAAGTCGTACGTAAATGCCTAATGCTTTAGTCGTATACAAAGTAGTAATAAAATACAACTATAACTTCTTATGTGTAGATTTGACTATGTTGCCTAATTTTTAAAACACTACAACAGATTTTAACGGTAGTTTCAATGACGGAGCCTTGATGTAAAAAAAAGGTTATTAAATTGCATTTTGGTTTAGAAACGTCTTTGGGTTCCATGTAAAATAACAAATACCAACCAATTAGTTATTAATAAAGCTGTGATATATCTTCCAACTTTGAGCAGTCTAAGTCACATAACCATCATGTTATACGGCATGTAATAATCAACACAATAAGATGCAGAAAAATATCTTCAATGTAGGTAAATAACGTGGCCATAAATAAATAATTGTATGCATTACAATTCACACTTACAAAATAAAATAATCCCAGTTGAGCAGCCATGACAAAAACCCTCTCGATCCGGAAACATATTCTTAGTTTATATAATATATGAGTGTCGCTTAAGCAAAAGTAACTTCGATATTTCAAGCGGCAGTTAAGTTATTGGCTGTTATTAATAATGCGCCTTTCCTAACTTAATCTGACTTGAAAAGCATTGAGTCGTACGTCGCGCACTCAATGTATTGTTCGAACAATACTTTAGTCGTATGCACGAATAATAGTCCCCGACATTCTTCACACTCACAATCATTTTTACATTCACTATTAATCCCTGTTAATCCTTTCTTTGGACTCATCTCAGCTTAGATCCCACAGAATAACAAAGTGGAGCGTGTAAAATAAAAGTTATCCCGAAGTTGGTTATTTGTGTGAAAGCTAATGACGTCGGCAGAGGAAGAGGCATCCGGTGTGTCCTAACAACCACTTACCGACGCGTGTAACGGCCTAAAATATGACTATTTTCTAATAACTTAACAGAGATAGTGGCGTCGTTCACTTAAAACTAATTTGCATTCGTGATAACGTACATAATCTCTATTACAGCATACTTTACTCTAAATTATGAATGTACCGTTCAAACAGTAACATCGAGAGATAAAATGACGTCAATATGTTAACGACCGTCGGTATGTAGATAGCGTGGCATCACGTCTGCTGTATCTCCCGGGGGTTAGGCAGAGAGCGACACCCACGTGACTCGCGAGGGCGAGCCCAACACCATCTATGACATACTACGGCAGATTGCAAACTATGGACGCTTCACGGATATCGATATATGTATAAAATATTATGCAAGAAGAACCATTTCCAAATGGACTTTCCATTATCGTACCATTATGACACTTTGAAGGACAGTAAACACCTAACTTTAGGCGCTATATCAATTAAACATATATTGTGTTAACTTTTTTTCAAACCGTTAATGGTAGTTGAACTAAAGTTGATAACAAAATCACACTTAGAACCCTTATAGACCAAAGATACCATCTTCATTTTCAGAGACGAGAATATAACAGAAGAAGATTGCGTGCTGTTTAAATCGCAGTTAAGTACCAAATGTAAATAATGGTAATCACATAATAAATCAGAGCAATTAATCACTTGTCACTGTTGCTGAATATGAACAATTACTGTAAATATTAATAGAGATTGTCTCTACATCAGTGTATAATTTGCTAGTTCAATATTATACGGATCGTGATAAGACGAAAAATTATCATTATGCCTATTTTACTGTCAAAATACAAATAAAATTTGGCACATATTTCAAGTTTGTCTTTTAACAACTAAGAATAAATCTAAATATCTATATGTTTTATAATTTGAAGTAATATTGAAAATCCGAAAGCAGAAAACTTGTTACTATTCAAGGCGTATCTAAATATTTGGTTGAGATAGACGACGGCTGCTTAGAAAATATTGAAAATAAGACCAGCTTATTTCTATTCGAAATAAAATTAAGATACTTAAATTATATTTCAATCTAATCAATTTTAAACTTTTGCAATTTGATTCTTTTTTGTTGATACGTTTCAATCTCTACCAACATGTGGTCTAGTAGGCACAAAATACTTTTAATAGTATCTTGGTACTGCCAATGTGATGAATGTTTGTTTCATTTTTGCCTAAACTGAACAAAATATAGCATTTGTAGGTTTCTGTGTCTATCAGTCTAACACTCACATTGTGCTCCAGCGGGATCTACTTTTATGAAACTTCAATAAAATAATTATGTTTGATACCCAATGATACAAGTCATGGATGACACATGTCTTTATTCATAGTATTACAGTATTGGCAATCCGTAGACTTTATGCTACATCAAGTATTAATTATGAAATACATCAATATTGACAACTAGAGGAGGCCCGCAGCTACGCCTGCATACATAATATAGGTAATATTTTTAATTAAACCGTGTTTACTCGATCCCATGGGGATTTCAGGAAATCCCTTCTTAGTGTACCTTTGAGCTCCCAATGGACATACGAGTACATTCCAAATTTCAGTTTGTTGCGCCCAGCAGTTTCACCTGTGCGCGGTTTGTCTGTCCGTCAGCTACAGCACAATTTTATATGTACAGATACATAATAGACATTAATGAGATGGTTCAAGTGCCCATGTCTAACCTAAACACGTACCTATACTATTTTTAATTTTTCGACGTCCGTACAAAGCGATCACGTTAGCTTATTTGAATTGAATGTGGAAAAACATTGACTGCACGATGTGTGGGTGTGTCGACTGTTGGTCCAAATTTGAATGTTTGTATTTGATGAACTGGCTGACTTAGAATAATTAGAAGCAGGACAAGCATGACTTTCAAACTCTGATTGGAGACAATCCTCGTTATTTAAATTATTCAACCTGACGTGTCCATGCCTTGCATTGATTTTAGAAAACGATGGTTTGCTTTTAATTATATTTGTTTATTATGTAAGTTGTTTATTAGACATGCCAACTTGCTTTAGACAACAGGGTACAATGTGGTTAGACAAACATAAGATGCATGCCTTCGTCTGCACCTGTTTTAAAAGGCATGTTTCGTTCATGCATGATCGTTGCAGAATATGGAAGTCTACCTTCGACAAAAACTTTTAGTTAAAAAGCTCACCAATGTTTAAAACTTATTGGTGTAGAAATCTATGAGTGCTTCTTAGATGATTCTATTTTACCCAACGAACTTAGACACGAAAACAGTATTAGTTTAAATCTTATAAAATATTATTTTAATCCGTCATCTTTTTTAAAGCAATTCGCTGAATCATAAAATAAGCAAAAAGATTTCGTGTCAGACCTGACATTGTTATTGTTTCAACATTAAAAATTAATATAAATCATTGGAGGTGGGGTGCGGCGTGTAGTGGAGTACACTCGAGTCAATCGTAACTCGTTAGCTAGGCTCTGGCTGGAACTGCTTAAGAATCGAAGTATCTCTTGAGCGTTAACGCTGTGTCATTCCCTGCGCCCGCGCCCATCGGAACAGAACCGCCTTCAAATAGACATACTTGGAATTTTTATACCAAATGTGGACAGCAATTAAACTTAACAGCACAATTATTGCTAAAACTTATTTATTAATAACCGTTCTCGACGGAGGAAATGTTCATCTAACGGCTATAAAAAAATGAAATTTAAGAAATACTGTTACAACATTTCATTTCGAGAATTTATTTATTGTCATTATTTTATAACTAAGCGTAAAATATAAAAATAATTATATTTTATAATGATTAGAGATTAAGAAAGTCGCAGTAATGTTATTTATATAGTTGTGTGTCCGTCTCCGCGTGTTTTTATGTGCGGCTAGAGGAGTACGAACGATTGAGTGGCTATGGTTGGCGTGTGGGCCGTGGAGGACTATTGAGGATTTTCTCTTTTTTTGTGCGTACGCGCGTCGTGGCACGGCCGCGCCCGCGCCGCGCCGCCGCCCCGCCATTGTCCACCTTACACTAAAATAGCCCGCATTGCCTGCCACAGCGAAACGTTGGAAATGCATAACGCATGAGTTATGGAATTTGTGCAAGTAAACTTAAATGATTTATTGGGACTATATCGCGTATTTAGCAATAATTGAGTTTGCACAAGTATTTCTGAACCGCTTTTATTTTATAGGTGAAAATAGTACCTATGTACATTGCATCAATTAAGGCAGTAGTAACATTGTAATTTACAGTTAATATACAATCGAACTTATGTAAATTGTATATATTTACTCGGTGATAATTTAATAGCTATCAAGATTTTCATTTCAAATTGTATAAATTGGTGCTAATATTCAAAACACTTTGTTTGATACCCTAAACCAATGCCTAGAACTTGTTTACTTTATGGAAGCTGAAAGCCAGTGTCTGGTGTTGGTATTGTTATGTAAATGTATCAGACTGGCCGGGGATTTGCTAATCCTATCTTGTATTGATAATTTTCTAGTAGGTATTCCTAGGCTGTTCAACCAACAAACCTAGATAATTATGATGGTGGTACAGAAGAATGGCAATATCGTTCAAACTCTTGAACTATTGGATGTCTGCTCTTTCCATAAATACTTGTGGCTGGGAGCGACTGACGAAGCCCGACTAAAAATTATTCTTAATCAGGACCTCGTCAGTCGTTCCCAACTCATGATATGACTGACCTAGTTTACACATATCTGAATGTTTTATTATATTTGTTTGTAAAACTATATGCCTTATTTATGTTTTGACCCGATATTACTAGTAACAGCTCAGGCAAATTGAATGTAACGTAGAAGATTAACAAACTATGAAAATATAAAATATTAATATTTTAATAATAAGAATATCTTAAGCAAAACACGTTTAAGTATTAGTATGCCTTTAATATGTTATTGTACGGAACTCTATTTATAGTTAACTTCGAACTTTTACTTCCAAAGCTGCTAATCTTTAATTTGAGCGTAAATTTAAAAAAAGAAACGAATACAAGTAATGAGTTGTATATAAAGATCTTAGCTAAACTTTGAAGAATAAGTATTGGATAAACAGTTTAAATAATCCTATCAGTGTCAATTCATAAACAGTGTAAGTAATAAAAAAAATGCAATCAACTTATTTGCTACTTAACAACTAGACACTGTAAATGTATCTTATTATTTCTAACAAATCTATACCAGGTAAACTGCGGCTCTAATTCTCTATAGAACTGCCATAATTTTCATGACACAATCAACATAACAAATAATAGTGTCGTATTTCTCTGTTGTCTACGCTTAAAAGGACACGCTAATGCGTCGTATGTCGTAGGGAGTGTAAAAATCGCGAGAACTTGCAAGCGGAGATACCAACTATCTGAACGATTACTCAGAGGAACGCAGGACAAATAAAAGCGCACCCTTATCTTATGTTTAGCTGTTGTCGTAAACTTTGCATAGTGTACTTTATGTCACACAGGGCTGACGGCTAATTTAGAATTTAATTATACGACGCTACAATTGAGAACCCTGCACTTGCAATAAGTCTATATGAAATCATTACTTGAAAGAACTGGCCATTAAACTAGAAAGTTATAGATGCAAATAACTTCGTAACCAGTAACCTAATGAATATACAGCTATTGCTCTGTGTACTTGTAATTCGGTGCACCCGTTGCACTTTATTAACTTGAGTTTATACGAAGCTAAAGTGTTTCGGATAATGACATACAGGGACTAACAAGAGTATGAGAAACAGGGTTCGAAAATATCCGATATTTATTATAAATATCGGATATTTACGATATATATCGGATATATTTCAAGTTTGATATGTATCAATTTTGTATGAAAGTCATATTATTATTTCATTGTATTATTTATGAATACTATTTGCATGTTTGCACTTTGTCAATTATTTTCTTTGTAACAAACAAATAATAAAATAATCAATAAACACAAAAATTTACTAACTTTTTCATAACGATTTTTTTCTGACACCACTGACGGACTGACGCCATTAATACCGGCAGAAGTGTTGCCATTTTTAGATTAGAACTTACCATTAGGGAGCATGTTTTAACTCTACTCCCATGCCATCTAAATTTGGGAAGTAGAAATACAGTAACAAACGCAAAAATAATATTCTTTTTAAATCATTTTTGTATTGCAATTTATCACAAAACACATTTGATATATATCGTCGAATCGAGGTTGATATATATCGGATATATATCTTGATATATATCCTCGAACCCTGATGAGAAATAAGTACACGAGTTTATTTCTTCGGAGAAGTGTTTTAAAAGCTAGCGGTCACTCTAAGCCAGTCATTTTGTGAGTTCTGTGCCTAAAGTGTTAGGCTGAAATCCGTGTTTATTGTCCTTCTGAATTTCAAGACCATTTTTGTCACGAAAGCAATAAAGATATCATATTGGTATTTTTAAGTTACTTAAGACCATAGTCTCATGGTACCGTACATTTATTCAAATCAAGTTTATACGTTAATGCAATAAAATTATTTATAATTTTAACCTAATTGCAATCCATACCTACAAGTCAGATTTTAGGCGAACCTCTTCAATTCACCTAATCATAATATTTGATTAGAAGCAACATCTTATAGCACAGGTACCTAACTACACTAAAAAATACAAACAACACCAAATTAAGGATATACCTATTACATGAAAGGCGCACTTGCCCAGCTATTTTATGAAAATATTGGCATAGGTACTTGCTTTTTACCTTGTCGTCTTATCTACTTAATTATTTGTGATTTATGATTGTAATTCAATTTAGTTGACTGATAGCCAACATTATCTTCATAATTTAATGTTTAACTAAACAATAATACATTACACTAAACAAGTTCAATTAACAAATAATCAAATATTATTCACTGAGGTTTTGCTTCATTAAAACGCTCAAAAACGTAGTTGGAAAAAAGGGGAGGCTAAAAACTGTGAACAAAAACTCAATAAGGTTTAATTTATCTTTAATCATTATTAATAGGAGTTTTTGCGTGTGAGAATGTGTATAAATTGTTGAGTGCAATGCGTCTGTCACAACACGAGCGGGTCGGGGGAAGCGGCCGCGCGGCGAGGCGGCGGCCGGCCAGCAGGCTAGTACCAGCCTGCCGCTGCCGCTGCACCTAGCTGTTCCCAGCCGATTAATGTACTCGTACGCTCTTACATCTACCGTGCATTACTGCCTACAATATCGTTATTCAAATACGGTTACCTAAATTAAAACTTAATTAATAGCACGCAAGTAATTACCCTACTACAACATGCTCTAACAGAGCTGTGGAGAAATTTAAACTATGCATGTTGGTGAGGCTCGATAAAATCAATTTTGTACTTTACTGTCGGATGTCATAATAAATACTACTATAAAGCTTTTCATTTCCAGCTTTATTCTGATCTAACTACGCGCACCACCGTTTAACCAAAAACGAGTCTTACCCACTTTTATTTTAGTCTAAGGTTGAGTCAGCGAACGTTTTAATATGATGTTACTACCTTTCTCATGTTTCGTGGACAGTATTTATTTTTGTATGAGTCCAAATTCTTGTTAGAATCGAGTGGCGAGAGCAAACTGGTTTTGAATTGTATCTGGTATAAATATGTAGATAGTGACGCCCCCGGTGATCACTAGTTGTTATGAAGTATTTTAAATATTGCTCGCATCACAAATAATATGATATTTTGTATCTCTATCAGGGCACAGAATGTTTATTTTGATCCGCTCTTTTAATTTATCGCGTATCAAGTTCACGAAACGATACTCCAACTTACTCAAACCGACACTCGCCTTATACGCGTTCGTTTGATGAACTGATAACAATTATAACTTTTTCTGTAAGTATAAATAGGCCCGGCTCAGAACTGGTATTAAACATTAAGTTTCAAAAGAAAACGTTTATCTTAATACTTGAATATAAATAGAATATAAAACGTATAGGTTTCTAAGTATCTACATACCTTATAGGTGTTGCTTTAAATATACATTCATTTACTAGACAAGTCTTGCTAATAAACACATAACTTCGCGTCCTAACACTCGTTTATTTGCAGCCAGCATTGTACCTAATTACTTCGAGTAAATGACTAATAACAGCAGTTTTATAAATGATTAACTCAATTAATAAGATCAGAATAATATGTGTGTTGTTTTGTACATGTCGCGGACATGTCGGTAGATTATTATAGTTATAAGTACACGCTGTATATGTCGCTAGTCCTCCGATCAGTATTCAGGGCTCATGAGGCAGTGAGAAGGAATTAAGAGCGACATGATGTGATCCGACAGAGAACAATAGAGACGGCGGCCTACAAAAAGCAGCATGCGAGCACAAATACAGAGCGCAGCGTACCTGTGCTCGCGACCGACGTCGGGGTATTAATTAGTAGCTATAGGGTGACAACATCACCCAAAAAATCGGGAAGCAAACGCTTTATGGCAGCTGTGCAAGAATCTCTTATTCGAAAAATACTCTCTGGCGGAGACCAAGCTTTATTTTTATGAGACTTTCACGTTTCACGATTTGGATAGGTATTGTTTTAATTGAATACCACTTTTTACCATCGGGTTCGTTGTCCGAAAAATTAGTCGTAATCATGGTTCTCCTAATTAACGAAAAAGTGTCGCCATATCGAGGCGCCAGAAAAGGATGCCCGAATTACTCGTGCATTGGCCGTCGCGAAACTCAAAAAACCGTTTAAAAATCACTCGCTCCGCCCATCGTCCGCCCAGCGACTCCTGAGCACTTATGATTTATCGTTACGAGGACAACCCGCCCCTCGCACTAACTACCCGGCTTCCGTACCGCTAATTATACGTACCCATAGCCCTCTCAAAATCTTAAATCGCATTCTCGCTTCTGTCATCAGGAGCTGGCTCGAGCGCGACGCCTCCGCGCCCGCGTCCGCGCCCGCGACCGCTCTACTCATAATCGAATTCGATGCGGCTTATTCGTCTTAATCGTTTAGCTTCAATTCACGTGCTATATTCGTTTGTTCCTTTTAATCTACACAACTCTAACTTGTATTATTGCCTCAAAATGTAATAAATATAGGGTGATTAGAATTATTATGATCGATAAATTATTACAATGTGTGAAATAGTTAATATAAAGGTCGATGACCCTATGTTGCTCACCTGTTGAAATATACATTTTTATAAATAAGTAGTACGTTTTGTTTTGAAATTTAACAAACCAACCAACAACATCGTAGTGTCATATTAGTTTAATGAATTACATTTAACCATGTAAAATGATAAACAAAAGGAAAACTTATACAATGAATCATGATGTACTTTCATAACGCTCAAGTGCAATCTCGACGGAGCATTTTTATAGATAATAGGTAGACTGGCATCGGCGACGTGCGAACTAAAATAATACACACGTTCTACAGTATTGTTTGCTGATTTAGTAACCGGTCACGCATCAAGGACGTGGATCGAACGTATTCAGAATAATTTGGAAGTGGACACGGCCAGTTCTCACGCTATTGGCATTCTTACGCGGTAGATAAGAGCTATTCATGTGCCTGCGCATATTGTAACAATATATTTATACTTCTTTTCGTTAATCCACTTGGAGAGACGCTTCCAAGTTCATTGCTGCCAGCCCTGATGTTAGCGATCGTTTGCTTGTGTTAGATAAGGTGATTTCCACACGGCACCGAGCATCGCTGCGATTGTGAATACGTTCTTCACGCGGACTGCCGGCTGCCATTATATAATCTCATTAAAATGTAGTTTGCATCTAGCTGTATCGCAGTCATGGCGTCGAGGCATATTAACCAGCAGCAGTTTTTTCAAATAAGCTCCACAACCCATTTCTCCTCGTCCTTCATACTGCGAAATTTCATTTTCGGGAGTGATAAATTAACTCTATAGCAAGCAAAGTACAAAACCGATTTATATTATTGCACGTTAGTAATAGTGATAAGTTATTTAGAATAAAGTGCATAAAACCATTTGAAGCTCTCTTGGAGACCACTAGGCATCCGATAGTGAATAAATATTGTACGTACGCCTGGAGACTACAGATACAAAGTATCGCTACCCATCACGAACTTATGGCTTTTTATCTTCGATGTTTTAGATATAAATTATTACCCGCCGCAACAAGGAGGATATACATCAAGCTGTAATCTGCATATTTCTTATTTTCTCTATATTCTCAAACATGTGTGAGCTCTACAAACCGTAACCTATGGCAGGGTTTTAAACACAACGGATATTATCTTCTTGTTAGTGTGGATGGCTGACCGCTCGTCACGGACAGTCTGTTCCGTGTGAGATTGGCCTAATAGCCGCGTTTAAAGAACTGGTATTACTATAATAACATCATCAGGGTACAAAACGTTTGAGTAAAGATTATATTATTATCTTATAGATGATATACACGATTCAATTATTAGATACGTCATCTTAATAAAGATATTTTATCTAGCAGAATTCTCTTATATGTCTCAAACTGCGCATACTAAGAAGCAAATCATAAAAAGTATAAATCGCTGACATATTGAATATTTAAAAGGCATTTATTTAGTGTGATACATTAGGCGTTTAATAAAAACAATTTAGTCTAAATATCAAAATGATGGAGTGAGGGCTAAGGCAGCAAGTGTTCATCAAATATGTAAGTATATGTAACAATTATTCAAGAACACACCGACGCAGCGGGTAGGTGCCCACGGTGGGTAAAACTAACCAGAGAATTTGTCCATGACAAATTGGTCGCTTAACCGACGGACAATGTTCTGAATAAATTATCTACAAGCTTAAAAAGCCGTGTTTGTTGCGACCTCACAGTGATCTAACGACCGACGTCTTATGTTCTTGTCTAGATACGATGCATAAAATTAATATATAGACACTACATAATCTAATAAATTGTTCCACTTCATTACAATCTAAAATAGGATTTGTGGAAAACGAGCATCAAATTCGATACGATATCGGTAATAATTGTAATATTATCCTAATGACAGATACTAATGTTTTATTTATTCTTGATATTTCACATTTTGAGACTTTACTTGTATTAAAGATAAAGTTTATAGTATTTCAAATCTGTGTTGATTTAAAAACAATAGCATGTGTTTAGTTTGTCCTCAAGTTATCTATAAGGCCCATCTTCTCTTTAATTATAATTATAACTTGATGTCACATTATTATTTATTCATACAATTTACATAAATGTATACGATTTAAATCAAAGATATTTTTAAAATAATCAATATTTTTCGAAATTCTTATTATTTATTGAATTAAACAAATTAGATGTCTACTTACGGTCCGGTTAGAACCTAAAATAGCACTATTGTATTGATAATTCAAACATTTTTATCTATTCAAGCTCAGTGTGTGACTTTTATAAATAGAGTCTGTCAGGTAAGATTGATTCGCTTCCTAAATTCTTTCCTGTACAATCCGATATCAGATTCATAAAACAACTAACGTTCACATTCAACATAAATATGTTCACCGGTTAAATTTCTCGTAACCACAGGTGTTATGTGAGGCCGTTATAATGTTGACTATGTTAATTAATTATGGTTTTAACTCACTATTCAAGCTTCATTCATCAGATCTAAATAATAAAGTTAATATTTAAAATAAACACGTTCTTGTGCCCAGTGACGTAAGCGCACTCAAAACCTGATCCTAGGTTCTGGAGGTGGTTGGTTGTGGAGTGCTATTGAACATTTATTTTAGAAAATTCTTAGCATCGGTACTTGTTCTAGCAAAATATTTCTATGTTTCTACCAAAAGCCTGGCTTTCAGAGAGATTCCTATAAAAGAGAGATCTCTCATTATAATTATTAGTAACTTCACATACCTACCTACAGATTATTAAGAATTAGTTATTTCAAAATATTTTTGGATAATAAACTTAGCCCCCAATAAAACCAATAAAAAGTTTAAACAGGTCAGAGACTATTAAAATTTGTTCACGTTATCGCGCTACTTAAATAAATAATTCATCAACTTATTAAATAAATGAATATATCAGCTTTTAGTGGCAACACATAAAGTAGCAATGAGTTATCTAAAGCTAGATAGGAAATGGTATGGGAATCAATATAAATAAATCGCCCAATAGAATTGCCGGAGGAACACGTCTTGCACGACATCAGATACTATAACTCAGCACGCAACATATCAATTAAAGGGTGTATTAAACATCCTCATCTCCATACACAGAGTGTGATTTAAATGCGTGTACTCCATACAATTTTATTTATTAACTTGTAACTCGCTAAAGCCGCGACACCGCAATTGTGTCAAGCAAGACTTAGTGTTAGATATTATTTTAACATTGTAATAACAAGATATCATTATGAACATTACATGGCTTGATCACTGATATTATCAACATTAGCTTCGGTTAGTCTATGTGTTGTGTTTGTTTTAACACGCACGTTAGCTTTCTACGCTACTACTTACACTCGGCTTCATTCGGCAGAAACACATACAGTAGACACAAAACAAAAAAAAAACTTCGTACGTCCATTTCAGATTATAGAGTTTGAATTATTTATGCTACCGTAGTACATTTTATAAATGATATTGACTTGTTATTTATTATGAAATGTTTCTAAAAGTATTTTTGTTTAAGTTCCTTAGTCTAAATACCTAAAAATCTTTGAAGCAAATAGAAAAATTTATTCGATGTATTATTTACATCGTATTTACGGACACTCTTAATTATCCCACGTCGAACATCTCAGTGGTGCAGCGTATAGGCGAGACAGAGAGAATATTGCTTTAATCACCGCCGTGAACGGGTGGGTGCTGTCAATTCACTTGATAGAAATATAATCCTTCTCTGAAACCTTCCTTTTGTCAGGCCAGGTGAGGTTATTATTTCTCGGATAAGCTGCTAGTTTAAAATACTACTATTGTCAGAATTTTTTATATCTACATCTAAAACTTGTAAGAATGTTTCTGTAGTTTGTCCACTTTTCACCCGTTAAACGGTTTCAAACATCAGATAATCTTGTGCATAGAGATGTTTGACAACGTCTTGCAACGGAAACAACATAAAAACAGTTTTGGAACAGTATTCTTTCTAGATTACACCTCAATATAATTATTCCAAATAATAATTTAATCCACACTCTCCTCCGCAGGAATTATGTATAAGACGTGCCTCCTCCTTGTGTGGTTTGTCCTCAATGCTGAGGATCGTGACCTCGACGAATTACTTTCTCCTGGACTATCTTTCGCCATCTTGTCCTATCTTCGGCGGCGTGGATGGCGTCGCAGACTGAGCTGTTCAATATGGAGCTGATTTGGTCTGACCAGCGAGTTGGACTTCTGCCTCTGGGTCTTTGCCCATTTATTTTGCCAGTAAGCAGCAGTTTTACCAGGTTATCCCCTCTTTATCTCGCCACTTGTCCAAAATATTCGAAGCATCTTCTTAGGCATATGGTGGAAAGCCTCATTGAGATGTTAAGTTCTGCCAGAATGGATGCGTTAGTGCGGTGCTCAGTCCAGTGGATCCCAAGCATTTTTCGCCAACACCACATCTCAAATGCGTCAATATGTAGACGGTCAGCCTTTTTTAGCGTCCAAGTCTCCGCACCATAAAGAAAGATGGAGAAAACGAGGGTAGTGACTAGCTTTTTCTTAGTCTTCCGCGATATGCTCCTGTCGGTCCAGATCTTTTGCAGTTGGGACATAGCACTCTTCGCCATACCATACGAATCCGTCATCTTATGTCTGGATGCGCATGACCCATTGTTTGTGATAACCGAGCCCACGTACGTAAACTCCCCCACAACTTCCAAGTTGAGTGTGCCAGTCATGGTAAGAGATCCGCGTCGGTCTATCACCATAACCTTTGTTTTGCCTCTGTTTATGAGAAGCCCCAGGTTTCTGCTGACTTGTTCCAGTCTTCCCAGTAATATGGACATCTCACTCTCATTGGACGCGAATAGCGTGGTATCGTCAGCGGTGATTTTTACGCCTCCGATCGATATTCCACCCTTCCAATTCTCACAGGCACGTCTCATGATGTATTCCCCGTAGATGTTAAATAGCACGGGCGACAGTATGCACCCTTGTCTGACTCCCTTTATGAATTGGAAGGGCCCGGAGATGGTGTTATCAATTCTGACAACGCCTCTGTTGTCAACGTACAGTGTTTGTAGAAGAGCAGTGAGGTGCTTCGGCACTCCTTGTTCATCGAGTATCACCCATAGGCTCTGCCAATGAACACAGTCAAATGCCTTGCAATGGTCGATGAAGCACATCACGAAGGAGGCACTGAATTCATAGGCTTTTTCAATTATCTGCCTTATGTTGAGAATAGGCTAGTTGACAAAAAAAAATTATAAGTCCGTCTTTTAGATTATTCAAAAATAAGCGATACGTATTTTTTTATTTGTAAATTAAACCAAAAAAGACCAAGATATAGCTCATTAAAGTTACGTATAACGTCACGCCTTGCTGCATTTTTTCGCACTAGCTGACGTCACACGTAACTTTAATGGGCTATATCTTAGTTTTTTTTTATTTAATCGAAAAAAGAAAAAATACGTGTCCAATATTATTTTATAATCTAAAATACGGACTAAATAAAATGAAATAATTTTGACCCTGGAAACTACCCTATTTGTTCACGCGTGCCTTTGCCTTTGACAAATCCAGCTTGTTCTTGAGGGATTTGCCAATCGAGAAAGTGTCTTATGCGGTTTTTAATGATGTGTAGCAGGATCTTACTGCTGTGTGAGATGAGAGCAAGAGTGCGGTAGTTCTCACAAGTTCTAGTGGACCCTATTTTGTGTAGCGGTAGGATGATGACTCAGTCCAGTCCTTTGGCCACTCACCGGTTTGCCAGACACAATTACAAATGTGATGCAGTCCGTCAATGCCCCTGTTACCCAAGGCCTTGATCACTTCAGCTGTTATCTGGTCTGGTCCCGGCGCTTTTCTGCACTTTAGTGATGCGATAGCTGCAGTGACTTCTGATCGCAATATAGATGGTTCTAAATCCAGGTTGTTCCAGTCGATATTAATTGTGTTTGGCATGGACGTGGATGGCTGATCTTCGTATAACTTTTCGCAGTAGGAGCGCCATCGTTCGGCGATCTTTTCCAGGTCGTGGATTGCATTTCCATCCTCATCGTTAATCACCCATGACTTCGACTTGAACTACTGAGTAGACGACGTGCCTAATATACTCGTTAATTTTATCTGTATTGTGTAAACATTATTTATAAAAACCATGTTGTTATTGTTTTAACTTATAATAGCACAAAGTGTTTCAATGCATTTATGGTGATTTTGAATATATCTCGATACAACAAACTTTTCTGATTCTTTATATACCCAGAAATATTAATTGTACAATAATTCAAGTTTAAAATGACTGACGAAATTATATTTCAGATTTATTAAATACTTAGCCGTGCAAACAATAATTACGATTAACAATTAAGGTCATCACAAAAATCAACACTTTAAATGGCTATTACAAACATCGGCGCGAAAACAATTACAGTATAAATTACATAAGGGTGAAGTAAATATTCAACAGTACGGTGGATATATTATGTTGAGAGCCATTGACATTTCCATCAAGGAGAGCAAAGGCTATCTCCATGTATTCGAAGAACCTTACACAAGGCCCTAACGCCGCAAGATATCTCTGTTTTGTCATAAATCGCAACTTTATTTACGATCAATATCTTCACTTGATTTATAACGACAATGCTATTATGTCCTTTCAATACTTATGCATGACCAGCCTTTATCTTATTATGAGATGGAATGCTTCAAAATATTGTAGCTGCTAGCTAGTAGTACCATATCGTACTAAAATTGGTTCCTAAAAATAGAGTAGCTATTTTTTGGTTTGAACGTAGTAGCTACTATTGGAATCTATATCGTTCACCTAATGAATATTATTATTGATAAATAATGTTTGTTAAGGAGATGGTTTGAACAGAGATGTAAGGCAATGTTCGTATACGCCTAACACGGTAGATATGTATATCTGAGGCATTATTTCCACCATTTAGAAAAATATTACATAAACTATTGACGTAAGTAATATTATACGCCCCACAATATACTAATTATGATAATTTCGTTACTTACAACAATGCCTAACAAACCTCTAGCACAAAGAAAGGCAACCCCGGTACAGTAAATATTAGTAATCACACTTTGTTATGCATAACTATGCAAAAAGATAGGTGATACTTTTACTGGTCATGTTGATCTAAAGATGTGATGGAATATACATAATTTTAACACCTATCGCTGTTAAGACAAAGTCCTCAATAATAATTTAATACAATACTTTAATGATTGCTCAGAACAAGATAGAAAACTGCACAATGAATATCAAAAAGATTAATGGCTTACTATCAACACTTAATATGCGTCGATTTCTCTAAACATCCTCAGTATACAATTCAAGTGAAGTACACCGATAATTCAAGCGGTCATCACTTGCAAAGTTCTACAGCAAAAACGATCAAAAGGCCCGCAAATGAAAAAAAAAAGGTTTAAATAAATCGCGATGTAACTGGTAGAACTAGTACAATTTTGAAAAAAAAATGTCTGGTGCCCACCGCGTGCCTGCATATCTACATGCTCACAATAGCTTGTAAATGGATAACTTGATGGATATGTCAAGTGTTAATTTATTATCTTGCTTTAATAGTGCTTCGTGTGCATAGGCACTAATTAAAAATGGCCGATGTTTTCTGGAAACTTAACTGTCTCCGCACAACTCTATCTAGGCAAGTTTTTTATGGCGTGATGGGCAAAGATACCGTTGACCCCCGCGGGCATAAGACCTCCGCGGAATTGGAGGAATGTACGCGAATCCACAACCACTCTTGTTTAATTAAGTGATTCTACACTTTTTCTAACTGCAAATTTATAGCGGCATTTACACGATTATATGTCTAGCTTTTGTATTGCGCGAAAAATGTAATGGTTGTGGCTTTTTCTCCCTAAATGTTTTTACGTTTTTGGCATTAGAAGATTATACGTTGAATTTAAATTGCTTATTTACATCAGAAATAACATATAGATGTCGTAGGCAGACTCCACGATCAGACTTTCATAATAATAATCCCACATACACGTAGACGCGCGTATAGAATTTAAAAATAACTGTTAACGCATAAACAAAACTTAAGTACCTATGTGTCCTATTGACGAGTTTACTAATATCTGAACCTTGCATGTACATTGATAAATTAATTACGTAACAATTCATGCGTCAGGAAAACTCCATAATAAACATATGTATTAGTATGTATCTCCTAGACTGCAAAGGAATCGGAGAAAATTATATACAGTAAACAACATAAAAAAAAAAAAAATCTGGATACATGTCAGAAAATATGCAGTTCCTTTTTTCATTCTCATGAGCCACGTGGTCTCTACCGTCACAGACAATATAATACCCTACCGTAAAGAAGTTCTATCGTAAAGACGTTCAGTGCATTGCCAAATTGTTGTATCTAACCGCGACGCATTGTTTGGAGCGTTTTATTTTCTCAGTGATAGGTCATTGTGAAGTATTCGGTTCATAGTGGGTTAGATAACATAATTATTCAATAATACAGTTACGGCCCACGCGCGGATACCTGCGACCATATAATAAGGTTTACATTTTCATTACGAGCTGTTGAGTCGGGTCGCGGGGTTATCGGCGTCGTTACGCCTGCGATCCTTGTCAATGTCCTCATAAGTACTCGTTGTCTAAAACGGTCTAACATTAGATCATTTCTCAGTCGGCGAGTGAATTAAGCAATGTTTATGAAGCTATTGCGGCAATTCCCATGACTTATCTGCATTGTACAACATGTGAGCACACCGTGAATAACTTTTAGATACAATGTTTTTGTACGATTTGTTCATTATGTAGTTGATACTGATAAGGCATTTTATGTGCCTTTGAACTGTCATTTATACTTTCATTACAAAGGCAGAAGACTATGTTAAACGTGGTAGATATTTAAATTAGAGTCTTTTACTTACGATATTACTGTTAACTGTCATTTTTACCCAACTATAAGCCGTTTATCATTGACTTGAACAGAAAAACCTACAGAATAGACATCGAATAACATCACTCTAAAGAATGGAAAACGATTATTTTTACAAGGAATCTGCTCGGGATTCTGCCTGTCAGGACTGCAGGTTAGCAATACAAGTTTTTAACTAATTTAAAGTTCATTTTACGTGAAATCTCTTATTTGTTCAACGATTGAATTAAGTAAACGTCAATAGCAAGCAATTTTATGGCAATTAATTTTGATTCCGTCATTCACTATGCTTGTAGCCTAGCTAACGAGTTACTGTGCCGTCGTCTTTGTTCCTCGATGTAATTATGTGAAAGCTAGTCACCACAAATATAATTATGTATGTACAGTAACGAAAGGTCAGCACATTTGTCACCTTTCGGCGCTGACTTTCGCTCAATCCTTTCCTAGCGTAATAATCACATTAAAAGCCGATGACGGGTTCGGCAAATTAAAAGTGCTTTTTTGTCCTTTATACTCTATCGACGTCTTAAGCCTCAGCAAATCTGCATAAACAGCAAGCTTAAACAATTTAACAAAATACCTCCTAGACTTAGAAATCTAAGAGTATTTTGTTATATTAAATGTTGTCTTGAGGTTTTGGTCACTAAGTTTAAAGGAAGAAGGTCACTTTTTAAATTTACCATACCAAAGCTTCGACGTAGACTAAGACCATTACTTTTGCAATTATCTTTGCATATTATTAGAGCAATGAATTACATTTTTTACTGCATCTATGGAAGAATAAATTACGTAGAAGGTTCTCTTGACGCATTTGTCTCTAGGCTGCGTTTACGAGGAGTAAACGCATCGTAGAGGTAGGTAGGTGATATTAAAATATAACAATATGCAAAATATTAGCTAAAGGTGCATGTTGCAATGGCGGCACAAATGTATCGCTTCTTTCCTTTTGTTACAAAGTAAATACACAAAAGCCACAGCATATTGCGTGACTCAGAAAATCCTACGACTGATCAAAGCCGCTATTTTGGTTTATCACCATCTTAATGTTTTAAGATAGGCCAATTAGCCGAATAGAGTTTTTGCTACAAAATTTATTGGAATATTTACTTTACTGTATATGATTAACATTCATTAATTATTTACACTAATAAATATATAATTAGAAAATTAATTTTAATTAGCATTTCATTTTATGGCAAATTTTTGCCCTAAGTAAACATTCTTAGCTACAGTAACATCTGATAGGTACTAACACTTGTATCATTTAACATAATATGCGTTTTGGATTTGTAAAGGGAAACATTCTTTTATTTGTAGTGCGGTGCGTTGTATTTTCCAATTTATTTTATTTTAGTGGTCATTAAACATAATTTATGACCACGAAGCCGCTATTAAAAGGCTTAGTGGAAGTTATCTGTAGTTTCGCTTCTACTTGTCATTTTTATTGATCTAAACACACTTACGAGCTGGCCTCAGAGGTAATAAAAGATATTTTTCTCATGCACTGGAATACCGAAGTTGTATAAAACATATAACAGATTAATTACTTACATAACGAGAGAATCTTTGTCTTTATTATTGCAATGTTTACCTGAAATAGAAACAAATATCATCATCATCCTCTTAGCGTTATCCCAGTTTCAATCTGGGGTCCGCTTTCTAGTCTAACCGGATTTGGCTGAATATTAGCTTTTCCACGGAGCGACTGCCTGTCTGACCTCCGCAACCCGAAGGGATAGCGATATTCCATGGTTTAGACTAGTGTCAGTTTATTAGAAGGATCTGACGCCCTGTAACGATTGTCAAAGATCTTCATGACAACCGGGACCGACGGCTTAACGTGCTCTCCGAGGCACGGGACAAGCGATAATTAACAATTTAATACGCACATAACTCCGAAAAGACATTGGTGCGCGCCGTGGATTCGAACCCGATACCCTCTGCATGGCAGTCTGTGGGTATCTCCACTAGGCTATCGCTGCCTTGAAATAGAAATAGAAACAAATATAGAATTTAGAATTTAGGGTGTCACCATAAAAACACATCTGTTAATAAATTAAGCCAAGTAAATGTAACACTATTTCTAGAAACTAAGAATTTTTATAAGAGTTATAAGTGCGAATACTGCGTTGCATTTTTGTTATGCGTTGTACGTGCAGTACCGTGAGTCGCACATTAATGATATTCTTGTAGTCCCTTCCAACTGCTCATTTACAGGCTGCATATACAATTGGAGCTATGCACTGCACAAATAATGGCATTTATTATTTCAAAACACAAGTTTCATACACTTCGCTTTGATCAACATGCTGTCTTTATTAAAATAATAAAAACACACAAATGTAATCTAAGCATATATTTCTATCCTTTAAACTAGTTAAATGATAAAATTAAAGTTTACGTAGAGTTACGTCATAAAAGTAATATAGGAAAGTGTTTCTAGACAACTAAGTGGTCTAAGCGGCAAGTTCATACCAAACCGGTTTTTCTATTAAAATTGTTTCATACAACACAGATTCAATATCTACTGCCTGCCATACACAAATCGAATTGAGCGTGCACAATTACAAATTGTTGTAATTGTCAATACCAAGACAATCAATTGTTTTGTCTAGTAATCGACTGTTACAGATTGAATTTAACAAAACGCAGATTCGATAGACATGCACGTTATGAGTAAACGTTGCAACCCATGCTTTAAGCCAATATTTTGTCTACAAATCTTTTCTATTTCTATATAATCTGATGCAGAATTTCGGGATACAATGTAGCCCAAGTCTGGAACATGCATATACATATTAACATACATGATTATCGTGACTGGCCCTATATCGCGTGGTCATTTAGATCATAAAACAATAGAACAGTTGCAACCGAGAGAATGCATTGCGCAGTTATGCAAATAGGAGGGGTCGCGACCGTAAGCATGAATATTGATACAGCATTGTCGAGATTGCAGATTTTCTCTGCGATAGCCCGGGCCCTTACTCTCTGCCAGCACGATTCCTAAACGAATTAACCTAAACTGATTATCTGACAGCGGTATTAGATCTCACAATAAAATCTATAAAGAGATCACAAAGAAATTTGAGCTAAAAATCCATTCCCTCGCAATAGCGTAATACTTTTAGAATAATAAGAATGGCGCGGAGACTCAGCGAAGTGGTCACGCAGCCACAATGGTCGGGCCGGCTAAGAAATGGCTTCAAAAACGTATATAACTTCGTCAAATGGTCATAAAATGAGACCCGTTTTATGGCGCACCTTTATAGCCGCGAGCTACGTAAGGATGAGCGGCGGATGCCACGCGGACTTGGCCCCAACGTTGGAACAAACATTGATGCCGCGACAAACTGTACCTGCATTTCTTACACCTGAGTAACACGGACATAATAGAATTCCCAGTGCGTGTCTTTGTGTGATAACTATTGTCACGGTGCCAATCCTCAATGGAGCAATACGCGTAACTTTCAACAAAGCGCATCTGACACGTCCCAAATATTCCACTTCCTTTTTCACGTAGGTGCACAAAAACTAGCTGCAAATACAATAATATTAATCTACGCATTCCATTGCTTAGCAAAGAAAGTCCCAAACTTAGAAAATACGATGATAAAATAATCATAATGTTATACATTAATTACAAATATGATCGACGCTAGAGAATTATTGGTATTGTTAAGTATATGTTTAATGGCATTGTTTAATAGCAATATAAATTAGAGACATTCTAATAAATATAAATTGTTTTGATTTAACGCCCGTTGAGGCACTTGAACTCGTAATTATTTATAGTTTAAATGAAGCTATATCGTAAACGTCCCCCTGATTTATCTTTAAGCCGAAGTCATTATGGTAGACTCAAATCGCACTCTACATTTCTTTCGTGTATGTAGATATTTTATGTATATATGAATATGAATATTTTATGTATATAGATATTTTATGTATAATGATTCTTTTGCAAAATATTTATAATTTTACGAGTATTTTAAAATTGATATCTTCTGCCGTCGAGCATCAAACCTGTTTGTTAAGTTTATACATAAACATGGAAGATATTTATTGGGTTGAGGGCATGTTACACTGCCTGACTAACTGATATCAAAAAGATAAGAAAATAAAATATCACATTCTTTATTTTATGCTGCATTAATGTATTGTGAAATTAATAAAATATCGTGTTAAATACGATAAAGTTTCAAATTTTCGCGTCGACTACAAGATTATACAAAACTACATACTTAATTATCATTGTCATCGCACATATCGATTATATACCTATCCAAGGCCTGCTTTTTATGTAAAGAACCATTTATTTTGATAATAATTCCGTTTTTAATTATTTACCTCATTACGAAATAATGAATTGATAAATCATGTGTAGTGCGAGGGCCAAGTTATGCGGAACTCGACCTTAGCTAGAACTCCATTTAAAAGGTAAACGTTAAATTAAAATAAGCTCTACCTGTCTCGGGTAACGGTTTCTACAAACGGTGAGCTCCGTGGTGAAAAAAGGGCCAAGTGCAAGTTGATTCGTTAACATTTATTGTATTTTTTTTTCTTACATCCCAACTTTCTTATGTTAGTCTGTAAGCCGATATTTTAAGTTGATTAGATTGTACCTTTAGATGGTATACATTTTATTGTACAGCTAGTTAATAAGTTCGCAATGATAATATGGTGAAAAGCGTGTTTAGAAACTTTGGGTGTTAAACAATTTTGAGTATAATCCAGAAGATTAGATATATGAAAATCTGAAAATCAAACGCTTCGGCAACCATAGTTTGATACCATAATTAATTAAATTTCTTATTCTTATATGTAAGGATGCCATGGTATAGAATAAGGTGATTCATTTCGCCGTGAACGTATTTTCCTATAGAGCTTAATGTCATTAACCTGAACAGTTTCACAAGGTCATTGTTCAATAGCAAACATCGTTTATTCTTCGCCAGAATTCCAACATTCGCATTAAGCCTAACAAAAACTCCGACCCCTTCACTTAAGTGAATTATTTTATTGAATAGGCTTATTACTAAAGGAATGAGGAGGGCTTATATTTTCTGGTGGCGGTAATTCAAGTTCTCACACTTGTTTTAAAACATCAAACAGGTTTCTGAATGTCTAATTGGTTTTAGTGAGCTATCAATACTAATGAAATAGCGTATGAAAAACTTTTTTCATAAAGTTTCTGATATACTCTATCAATTATGGAATTAATTCTATCGATTTATAGGTTTCATGCAAAAACTATGATTGAATCGGTATTAGTGGTAGATATTATTTTAGAATACCTACCTATTGGTGTAGCGCGTTGGAGTATGACGAGTAAACACAAGTACGAGCGCGGTTCGGTGGTACGAGTCGCGGGTAATTAATTTAAATAACCAAGAGGCTATAATTGACAAACAGAGCAACAAGCCGCCGGTACATTTCTGTAAACATTTCCAAACCAATTGAACAGTGGATTTACTCACAGCCGGTGGATCGTGAATAACTATGTAACAGATAATTACGGGTTACGCGCCAACCAAATTAAATATTTTTAACGGCCTGTTTCCTCAGAATAGTGATGTATCAGTGCAGTGTATTTTTTTAAAGAGTACGATGTCATCTCAAGCCTGCCCATTATTAACATTTTACTTCCGCATGGTCACTAACGTAATTTGTATATTTTACTGTCAAAAAACTTTTTGATGCAGTCTGTCTTTGTTGTACGAATGTCGGCAGTATATCTTGCCTAATTCTAGGTTAGAAATTTGAATACACGTTAATATATTATTCAACAAAGACAAAAGACATTCCCACCTGTCTAAATCGCTAAATTATTACGTTACTCTAATCGATAAATCTACCTCATTTGACAATCAAGAGATAGATGTTATCATTTAAATGTTAATGTGAACCTTATTTGTAAAATCTAAACTAAATAATAAATTGCATGCATGACTTGAAGTATCGATATAATAAATTATTCTAAACGTTATCGATGAATCGCAGCCCTAATAACAAAATGGCGTTTAGCTGCCGTTCGGGGCGCTTGCGCATCGACGATCGACTCACGCGCCCACTACAATTATCGGATGAAATGTAGTCACTGCTATAGTCTATTGTCTTGCCTTTCTAGATATATGGACTCTACACTCGACTCTCCCATCACATTCAAATTGGTACCTACTATTATTATTTAGATATATTTTTTATAAGTTGTGTATGAGTTTATTTTTACTATAACTGGTTCTAAATGCCTCTTATAGTAGCGCCATAAACTATTTAATCTTATTTTCAACTCTCTTTAATAAAGATTTAGTAGCGACCAATGTTGAGTACTTTCTACTATTCCTCTCTATGTTTCTCTGTGTTGCGTTCAGTCACGTACTTATTGAAGATTATTTTTACTACATAAGATATAATTAATAGCTTCACATTAAAGATTAATTCATATTTAATGCTTGCTTCCCATGCAAGATATTAAATCTAAGCACATTCATAATCTTATTTTACTTTTTCTAGATCAAGAACTAGTTAACTCCATTTACTAAAGTATAACAAACTCATAATTCAAACAAGCGTTGGTTTTCATATTCCAAAATGAGAGCTTTTGTACTGAGTAAGATATTATAGTGATGTGTTAATTTTGTGTGGGAAATATAAAAATGGTGTAACAAAACGTGATTATTCAACATTACCATTTCTTTTGTGAGACTATTTCTCAGAATTTTAAATACCATAGACACCTTTTCTATTATATACATATTTCTTTTACTTGTTATTAATAAGGCTTCTGGCGTTGTGAGCTCAAATCAGATTCGGAGCAAACATTTGTGCATTCAAGATCAAAGTCACTGTCAGTGCAGTGTAGTGACAAGGTGACTATGTTAACCACTGCGTTATACGCGCGGTTAAACAAATAATATAGTATTAATATCACCTTGTCATTAACGAGCACATAAAGATATCAGAACGATATTGTACCTAATTGATAAGGATAACTCAAAAGCGGTTATGGATAAATTAAAAACGAATCGTATTTACAGCCAACCAAAGGAGAAACGGAATAAAAGCAATGTTTTAACCTTCTGATTAATGTTGTGAGTTATGTTTCTTTGAACTTTATAATCAAAAGAAAATCGATGGACAAAGTATTTTCGTAAGCCGAATGGGTTCGACCGAACTTCGTCCGAAGGAAGAACGTCTAGGTTCCATTTTCTCAACAGATCAGAAACATCTTGAAGGGTACATGTTGCTAAATGTCCACTTAACTTAATGTAAATAAATTAAGCAAGATTTATTAATTGAATAAAATATTATTTATATCCGCCTGCCTCTTAGGAAAACCAGAAGTAAGGAATAATTCTCCTATAAATGGAATGTAAATATCAGTGTTTAGTTTTAAAAGGTTAGAATGTGTCACAAGTAATAATGTGTGTGAAAGCTAGTTAAGACATAAACATATTAAAGTACATTTCTGAATAAACATTACATTCGTTTGAAAATAAATACCGTGATATAAAATCAAAGACGCTCTACGTGCGGCTGAATTAATCGGCGGTTTGTGTGTCAACGGAATCACTGTACCTACAAATCGCTGATATTTAAACCGAAAGCTTGTATCTTAGATAACATTCAGCGACGCGATCTAAACGGTTTATACACTGTATACGATAAATTGACACTATGCCCCGTGAAGTGTAAAATATATAAACATTTTACATAAAAAGTATCATTATCTATATTTATTGTTGGATACGAAAAGTTAACGTAATGTGTGAAAATATATACGTGAATAAAGTAACGGTGCTAAAGCTATGCGTGGGCGTAAGATTCTTAACATTTCACTAGCTCCATTTGCATTTTACAACTTTTATCGATGTACTAAACGAGATTCTGCCGCGGATGGCGAGAATCAGTGCGTCTTCCATATTGCTTACATTTTATCTTGTGTCCCGGGGCGTTCGAAAGGATTAGTCTCTGTACTCACACGTGAGAATTTAATTACATGAATAATTGTACCTCTTCTATGTTTTACCTGTTTTTTATTTTCAATTTCAGTCATAACAACGTTTTATAATTGTGTTTAGAGCTCACAAATCGATGGCCACATCTGCATGAATAGTATTTGATGAATAGTATAAATATCAAAGACGATTCTTGCAATACTAAACTTCATAAAACTGAAAGAATGAACACGGATAAAGAATACAGAGATATTTTGATAGACAGGAAAAAATCTACTCCATTTACTTGTTCTTTATTTCTAAATGTCTTGGTCAAAAAGTTTGTTTTATAGACTCATGCCTGTATCTCCTAAGGGGTAGGCAGAGGTGTAATATCACACCCACATTTCACCATGAATTTTTTTTAGGTCCCACGTAATAGGGAGCGAACCTACTGCCGTTACCGGGCACATCACCAGACTCCGTGCTGCTACTGAGAATTCGGGAAAACTCAGTAACACTTTTGCCCGACCCGGGAATCGAACCCGGGACCTCCGATCAGCAGTCGCACACGCTATCCACTGGATTCGGCAGTCACAGCTCAAAAAGTATTTTATATAATCTGAATAATATATTCATTATTAAAGACAGTATAGGGCAGACAGATTTAATCACGGTTATCTAACTGTAAAACGTGAATATGGATATAAATCTTACCATGACTATAAAACGACAACAATCAATAATGAGCCAAAGTAGGGCCGCTAAGAACCACGCGGTATATATAAACATGCCAAAACACGACGCACACTAAAAAGGAAAAGAATAACAAGGAGAATGCACGCTTAAATATAACACGATATGTCAAAACGGCGGTCTTAATTGTAATTTAGTAGGTAATACATGCGAACGAGATATCAAGATCAGCAGACTACGCTCATTTCATCCTTCCCAAAATTTATTTGACTTATGCGATGCGAGGGCTGCACACCGTGGCACATACAATAACGCACTAAATCATATCACAACGTAATGCGACGGAGGTGTGTCGGGAACGGAATTAAAATGCAATAATATCCCGGCCTTTCTGTAATTCTGGCCTGTCTCAGATCGCTGAAGATTATCGTAAAGTATTTATTTATCCAACGTTCCCTCGGGAGGTTAGATACCATCAGGAAATCAATTTTGCAATGAAACGTCGCGGAGGCGTAAGGTTTGTGCCCTTTAAGTTACAGGTGCCGGAGTAATGTCGATTTAAAAGCTATTGGCCTTCCAAATGGTGCTCAAACGAAATAAGATCTTTACGGTTCGTGCACGGGTGACAGTGCAAGCCGACAGCATCGGTAACGACGTAGCGCGCTAACACCTCTGCCAGATTTACCATTTGAAATATTAATGGTTTTTATTTATAACGTTTTATAGACATTTTAAGTACTGCCTACATGGTTCAAATTATATTGCTAGTACACAAAACACCTGCAGGCAGGAAGGCAACTATAATTCTACAATAAATCTTTCGAATCTTAAATCTCGTTATACATTTAATCGATACGCCTGTGCAATACACACATAAACACTCTATAATTTTTTAACATTCAGATTAAAATTCCATGCATTCGGTTAAGGTAATTTGAATGATCAATAGACATAAATTACTCAGTTGTAGTTATTTTAAGGATACGTGTGTATTAACAGTTTATATTGACGTCGTAATAAATTAATTAATTTTACATAATTAGATCATAGATAAAGATGACAGGTCTTGTACTGAGAAGCAGGTGCGTTTACGTAACGACGCCAAGCCCTCGAACACTCAAGATATAAACATAATAAAGACGACAGCTACACGGCCGCTTCAGCTAAACTCCCATCACGCCTCCGCCAATGATACACAAATCATAATAAACTTCATACAAGTTCAAACTTATGAACTACATACACACAAGCATCTCATAAGTATCCCCACATAAACACCGATGTGTGACGTAGAGAGCAACAGAACCACTAGGAACCGGTTCAACTTCACATGAATGCACACACATAAACTGTCCAATTAAGCAAGGCCTATGACAGCCCGATCAGTGTCCCCGTGCGGCTCCCAGCCGAGGGATGCACGGGGGGCAGGGCAGATCACGCATCAATGGCCGTTATAGTCAACAGCGATAAGAAAGCGGACTCAACCGATGGACTGTCAAGAAACAATCTATATTGTGATTACGGACAGATATTGAAAAATTATTGCGAAAATAGATGCTGATGAAGCTTTACTTTCTTATTTCATACAAATACTTACTTTACATTAACTAAATATCACATTTCACTTAAGTCCTAAGGTTTTAACCGTCTTTAAATCGTGCCTGTCTGTTTGTACTGGATTCCCTCATTGTAATAACTATTCATGTGTAGATTAATTAGTAACAAGAAGGCTCATTGATCATTAAATAAAAAAGGTTTTGTTATAATCTTAATATTTAAGAAAGTTTATTTCCCTTTACTGTTATCATAAGCTGGAATTTCGTAATCCGCAACCGTAATATGAAACTTTAATTTTCTAACTCATTACTGAATCGTTTCCAAACAAGTATTGGTCCATAAATTTGACAAATTAAGCACATTTGGAAGAAGATATTTGACTTTAAAAAAGTCAAAAGCAATTTATCAATGTTAAGTGTTAGAGTTTTAATAAAACGAAAAATATGTTTGTCATGTATAGATATGTAGTAGCCCAGCTAAAACTTGTACTAAAATTTGTTTTTAAGTTATTTACATAAAACATGCTACACGTCAATATATGAATAATTTATGACAACTGTAAATATTACACAGGCAATCTTAAGAAATACACCAAAATTGGATTTTATCCAATTTTTATATATAGCTTTTCTCTAGCTTGTACAGTAGTCGGTACAAACTAGAGAAAAGCTTCGGGTGTGTCATTCTCATAACGCTAGCGAGATAAAAGCAAAAGAATTCTAGAAAGTAACCAATTTTAATTAACCTAGAAACAAATAAAAAGCATAAATATAAATATGAGCTTTTTTGTTTTTACAATTTCAGTTATAGCAGGAAAGCGGAACAGCAAAGATATAGATTAGACATCATTAGCCATAAACATATGCATATAGCGAACTTACCGCAATAAAAACTTATAACTAAAAATAATTCTATGAGAAGGTATGAGAGCTTTCCTATCTGATGTTGAGCGAAATTTAGTGCCAGGAGTTAACACGGAACCATAACTGTCTTGATCCTTTTATAGAACAAGGCATCGTGTTTTCATAAGCGCTGGTACGTAATCTAGGTCTCGTAATTAAGTAAGCAGGTAGGTACCTCGCGTATACACTAGATGTAGCGCGATCTCTCTTCGCGACTGGATTGGTGACGATAAGCGATTTTCTATTTCTAACGCCGAGAAAAACTTACCCGTCACGACAACCGCGCCAGATACCTTCATAATTCAATGCTAAAAGCGTGTTTTATATGTTTGTAAGCAAATGTAATAAATTATGCCTGTGGAAGATAATATTATGGTTTATAAAAGATTTTTATAATAGTAGATTTTGGTTCCCTCGGCTTGTTATGTTATGACTTATGATCGATGGACAGCGAGTAGAGCAAGTGAATGAGTTTGTATATTTAGGTACGCTGTTTACAAGAGATGGTAAGAATGTAGAAGATATTGAAAGAAGAGTTAATGCAGGTAATAGAGTGAATGGAGCTCTGAAGGCGTTTATGAATAGCCAAAACGTGTCCAAAAAGGCACGTTTGGCTGTGCATAGAGGGGTGTTAGTACCTACTTGGTACCTAGTTGGGTATGGCAGAAGAGTCATGAAAGCAGAATAAATGCTGTAGAAATGAGAGCACTGAGAAGTATGTGTGGTGTTTCTTTGACTGACAGAGTAAAGAATTGTGTAATAAGAGAGTGTTGTGGGGTAAAAGAAGATGTAGTGACAAGCATCGAGAAAGGTATGCTAAGATGGTTTGGGCACGTGGAGAGGATGGATGACGAAAGACTGACCAAGCAGATATATAAGGCAAGTGTGGAAGGGACAGGACGAAGGGGAAGACCTAGGCGGACGTTCTCTGACCAGATTGGAGACATCCTAAAAACAGGACAGGTTAGAAGTACCCTGAACAGAAGAGCATGCATGAGGAATCTGATGGGAGTGAATGAAGCAAGAGAGATATGTCAGGATCGTTGCAAATGACGTTCCGTAGTCTCTGCATACCCCTCCGGGAAACAGGCGTGAGTCTATGTATGTTTGTATGTAGATTTTGGTTCTACTGTCTACAGACAATGTGTTATGTGTCTTTTTCTCCGTCTATTTTTCAGTGTCACTTTCTACGTCAAGCAAAGCTATCATGAACAGCGAATATAAAGATACTTCTTATAGCTGAAGTAATACAACTTGAAGACAACGCACAACTTAAGGTTCAATCTCATTCTATAAAATCTTTTTGCAATTTTATGCAATCTCAATAAATCACTAATCTACGAGCGTCTAGACGAACATTCTAGCATTTTTTATTTAATATATCAAGTTACTAAGAACATCGAAGTTCTTTAACGGCCATTTTCAATATTCGAACTATAGAAAGATCTACAGATCTTTCTAGTAGATATTAGATTGGTGTTTGACATATTTTGTATGGAGCTTATGTCAAAAACTGTAAAAAACGAATCTAAATTCTACAGATCTATCTATATTTCGAATATTGAATTCCGTAGTTAGGCAATCAATATAGGATACTAAAAATAAAATACTGATTCAATTTGTCGGCTCTAAGCTTATACGGGGTGTCACAAGACCCACCACCAAGCCGAAGACTACTCGTTTTGGACATCATGCTAAGTCATACTGAGCAAAAATAATACCTGGGAAACGATTTTTTTTTCAAGTAGACTCATTTTTTAAGCTACAATTAAAAGTGCACGCGAGCAATGCTCGAAATACTTACTGATTTGGGGTGCATAGCCCATCCATAGAACAAGTTGGCGGGGTAAAAGCATCGATTTTGTACCTAATTAGAAAAGTTGTATAGTGACTCAATATCTCCTGAACCAGTAATTTCCCGGGTATGGTGTCGATGTAAAAAATGTTCGTAATCATTGGTACTTACCACAAAGGATTTCAGATTTCGTTAAGGGTCCTTTTAACCCTGTATGTATTATTCTTCTGTACTTGTGTTTGCCACTGAACTCCTCCTAAGCGGTTTGACCAAGACCGAATGTAATGTTGTGTGTGTATTTGAATGGGACCTTGGGTGATTGAAATGCACCATCGAAAGCGGTAGGTGGCGCTTTTGTAAAGTTGCAGAAAGTATGGCGGGAAAATCCTTGAGAGACAGTTGATACATAAAATATACATATTAGCATAAACATTTAAGTTGTGATCTGAACGCGTTATTTTAATGAAACATAAATAATGAAATTCTATTTCTTTACATAGCCCAAATGATGATGTTTCAATTAGTACAGTTGAGAGGCGAGGCTGGCGGAGGTGTCAGCGCTGACAGGAAACCGTTACGATAAACCAATCATTTCTGTCAGCCACCACAATAATTCTTGTATTTTATTGTTTTAACAAAAACCTGTCGAACTTCTTAATTGTTGTTACTAAGTTTCACGATAAAATACTTCGTTCCTAAATCGACGTGGAATATTTTATTTTGTATAATTTTGCATACCTAGTTGTTGCTATTATAATAATGTCTAAATTGCTATATTGAAATTCCGAAACGTATTTTGCTTTCTTGGAGAATTTTACAAGTATTTTTATTAACCACATGGTATTTATATACTCGAAAACTCAATGTACCAAATGTCAATGTGTAGATTTAACGATTTCTTAGATTCTGAGTTACACCATTTTCAGTGAGGTAGCCTCTATAATGTACGCAAACTGTTTATAAGGAATAAACAAGAGATGATCGCATTTCAGCGCTTATGTTTAATTATGATTAAAAAGTAATAGAATAACAATTTTAAAACTTTGTTATAACCCACAAACTTAGTATGTGGTCAGGCAAAGACTATATATTATTTAAATTTATATTCTGTGTACACTGCAGACAAAGTTCTACGGAGTAATAAAGTTAGGTTCTATATGGACTGTAAGTAAAAAAGGGTTGAATGTGTGGCCTCACATAAAAAAGCTATTTATTTTGTGTTGAAGTCTCAGTACATATGTAGTAAGTACATTCAACGGAACGTGTATATATTTCAGCAGTATGTTGTTATGTAACATTTAATGCTTGATAGTTACCTTCAATTCAATTCACCATTATCGAATCAAAGCTCTCAGCTGACGTGTTCTCAGCTGCCTTTACGGGCTTTTTCGTTCAGATTGCAGAATTAAGCAACTGGGTTTACGAGTAATTTGATACCAAACTAAAGTTAGTTTAAGCCTCGCACGATTTCTCTGATTTACGCAACTTACTCAAATGGTACAGCGTAGGATTTCACTTAGGATACAGCGATTCAAGCCAAGTCACGACGGACGTCTTTCGGCAACTTGTCACTCAACCGTTATCTATCCGATTATACTAATATAATGGCAAATGTTAGTCGTGTGACACGAGCTTTATAATTGCTTGATTGTCGCTATAAACTTGTTAGTTTGGTCAATGTTTCGCGTGCGCTAGGCTCGCGTAGACTCTATGCATATTTTCTAATTCCCAGTCTGTCAGACACTCGCGGTGAGCTATTATATATATTTAATTTGCCAGTGGACTTCTCCTACTGTGCGCACGCATCATTTATCATACTCCTGTGCAAATTAAAGCAAGAGGACGGAAATTACTTAATGCATTTTGGAGATAAAGCAAAATGGTTTGGTTATTTAAGTTTCAAGACCAAGGTCGTGGTTTTTTTTCAACGATAACGCTTTTAGGGGACGTGCCACCCAAACTCGTTATCAATTGCACCTCGGAACGTATTTAGGCGGGGTAACAGGTTAAAATAAACGTTGATTTAACATTTAAAGTTTTCTTCCAACCGGCACGTTTGGCTCGACCACCAATAAATCCATTGATAAAAAAGGGAAACGCTAATAAGTTAAAAACGTCTGGCGGTTAATCGCTGATTCCAAGCAACGCTCAGCGTCGATTGAAATTATCGATTTTAGTGTCTTTTCCAAAAAATTAAAGTCATTTCCGTCTGATCTGGGAACTCACGAAAAACTTTGACGTTTATTTGCCCAAATTAAAACAATCAGTAGCGTTTTAAAGGTTGGCTCAGACAAATGAGTCACTTTGTGTTCGGAGCCGTGCTATATGCTACAATGTACGATAATGTAACGTTCACGAAACAATGTTGATTAAGGTTTTATTACAATAATTTATAAATATTTAGGTACGTTAACACCCGTTTTATTAAACATCAACTAAGCCAATTACCAAAGGAACCTCAATAAAGGTACATAACTAAACACATTAAATTTGCCATCAGCATGCTCTTCCATGCCTTTAAGTTGATATATTTCCGTGCTTGGAATAGCAAAACAGGAATAAAGAAACCATCAGGTGAATCGAAGGTTAAATGTGGTGCGTAGACACAGGACTATTAGTATTGGCGTGAAATAATGAAAGCCATTTCACAGTATAACGTAACTTGTATGTTCATTAAGGCGGGTGTCGATGGCCGCGGCGGCGGGTGCAAGTTGCATAAATCAGTCCGGGGAATGCAGCCCGGCGCCCTAATGCGCTTTCGGTGTCGGTTGATAGCTCACCCCTCTCCTCTTCTTACCTTAAATCGCTCCTTTTCTCACAATCATACCCCCCAATGATTTTATGGTGGGCTTAAGTATTAAAATCCCATGATAATTGCCACTGTCCAACTGCAATACCTCAACGGTTGGAAAAACTTATGTGACGTCACTTCAACTCTTAATGTCATTCTGTTGTGAACTACCAACATTCTTAATATAGGTATAGAATGTTCAGTCGAATATATTCTAGGTAAGTAGATGCACGCCTGCGATAGTAGCACGGCAGATGCCTAAATCATGAATCATACTAATAATCTGAACATTTCGTACAAGATTGCGACATAGGTCAAGGAATTTTTGGTATGAACGTAGAGGCGATAGATTCAGTGCATTTATTATGCGGTACATATTTCAGTTATAGTCTATTCAGAAAAAGAGTCACATATTGTTTTTAACTTAATAATTGTAGAGGCATATCTTATTTTTCTTATATAATTTAATTAATTCGAATTTGATATCTAGAGACCCGTAACGGTTTTTTAGTCACGGACAGATGGGCTTATGGCAGTGCCCAAGCAATTTCCAGATTGTAATCAGATTAGTAAACGTTTAACTTTAAAGCATAACTGATTTAAATTATGATGAATAGTTTATAATTGCCCTATACATAAGCTTTAAAAAAATATCCATACCTAATAAGTATGTGAATACCGAATGATCTAAGAAGTGCTTGATCTCATTTATTTCAGATGGCTATCTGGAAATTAATTTACCATTTGCTCATATACTGCAAAATATAACATAACAAAATCTGATACCCTGATCATATGTAAATCAAGACACAGAAATAACAAGATTCCGTATTAACAAGATGATGTTAAAAAGTTCTGTTTTATGACAATATATTGAGTAGTAAACGTGACAGTTCTCACTTGCGTCCACCAATCGCTCGGCGTCGATTAAGTAAGATATTCGATTCGTATATTCAAATAAGTACGAGACGAGTTTTAATACACTTTTATTATTTCTCTGATTCCTAAAGTTTTACTGTAAGTACGGTACGTTTCGGACGCCTGTTAAAGATAACGGCCGACGATGCGAAATGACTTTGGTGATTTTATGTGATGATGGCAAAAAAGACGTCATTACATTTAAAGTTTTCTTCCTAAATAGAATAATTCTTATATTGTGACGTTTACGACACTATGCAGACGACGCTATTTTTACAATGTATCACCGCGGAGTCATTGTTTTATTGTAGTCATAAGAAACAATTTTATGACAAAGCCATTATGTCCACCACCATAATATCTACTGAAGTGACTTCTAACCGTAATATTCTACGCCTACCATCTAGCAATAACATTCAGTTTTTATGTGCAACTTATGTGTTCAGACTCATACTATCCATTTATAATAATTGTCTGTATTTATTTGCTAAATGAAACTCATCAAAACCCGTATTAAAATTATTATTTCAAATGCCTCATGTGCTGTAATTGTAATATCTTTACAGGCTATATTTTCACTGTAATTTTGAAATAACAAGTATAATATTTCATATAAATTTAACAATAACCGTAGGAATTATAAATACATAACAGAAATAAAACGTTTGTTTGTCATATTACAATTTGCTTAGTATAATGCAAAAAATGTGTTTGAAAGAATAAAACGGTGGGTTTGTATTTGTATGGAGAGTGTTAAGTGGGCACACCCGCATGTCACAGGTTCAACATTTTATACGTCAAAAGGTGAGGTACAATATCGTAATCGTAATGTGACGAGATCTTTTACGAGCACACGACCACTTTTAGGTACTTTTTATTTCTCTCGCAAATAACAAAATTGCGCTTAAAACTTGTGACTCAAAATGGCTTTCGGATCGAAGGTTAAATTATTTTTGAAGCCGATTATACTCATTCACCTTCCAAACGTCTTACCCCATAACTTTTACACCATAAATATTTAATAATAATTTAAATTGTAGTGATATTTAAACTTAAAACTAGAGGATTACCAAACTATATATCCCAGAGCTTAACAAAGACTCCATGACATAGAAATTAAAAAGATTTTCAAAGACTAAAGTAGTAGGTAAAAGTACATCTTGAGATTTCATAAATACGACGAACATTACCACGCTATTAAACTGACTGTTGAGATGAATCAATAGAGATTTGCCAAAATATCGAAACTAATGAAATGATACGTGTTACAAACAAAAGTCATGTTTCACGTACAGTTAATCTTTGGAAGGTTTCAGAACGAGTGTTCTGATATCGTTCGCGAGATACGACTTATCGTAATTTAGAGCCCCGATTAGACTGCGCCGGCCGACATACGCTAACGAGTATTCATTTTTATTTTTGTTTTACCAACAGTATGGTGCCGATGTTTTGTCTCTACCGACGAATGTGCAAAGTTAATTGGATTGTTCGCTTTGAATTGTTAACAGTACTACAACGCTGGAAATCACTCGATGCGACCATGCAATCTGTCCAATTAATTATATATATTTTTTGTTACATACCTTTGTTGTTGTCGTTTTTAGCGGCGTTCCTGAAGACACAGCGCATATTTCCACTTCGTACCGCTCTACACCAGCCTCTCGGTCGAGAGACACAGCCGTAGACAATATTCCCAAAGAAGAATCTACATCGAACAACCTGTCCACTTGCCTACCATCACCAGTCACATTCACTATATAATATTCTAACCCGGATTTAAAGTTATTAGTCAGATTTAACACAGCTGTTCCCGCGGGTTCATTTTCAGCCACGGAGACTGATTCGACATTTGTCCACGTGACACCTTGAAGTTCTGTACCACCCATGATTACTGTAAGGTACGTCTCAGTACTTTTCTGTTCACTGAGCACGGCCTCATCTGTAGCCTTTATCACCAGGTTCCACCGTGCCTCAGGCGTAGCTGGAGGATAGCGTAACGTCAGTGCACCGTTGCTTCTATGTAGATCAAAGAGGTCATTACCGCCATGTATGAGCTTATAAGTGACCAGACCGTTTGTACCTGAATCTAAGTCACGAGCCAAGACATTCATTATAAATATGCCACGACCTGCGCTTCTTCCTAATCTCTCTGTGTTGAGTACGGCCGCGTTCATAGATACAAAAATTGGAGCATTGTCATTTATATCTTCAACGATTACAGTAACTAATTTCTCAGCAGATAACCGCGCAGACGGTGGCTCAGCTCTATCATAAGCAACGACAGTTATTCGGAACGTGTCAATGCTTTCTCTATCAATAGGTAATAAAGTATGTATGACCCCGGTGATGTTATTTATGGCAAAGTGCCGCTTGCTGTCATTAGGGTCTTGGTGCGTGATCGAATAATAAACTTTACCATTTAAACCTGAATCTGGGTCTTCTGCGGTCACTGTCACTATTGGAGTGTGCTTCGGAATACCTTCTCTTATTTGACGTACAATAGCTGTGTTAGTGAAAATAGGAGCGTTGTCATTTGCATCGATTACATTTACAGTAAATGATACGCTGGAAGATAAACTCGGACTACCGTTATCTGTAGCGGTGATGTTCAGAACATACGATGTCAAATCTTCGTAATCTAGTTGCTTGTGTAAGAATAACTCGCCTGAGTAACTATCGATGAAAAATGCTTCTTTCCGATTACCAGCTGTGATAGAAAATTGCAACTCCCGGTTAATACCCAGATCAGCATCAGTTGCATGGAACTGGATTATCTTTTTATTTACAGGTTCCGTTTCCAAGACTGAAACTTTCATTTGAGACTGGGTAAATACGGGTGCATTATCGTTCTCGTCCAAAACGTCTACTGTAATCGTGGTCGTCGCTGACAGACGTAGATATTGCCCAGAGTCGTGCGCCATTACTGTCAGTTGATACCTGTCAGTTGTTTCACGATCCAAGGGTTTACTAATGAGCAACTGACCAGTAGCTTCATCTAAAGAGAACTTTCCGTAATCATCACCACCAATTAATTTGAAATAAATGTCACCATTTAATCCTTCATCTGCATCAGTTGAATACACTCGCATAATGGATGCTCCCACAGCAGCACCTTCGGACACCTCGACTTTATAAGGAGTTCTGGTAAAAACAGGCGCATTATCGTTTACATCTGTTATGTAAATTGTTACCCTTACTGAGTCAGATAATTTCATCTTGCCATTATCACTAACTGTCACAGTTAAAGTAATATAATTTTGTCCAGTAATTTGTGCTAGACTTTCTCTGTCAAATGATTTCAAAGTCTTTATGAAACCATTTCTGGAATCTATTCTGAAATCGTTTTGTGCAATAGGCAAAGAAAAGGTTAACTCCGCATTTCGACCAATATCTCTGTCCGTAGCTGTTAATTTCCCAACAAATGTATCTGGTGGCTCATTTTCCTTTATTTTGAATATGAACGTTGTATTGGTAAACTGTGGGCTGTTATCATTCTCGTCCAAAACATGAATAACAACCGGTACTTGTGATGTTCTTGCCGGCTTGCCATGATCTGTTGCTATTATTGTTAATGAATAATAGTCTCTTTCTTCTCTGTCCAATAAGCTTTTTACATACAAGTACCCGTCCGGAAATACGCCAAACTTCCCATCGGTATTCCCTTCTGCTATGTAGTACGAAATCCTACCACTAGGACCAAGATCTGCATCCGAAGCAGAGATTGCAAAAAATCTAGTGTTCACTAACGTTGACTCGGGTAAAGAAGTTTCATAAGATGTGTGATCAAACACTGGTGTGTGATCGTTAACGTCATCAACAATGACAGATATGGAATGCTTGGCCGCAAGAGCAGGACTTCCATTATCAGTGGCTGTTACTTCAATGAACATAATGGTACCAGGTTCACCCGAAATCGGTTTATTTAAGTAAATAACCCCTGTAGTTTCCGATATACGAAAATTACTCTCTGGATTGTAGCTTAGAGTATAAAATATTGTTCTATTAGAACCTGAATCTCGATCTGTTGCTCTAGCAAAATAAACCTCTTGTCCTACTGCCATATTTTCGGGAATATGAATTTCATCTTTATCTTCTATAAATATAGGATAGTTATCATTTACATCTAATACAGAAATATTAACAGTTGTAAATCCAAATGCTACTCCAGTTTTGGCCATAACTTTGAGATGGTACGTCATTTTGTCTTCTCTGTCAACATTAGAGTCTGTGATGATGACGCCAGTTTTTTCATCCATTTTAAAGATATGTTTCGGGTCACCTTCTAATATGTAGTAAGATATTGTATCACTTGATATTCTAGCACTTACTTTGCCCACGTAACGACCAATCTCTGCCTTTGATGTACCTTCATCTTCAAGAATCTTGAAATTATACCCGTTATAACCATCGAATTGAAGATTATTGCGTTGTGAAGTTTTTACAATTTCTACTATAGCGTCTTCAATTGCTCTCCTATTACCTTTATCTTTACAAGATATTTTCAAAGTATACACTGTCTCGGGAGCTTTTCTAAAATCTTTTTGAAGCACAACGTTGCCAGTCCCTGGTTCAACATCAAAATATCCATCTCCACCGCTTTCAAGTCTGTATATTATCCTTGCATTCTCACCTTCATCTAGATCCAATGCTTTAACTTGCAATATATTTGTTCCGACAGTTAATTCCTCATTTATACTTTCAATATATCTTTGAGGGTAGAACATCGGATCATTATCGTTAACGTCTAAAACTTTAAGAATTATTGTGGCGGTAGATGACTGTGGAGGGAATCCTTGATCTTTAGCAAGGACTTGTATTTCATACAATGGTATTCTTTCTCTATCTAACTCAATTACTGTACTAAGTTGTCCCGTTATTGGATCTAATATAAAAGTATTGGGATATTTTCTCTCAATAAATGATGGCAAATAATAGGAAACTGAGCCGTTAGTGCCCTGGTCATAATCAGATGCTGTAAGTATCAGAATCTCTTTTACAGGCTTAATATTTTCATGTAGAGTAGCATTTATTTGAGGCTGTGAAAAAGTAGGCGCTTCGTCATTTTCATCTAAAATTGTTATTTTCAGTCTAGTGTACGCCCATTTTGGGTTTGGGCCTCCATCTCTTGCTGAGACGTTTAATTCTACGGTTCCCTGAATTTCACGATCTAACATTGATTTAGTTGTCACCAAACCGGTTAAATGATCAATAGAAAACCATTGCTGTTGATTTCCATCATAAAAGTCGTAATATATTTCTGCATTTACTCCAGTATCTTCATCAGTTGCAGTTATACTGGCTACATAAGAGCCTGACGGCGCGAGTTCAGTCAGAACCGCTGAATATTCAGATTTTTCAAATACAGGTTCGTGATCGTTGACATCATTTACGTGAATAACTAAAAATGAAGTAGCAGTACGCGGTGGTGACCCACGATCAGTAGCAACAACTGTTAAATTATATTTGCTGATTTCTTCCCGATCTAAAACACCATTGACGTGCACGATGTACACACTTGATGAGTTTTCTAAACGAAAATGATTAAGTTCATTACCTGCTACGATACTAATACTTGTGATACCATTTAAACCCGCATCTAGATCAGTTACTGTAATAGCAGCTACCAAAGATCCGTTTTTAGCATTTTCGTCTACCGTAGCGAAATTGGCTGTTGGTGGAACGTAAGTAAACGTTATAACCGGATCATGATCATTGGCATCAATGAGATTTACAGTGACATAGGTTCGAGCATCCTGCCGTGGTACACCGTGATCTTTAGCAATAACAGTTAGGACACAAGTCATATTACAAGTAGTATTACTACAATACTTAGGGCAATTAAGCTTCTTCGTTGTGGTTATCACTCCAGACTCAGGATCCACAGCAAACTGTTTTTCAGTATCAGTCACTTCATAGGTTATTTTACTATTATCACCTAAATCACTATCCGTAGCGGTTACTTTTAAAACCGTAGTTCCGGGTGGTACACTCTCATTTAGAGACACTGAAAAGTCACTTTGATCGAATATAGGGGGATTATCATTTACGTCTAATATGGACACGTTCACTTGAAGATACCCGTATTTTGGTGGATTACCACCATCACGTGCTGATATATTAAGGATATAGAAATCAGTTGTTTCTCTATCTAACTTTCCCGTCGTTTCTAGGTGTAAATACGATGTTTGACCACTTGGATTCACGGTGACATTTAATCGAAATTTTCCCTCGGTATCACCGTCAACGATTCTGTAATCATTCGTAATACCGTTTTCTCCTAAGTCCTTATCAGTGGCAGCATCGAGCAATAATTTTGTCCCAGCCGCTGCACTCTCAGAAAACGCCACCGCTATACTTGGTTCGGGAAACTCTGGATAATTGTCATTTACATCTGTTACCCGTAATCGCACTTCTATTGGATACGTCGGTTGACTCGATAACACAACAAAAGCGTAGCGGTCAACAGCTTCCCTGTCAAGAACCAAGTTGGTCCTGATTTCACCGGACACCGGGTCGAGAACAAATTCCTTGGGAGGTTCATTGAAGCGATACGTGAATCCAGGCTTAGTAGGAATCCTTCCAACGATGGTACCGACGGGTTGGTCCTCGGGCACGCGAAGGTCTACACCAGTATCGACGGCGCGGGACTGCATCTGCTCGGCGGTGGCGCTGATGCCCGCGCCGGAGAGCACCGCCAGCGCGACCAGCGCCACGTGCCATCGCCCCATCCTCGTCATGACACCGACAAAAACATCGCAGGGTTGTTCTTCGTCAGCGAAAGTTGACGCGCGCCGGGAGCGCTCGCTGTGTCCCGTTCGCGCAGACTCGCGCACTCGCTCTTGTCAGGTATGCAGCATGGCCGCGACGACCTGCGCGCGCACGAATATCTCACGGAGAGTGCGACCCGCCGCGGCTGCGCCTACGCCGTCACATTCATTCGTAAACACGTGACAAAACACTGTATACAGTAGTCTAACATGTATGTCCCGACTTGCACTAAACCGAACTGTTACAAACAATAGTCACCCAAACACACGAGCACAATTTGAAAACACTTTTCAGTAATGTTTGTTGTTTTTTTGACAAGTGTATAACGCGTGAGATGCGGCATGCGGGCGGCGTCGCAGTCGGCGCGGCACTGGCGGCCGGCGGGCGGAGGCCTCGGCGGCGCGCGCCCCTCCCTCCGGCGCCGCGCACCGCTCGCTCTGAACCTCCCCCGCAGCTTTGAAAGCTTCTACTGTAGCTGCGTGATGATGATGCTGAGATAATGGCCGTTGAGGGATTCTGCTATTTATTGTTCGATACGAGTCAGTTACCATTCCAAGAAAAGCTTACGCGTCTCGAACAAGTACTATCAAGACGTCTTTATACCGAAGTTGACACAACAATACATATCAAATGGAGATCGTTGCAAACACATTATCTGGTGAGCTAGGTGTGTCAGTCAATTTAGTAGATGTGTTTTGCCATAGAATTATGCTTAAATATTAACTTATTTTAGGCAATTATTAACAAATAAGATTACAACTTCGCAAGATGTTTGGTAACCGTGTACTCACTAGCATGATATATCGCAAAATTTAAGGGTATTGTTGTAGAAACCAACAGCAATAAATAGTAAGTTATTTAAAACTTCAAATTTCGATTTTATTATGAGTTGTGGGGGCGGTGTGTGCGTTGAAGTCTATTATAGGCGGCTACGAGCCGCGTGCGCACAGCTGTATGTGTAGTAGTTAGTTCCGTGTCAACTTGACACAATACACGCTTAATTGCTACACACTTTATTTAATTGCTATATTTATTTAACACTAAATACCGTGGTAGTTATTTTCAAACAAGAAAATTTAATCAATTTACCATAGCTTTAACATACCGTGAAATGCTATTACATAAAAATCGTAATTAATTGTTATGTTTACTTTGCAATAAGTATTAGGTAACCATAATAATAAAGTTTTTTACCTGTTAGGTACTTCTGGCTATCTAAATACAATTTAAAAAAAAGTTACGTTGCCAATTAATTGTATATAAACCTTTTATAAGCTAAAATAACTGTATGTAGTTGCTGGATCTTAGGCATAATCTTAGATACAGTGTATTGATTAAAAGCTTCGATCGCAACGCAAGTGTTAAGAGTTCGTGAGTGCGGGCCGCTCAAGATTGAGCGGCCGGGTTCACCCTACGGGCTACGTTCACCCTACGAGCTCACTGCACCTGACGTTCTTCCTACGGGCTACGTTCTCTCTACGGGCTACAAGCCACGAGCTGCTGGCGCCGTGCCGCTACTAGCCAGCTGCCACCCAAGCCTCCGTTCCAGCCTACGAGCTCCTACAGCCAGGCCACGGACGCCTGAGCCTGACCGCTCGGCCCACATCGGCTGCACCGCCTGAGACCCGCTCAGCCTGAACGTCGACCACAGAGCTGCCTGCGCAGCGCACCTTGGCCAGCTCATCGGCGATCCTACGAGCAGCTACCCTGCGAGCGTCGGAGAGCAGCAGGAGTCTACACTCCAGCCAGCTCAGGCCAGTGCTTACCTAGTTCGGTCATACTGTATGTAAGCGGTAGTGAGACATAATAAAGAACCTGTTCAGCCTAGCAGTGTTTCTCTCGAACCCCGACACCCTACCTGAGATCCTCCGTCACAGTGGCCCGTAGGGTACAAATAGCAAATTAATACAAACACACGCAGATGCGTGTGTTTGTATTAATTTGCTATTTGTAAATACAATTCGCTACAGCACATAGCTGCGATAGCATTCCGTTTATCTAAGCTGAGTTCAAAGTTCTAGTTAACCTGGGAACAACGATCAATATTTATAACGTGTGTTCTTGTGCGTGAGTATAATAGTACTGTTTTGTATAAACAGTATTGTTTTGTTGCGCAATAAGCTTTAATTTGTGTTTGCCACCCAAGTTACTGTTAATATTAAACAAAACATTAACAAAATTATAAGTATCACAGGTCTAAAAAATATGATAATATAGATATATGAACTGACTCTATAAATTATCTGCATTAGCTTTTATAATATACTTAAATGAAAGCAAATGAATCAAAAGCAATATAACACATATAACCTTAATCTCAAGTAACTCTACAATTTCAACAATTCATTGATAACATGCACTGTGTAAGAATGTAAACATATCCACAAGTATTTGCTTGAAGTCCATCTATCGGTGGCTACGAAAAGCTCGCTTGCAACAACCTTCACGAATGAGGTTAAGGCTTCACGAGCTTGAAGGCTTCACGAGCTTTCACAGTTACTCAAAGCTTTCGATATAGATGGCGTTACTTGCAGTAAGTTTGCAAAGACGCTCTACATTTAGGATTAGTGTGAATTTAAATATAACAGATGTCAGCACTAATCCAAGCCAAATTTAAGTTATTCTAGACTCCAAATTCATGACAAGTAAGTCTTCGTAAATCTCTAGGAATAAACGTGGTACGATGTAATAAAATAATAAGCTAGCTACAGATAAAGAAGAAATGTATATAATTTAATAATAATAAACTGTACTGAATACATGATTTAAGTTTCTCTAAATATTTCGCATTTATTATCGGTACGGGAATCATTAAAGTTGGTAACGCATATGTAGTGCATTTTTCCAGGATTTAAAAAAGGAATGCATTTTATCTTAATTGTAATTCATAGAGACGTCTACTAGTTGATAGGCAGAACTTTATTGGATACAATATCAATGAACAAACTAGGCTGGAGAATAGCAGTCTATAACATTCTCGCAGAATATCGTAATCTTCAGTTGTATTCGTTCTACACATAGACCACTAATACATAAAGATTTACATATGTGTGCTTCGCGGGCTGTGACACAATTTACTAGCTATTTATAAATCTCGTCGAGAGCGAGAGGTAAACCTTATGCAGAGATCATACCCGTGCCCAAATTACAAATAAATATTAGCATAGACAGAAATTGAATTTGGAATATGATACTCAAATTCAAATTAAAAGTTATTTTTCATTTAGGTCACAGCTCCTCATGAATATCAAAACAAGTTTCACGTACGGGTTCGGCCGATAGCAGAGCCACGAGAGGAATCTGGAAGAAACTAACCACTCATTTCATCGCGACATATTTTAATATATTTTATTATTCTAAACTAAAGGAAGCGGCGATAGCTGAGTGGAGAGACCGACAGACTGCTGCGCAGAGGGTGTCCGGCTAGAATCCACGGCACGCACCAATGACTTTTCGGAGTTAAGTGCGTATTAAATCGTTAATTATCGCTTGCTAATCGGTGAAGGAAAACATCGTGAGGAAACCTGCTTGTCTGTGAGTTCTCCATAATTATCTCGAAAGACAAGTGAACTCTGCCAATCCGCACTTGGCCAGCGTGGTGGACTATGGCCTTACCCTTCTCATAGTGAGAAGAGGCCTGTGCTCAGCAGTGGGACAGTATAAAGGGCTGATGATGATTCTAAACTATATTTTTTAAGGTACATTTTCATTCCCATTTATTTATTTTTAATGAACAAGGCAATGGGAATCAATGCAAATTTAATAAAGCTATAAAGATTGCTTATTTTTTATGGATGAGCTAATCTCAGAAACTATCAAACTACTGGTTCGATTTGTATAATTATTTTGTGTTGGGTAGCCTAATTATCCAGGAAGGCTTTAGGCTTCACTTCACATTTAATATCACGCTATGAGCCAAGGGTGCGGAGCAGTAGCTATTTATAACGCGGTATTAACCGCGAGCTCAGCTACTATAAAAGCAAAAATAAATACGCTTAGATATTCTAAATCGCGCAAACTTTTACGTGGATTTTCCTTAATGGAATCCTCAATAGCTTATCGCTACAGGTTATTGAGACCGGAAGCTGGCACTGTGCCCAGTAGACGAAATAATGTACGTTTACTACTACGTGAAACTCACAACATGGCTGACGAAATGTGGATTTCGTCAGCCCTTTTCATTTAGATAATTCACCCTGAACATACACGTATGAGGAAGTGTATAAGTAAAGGTTTCGTATAGATAATATTGTCAGCATCTGGTAATAGACATGACGGTTCTAATCACTGGCTTCTTAACTTGAACATCAACAGTCTAGGCAACTAAACATTGATTTATTGAAAATATATTTGTTATGAAAGCAGAAATGAAAGCTAAGTCTGTTTGTACGTCATCGGCAAGTATTTTGTTGATAGTTTGATGTGAACGCCGCTCGATAAGACCATCCAAGCCGGGGAGGCAGAGAAAAACAAGGTGGGAGGCACTACTTGTGTCGGCTCCGCGGAATCACAATTACCTATACGACTAACGATCCAATATGGCATTCTACTTTAAAAATAGAATATCAGAACTTAGAACGCTACATATTTAGACTTCTTGGTACGATATTAAAAACGTCCTCGAACATTTCTATTGACGGTTCAAAATGTTATTTCTGGATTATCGATTTCAGTCTAGTACTGGCAAGTTCTCAGCAACGATTCTAAAAGGTATAAATAATAAACAGTTCAGAGCGGTATGTAGTAAAATGGAACGACGAAACTTAGACTGGTTTATTTATAGTCTCTAGAAGGTATTTATAACAATTGTGTTCTATAATAGTTCTTTAGACAATTGGAATAGTTATTTTTGGTGAACATTATGTTTATATATAATGGTTCTACTTGAAGTCAATGGTAAGAATGAAGAAAATACTTTATGTACTTATTTTAAGTACTGACTTTTTTGTATATACTTATAAAAGAGGAAATTAACTGATTGTCTGACGAATCAAGAAGCCCAAACCACTGAGTACAGTTATTTGAAACTCACTGCATTGGTCTTTGGTAAAAAAAATATATCCAAGTACCACGCTCGTGTTCTTGAGGATCATTTTGATATCCGCTATCCATCCTTCGTTGTCCATCATTACAGAACATTTTATCTTTCAATGTGTAAAACTATCTGATTTATGTAAATATGGAAGTGAGGTCTGAAGTTTAATAATATTTCTAAGAAACAAGCAGTTGCTGCACAAGAAAATATCTGAAAATCCTTGTAAATACATGACATAAAAAGTATGAAGTACATAGTAAAAACTTATTTCCTGCCTACTTCAAGCTTATATTTACAGTTAAATAAGCGTTGTAGCAATTTTTCAACAGAAAGTTAAGGCGATCCTTCAATTGCACTTATTTTCTGACTTGTCCGCTCAATTGGAGAGCAATTCCAGAAGGAAATTTTAATTATTCTCAATAAAAACTGGCTACATTGTTATGTATAAAAGAAATATCTATATAAAAATGTACGGCAATATTAGGGCGTGCGCTTAAGCATCGGGATTTCTTGCAATAAACAGCAATTTAAATTAATTAAAACACGGTTACGATGCAGCGATGTAAGGATAAATTAAATCACAATTTAAAAAAAAGTTCCGCACATTCCCATGTGCGGAACTTTTTCATGGGAATAGCGAGAAATCGCATCTTAGTGCACCCCTTCGGTCCCCAAGGAACGTACATTTCAGCTTCTCTCACTCAATAGCTTGGGCTGTGCTTTGTCTGTGAGTCAGACAGTAACGGCATATTTTTATTAATCAGATTATATAGCAGTTATACTAACATCTTATGAAGGGTCACAAAAAGCTTTCAGAATATTTCATATTTTTTGTACCAGACAAGTTATATTTATGCAAAGATCTGGGTCACGAAATAATATGTCCGAAATGGAGAAGTCAAGCTCATAAGTACGTTTGTCAAGAACGCGCCGCGCGAAGTTGTACAGTTTAAATGAAAAGATCACAATACTAACAGAAAGCATAAAACGATTAAGTCTTATCTACTTTAAACAACAAATATTATGACCAAAACAGGGATTAATTCTAGGGATTTGGTATTTACATGCTTTGAAAGACTCGGCCAGGTTAAACACATACGTCTTCGATGTCAGTCGATGAGTGCTATCCAATATTACGGGCATGTGTATTCCTGACACGCGATGATAATTATAGCGCGACGCAATAACTACAGAAATAGCTCAAGGATTGAAAATTGAAAGTAATAGGAGATACCATCTGCCTCGTGGAAACTTCTCTGAAATAAGAAAACGAGGATTTATTCAATGTCAATTGCACAACATATCCATATCATGACATGCGTAACTGTAAAGCTAATGCTGAATGGTTTTACATTTATATTGCCGTATTAATAAATCGCAAGTATAAGCTACACTATGAAATATTTCACAAAACACTATCAGTTTAAAAAAATACAGCAGCAAAATCAAGAATTAACGCAGTAGATTTGAACTTCACTGTATTACAATTCGCACCGTATGCACTTTGAATATAATAAGTCTTTTGTTTCTTTACATAAAATGTTGTAAAAACAACACTAACCAGTCATTGCTTACGCCTCCAAAACAAAATACAACAAAAAAATCTGCTTGATATTGATTAAATTCTTCACGTGATGCTAAAGAGCAGAAACATTATCATACAAAAGCCTCAATAGCCCCTCGAATGTACAAAAAGTCAGACAATATCAAGCAAGATATGTAAGTATAACACAAAACCTACTTACAAAGGTGGCTAGGCCTTTTTCGGCAGTCTAAAAATAGCCCGGGTGCTATACCTAGGCACCTATTATATCTCCTACTGGAGCACTTGTTGCATGAAGGCTTTGACGTCAGCTCCCCCCTTCCAGTTGCGCGCTAGTCGAGGGGGGCCGCGCCTCCTTAGTGGGCCGCTGCTGACGTCAGGACTACATTCATGAATGGATTGAAGCCCAGCTCCGCTATAGCTTGATTAATATCTATACATGTTGATGTGTATTATAATAGATTTGACCTTATAAAAATACATACACCCTTAGTATGTTGGTATTTTAACTGTTTTATAGGTCACAATATTGATGTAGTGAGAGCATTGAAAGGCTTCTGAACAACCTTATCTGAAGGTGAGGCATAACTATCAAACGGAAATTCAGTGTTAGCAGCGAAGCGGATTCCAAGTAAAAACCACAGGTATTATATTCGACCTGCAGACTTGCTTACTTCTCAATAACAACTTAGCTGACGAAAAATTCTTTTTAACATAATAATATTATTATGTTAAAAATAATTTTTCGTCACTAGGTACATCTCTTCCGGTGATATCACCGGAAGAGATGTACCTAGTGATGCACCTAGTTATTTGTACCTACCTAGTTTATGGTAACGTTCTATTACATTCAAGGAAAATAATGATCCCATGAAGATTTTGTTTTTATTCGCCTTTAAGCTTATTCATATCGCTTTTTAGAACAGCTCTAGCAGTTAATAACAAAAGAATGTATTTTTCATGATAATACATTTATTCATTTATTTCGTAAAATATACTTCAGACATAGGTAATACATATCTACCTCACAACGAAAATAAACTCTACTACTCTACCACTGAATAGGTCCATTCATATATTTTAAGTACTTATAGAACCACTCAAAATAGTTCTGCGTACTTGCTTTTAAACAAACAATTAGATGGTAATTGCACGTCTACAGTGCAAACGACTTTGTAAAGTGCATTTACAAGCACTTATTTCATTTTAAAGTACATACTTGCTTACCGTACGTAGGTATGTAACGTAGTCAGGGACTTGATGGACCTATCTTGGCCAGTGGAGTATCACCACTAGATCTTGTCACACAGACAAACGTTACCATAGATAAACAAAAAAATATTGAATTATTACCAAACTATTAAAATAATTAAATTGATCACTTTAGCCATTAGCTACATTATATTCAATTATATTGCGACGGACGTCATCTACCCAATTACGCATTATAAACTATTCATATGAGGCCTATCATCAATTTAATAATAGTGTTTTAGGCTTCTGTCACTTTGAAGCTATAACTATACATAGATATAGGTACTTATTAGTTATATATGTTTACCAGAACGAGCAGAAGTAAAATAGTAGTAATCGGAGAGACAAATAAAAATAATCTAGGGTCATTTCGCCTGTTCGCGTCCACCCCCCTATTCGCGTCCATTTTGCGGACCTCCCTTTAAAAATGCTCGGAAATAAATATACTAACACACTAATAAAATGAAAAGTCAGTATCGCCAATACCTCGACGTATAAGAGACACGCACAAATAGACAAAAGTTCCGTGCGCCCAGCTTATCCTGTTTAAAAAAATTAGTTAATCTCGGTTGTTCAACAAAAGAGTGCAGATACGCGGGATATAAATAAAAAAATAGTGTGCAGCGGCGTGTTTGACGGTAAGTATTTTATTGTTTTATGTGAATTTTAGGATACATAGCTGTTTCTAGACATTAATAATGAAAAGACGAATAGTATGCATTATGAATTAGCTTATTTTTTTTATAGTTAACAATTAAAATAAGGTGGACGCGAATTACACCACCGAATTTATAAAACTTCCACTTTGCGTCCACAATGGACGCGAACTCGTCTATTTATGATTTCTTTAGTTGTTTATTTTTATGTGATTAAAATATGAGAGAGAAATTGGGATTTTGTTTATTTTAACATTAATAGTATGCAATTGTAATGACCAATTTGCGTCCACATTATTATGATTGCAATAAAAGATACAATCGATATAATAATCGATCACAAGTGGACGCAAACTATACCTGCAAGGGATAATATTATAGCAAATTGCGTCCATATTTTCATGAAATAGAAATGATCGCATAAATACATTCTATATGTATATTTTTTATAATTTAAAATACATTTTTGATTAAGACTGAGTTTAAAATTGAATTATTACATTTAATTTCTTTTATTCCATATTTTTTCTATTCAAGATGAGTTCTAAGGAGACAAGAAAGAAGAAGGAAAAAAAATACAAAAGATGATTAAATAAAGAAAGCGTTTTGTGATATTCGTGAGAAAAACAAATCGATAAGACAAATATGTACATAATTATGTAAAAATTATGCTATTCCGAAGACCACAATATTGGACAACATGTATCGTTATTTTTTATCTTTGATTTTAAGTTCCATCGATGTTAAGAACAATAAATAGTTATTTATAGTTTCTATAAAGTGATTTAATAATGATAATAATGTAGACTTTTTATAACTTTAATCTTAAATGTAGAAATTGTTAAAAGCCAATCTTCCTTTAGATTGTCTTAACAATATCACCCTTATATGAAGGACTATAAAGCTGATATTGTTAAGACTAAGATGGTGGACGCGAACTGGTCCACAGGTGGACGCAATTTGGATTTTTTGGACGCAAACTGGGTAAAATGACATATTTTGAAGTTTGTCTATTTAAAAAAAAACACAACAAGTTTCGAACAAAACTGAAAGTTATTATTAAAATAGACTATATAATGAATGCAATACATAAATTTTTCATTGCATCAATTTGCTGGAACATTTTTATTTTCTCCTTCAAACTTGCCAACTGCACTAAATGGACGCGAACAGGCGAAATGATCCTACTTATCCTAATAACACGGCGAGACGCACAAAGTATAGCAGCTAGCTTTATAATAACAAAGTATTCAGCTCGTACTAACCGAATTTGACAGTTGGTATTATTTCTAGGCAGTCGGCCAACTAGTTTTCTGCGAATCATTACTTGCGCTTGTGTGCCATGCGTCAAGCTCCGCTTGTACGCAAATTAAGCTATTCATATTAAATCAAATACAATCTTCGGTGTGGATGAACTTACTAAAAATGAATAATCAAGCCGATCTCAAAATGATGGCTCAATTCATAATGTCATTATACCCTAACTTAATAACATGTTACTTACATAGATTTCTTAACGCAATAGCTAACAATTTCAAAGGCCAGACTGAATTTACCCTCTAGAATAATTTATAGTAAAAATTATGCGCTCCTTATTGATATTCCTGTGACTGGTGTATTCTATTTTAAACCTTGTCGACGGTCCTAGAATAATGAGTAAAGTTGAATTCCAATAATAAGAATGCCTGGTACATACGTACCTACTACAGAGTAGGTACGTATGTACCAGGCATTCTAAAAATAGAAGCAGCTACCCCTACGCAAGGACCGGGATGGCGTAATATAAAGTGCTGAATGGAAAAACGAGACGGGTGCTACCTACCTGCGCAACTCTATTTCATATCTTTCAAGGTATATTTTTCCCTGGTATTACTTCCGATACGACAAATCCGTTCAAATAATTTTCCACACAGAATATATTACTGAAATAGCGAGCATTATAGAACTTGTATTATACTTTACGAGTTGGAATTAAATATAGCTGTAAGCGTAGATTTAATTGTGCATGTTTCGATTCAAAGAAACGAACTCCATTAAATTATTATGGGCTATTTGGAAAATGAATAATTTCATCAACATTTTATTATAGAGAGATATTTCAATCTGCTTAGTAACAGTGATAAGATGTCTTAACATAACATTTTCTCGTACTTCAGATACGATTTCTCATCATTCATGCCTGTAACGTTATACATTAAAGTAACCTTTTATGGATTCATTCAAACACATTCCTTTTTATCATAATGTACCTTTTATAAAGCGATACACATTTCCTGAATTACTTAAGTGATCGTGTATATTTTTAGCGATAGCACTTAAATATCAGCTACTGTCAACAAGTTTTGATTCTTAGTACCTACTAAGAATCCAAAGTTGTTTGTGACCTACAAGCCATCTCATTACTATCTACCTAGCTAGTAATGAGATGGCTCGCTGTATACCTCCACTGCTAAACCAGACGTCTGTGATACCTAATGCATAATGCTCCTATCCATGGTAGATATACGTTATAATTATGCATTATTAAAAAATACGGACTAAATATAACAATATCATGATGAATGAATAGTTTCCTTGTTCCAACGAATGGCATAGTAGTTTTCAAAAATGTAGAAACAAGTAAGTACATAGTCTAGGTATATTTACCTCATTTATATAAAGGCGCTATGCGTTGGCTTCCTCCGTAAATGCGCACTAGAAGAGATTGGAATTTCTTGCCTCTCTCTCTATTGCCTGATGTCTACCTAACTTGGTCTAGCTGTTTTCTAATAGCGTTTAAATTAAGAATAATAGTAAAATATAAACTTTTTGTTATGGCGTTGACTAGATAGAGTTCAGAAATGCTTGAGACCATATTATTATTGTTCGTGCCTTAAAATACTTCAGATAGATAATATGAAGAAACGACTGACAAAAATCTCATGACTACTTTAGTCATGAACTAAACACAAGATTTAAAATAACAATCCGTATTTTAATTAATTATGACTGTATACGTGTCTGTGTGGTGACGGATTAGGAATACGGAATGTCACCACCCCATATCATCCCATGGGTGTCGTATAAGAGCCGACAGAGAGAGCATATTATCACAGTTGACTGTGATATTATGCAGAGAACAGCACTGTATAAGAAAGAAAACTTGATACAAACCCTATACCAACCCGTTTGGCCAGCGTGGTACAGTAGGCCAATTCCTCCTTTCAAAGGAGAGGCCTATAGTCCAGCAGTGGACTATTAAAGGCTGATGATGATGATGACTGTATACATGATTACAGAGCACGATGACTTTTTTTTTAATATTTTGTCTGTAAAAGGAAAAGCTGAACAGATTTTAATAGGACCCTCATGGAAAGATGGAACATTTCGTAGGCCTGTATATCTTGTGTATGTATAACAACGTACAGCCAAGACTAATGGACGTAAGGAGCTGAAATTTGGCATGTATGTTTTTGGAGACCATAGGAGTGCACTAAGAGGGGATTTCCCAAAATTCCCATGGAATCGGGAAGAGATGGTAAAATTAGACACGGGCGGTCATCCTCTAATATGGACAATTATTTGAAGCGGTATGTAGCGATGCTGCCGAGATATTAAAAATAACGCGAGTGAAGCCGCGGGAAATAGCTAGTCAACAAAAAAAAGAAAAAGAAAATCTTAATGGAACGTGGGCGTGTCGTGACGTCTATCTAACCCGACGCAGGCGTGATCCTACTTTATGTTTTATAGCTGAATGGGAATAAAATAAACTAAATATATTTATATTAATACCTAATATCGGTCTAGACACTGTTCAAGGTCGAGGACTTTTATTTGCAAGATATTATTTCCATGTGAAATCACAGAGAATAGGTACTAGTAAAGATTATTTTAGTATAAATAGACTAACTTTATGGTGTATCTGGCTGTAGACATGAATAATAGTTATTTCTACTGAACATAACATAACATAACTTCACGCCTTTATCCCCGAAGGTGTAGGCAGAGATGTATTACACACCCACACATCAAGAGTTACGTATGTTGAAATAGGGGGTGAGCAATAGGCCATTTACCGGACACATTACCTATTAAGCGAGTGCTAATTAAATTCTTTAATACACAGATAACTTCGAAAAGTCAGAGGTGTGTGCCCGGGGTACCTGGGGATCGAATGCAAGACCATCGTCTCGACAGTCCGCTATGTACACCACTGGGCTATCGCCGCTTTCTACTGAACTCAGGTTTAAATAACAATTTCTCAACGTATCGTACAAAATGCTGCATTCTTATTCATTTTCTTTTTCTTAGTGTTCTTAAAAGTCATGTGATTGGTGCAGTATGGCCTTACCCTTCTTAAAATGAGAAGAGCCCGTGCCCAGCGGTGGGTAAGTGTATATACAGGGCTGATGATAATGAGACTTTACCCGCAGTAAAAGTGTCCTTTGTCTCTGTCCAGGCTCCTAAGTACCTCTGCACACAAAAATCATACCATAATGTCACGCCGTGTCGACGTGAAAGAAGGATTTTCTTATTTATTTATGGTCTTACGCCTGTATCCCCGAAGGGGTAGGCAGAAGTGTAATATTACACCCACATTTCGCCATGAATTTTTAGGTCCCACGTAATAGGGGGCGAGCCTATTGCCGTTACCGGGCACATCACCAGACTCCGTGCTGCTACTGAGAATTCGGAAAAACCCAGTAACACTTTGCCCGACGACCCGGGAATCCAACCCAGGACCTCCGATCAGCAGTCGCATACGCTATCCACTGGACCGGCTAGGATAAACAAATGAACTATGAAGTGCAAACACTCTTTTGCATTTATAACAGTACGGATATAGAACTTAACGCACCTTATCTCTCTGAATTAGACCTCCTCAGTTTGGTGGCATTGGAGTCCCCACGTCTATCACAATGGCCTGGACCCAGAGTCCAAGTTAAATAAATTAAATAGATCCTTTGTATATTAAGAAAGGGACATGGGATATTAAATACCATGTATTTAATATCCCATGTCCCTTTCTTATGACCTATTTTGCAAGAAAAAAATGGTTTACAAATCAATTCTATCCACATGATTAGGTAAATTTCTTTCATTATATGTATATGTGGGTTTGTAACATATATTCTTTGTATGTATGAGTGTTTGTAATAAATGAGTCCGTTGGCTTGCGTCACTTCCAAGGACGACGAAGGATCTACGTAAACAGCACGTGTAAACAACGATCACTTCCAAAAACTGTCGCTGAGTGACATGTTACGCCTTATTCACGTATTTAATCGATTTACATTGTAACCGAATTGTTTTCGTTAACCGTCATACGTGCTTTCACGTCGAGCGTCGTTTGGGTATACTACTCTGTCAAGAAAGTGCCGGGAGAAATCAATAATACACAAACTGTTTGTTATTCAACCAAAGGTAAACGGGCACCTTAGTATGGAAACCATACCCATGGCGGACACAAACGAAATATAGCAGAGTGTATTCATCTATGGCTCTCATTTACTTTGGCATTAGTCGCATTAATGTGAGCTACGGGAATCTCAAAAAATTCAAGTGTTATCTATGTATATATCCATACTCTGTGTCCATACTCATACACGTGTGGTGACGGATTAAGAATACGGATTGTCACCACCCCATATCATCCCATGGGTGTCGTAAGAGCCGACAGAGGGAGCATATTATGCAGAGAACAGCACTATAAGAGAAGGAAAACTTGATACAAACCCTATACCAATCCGTTTGGCCAGCGTGGTATAGTAGGCCAATTCTTCCTTTCAAAGGAGAGGCCTAATCCAGCAGTGGACTGATAAAGGCTGATAATGATGATGATGATCCATACTCTTTATCTCTGAAACTACTGATCCGATTTGAAAAATGCCTTTTATTTGTGATAGCCACATTCATGAGAAAGGTTATAGGGTACTTTTTATTCCGATATTCCCGCGGGATCACTGAATGAGGCCGACGAAGTCGCGGTCGTCTTGATATAGGTAAGAAAAATCAAATGCTAATTCATTAAAATATTTTTCACCACAGCAGCTCAAACATGCCGCTTTTGCTGCGAGACAACAGTGAACAAAAAGCGATTTTGATTCGAGCGTGAGGCAAAGTAGCTTTTTAATTTTTCAATCTTCAGTGTCACGAATTGACATTGTTCAGCCATAAATTTGAAACATTCGAATTTTACTGTGCTCTGTCTCTTTCACATGCATATAAAAAGTGAGTGAAAAAACAAACCCCTTCGAATTCAAAATTCGATTTTGGAATTTGACCTCAAAGAAAACACCTACGACAACGCAAAAAAAAAAGATATTTGTAATAAAGAAATTACTTTTTTTTATATGTTATTGTTTACATGTTTAATTTATTATTGGATTTTAATAAAAATAAGTCTAAGTAATAGTATAAAATTAGTTTTAACCAATACATTTTTATTTAGAATTACAACAATGATACATTTGAAAAATAAACATCAGGGACGCGGTATTAAGGCGAGGTTGCAGTACAGTGCGTAGCTCGACCTCACCCCCCGCAAAAAACAAAAACACGGCGGTGGCGTCAGCGAGCGAGCGAGGGGTGGGGAGAGGGGGTTTCGTGTGTGCGTGTGCCACAGCGCAGCGTAAAAAAACCGTAGATGAGTTATGCGAACTTCAAAAGTGGCACATTAAAAACAGGCTAAATGTCTCATTTGGCTTTAGTCGCGTACGCGCTGCGGTCGGAAGCGCTCGCTCTTTTACTCGCGAGTGTGTACGTTACATTTGAAAATGGCGTCGTGTGTAATGAGATTTTGCACAAACTATAGTAGGAAAATGACTAAAAGTTATGGAAGCACTTTTCATTCATGAGTATTACAATATTACAACATTTTATTTACAATTTATAATAAATTCAGTATCACAAATAATAGAGTGAATAAAAAAGTTGGCATTTAGCGAGTCTAAAAGAGAAGCAGTATTGTGCGTGTTCAAAGACTAAAAAACAAAGTATCCAGATGGGACATTCGTAATAATAAAATACTGATGTGTATTTTTGTCAAGTAATAAAAGTGATTTGAGGCTGAATCAACACAATATTATATTATTATTATAGAAATACAAAATCATACGTAAGTTACAAACATTGACGGATGATCAAAGTCCATTCACTTGTTCTTGTTTTTCTCCTTTTAGTATTTAACAACTAAGTAGATTGTGCTGCACAGTTTTCGCTGCCGACCCACCGTACTCCTGGCAGTACCCCTGGGGGTATGGTGGGTCTTTCAAAGCTTAACCATACTCCCAGATAATATTGTTGTGTAATTAGTTTATTAATTTCAGTTCGTTAATTTCAAGTTCTACTATTTTGTGGGGTCATTCCCAGTATAGTAGTAGTATTGATCAATAATTCTATGATAGAACTGTCCTAATTCTATTAGCACAACTTGATGAGGAGAACAGAACTAATGGGATAAGTAATAGGAAATGTCCCAGTCTAGTTCTAGTTTCAATAGAACTACTGGGAATTATCCGTAGTGTCACAACATCGCGCTCATATATCCGAATGAATATGTTTTGTGGACGTTCATTTGTTTAATGTGTAAAACTAATGAACGTCTACATAACAAATGAACGCCTACAAAACAAATGAACGTCTACAAAACAAATGACTTACAGAAAGTGATCAGCTATCGATAGTGATTGCAGAAAACAGGTGCATGCGATTTTCAACCTAATTGACATTAGTCAGAATTTATAACTTAATTACCCTAATATTGCCAGAAAGCGAGAAAAAACAAAAAAAAAGTATGTCATGAATTGTCAATAAGGTCGAAAATCACATGCACCTGTTTTTTGCAATCACTATCGATAGCTGATCACTTTCTGGTAGTCATTTGTTTTGTAGACGTTTATTTGTTTTGTAGGCGTTCATTTGTTTTGTAGACGTTCAATTGTTTTGTAGACGTTCATTCGTTTAACACATTTTTATACATACATATTTATTTGGATATGTGAGCGCGATGTTGTGACACTACCCTTGTAAAACATACATAGAACTAGTGGTAAATTTCCTATAAATGTTTCCCATTAGTTCCATTCTTCTCATCAAGTTGTGCTAATAGAACTAGTGGGAAAAAAGTATCACTAGTTCTATCATAGAACTGTTCAATAAAACTAGTGGGAATGATCCGACAGCGCATGGATGATGATGATGACGGGTCTACAACAGTACCACAGATTATACCTATAATATACAAAGCATTATAACCATTAGCAGTAATACCTAAACGTTTTATTCTCTAATGTATCTCCTTGTTGCACTATATCATCTTACTAGCGCTTGTCTTCGCTTGTCTAAAAATACAAAAACGTAAGTAGTAAGTCATTATCATACGATAGATAACACTGTTCAGTTTAATGTCCACGTAGCACGTTGGTATAACACTACGAGCATTTCAGCCAGGAGTACGGTTAAGCTTTAAAAGACCCACCATACCCCCAGGGGTATTGCCAGGGCTACGGTGGGTCCGCAGCGCACAGTTTTTATATTAACGTACGGTTTTAGGTTTCCATTGAATGAAATGAGAAGAATAAAATGTACTTTTTTTAATAAATGTTATAAATAAATCACATCGACTTTTTATTTCCCTACCTTAAATGAATTAATCAAATTTACTTTGAGGCGAATTGAATTTACTCAAGACAGACAAAGTGATCATGTCGCATCTGAGTCAAATTATTGTTTGTGAAACGGTCAGCATGATGTCATAATGCGCGTCGGTCCAGAGAGTATATGTTTATCTCTATTTCGCGCTTGCGGTTAGATGTGCTATCTCACTTACACTTCTTATCTAATTCTTAGTGTGTCGTTTTGACATATTTATATTAGTGTGCGTACGCTTTTCGCGATGCGTGCCACTCGTAAGCTCCGTCATGTTACCTTGTCAGTAACCTGTCTACGGTTTCTTACTAGTATGTCTATGGTTTGAACGATTGAGTTTGGAATACGAATTACTTTGTATTTTTGCGAAAACGGACATGCGGGGGTGGAGGGGGATTTTGCGGAGCAACGACGTACGTCCGCCCTCAATCACGCCTAGACAGGCACTGATGAACGGCCGGCGAGCGATATAATGCCAACATTTTGACTATTTTTTTTCTTGGAGAAAAATGATAACGAAATTACGAAATCTGTTTTTACCATTTATTTTAAAATAAAGTGCTGTTTCTATTGATAATACTTTCATATAAATTCATTATGGAATCTCTAAGCAGTACACGTTTAAAATTGTGATTTAGTGCCATGTTTGACATTTTTTTTTATCGAGCCAATCATTCCAAATCGTGTTTCTATCTTTACGATTTACTAGAAGATATGTTCAACTTTTATACTTTAATTTTTATTCATTAAAAATATCATAGTTCATGGGACTTTCAGACGTTCAAAAATCTTAAAAAGTACTGCAACCTCGCCTTAAAACGCGATTTAAAAAAGTAGCGGGAATAAAAATTTCGCTGATGCTGATACAGTAGGTACCTATAGCGTAACGTGTTAAATTATATTAATATATAAAATAATCTAAAAAGATGAGTGAAACTAGCGATGATGACTGTACTTTAACACCAGAAGAGTTAAATCAACAAGTGATTATGCATAATTCAATCTAGTCCTGTTCATTTCTTTGTCTCCTAAGTAATATGTGTTCTCACTGCTGTGGTGAAAAGTTATGTGTGCTACACGAGAGCAAAGTTTTTTGTATCTCGTGCTGTTGAGTCCCTCACCACGCTCAGGATTCTAACTTTGATTCACTCGCTACGCTCGTGAATCAATCATAGAATCCTTCGCTTGCTCGGGACCCAAAATCAGCACTCGAAACAAAAAACAACTTTGCTCTCTTGTTGCACAAATAACTATTTTATTCAATTTGATCCAAAGCAATCATAAGATCAATTAAAACAGGCAGCGGGTGCGTCTGTTGCTTCCTGGTGTATGGCCCAAGACAGATAATAAACAATGCTAGCGATATGGGCGCAGCTATTTAATGTGCGAAAGAGACATCGTATAACATACCCCTAAACATTAGCTCATCCGTGCACCACGCTGTATGGTTTCGATATTATTCGTATGCCTTTATAACATGAAATAAAAACCTATGATACCGTTTATTTTCTTTTTTAAAGGATCCTGTACATTTTTCTCCGATGATTTTTAATCAAACAATTATATGCAATGAGAGGTCATATTATTCCCCTTCCTTTAAAACAATTTTGGTTAATGTCCGCCACTGTTCGCAAAGCGGGTCAGATATGCCCAATGACCTTTATTTTATCACCTTCAAAGTATGCTCCTTTAGACACGATACGATACTTACGCCAACGTATAATCCAATCATCATAACATTTTTAAACGCTGCGTCCGGAATTGAAGAGTTCAGTTCTCGCATGCCCAATGACCTTTATTTTATCACCTTCAAAGTATGCTCCTTCAGAAACGATACGATACTTACGCCAACGTATAATCCAATCATCAAAACATTTTTAAACGCTGCTTCCGGAATTGAAGAGTTCAGTTCTCGCCGCGAATTCTCCTTTATGTCTACTACCGATTGAAAACGGTTGCCACGAAGTGGTAATTTGAGTTTAGGAAAAAGAAAAAAGTTAGCTGGAGCATTATCTGGTAAAAATGGTGGTTGCTCGAAGGTATTTGTTGAGTGTTTGGTCAAAAATTCGTTCACAATTGTGGCCTTGTGCGAAGGCGCATTATCCTGGTGCAAAATCCAAGAATTTTCTTTCCACAAATCTGGCCTTTTTCGTCGAATTTGCGCTCTTAAACGCCGCATAACGCTCAAATAATATTTCTTATTTACCGTTTGACCTTCTGGCAAGAATTCTGAATGCACAAAACCGAGATAGTCAAAGAAAACAGGATTGGCGTCGTATTTTCGGTTGCGGTTCAGTTGGAAGGCGCCACCCTGAAGCTTGTTGACTAGTTTGTCAAACTTGTAAACCCACGTCTCGTCACCAGTTACAAAGCGTTTTATGGAATTGACTCGTTCTAGCATGTCCTCAGAGACTCTCATGCCATTGAGTTTTTGGAGAATATTCAGGTCGCTTGGTCCTAGCCGAGCGGCAAAATGTCTCATACCATAATTATTGGTTAAAATGGCACGGATTGACTCGTAAGATACCGAAAGTTTGGTGGCTATCTCTCTCAAAGTTGAATGAGGTTTTTCAGTCACTGTTTCCTTCACTTTTGCGATGTTAACTTCAGTTGCAATCATTGATGGGCACCAGAGCGAGGGAAATATCACATCTCGACCACTTTTAAACGCTATGTTCCACTCATAAGCACGAGTTTTTGATAAAGTCGATTCACTGTAAGCCTTCTGTAACATTTTCATTGACTCCGAACATGAAATTCCATTGGCGATGCAAAATTTAAGACAAACTCTTTGTTCGATGGTTTTGTCCATTATGAAATTCGCAATACACACTAGATATGATATAACTAAAAACAGCACTGTATTTAATATAAATAACAGATGAAACTCAAACTCCGCGCCAAAATGGAAAACAGTTGTGCCAATCTAACAACATCATAAAAAAACAAAAATTTGAATTTGGTACCATAGTCAAATAATCCAGTCCCGATACTTTTTTAATTGAATAAATTTACTCAAAAAATGGAGCAGAAGTATAAAATCAAAAGACGAGTAAGTACGTAATATGTAGGTATGAGAGGATTACTGTTTTTAATTACCTGAAATATTAAACTAACCTGCTTGATCACAGAAACCAACGCTACGATAATATCCTCATAATCCTAACCCCTCGTTTTCACCAAGAAACATGTCCAATACATGTTTTATACAAAACTTGTAGACAACATAATTATTTGTTTTATACATGTATTGGACATGTCTCAAACATTCTTTCGTTCACACTGTGTAGCCAACAAGTATCTATACAAGTATAAAACACATTTGCGTTTACACTGAAGTCTGTTACAGTTTAAAACATGTCTTATACATTGATAGCGTTCTCACCTACAAAATACAGTCGTGTTTTGGACAAGTATTGTTTATTTTATTGCAATTTCTGTATTATACAAGTCTTAGACAAGTTTTAAACTTTATCCATGCTTGTTGGATAAAGTTTTTTTTTTTACTGCACGGTTGGCGTATAGTGCATAGATTATACAGATATACGTATAGTGGTTTAAGCAGCCGCCTCATCGCTTGACATTGCGCTGAGCGTTGTGGGTTCGATTCCCACACGAGACAAAACTTTGTGTGATCTATAAATTGTGCCCGTATGTTGTATGTTTGTAAAGTCCCCCGCGACACAAGATTTAGTCCTAATGAGGGAGTCGTATTTAAAAAAAAAAATATAGTTTTCAACATACCGGACGAACCGCGCTTTTTACTTCGTGAAAACGAAATAAGAAGAAGAATGGAGTGGTCAAAAAAACAAACTTTAGAACTCATTGAGCTTTTGCATGTACAAGAATGTCTGAGGAATGTGAAAAATAAAATATATAAAGATCGTCAGAAGAAAAAAGACGCATTGGCAGCAATTGCTTCGCAAATGTACATTAATGTTTTTTATTTTTTATTTATAGACTCACGCCTGTATCCCTGAAGGGGTAGGCAGAGGTGTAATACTTATTACACCCACATTTCGCCATGAATTTTAAGTTCGCCACGTAATAAGGGGGGGGGAGCCTATTGCCGTACCGTTACCAGACTCCGTGCTGCCACTGAGAATTCGGAAAAACCCAGTAGGTAATACTTTTGCCCGACCCGGGAATCGAACCCGGGGCCTCTATTTAGCAGTCACATACGCTATCGACTGGACCACGGAGGCAGTGTTAAAGATGTTGATAAAATATAACAAACCTCAAGAACCAGTTTAATAGGGAAGTAAATAAATTAAAAACGAAGTCAGGTTCTTTCTTTTAAAATAAAACTACTGCTTGAATTTGTCTCGAATTCTACAAGTTTAGCTACGACAAAAACATGAGATCATAAACATGCAGACAACTACAAGTTTTCAACCAACAAGTTTCATACAAGTTTTATATACATGTCTACAACAAGTTACATACAAGTTTTCTATACATGTCTACAACAAGTTGCATACAAGTTTTGTGTAAGGTACAACAAGTTTTATACATGTCTATAGTTTTGTATACGACATGTTTTATACATGTATATGAGAAAAGAAAACATTGTCAAAAACTTGTTAAATACATGTATTATACCTTGGTGAAAACGCGGGGTAACGCTACCTCAGTTGCGACCCAAAGTCCATGCATTGGATCCTAGGGTCCGCTTGTCTGCTTTAACTCCTCCATTGCACCCGGTTTATCGGCATCATGGGTGGTAAGTCGCTGGGCACACATATCGGCTCTTTTGACGACAAACCAGCATATTTAGCCTCGTTTACCGGAGCGCAACTGACGATACATGGCCAGGCACTCAGCAATAACAGTTTATTGGAATAAAAATTGTAAGCTACTATAAGTTCGAGCTGAATATTACAGGCCACCAGGATACCACGATCGACATATGTTCGGCTATGTGAGCTATGTTTTTAATTTTCAAATTTTTTTTTATTTTTTTTTTCAATAGCAATGTATAGACTTTATTGAAGTAACAAATAACATATATACAACAGAATAAAACTACTTATGCTACTAAACTATCCTAAACTAAACCAATTAAACTAAATAAATAAAAATAAAAAAATAGAAACTACGCGGCGTCAAAAAATTCCTCCGCAACGCTGTCGGCTGGTAGCGTGCCCAGAAGGCTGGCAGCATTGCCACGTTGTATGGCAATGCTTATTCTCTCTGCAAAATATAAACCAGCCCTCTGGTCACGGGAAGCGTCGATCAGCCTTTTAGCGATTTCTTTGTACAGAGCGCGTGCACTAGGCCCCCATGGCCCCAGAGTTTCGACCCCAAACGGCTCAAAAACGTAATTACCAGATAGGTTTGCGTATTTGCGCCGTTTGAGGGTCTCCGCTGATGCAGCAGCAGCGCCAGCCGATCCAGCTGTGCTTGGAAGATGTGATGGCGCAAGGGTATCGACACATGTCGCGTCCCATACCAGAGGCCTGCCCATCTTCCAAGGTAATAAGGACATACCGTCTGGTCTCTTTCCATCGTCGCGTACCAATCCATTCGGTTCAAGATGAGCTGGTACTCCGGCGGTGACAAGAGCTCGACGGATTATGTCGTTAATGTGGGCATGTCGGGAAAAACGCCCAGCACTCTTGCTGCACGATAGGCCATGGTGGCCAAGACTGTCGACGGCTTCACCGCAGTGACAGCGATGCGGAGAATTGCAAACAGCTCCCAAGCGTAGGCAAGAAGCGATGCGGAAAGTTGTGTCGTCCAACATAGTTCCTATGTTGGACGATGGAAGTGCTTGAAGCCATAGCCCCGATTCCCACTCTCCCACAGCCAACAAACGGGCGCGCTCTACAACACTGGATGCAGTACTTAAAAGATATTCTCTCATCTTGCTACAGAGCGGCCCGTCCCATTGCCTCTGAGAGGATAGATATCGGGGTAAGTCAGAGCTCGGGCAAGCCATTTTCCAAGCGTTAATGGCATCAGTCTTGCACGGCACCTCAGAATTAACCAGTGTGGGTTCTAGAATTTTCCTGGTCAATTCCTCAGTGCCGTGGACCGAGGCCAAAAACGCTGGGAGGCTTACATCGGTAATTTTGCGAACGCCGAGGCCGCCCAAACGAACTGGTAAAGTCGCTTGAAGCCACACTCGGTCGTTCATGTCAAGATTTAGAATTTTGCTCAAGGTGTGCCGAATAATATTATCAATGTTTTCCAATAGGGATAAATGTTTCCAAAAAGGAGAGGACCGCAAGTAATATGTAAATTTTGGAACAAAAAGGCAGTGCCGAATAATCGTGAAAGCCGAATGAATATTAATTTTGTAAAGCCGTTCTGAAGTTTCACAGAAATTTTGTAGTTTTTCGTCTATAAAAGATCCAAAAGCGTCGTCGAAAATAGGGGACCCAAGGAGGCGGAAGGAAAATTTATTGATGATTTTAATATTTGGCGCCAAAGAATTAAATTTTGTTAAGATCGAAAGGTTATCCAAATTGTCATTAATAAAAATTTCACATTTGTCTGAATTTAGTTCCAAACCAATTGCTTTAAATTTAGTTTTTAGTAGCTCTAAGTCTTGTAAGATAGTGTTAACGTCCCCTGCCAGGGTCCCGTCGTCCAAATACCAGACGTTAAATTTAGAATTTATTTGTTTTATTATTGGGTGAATGGCTAAACTAAAAATGACTGGCCCGAGAGGGTCTCCTTGTTGACAACCAACAGCAGATTCCAAAACGTTGTCTTTATAAATTAATTTTGATGGATGTCTATAGCATTGCCAAAGGAATTTAAAAATTTTGGGAGTTTCTAATTTAGCCTGTGTCAACAAGGTGTCCCTTGGCCAATATATATTTTCAAAATATATATTGGCCAAGTGCCATCAAATAATTTTGATTTTACACTTTTGTATGAATATAACAAGTTAAACCACAACTGATATAAATTTTTTTAATGGCTATTAACAAATAATACTGACTATTGACTCAATCCATTTAGTTTTGTGGTACAGATTTTCATGTTATACCAACAACCGCGAATAAATGTTTACTTAAAACTTTTAGGTTTAATTGGAAAACAAATTGCTTCAGCGAACGATAAATGTTTGTAAAACCGTTAGTGCGGCAATTATGCAAATTTATGTAAATAACAGTAATCCAGTTGTAAGCGTTAAGGAATACCTCATTTATTCAGACTACTACACTTTAGTATAAACTGAAGTGAAAATGTGAGCCAGTTTATTTATAGGTAAAGGCTACAGCGAAATTGGACTAAGTTTACACATTCTGTACCATCGCGTGAGTGAGACATCTAGCCAATACATATCCATATGGAGACTTGATATGATATGACTTGATACTCCATATGGAGACATGCCACTACGAAATTAAATGTTATTCTATTAAGATAGAAACTGTCTGTAAGATACATTCCAAAATATATTGAAATGATGATTTTGCTGTACGTGACCTATCTAACAAATATTCATTTAAGCTCAAATGCATAACGAAACTCTAACTTGCAGTTTCCATTATCAATAAACGTAGAATTATTGACTGTTTCTTAAGACTTTTTTGAAAGACATGTCAATTATACTCATAGCGTCATCCCTGTTAGATCCCAGGATCTGCTTTCTAGTCTAACCGGATTTGAACGAATATTGGCTTTTCCACTGTCTGACTTCCGCAACCCAAAGGGACAGCTATACTTATTCGCTGGTTTAGACTAGCGTCAGTTTATTCATAGGTATTGATAACGACTGTCAAAGATCTGATCAGACGACGGCTTAACCTGGTCTCCGAGACACGGGGTAAGTGATAATTTACAATTCAGTACGCGCATTACTCCGGAAATACTTTTCGGAGTGATGTGGTTAAACACGAACTCGAAACCCTTGGCATGGCAGTCTCTTGGTATCTCCTATAGGCTATCGCTGCCTCTCAGTATATCTCCTCTCAGATATGTATGTCTCACACACATTGACAGACATGTCAATTTTACTTATTGTTCTGAAAATTGTGTACTTAAAGAACCAGAGCCTAGCCAACACAAATTTTATTTGTTCAAATATATTTTCAAATATTATTTCTTATTACCACTTTATTTAAATTAAATGCCAGTTTTATACCCACTCAAGTGCACAAAGCCCGTTTCAAGCTATCTAGATATGTATTTGTATATGTTCTATATCTGTATCTAGTGTTTGTACTTATATGCGAAGTAATTACCAGCTCCAGTTTTGCCCACGTAGCTACATATATGTAGGTGTAATCCCCTACCGAGAAACCGTTTTGGCGTGGGTGTATATTGAAATGTCATGGGTTATCTTGCAGTATTCGTCACCCATCCTTGCCAATCAATGACGTCATAATATTATTATAGTACTATATTATGTAAGGTCAAGCAAATTTCTCGTATGACAAACATTACGTATGGTTGGTGCTGTGGTATTTACTACGCCACTATGCCGCCAAGTAGCAAAACATTGTTTGAGCCACGTTTCTGTATTGTGCATGTATGTACTTTATTTATATAGAATTTATATAGAATACGAATATACTTTCCTCGGACGATGGATCACTTTAAAGAAATATTGGCTGTAGTATTTGCTATCAGCAAATATAACCACTACACGATTCGATGTAACACTAGCTCACCACTACACACAGATCCGAGAGAGCAGGTCCAACCCGCACCGTGTCTAACTACCGACTGACTGTCCGTAGTGACAGTGACAGCCACAGACTATACAGATATACTAGTAGTGACAGGTGTCAAGTGACGCTACTTCCTCCACTAGTGTACATGAGACAATGCATTGTATCTATTGCATAGATACAAACCACAGATATAGATCTACATAGATAACGCAATTATCACGATTTGTATTGAAACCAAGCGTGCCGACTTTTTAATACCTACTGTGACGTTGCCTGTATCACGAAGTCGAAGCGATGCGCGACAGTATCGCTTGTGCGATATTCATCGTCTCCTAATACACAACGTCAGATCAAACGTCCGAAGCAAACGCGGCAACGTAATGTGAATAAAGTTTACTTAACGGTAAAACGGACGCGCGGGGACTGAAGTTAGTGGCGACCAAGCTCGACGCTTGGTCGGAGTTCAGACACGCGAAGTGCATGCATTTGCGTTATCTATGTAGTTCTATGTCTGTGATACAAACACTACATTGGCTATAATTGATCTGTTGTCATTAGAATGGGAATTCTGTAAATAGCAATCCGTTACTTATCTAATAATTTTGTGAAATAAGAATAAGCTTTAATAAATAAACTAACTGGGTCAGCTAGCAGTCAGTCAGCGGCCCTAAACCAGTTATTTAGGGCTGCTCCTCTGCACCCGTGGTGCATAGCGTTATGTTATATAACCCACCCTATAAATGGACTACCCAACACAAAGTTATTATTCAAATAAAACAAACAAATCTTCAAATTTAATTGTGTAACATTCGCGCAAAACCAAAAATGTACCATGTAAACTCTCCAGCTTAAAATATTACTTAAGTATAGATAATAATAGTAGCCAGGATTACCTACATAGCTCACATAATAAGTAAGCTTAAGTGGCAGTGGTCATATCTGTGAAAGGACTCATGTCCGATGGAGCAAGCGTGTCCCAAAGTGGAGGCCACGACTCGGGCAGCGGAAGGTAGGGCAGCCCTCGGCAGGGTTAGGTACTGCGGCCGTGGGTCGGACTGGATGCTGAAGGCTTTGGACCGTGTTGAATGGCGCAATGTTGGAAGATCGTCCAGATGGAGGATGTCCAGCAGTGGACTGCGATAGGCTGATTAATTAAAGAGTAGTATTAATAAACTCATTTTCAGGGATCGTAGAATACTGAAGAACCTTTATAGTGTTGCTATGTCTGTCCATTAGCGGTTAATCTCGGCAAGTATACGGACTTAAGAGAATTTTAAAGTGGTTGGCATTAATTTATTATTGTGAGAGGTATTGTAATATAGGTTTTAAAGACTATTCTGTTTCGACTTTCGTTTGAAAACGTTTAGTATAAGCAATAATAGTTTAGTATGAGCAATAATCTAATAATCGTATTTATATAGGATACTGCCCCATGCTCCTTTCCTTACCTACTAAAACATCTAAGGATTATGTAAAGTTTTCTAAATAATGACTAAAGAATAAAATTACAAGTAAAATTATCACAGCTAATGAGGCTTATTATTAATAAGTACTTCTGAGAAAAACACAAAAGGGAAACTAAGAAACTGGACATTGTGCGTGGTCCAAAAACAGTAACCAATCACAAATGCATGTTCATTTGTCTTTAGTTCTTGTTAAGTGTATTTTACGTGGCTGGGCTGTATTTGTTATTTATCGTTTTTATGTAAAAAATAACACTCTGTAAATATCTCTTTTCTCTTAATAAAACATTATCGTACTGCGCAATTCTTTAACTGAAGACTTAACAACAAGTAACAGAATCTTATAAAGCATAATTACGGTTCTCTTTCCTTGTTTTGTCATTAACCCGTGTATGATACCGAACTTTCTAGCACCCATCATCTAAAGAGAACAAAGCTATCCTGTTACAAAGGTCAAAGGGTAACCGCATAATTTCTACTAAAGGTCAAATCAAATGGATAAATCAATTTGATGTCAGTACCCAATTTTCCTTTCATAGACTAACTTTCTGTAGCAGGTTATCATGTTTACGAAAATCGCAAGCTCCCTCAGATGTATCTTAAAATGTTCTACTCATTCTTACGTAATAGCAGAGCTGGTAAAAATTATGGTACGTGTTCCATTATCTTATTACTTTCATATATTTATCATTTAACGAATACTGTATGTGCCTAAGAATGTAATAAGAAGCAATATGTCCCATGTTGTCTACTTATCGTTAGCATGTCCTGCAAATAAACAAAGTAAAAATATCTACAACATTTGGTCAGCTACATTAAGGTCAGACGTAGGCGGCGAGTTATTTTAAGACTATTTTCTATTAGAATTCCTTACAGAATAAGTCAATATTATTTTGGTCAATGTGGAAACTAAATTGAATACGGCGTAGTAAACCGGCTTAGTGTATACGGAAGAACTTACAAAGTACTCAATATAAAACAATACAGGTATTTGAAAGAGCTGGTGTTAAACCTGCTAACATTTAAGGAGCCCGTAATAAAATGAGAAAACTGGGATCTTATACGGGAGTTGTTTGTCAAGGATATGTCATATTTATCACATATAGTTTCATGATACATGTACGATATGCTTTTCATGGCGTAAGACCTAGCTATCATTAAATTTGACTGTTATAAACACTTATTTATTACAATCTTCAGAAATACTAAGTAGTATCCTACAGTCTTGTAATGGCCGTTACCTGCTGACCTCATTCAAGCACGTGTTTAACTTAAAATCAAGAAAATGTTATTCTTAAACTCTTTTTAGTTGTAATTTCCTGGAAAATAAAATTATTTCTATTAAGGAAAAGTTAAACAAACGCTAAAACCAATAAATCAATTCTAATCGATACGTGAAGCAAACCTTTTGATATTTAACTATTGTAACTACTTAACTGTTTAACTGAGGATTAAAAAAACTGCCATTTAAAAGGTCTATTAGACAAATAGGGTAGGCACGCAGTAAACATTTGTAAACGCTGGCCTATATTATTGAAACTCGTATTTATATTTAAATCAATAAGAGATGTAAACAAACAAGAGAAACAATAGTAAAACCTCCAAAAACCACTTCCCTCGCATTGCATTGCTTTTCTTTGCATGGCTTTTCTAGTATTGCTTTTCTTTGCATTGCTTCTCTTTGCTTTGCTTTTCTTTAAAGACATTCCACACTAGATACCACTAACACGTTTCTTACAGCCGTCTCGTATTTCATAAACTGAAAATGTACCTTGCTACTCTTATATTTGTTTTATTAAATTCAAATATTCCTCCCCTTCAAAACTGGGAAAGTATAAAACGTATCGACGTTTTATAGTTCCTCATAGTTTCATTTGACGTCATACTTGTCACCAGCTGTCCAACTCAGTGCCACAAGCTGTTGAAGACATAATACGAACAGACATAACCGAGACATAATCGTTATAAAATCTTCAATCGAAGAGACTGTTACATGACAAGAACATTACCAATGAACTAATAACTAATGCAACTGAGTAAGACGTTTATAACATGCCAGTTGTCCTTGGGTAAAGTCTATTTTCAACCGTGATAAGATCTTCAAAGTTTTGCGTAGGAGGGTCGTCGGGTTGAAATTGTGCTTGCGTATAATATTTACGATGTGAGCTGAAAATATCCAACCCGTTAATTTCGGTGAACGTGTTCTGAGAAGCCTTTAAGTTTATGTGGCCTTTAGACGGTTCGCATAAGTGAAACTTGTTTGTCTAAAACCACTTTTCAGACAAGTCATTCCTGGAAAATATGGATGCCGCCCAGTTTCTTCTTCACCTAATTTTTGTCATTGTGAACGGAGAATTTTTTCCCAATTATACATATTTTAGAAGATGGAAGTATCTCCACAGCTCCTCTTTTAGTTTATTTTTGAATAGCAACCCACCCTGGCTTCGCACGGGTACAAAATAATACATATAAATCTTCTTCTTGAATCACTCTATCTATTAAAAAACCACTTCAAAATCCGTTGCGTAGTTTTAAAGATATAGGGACAGACAGACAGAAGACTCTGTTTTATACTATGTAGTGATGAATGTAATATGTAGTTTTAAGATCAAACTTGAGACAAGTTCTCGTGTTTGGAATCCACATTAAACAACTGACTGCCTCCGTGGTCGGACAAATCTGTTGAGCTTTTTCCGAATTTTCAGTAGCAGCACAGAGTATGACAATGTGGCCGATAGTGGCCACGCCCCCTATTACGTGGGACCTAAAATTCATAAGGCGAAATGTGGGTGTAATATTATACCTCTGCCTACCTTACACAGGCGTGACGGTATAAAAAAAGGTCATACCAAAAGGTAATGATTAATTAGAGTTCAGATATTGCCTAATTTCGTAAGCTTTAATAAAATAGTTATTACCTGTGTACTAGGGAACCTCGTACTATACTCGTCCAAAAAAAATAACCACAGACATCGCTGCATATTCTGAGCATGGGTAGAAGGTAGTGATCATTATTATTGAATTTATATTCAATCAAGTGTTTTCGTGCGGTTTAAATTGTAATGTATTACAGTTAAAACCGCACGACAACACCAAAACATTCACGATGCGCAGTAGCAATACGAATGATTTATCAGATAAAAAATGTGTTGTAAATGGTTTGAAAAAAATATTTATATTATCGATTAAAAAACAAAACGATTTTTACCAAATAATTATGGAATATATAATAAATTAAATATTTCTTGATCCTTTGTAAAAATATATTTATAAAGTAAATGAAAGATATTGTTTTCTAATATAATAATAAATATATTATTTCCTTAAAAACAATTTCTGCCTACCATACTTCATTTTATTTTTAATGCTGGCAACAAGACATTCATTCGCTATTACCATAGCCTATATAATTCAAAATAATATAAATAATCTTTAAAAACTAAAATCTTTCACCGGAGTTCGATCAAGAAACGAAAACGATGTATAAGTTTAAAAAATTATATGTTTAATTTCAACGATTCACAACTTTCTGGCCGCTACAGGCCGTCCTTGGTATGTCTCCTTTAGGGCCTGTTCACGAGATCGGTCTAAGCGGCGCGCGTCGCGGCGGGCGGCGCGGCAGAGCGTCGTGCACGCCACGACCCTACAGCAGCGGTAAACGCAGCGGCAAATGTGGACGTATTTGGGCCGACGGAGTTACCCATAAATATGGCGATAACCAAAATATCTTTGTGTAACTATACGGTATACCTACAAAATTGTCGACATTGGGTCTTCATTTATTACAAGTATATTATATCAAAGGAATAATACATATTCGCAATTCATGAGGCGTAGAATAGGTACCTACACAACGTAGATTACGTTAAGTAGGTAGGTAAATCACCTTTTAACTTTCATAGTAGCTGTGTCTGTACCTAAATAGGTACATAATTACATATGTACATTACTCAATGTTTTAATGTTTGCGATTTATATTAAAACCTACCATTACATTCTGTAAAACATTGTTTCATTACATCTCGCAACGTTTTATTAACATTTTTGTATTTATACAGCGGATGTGTTGCTATCCACACACGCAACCGTTTAAAAATTTCGACTTTAAATGTCTCCGTATTCATTACCGCCACAAAATATTTAACAAATAGTTTAACCGCCTAGTTCGTCCCTCGCGTAACGCTGTCTGTGCCGCTCGGAGTCGTGGCGTCGGACTCGGTCGCAGTACATTTGTTCCCGCCGCTCGCCGCACCGCACGCCGCGCCGCTCGCCGCGCAGCCAATCGCGCCAAAAAAAACGCGCGCGTTATCGCTGTGCGCGGCGGCTCGTGGCGTGCTTCGAACGTCTTCATACATTTGATCTTGCCGCTAGCCGCCCCGCGCTAAGCCGCCGCTCAGAGCGGCAAGGTCGTGACAGGGCCGTTAAGAATACTAAACTTAACCGCGCGTTAGACAACATAAACTTTTTTAATGTAACCTTGGCGTTTGACATAATATTCACAGAACAACATCTGTCGGGGCAGCTGGTGGTACAATAAAAACATCGCCTGATCGGCATCTCAAGCCAGGTCCAGGTCGGTCTATTATTTGCCCAGCTTTGTCACGCCGTATGGCAATCTATACAGGGTGGCAAAGCTGCCAGCCATGTTAAACTAAGATAGTGGCGTGAAAGAGTTCTACGTCATCTTCTTAACCAGTCATCTATCTATGAAATATATGTAAATATACAGTTGCAATTATCAATAGAATAAGATTATAACTGTTATTATTAGTCTACATCGACAGACTGCTTTTGTTGCTCAAAAATATCAAACACTCTAGCACCAAACGCCTCATTTGAACGCCTCACTAGGCTACTAAACTAATATGAGATACACTTTGATCGTTTTAAGACTCTGACATAGAAATACATTAGGCCATAAAAGACATTATGACACTATTGCTGACATCGCTATCGTATGTTTAACTTATCAAAGACGATCCCCGAAGGAGTAAGAACTGACACCTACGCTTGCTCTTTGGCGGTATGTAGGTCAGAATGTAGAAATGAAGTGCTCTCATTTATCGTTTTATTCACGAGGCACACTCAAAGTCTATTAAAACTTGATAAATAAAGCCAGGCTTAGGTTTGGAAATCTCTTTAAAAATTACGCCAAATCCTAGTTCAATTGTAACTGATTTCAAAAGTGGTTTTACAACAAATTTGCAGATCGATAATAAGCTAAATTATGTCTGGATTGCATCTTATAACACTTATCAGCAGAGAAACGATGCGTTCATGAAAAATCCTGCCGTTTTCCGTACCAAACCAGCAGTCATGTGGCAGCTATCCAATAGCCACCATTAAATGTATAAGCGCCGGAACTGTTGATATAGTTTTCAATAAATAAAATTCAATGTTACAGAATGTTGTTTCGGATTCTCTTCACTGCTTTCCATACTAATGAATATCTATAATACATTGGTGTACTAAGCATCAAAACTAATTTCTACCATGTAATATCCGGGTCATTATCAGGTTACTCATTATTTGGTTGACTTCGGTGGCCATTCTTTTTTTTGTTAATTAATTATATTTTCATGCATTATTAGCATGAAATATCAAATCTAGATTTAATTTAAAACATATTAGTAGTAGAGGGAACAACATAGACTGAATGGATAAGTAGGAATTCAATTTTCTTGAAATGGCGTCCACTGAAATCAATATTATTATCACCGAATCAAATTATTTTTATTCTGAAGACTATTTTATATCTCTATGTTTTAAATGCTTAAGTATTACTGCGTACGAAGGTACGTATGATACTACATACATGATTTCGTACTACGTAAGAAATTGCAGGTTAGGTAATTATACAATAAAACATTTTATTTTATCGAGACTAAAGCCCCTTTAATTAACATATAGGAAATTTTACAAGTATGAACTTTGGAAGGAAGCGTTAAATTATAACATTAACTTTTATTAAAAGTAGTAGGTAGTCGCTAAAACTGACAATATAGGAATTTAAACAAATCTGAAGTGTTCGTGGTGTTATATTACACCTCTGCCTACCCCTTCGGAGACACAGGCGTGAGTCTATAAAAAGTGTTCATTGAGACTTAGCTTATCACAGGCAATAATTTACTTATTATTAAAAAATCACTTAAAATCAAAAACATCAACAATTATCCAGAAGGCACTTATTTGACTAATAATATTTGTAATTGTATTAAATATACTTATTACGTTGCCTTTTGCTTGTAACACGATTAAAATAGTTTTAGGTATATTAAGCACCTAGCATTTAATTAGCAATTAGTCCAGTCACTTTAGGCAAATAAAGGGGTCAATCTCGGAATTGGAGATAATAAGCTGGAAACTCGTATACAGCTTTATTTTGGCGTTCTAAAAGTTGTCTCAAAAGTCTCATATTATCTCGTGTCTGCGTCGTAAGTTATTTCAGGTCAAAGGTCACGAAAATCGTTTTATTGCAATTATCTCCGTGTCTATGGTTCCAATCACTTCAACACCTATTATGAAAATTGAAGATAAAAAAATTTGCCACAACTTTTGTCTCAACTCTTTTTCTGTACGCTCAACCCTTTTCGAGATAGAGAGCGGAGAGCACCCAGCGCTCAGGCATATATACTGTTATACAAGGTCAACCGTGAATCTCGGTGAATAATCTAACCGGATTTGGCTGAATATTAGCTTTTCCACAGTGACTGCCTGTCTGACCTCCGCAACCCGAAGGGATAGCGATATTCCATGGTTAAGACTAGTGTCAGTTTATTTAGAAGGTACTGACGCCCTGTAACGACTGTCAAAGATCTTCTTGACAACCGGGAGCGACGGCTTAACGTGCTCTCTGAGGCACGGGACAAGCGATAATTAACAATTCAATACGCACATAACTCCGAAAAGTCATTGGTGCGCGCCGTGGATTCGAACCCGATACCCTCTGCAAGGCAGTCTGTTGGTATATCCACTCAAGCCCGATTTTCTGCATCCGCAGCGTGAACCACACCCATTCTCATCATCATCATCAGCCTTTAATAGTCCACTGCTGGACTGGGCCTCTCCTTTGAAAGGAGGAATTGGCCTACTCTACCACGCTGGCCAAACGGGTTGGTATAGGGTTTGTATCAAGTTTTCCTTATTTTACAGTGCTGTTCTGTGCATAATATGGTCCCTCTGTCGGCTCTTACGACTCCCATGGGATGATATGGGGTGGTGAAAATCTGTATTCTTAATCCGTCACCACACGGATAATTCTTACAATTACAAAATATTGTACTGAGTAATTCATCTGGAGCTGGTGGTAATAGTGTAGTTATTGGCTGCAGAAACTCATTTTGGAGTACCCAGCCCCATTCTTGAGGTTCTAAATCATGTCCTAACCATTTTTGAATTTGATAATAAATACGATATATGTGTTGATGAGCTGCTGCACTTGTTGGTGGAAGATTAGATAACTGGACAGGTTTAAGAAGTTTAGTAGATTTAATGAATTGAATGTATCTGTGATGATCAATATTATTTTCATATTTCGGAGCATTATATACTGCTAATAAGATGCGTTTCTCTATTTGCAATCTGTATATATATATAATAATTATATTCAATACAATGTATTAACTAATAAATAATACAAATTATTTATTGTTGATAATACTTTAGTAACTATATACAAGGTATTATTCACCGAGATTCACGGTTGACCTTGTAAAACAGTGTATATGCCTGAGCGCTGGGTGCTCTTCACTCTCTATCTCAAAAAGGGTTGAGCGTCCAGAAAAAAAATTGAGACAAAAGTTGTGGCAAATTTTTTTATTTTCAATTTTTATAATAGGTGTTGAAGTGATTGGAACCATAGAAACGGAGATAATTGCAAAAAAAACGATTTTCGTGACCTTTGACCTCGAATAACTTACGACGCAGACACGAGATAATATGAGACTTTTGAGACAACTTTTAGAACGCCAAAATGAAGCTGTATACGAGTTTCCAGCTTATTATCTCAAATTCCGAGATTGACCCCTTATTACTTATACCCTTAAAACTTATAAAAACTTTATACTTATTCAAGTTTTCAAACCTGAATTTAAAAAAATATATATTCCTCGTCACTGTTGTCAATGTTAGAGAATGTAACTTCATTCATTACTATCGGAGCAATATTTTCACGACACATGCGTCCAGAAGCTATCATTTTCGAGCAATTCAATGTCTGATGTTTAGGTATGGGACAGGTGCTACTTGGTTTCATAGAAGTCATCAGCAACGTCAACAGAATAGCTACTACCAGGTTTAATCAGAATGTTCGATAAAATTTGAGGTTTATTAGAATTGGCTGCACCGATTTCACTCCCTTTTTTAATCTGGCATAATCACAGTATTGTGATTATGCAAGAATGCTTGAAACAACATGAAAGGTAATGAGAAAGTTAAATAAGCAATATTTAAATACAAACAAATAAGTAATGTATGATTTCGGTGACATTAACATTAATTTCGTGCACTTATTTCCACCGAAAACACCGAAATCAATGCCACTGAAATCAAAATAATTACCAAAATCCTATATATTTTAAAAAGTAACACGATTTGTTAATATTAATCTCTTTTATTGGAATCGAATAAACATAAGACATACCATTAGTATAGTTTAATCATTTTAAGTCAAATAGTAGTGGATAAAATGAATTCACCGAAATCAATTTTAAGGGTATACCAAGCCACCGAATACGATTAAGAACCTTTGTAATAGAGTTGCACAGAGACGCACAAACGTGTTATCGTTACCACAGACGCGGCACTACTTATTGTTCGTATTACTCAAGCAAATAGTTTCAAACTCACTAAAATACAGGATTTATGAACAGATCGGTGCGCGCCACTGATATCAACTCTAAACTTCGGACGTTACGACAATCAATTGTAACTTGTTTGGTATGGCCTATAATGACGTAGCAATATTATACATTGAGTTAATAACTATCTAGTTGTTTGTGAACACATGCTAAATAGTGCCATTTATTGAAGAAAAATAGAAATAATATATTTTCCGCCGCAATCCGAGGGCAGGACGCGGCACCGAGGTCAATATTTTCAAGGTTTTTATTTTTTTTATTCCCTTGCATTTTATTTATTTCAAAAATAATACTTGCGTCACCTTATATGAAGTCCTACCTATTATAGAAAAACAAAATAGAAATATCAAGTTGTTAGTTATCCATTGTACTGAATTTTGACCCGGACACGCTTATTTGAGCCGGCTGAGAATGACCCATCCATAGACTAACTACGGCTGTGAAAGATTTGGGGTTCACATATTTGTATTCATTGATATTAGTGCGCTTACTAGAAAGTGACTCCAAAAATTGTCACAAGGAACATGTGATACGATTTCTTTACAGTAGGCTTGTCCGAAGCTTGGGACAAGTTCCTGTGTTTGGAATCCACATGGATCCGCTTATTAGTCATCATCCTCCTAGCGTTATCTCATCATATCTCAGTTTCAATCTGGGGTCCGCTTACTAGTCTATCCGGATTTGGCTAAATATTAGATTTTCCATAGAGCAACTGCCTGTCTGACCTCCGCAACCTGAAGGGATAGCGATATTCCATAGTTAAGACTAGTGTCAGTTTATTGAGAAGGTACCGACGCCCTATAACGACTGTCAAACATCTTCATGCTAGCCGGGACCGACGGGTTAACGTGCTCTCCGAGGCTCGAGGCAAGCGATTATTAACGATTTTGATTCGGTGCGTGCCGTGGATTCGAAACCGATACCCTCTGCACCGCAGCCTGTTGCTATCTCGACTGGGCTATCGCTGCCTTATAGATCCACTTACAGTGGCCACAGTGGCTCGAGAGGGAATGACGAAGTTGACGTACTTGCCAGAAGAGGGGCTACTTTAGAGGTGGTGGTACCTGAGCCCAGTATTCCCCTCCCTTCTGGTTTTTATCGCAACCTGGTATGAAACAGAACCAGGACCCAGCACAACCAGTCCTGGATTGGTATTGAAACATGTAGGCAGGCCAATGAGGCTCTTCCCGCAGCAGATGGTAAGATAGCCAAACAAGTCCTCCGGAAAAAACAACTGCGGACAGTCACGGCCGCCTTTACAGGACACGGATACTTTAATAAGCACCTATTTACTATAGGTATCACCGACAGCCCGCTGTGCAGAGCCTGTATGGCAGCAGACGAGACGGCAACCCACCTGCTCCTCGACTGCCCTGAGGTCTTACAGCATAGGCAGCAGTACTTGACCAGACACAGCACCCTGAGGGAAGCAGTGGGCCACATTAAGAGTTTACTGCCCTTCCTCGAAGAGCTGGGGTGGCTCGAATGATAACACCATTCCCACCCGCACGCAAAATACACGCCAGAACGTGGAGTTGCGGCAACAGCCCGTGCTACCAAGTACCAAGTAGATCCACTTATTAGTATCCCTAGGCTACTTAGCCACCTATGGCGTCGCCATCATGAAGGCAAAATTGGATTCAATCGAGGCATTACTTTTTTTTCAGACGTTGCTAATATTTACTTAATATATTATCCAATCACAACACAAAGTGAGATGATACATGATATGATGATGACTTCTTGTAAAACGAACAATGGGTTTTGAGTCTAACTAACTTAGAGTATAAATTAAGGCCTCATGTCTACTTCACCTACCTCTTTACTTAACCTAAATTGGCTGATTGAAGTAAACTTCTCAAGACTCCCAACTCTCGCTTGCTTTAGTCGGTAAGTCAATAAGGAGCTACCAAAGCTATTCTTAGTAAACGTGTGGTAGAAGTCTCGTTATCAAAGAGACACTGCTCGAATTTCCACGAAAACCGAAATGGCAAGACCTACGCAACGCCTCAACATTGTAAGTTGCTACTGGTATTAGGTTCAAGTGCCTTTAAGGTTAACTTTGTGATTGGCGGTTATTTAGAGTATATACCCATCTAAAATCGATTTCAACACACTGTAAGAACATATCTAGCAGCTTTTATTTTTCTTGTATGGGTTTTTCATTACTTCCTTGGCATGACGTAGCCTTGCTGATTTCAGCGGGTTTCAATGGTGGAGCACTACGTCGTCTGTCTATTATTGCTAGCAATAAAAAGTATAAATACTTAATATACTAGTCTTACTGGTTACAGTGATAACTCGGCAGGTGACCCAAAACACCGTACACTGAAAATCTGTACGGGCCTCTACACTTAAAATGTTAGGGAAATACTCGTAAACATATAAACAATTTATTTAATTTTTATGCCAATGTGTTTAATTTTATTTTAAGTTGTATAATCTTATTTATTTTCACAATTAATTGGACTATTCCTTATTCTTATAGTTAGCCCTTAATTACTTACTACATATTTTGACTAAAAAAGCTGTGCTCGAAAGTAATTGGATCTCAAATTCACATTTATACTATCTAATAACCTACTATCACTATTCAATAAGGTAATTTGTTTTCTGTAGTCGTGCCTATTATTAAATAAATAAATATTTGACCTTTGCTGCTTACTATATTGCTTAGGTAGGTACCGAATGAGATTAAAACAATTTTTTACCACTGATATAAAATTCCACATGTCATAAGAGCCAGCGTCTACTGGATGTATCAGTGCCACACGCGAGTGATGGTTTTAAAATCATAAATAAAAACGCAACATTATACCATTAATAATAATAAGAATGCAGATGTATAAATTACTGAAATACTCGTGAAATTTACCCTGATATCTATGTGAGATATCAAATTGCTGGTAAAAATTATGGCGAAAACGGCTGGTGTAACTTATGCCGAAAAGTCGGGATATCGAATAAAGAGACAATTTCACAATAGCGAAATTAAAAAATATGTGTAATTAAATCAAACACATACAATTGACCTTGACAACCGCATACTCCTATACGATAACTGTAAGACTAGACACTTAATATAATTATGAAACGAAATATGAATCAATACATCCCACTCATACTGAGTAAAGTACCTTTTGAGGAGTCGTAGGCGTTATTTTACGGACTAGACAGATGCTTTACAAAGTTCGGTTAGTTACAAAGCTGTAAGGATCTCGTATACATACTTATACATTAACGTATCTATGTATATTCAAATTTACCGAGATCAGCGGTGTTTTTCTTTCACAGTTTAATTGAGAACGCCTACACACTTTCTCTCTATACCTCTGATTATTATATTCTATGATGTAATAAGTCATATTTGCCGAACCTTCAGAATAGTTTCTTTGATTTTATGATAAGGATATGATCTACTCAACAGTTAGGATAATTGCCTTTAAGATCAAGAACCTTGCGAAGACGAAACAACGGACACAAAGATTAAATTTAAAACAACTGCACCACTTGTAGTTGTATGTGTACCAGAACCTATGAAATCATAACTAACTAGTCCAAATCAGATCATATTATGTGTCATGTGTATTATATTCCTTGTTAGTTAAGTTCAATCGGTCTCCCTTTAAAGAACCTTATTCATTGACTGAAAAGCTGAGAACAATAAAACAAGCTCTTTATTCCTGTTAATTGTGTTTGCTACTGGCTTTTAAGACAGTACCAATTGTTGATTAATAAACATGTCAGGAACAGCTCGGCAAACATAATTTATTGAGAGAAATAATTATCATTTGTACAGAAAATATCATCAGGCTGTTGAATAATTTAATAGAAAAATTAAGCAAGCGCAATCTGTCTTACCGCAGGAAAAAGGGCCCTGTCTTCTTTTCACCTCTCTCTATCTGCAGCTGAAACTTGTCCGTCGATTTGATAAAGTTTTAAATCGATCTATCATCTTCATTCGGCCTGCTGTTATGCAATCAATTTAGGACCTAAGAGGTCATGATACGCGCCACGATTATCTGACATGCGTCTGACACCTCCAGCCCATTCATGTTTCAATTTACCAGCATTTTGAGTGATATTCGATTTCGATTTTTGTCGTGGAGTGCAATGTATTTCTTACACAATCTTCGAGTTTCACACACAGTATGCTGCGCTCCATAGTTGACTGATAGTGAGGGTAAAGTTCTAGTCTACAGTCAAAAGCCATGTATGCGTGTGCGACTGCTGATCGGAGGTCCCGGGTTCGATTCTCGGGGCGCGCAAAAGTGTTACTGGGTTTTTCCGAATACTCAGTAGCAGCCCGGAGTCTGGTGATGTGCCCGGTACCGGCAATAGGCTCGCCCCCTATTACGTGGGACCTAAAAATTCATGGCGAAATGTGGGTGTAATATTTACACCTCTGCCTTCCCCTTCGGGGATACAGGTGTGAGACTACAAATAAAATAAAAAAAGATATATATTTATTTCACGGAAAACTTACAGCTGTAAGCCAATTCTAAAGATTTCACTTAAAGCTATAGAGTGCGTATAACTCAAGTGAGCAAAACAGAAAACCCGATATTTTTTAAATGTCCACATGAAAATGTTATAGCTATCAAATACTTTTTGAAGAATTGATAACATATACACCTCCTTGCCGAAGACACACTGGATAGTGACGGATGACTGACGAATACACATTGCACGTGTATAAGAGTAAACGTTTGAAAAACAATTCTTTTGATAAAATCCTTCATGAATCACTAGTTTCTCCATGTATTTTCAGTCCAGCGTGCGAGTTTCGCTATTATCACGCCAGAAAGAAGAAAGATTCACCCACATAGATTTACTTGCGGACATATTTAACATTTTAAAGTGCCGTGTGGTTGACGGCATAGAATACAAGTGTTTTCACTCCCTATCTTCCCGTGGGTGTCGTAAGAGGTGACTAAGGGATAACACGATGCAAATACCATCTTTGCGTAGAGACTAAAACTCGACATCAAACCCTATACGACTGCCTCGTTGGTCTCGCGGCATAAATGTGCGCGTGGGATCGGGAGGTCCCGGGTTCGATTCCTGGGTCGGGCAGTGTTATTGGGTTTTTCTGTCACGAAATTCTCAGTAGCAGCACGGAGTCTGGAAATGTGCCCGGCAATAGGCTCGCCCCTTATTACGTGGGACTAAAGTATATCTGGCGGAAAGTGGGTGTAGAAATACACCTCTGCCTACCCCTTCGGGGATAAAAGGCGTGACGTTATGTATGTATGTATGTATATTTAACCTCCATTTACTCGACATAGATTTTCCGCTATTACTCATTTTTGTTTCCCGACACTACACGACTTAACAATAATAATCTGTTTCAAAAATGTTGATAGCAGCATTTTCATCATACACTTCTGATGTTGGCAGTTTATGGCTGAGGGCTATTACCGGTCCTGCGGAAACGTTACTGGAACATCCTGTACACATAAAAGAAATTCATTCTAAGGATTTATATATTTTCGTTCTTTTCCGAAACACATTTATTTCGATAGGTAATAATTTACTTGTGTTAAACCAGCACCTTTAGGAATTTAGTAAGTGCCTCTCGAAACTATTAGCGACTGGTAATGGATATTATATATTTCCTTTGTTATTTGTGACAATGACTTAACATTTGGTTGCTGACACATTTAGGAATGGATTAAAATATCTGAGCACAAAAAGAACAACGTCTAACAACTTCTTTTTAATATAGAGAAACATCACATGATACCTTTAGCTTAACTCATCTGAGAGGATAGACTTGATTAACATTTTTTGGCTGTACTTAATTCAAAGATTTCATTTAACAAGCAATAGTCCTCTATTACATGGATAAGATAGGACTACTGCATCAGCAATTGTTTCATTTTACGCATCATAGACACGGTGTGTGACCATTCATCAAGCTAATATTTTTTTAGTATGGGAAAAGCTACTTTATCGCTTCTAGTCTCTAGCTATCCACATAGCTAGAAACTAGAAGCTGTAAGAAGCATATTTAGTAGAATCTCCATGGGAATATTTGTTTCGGTCAGCGAAAACACTCTACCATACCTATTCAAAGTCAAAGCCATTGATTCATTTAGGTTACATAGCACTAGCTATGAACATCAAAACAAATACATCCATATTTGTATAGATAGGTCCAATTTACAAAAGGACATGGAAGAAAATCATACTATTGTTTTTAAACATAAATGTCATCTTCTAAGACGGTACAGCTTTGAGATGGCCTTGGTCTGGCTGAGAACATCCCTCTACACTGATATATTTTTGACTTTCTGCTTCTAGCCCAAATGTCTTAACGTCAGGTCGTGTTCGACACCATCAAGCCACCGTAGTTTCGGTCTGCCACGGCCTCGTCGACCGTCTGGTTTTATGGCCAATATAATTCAATAATTTGGAACATGTGAACAATTACATAGGTAGTATTTCATACACGTGCAAAATTGCCACAAGCCTAATGAAACAGTCTTTATGATTAATAACAAGCTCAAAACATCTTAAGTTACCTACACACTCTCTCTTTCACACTCTCTCTCTGTAGAAACGCCTACACTGCATGAACATTATAATTCTTCGACGACAAGGACAAAAACGTACGTGCACGTGCCGGGGTTGGCCGTCAGAGGCAACCAAAGGTAACATTACATTGTATGGTTACACGTGGGACACACTTGATAATTATGCCCCGATGTTCTATCCTTTTAAAGGGCAGAATGAACACTTTACACTTTAAAGGAATAATTCAACTGTTCTACGGCTAAACTAATACCATAGCAGACATATTATCTCTAAGCTGTCGTAAATGGTTTGATTTTTTGCTATATTTGATACGGTAGTAATGGATTGTAATCATAAATACCACAGGCAATCTAATCAGATAATATGATAAAACGCAAGCAATGCAATCGCTCTACTTTACTCCAACTTACTTTTTAGGAACTAGATATTCGAGCTTAGCTCGATATTTCGTTTGAGTAAAACGTGACTACTAAAAATGAATCTTGGCTAAATCGATTTCTCACCCCTGAAATTCCCTGCATACTTAACTTTATGAAAATCATTGCAGCCATTTCCGAGATTCTGATTAGGTACATACATGTATATATACAATTATACGTATTTTGTACAATTATAAGTATACATAGCTCCTTTAAAGGTAGATTGTAAATTTACTATTCTATATTTCTTTACTTTTATAGATGGTGCGTCCTAAAACTATTGAAGTAAATTATTGATCATTGCACGTGTTCAAATAATAATTGATACCCAAAGACCGTTAACGTGAAATAGAAAGATTTAACAAAGTTGGTAGAGAGAAAACCCGCAGGCATAAGCTCTTAACAAAATTACAAATACTTAGGGAGCTCTACAAACGAACCTGTGTAGGCGTCATACAAAGCAATTCCAACAAAAATATTAATCTGAAATATTTAAAAGGCAACTTAGCGAACTTGCTAACATAGTACTCAGAATTTCATTAGACTATATAATTGACTGAACATACATCTGTTATGTACCTTGATGCCCACGCCGGCTCCTATTCCCTTTATTATAATGAAGGAATATCAAAATGTTGGATTTGTTTCCGAACGGCTCTAAGCATATTATTACATTTTCACATTCTGTTCATCTACATTTTCATATTACCTACTTAGCTTAGGAAATATTCGAAATCATTTTAAATAAATACTTACGGCATGATCTTATTATGTAAGTATAGCAAATAGGTGTGTTCTGATATATAATTATGTTACATCTAAAATAATTAGTAAATAATAAAAATACTAATCAAAGCTTAGAAATACATACATATAGGTATCACGTTGTATACAATTTTGACCATAGGAAATAAATCTACAAGATAGTCAAATTATATCATCATAAGTTAATCCTTTAAATAGTTAGTTCCAGTTTTACTACAGCCCGATAAGATAGTTAAATTTATTGGCAGATAACATGAAAATATCGTTCTAATTTTAAATATTGAGCAGTATGGATACGAAAGCGAAGCGGCGCGGCGCGGCGCGGCGCGGCGCGGGAAGAACAAACAGTTGATATCTATTGACGTGTCTTAAGTGACCAAATGCACGTGACGTGCGATGCGGCGCGGCTCGAGATGACGCGAACGCGATCAGTTGGTGAGATATTTCCGCGCGAGCTGGACGCGGAAATAAATATTGTAATGTCGGAAGTAGAAATTTTAATTATCGCTATACATAATTTGTTACATTTCTCTGTCGTACATAATTCTTGAGTATCTGATACTTAAGATATGAATTTTCCAATAAATGAGCTGTATATCCATGTTAAATTGTTAATGTCAAATGAACGGCGCAGGATGAAATAAAAGGAGTCGCGCGCACGTAGGACAGAGCCGCCGCGTCGATTCGCACCGCGTAGAATCCGCATCGGATCGTACCGCAATCGCGTTTGCGGTGAACCGCTCACGTAGGACGCCGAGTTTTAGTCTAATGCCTATGCTGTATTGAAACTGGGTCTTATCTTTAATTACACGAATTACATATATACAGACTTCGAATGCAGCATATAACATCAAAAAATCTTATAATATGTCTTGAAACTCATAACTTACCAACATCAATATGTAAACCACCAAGTGAGATGGCAACAACGCCTATGCATTATAGAATATCTATCGAAACACGTGCCTGACATTCAATATAAAACTTAAATATGCATTGAATAAATAAAAGTGCGCTATCCGAGTTTTATAAGTTTATGTATAAGTGAAGCCTGTGAAGTTGCAGTAAACAACTCCGACGTTATCAAGTCCTGTTGCTTGTTATTTAAAGAGTATTTAAAACCTACTTGTACATACGACGCGTTCACAATTTATCAGGGTCTTCTTCAAACTGCTCGTTAAACATTTATAGATTTGATGGACGATCGCCTCGATTTTACGCCATGTTTTGGTACAATTTTCACCTGCAATAAAGCTGATTTCTGCAATTTTTTGTTAACACAGGATTGTAAGCGCGAGATTTAAGAAATTAGGAATGATCTACGCTCGCCGAATTCTGCTGCATCTGAATACGAGCAATAGTGTATTCAATAATATATTCCACTAACAACAGAGACTTGTAAAAGGTGTCGCTAATCGCTAAAAAAATCAAGAATTGAGAAAATAGTAGAGTGTTCCACCAGTAAAAATGAAACAATTTTCGAGTACTTTAAAATAAACTCACACTTAAGGATGAATGCTACTTCAATATTTTCGTGACTATAAGTCAAGTAAAATAATTCATACGACCGGTAATAGCGACAAGTACAGTTCTTAATGGGAATGTCAAATTTAACATTATAATAAAATTGATGACTGAAAACTGTGATACTCCAAAAACCACAATTAAATCTGTAAATATTGTGGCCAATATCCTCTTACCCCAAATTCATCCTTTAACTTTAAACATTACGATCTTTGTAAAATCTTTATTATGGTGTAAAAAAAAGCAAACTCGATATAAAATTCGGAATTTACCACCTCAAAGAATCTTTCTCTATGAACGCTACTACACTAGGAGGATAATATTCCAAGATTAATTTTTTATTCTTAGATGAATGCCACTACGTTCGCAATGCTACATAATTATGTGTTGCTTATTTCATTTTGATAGGTTATTAGTTTGATGCTGAAATCAAACTTCAATAACTTTACTTAAGACCGTTAGTTGAAAACATTGCTTTAACAGAAGTTGCATCCTAACTCATACAAAAATAAACGCGGTAACACCATCTCCTGGACATAATTTGTATGCACCAATTTCAAAAGACATTAAAGATTAAAATTAACGACTGGCATTTTCTTCTTGAGCCTTATCTTGTGTATTTTCATAATTATTCGCCGAGAATTCACGACTGCAAAAGCTAGGTATGCTTCCCATATCCTCATATGATATCTAATCTCTTAACTATAAACGTTTTAATATCGCTCTAATCGAACGTCGGCCTTCGTTTCAGACTAACATAAGTATCCTAAGCTCCAACAAGTATAGCGGCGACCTATTTACCCTGCACCAGAATGCATATTGAATAGTTATATCTATAGAATTGTGCCTAGGAAGGCAGGGCGGCAGCCGGACCTATGACCCAGTTTATTGACCTGACACAGTTTAGCGGCCCATAGAACACCTGGAGATCGTCCGGGCTGTGCCAGGTCACCAGCCACTCTCAGCGGAAGCTCGCACTATTTGCTTAGAAATGCACAGAGTTTAGATGACGTTAACTATTTAGAATCTGAGTAACAATTCGTATGATATTACCTGTCTGAAGATGACATGCAAATCGATTGATCTAAAAAGTTAAGCGTCGGTGACGAGGTGAATACAGAATTTTAAAAGACATCTTATTCGTCTAAAAATCTATGTACCTCCTTCGCTTTACAGACACATATTTTGAATATAGATACATAATAAGTAGATACATATAACACGAACGGATAGAGGTAGCAGCAGTCCTTTGCCACACGAGATTCTACCACTGGCACTACCTTCATAAAATGAAAGGCATTTCGACAGTTGTTATCCGTTCAATATTTCTAACAAAATGGTCTAGAAAATTGTGTTTTGACACTTAATATTTTTAAACTCCCAAGTAACTCGGGTTGTAGATTGTGAATTATATTTGAATTTGCTCTTAATTCTCACTTCCCCGGAAGTTCGTTGACACAAATATGTTCCGGCTACGATGCCAAGCTATATTAGCATTTCTGGTTATTAAATATCCACCATTTTATTCGAAGATATTATAATAGGCGTCGAAAATGCAATAAATATTATATTATACCTGCGAATCAATAAAAAGTTGGTTAAAGTCAAGTATAATGGCCAGTGCATATAGAATCTGCGCAAATCATGTTTGCAGAGGTAGATCCATTTGTATATTGGCGATGCTAAGATTCTAACTAGCGACTCTAGCGTCGTATTTGGAAGTTATCCGGGTACGACACTTTTGACAGCTCAATACAATTATCACTATAGCCTCGATGCAAAGTTGTATTAAAGCTGTCAAAAGTGTCGTACCCGGACATCTTCCAAATTCGCCGCTAGAGGCGCGCGGATAATCTTTGCATCGCCAATACTTATCACTCAGCCTTTGGTAGTTCAATGCTTGACATAGTACAATATTATTGTGAGACAATATAAGGAGGATTTAAAGGTTTAGTTGGTTGGCATAGGATTGATATAAAGTTTTTCTATTTACTATTTACTTTGTATGTGTGTGTATTTTCCTTAATCGTGTTCGTCTGCAAACACGGAAAGAAAAGAGATGTTTTTTTTTTATTCTTGCTAATAAGTACCTTTTTACGATAAAAGGCAGTTAACTCGTTCAGACTGGCACCTTATGAGTAGGTACTTAATAACCTACGGTGCAAATCTTCATGTGGCCACCGGTGGTACATCACCGCCCCATGAACCAAAAGTTATGCCGGGCGGCGTGCGCCACCGGTGGCCACGTACAGGATTAGACATGATTAATGCTTTCTCTCTTTCTAATAAACAAGTATTATAAGGTAAATTGCGAAATAAAATAAAATGCGAAAAAGGGGCTAGATATTTCCGATCAGATGGCATCGTACTATACCAACCTTAGAAAAACCCTAACGTGGTACCGCAAACTAATCGTTGAGATTGTCTGTGGCACAATGTTGGTAAATGGCTGGGTTATTCACCAAAAATTTGGAACAGGAAAAAAACTAAGTATGTTAGAATTTCGCGAAAAAAATATAAAAGAGATGATTAGCAAGCCTAGCACTGATAATCAACCCGATGTCACTGCCGTAGAGGGTGGCCTACGTGCACAAAGCAAGCCAAAACACAAGTTAGAGAAAACGGAAGGAAAACTCAGAGATACCCGAAAGAGATGCAGGCCTTGTTACGACCATTTTACAACAACCAAATCTGCGGTTGTAGCTAGAAAAAAATCGAAACGCGTAAATACATCTTGCTCTGCGTGTGAAAAAACAATGTGTTTGGATTGTTTCAATAGGATTCATACAAAATAATTTTGTTTTATCACAATACCTTATAGCATTTAATTTTATTTTTGATTCAATTTTGATTTATTTTTCTAATGATTACATTTTCTCAACGTAGTTGTTGTCATAAATAATTTGTATTTCGTACAATTTACTTCGTGATTTTGTAATTTTTCTTCTAATAAATACAATTTTTCAATATTGATTTTTGTTTACTTCTTGAAATAATATCCACTTCCTGAGCAGCACTATGAAAATTGGTCAATTTTACTAGGCGGGGACGGTAAGTATGACACTTTCTCTCAAAGCGGCACGAAATTCTTAGTATATTGAAAGTATAGGGTGACGTGGCCACCGGTGGTACACCTCGCCGTGTCGGCAAATACTCAGTGCTCCACCGGTGGTACACGCCGGTCTGAACGTGTTAGGATCTTTCCCATTTGAAGGTACCTATAACTATATGACTGTGAGGGCATGTGGGTAATAATAGGTATATTTTTTATTTCACTCAAAGGGCTCTAGGGAATTAATTATTTTTAAGATCATATTTAAAGAATTATGGAAAATGTGTCATTCGCAGCTATGCTATAATATACCTAAGTTATATCACTTAAAACGCTAGATATTTTTATTGAACTACTAATTTTATTTATTCAAATTATTTCAGAAAGAGTTTCTATACAGTCTAAGTAGTCGCATGCAGTATGCGTTATCCCGCGGGATGCCTCAGGACGGTTTTGGAAAGTTCTTATCAATGTGTCCTTCGTTTGCGCTGGCCTTAAACTATCAACATATCTAAAACTCTAGTCTTGTTTATTCTATCACCGCCTGCTTTAACGGAGAACGTAAATGGCTAACAAAAACGATGACGTTTTAAACTTGTCCGTGAAATGGTGGTAGCCAACGATGTTACAAGTAAAAAGAAGTAGATACGTTATAGGCGTACCAAGCGCAGGACGCTAAACATAAGCCAGTTGGCATGTCTGACATATGTGTGTGTGACGTCGATCATCATCATCATCATCATCAGCCTTTAACAGTCCACTGCTGGACTGGGCCTCTCCTTTGAAAGGAGGAATTGGCCTACTATACCACGCTGGCCAAACGGGTTGGTATAGGGTTTGTATCAAGTTTTCCTTCTCTTACAGTGCTGTTCTCTGCATAATATGCTCCCTCTGTCGGCTCTTACGACACCCATGGGATGAGATGGGGTGGTGACATTCCGTATTCTTAATCCGTCACCACACGGACAATGATAGCCGGCGTCATAGTGAAACTGACACATCTTGTCAACCGAAATTAAAATAAAATATGGAGTTATCGATGTGTGCGTTAGTGTACCGGGTGGTAGGACCATCGTCCACCAGAATTTCTGACATATGTATTTAGATAGATAAGTATGTCAGAAATTCCATCGTCCACCAGAATTTCTGACACATGTATTTAGATAGAAATGTCAGAAATTCTAACTGTAAAACCAGCATCAGCTAATTCAACATAAGCAATCGAAAAAGCTGTTAATCGGTGTCTCTTTCAAGAAGTGCTCTTAAACAGTCATAATATTATGTGCGTTGTGATATATGTATTATGAACAGAAGCATAGCGGCCAGTGATATTGATGAGTCAACGTTGCTGATGCTAACCGATACACTTCAGAGCTTTTTATACATATACGTATACAATTTTGCTCGTTTAATAATGTAGATAAAATGTATATCTAATATACCAATCATATGGGATCTAAGCCGACCTGAGATAAAAGAAACTTATTAATGTTGGCATGACGTAAACAACCCATTTATCGAATGTAATATAGGTACTACTTAGATTAGATATCAATACAGCTGTAATAGCGAAAGAAATATGCAGCTATTTTTTGTATAAAAAGCTCATCAAGTTTTTTGAGAAAATAAAAATAATTATAAAATAAAATAACGGATATGATATTAAAATTATCATAAGTCGTGTTCGTCTTATGCAAAAGATTTTTTCCATAGTATTAAGATTTTGACCTTTGTTGAACCTCATGGCTAATAACTTAACAAGACATAAAACTTGGGTAATCTGTTCGGCGATCAGATAGTATTCTATTCTTAATAAAATATTATACTCGTATCATAATAGAAATCAAAAAGTCGTTTCTTTCTCCTGACAATCCAATTTTAGTACATATAGAATTTTAATAATATTAGCATTATTTTTATCCTTATAAGTCCTTAATATTATGAAACTGCCGCTTTACGTTGATGAAGTGATACAGAAAAATAAATGCCAATATTTAATTAATCAGAGTATGATGTACGACCTATTATTTCTGATGCACTACTGACATTTATGGTAGAAGGTTTATTGATTACTAAATCAAAAGGCGTGATTGCAATGGATTAGAATGATTCTCTGAAAAATTACAAAAAAAAAGTAGCAATCAGTTCGTGCAAGGCCTGGAGAATACGGATGCCGCGATTTTAGGTTTATTTTAGTTAAATTTATCAATTGGCTACCATGCAGCACATGATTAAGCTTTTATTTGACGAGAGAGTGAGCTAAAGAAATTTTCTATTCCCAGTTGTAAAATGGCAAACATTACAATCTTGGTATGCAATTATTGCTACAACTTGTAACTCGCAAATATTGATATTTGCAGTAAACGGCCTGATTTTGAAGTTGATGCCCTAGTTGACACCAGTATTAGTCCACTAAACATCCGCCAATATTATCTTTTGGGTTTCAATCGCTTGGAACAAATCTTGGCTTGCTCACCTTCACTTAATCACAGCATGCTTCCATTGCATTCAGTTTCTGTTTGTCGTATTGGATCCATTTTTCATCACAAGAGATGAGACGACTCAGTTCCCTTAATTATTATTAGACAGCACTCGGCACGTGTTTGCTTATTAGCTTCAATTACCTACTTTGTGTGGGACCCACTTCTCGTGATATTTTGTTTGACTTTTTAGGTATTAAGACTGTCTCGTCGCTTTCGCCGCAGTCTATTGCTAACTCGGCAGCTGCAAAGGAACAGCAATATTTCTGTATAAAAGTTTATTTATCCCGCATACGAATCTAACAACTGATTTTCTATTGTATCTCACTGGACAGCAAATGGAATATCATTAAAGCTACTAGGTACCAACAATAAAACCATAAATAAACACACCGTACCATTTGCGGTGGAAGAGTTTGAAATATAATTAATTCTTATAGTTATTAGTTATAGTATAGTATAGTTATTACTGTTGATATTAAAACATAACTTTCTTTCAAATCCATTTTCTTTTTTTTTTTACTAGGTGGGAAGGCTACAAGCTTTCACCAGTTTTACTGGCAGCTTCCCAGAGCAACCTATTCCTAATCGGCCACCAGAGCTCCACGTGCTCTGACGGCCCGCGGCCCCGTTGGCGGCTGTCTCCGACGCCGCCCTTGTCTTCGGGCAGGATCGGCCCTCTCCCGATCCCGCTCAGCAGCCTCCTTTAGGAGCATAACAACTTCACAAGCTTAACTTTCGAAGGTTGATAAGCCTGTCAAATTTCAAGCCTGTATAGAGGTGAATGTTCTGTTAATTATTAAAAAATTATTAAAAAATGAAGCTGCAATGCCGTTCAATACGCCCACACTCAACACCCCCGCTTCTACAAATATTTTACTAGATTAATATACCTAATATAAACTCAGTTATGATCCTAGTAATATATTAATGAAAAGCTTTGTTTTATCTTGATCACGGTGTAAACTATATTTTTACCGATATAGTCAAAACCTTGTTTTGCTTGATTTGATTATATTACATGAAGCAAAGAAACGTTATACGTGATCCACAAATTGTTATTTCGAGTATGATGATAATTGCTTTTTGTGTAAAGTGAAAATTTTTTTTAGAAAACTTCGCCACATATGGTACCTAGCGAAGTCATCCTTTGTGTCATCCAAGGTGCGACAGACGCGCGCGACCGACAACTGACGCAGTCAGTCAGGCATGAATCATCGGCCGCACGCGTAGATCACTTACCTCGCAAACGGCACAATATATTCATTTATTCTGATTATTGTCGCATCAGCCGCTCGCGATCGATCTTGTGCGATCAATCGCAATGCTCATAAATGAACCTTTAATGAGCTTCTCATACCTGTAATTGCATTTTCACTGATAGTAAAAACACATCAAATTACGATGCGCACTCTAAGACATATAAACACAGAGAACGATGAAAGCGGATAACGAGTTATAACATTATATGGCATGGCAGGTAACAGGTACCTATATAAGTAGGTATACGATTTTTTTGTCTCAATAATGCCATTTATTAAAACAGGTAGCTGAGTTCCTCACAGTCGATGGCATCAATATTATTAAGCATTGCGGCGTCTGTTAATCACTAAATATCTCTTTCAATAACAATAGAACGTAACGGCTCGAGGCGTTAACCAGTAGATAATATATATTTCAAGTTAAACTCCACTCCAGCCATTGTTTTAAGCCAAGCCAAGACTTAACAGTATTGTTAGTAGCCCGAACAAACTAGTAAAATTATTACTGTTTTACCTTACAATTTATTATTGAGAGATTAATGTAATCTTACCTTATAAATAAATTAATATAAATGTATCTTTAAGTACAAGTGAACTGGAAGAAAGGAAGACATATTTATTAACTTCAAATTTAGACACAGTGTTGCATTTTATAGTAAAACTAGCTGAACTGGCAAAAGTTGTTTTACCGTATAATTGATATCGTTATTTGTAAATATTGTTTAATGCCGTGTCATAAAAAACTATTAAGTTCAACAAATACATTAAAAAATCTGGACATGGCATCTCATGGATAATGAATAATACCCTACCTACTAAATACAGGATGTCACAAGACCCATTACCAAGCCGAAGTCTACTCGTGGACATCATGCCAAGTCATACTAACCAAAAATAATATCTGGGATTTCAGTTTTCGTTAAGGGTCTTCTTACACCCTGTATACACAAAAGCATTAAAAATCGGTAAAGCTTTTTCGGAGGACTTCGATATCAAACTCAACTGCGCCACAAGTCTCCTTTCTTCCGTATTTAATTTCAATTTAGTCTGAGCTAAAGCACTGTAAAGCGAGGCTAATAATAGTTAATAGGTAATCAATACATCAACGTAACGTAATTGCTAGCGGTCAACAACTTTGTTGAATTTTCATTCACCGAAGCTTTACACTCTTTGTATTTGTTTTATCGTAATAATTCGATTATTTTAGTACCTACGTTATATGTTAGATAATTATCTTCACTTAAAAATGACCTACCCACCTATATATTTATAAGTCTAACCACCGCGAATTTTCCAAAGCTTTGGAATTTCATAGTAAAATTTGCCATAGACATATTCGAAAATTCGTTCCGATCCCCTAGTAAAAATGTTTTTCTGTATATTCGTAGCGCTCAAAGTTAGAATATAACGGTACTTGCTCAATATGAAAAAAGGATTCCATAATTGATTCATACGAAAACTCTATCACTTACGGCATTTATATTCTAAGGGCTATCCGAGTAATGCCAATAAAATGGATTGGAACCGACATTACAAAATAAGGTAGGTCTATCTCTTCTCATACAGTTATTTGGACAATAAATGTTTAACATGAGGAAGTATATTTATTTATTTATTTATTCAAGACAACACAATCATAACAGGATTCACCCAATGCGATTGACAATGTTACAAACATATAAGTAAATTTACAAAGCTAAATTAGAACACTAAGTAAATAACAAGATATTGAAATGTCTTTGTCTATTCCAATTTTGTGAGTTTCTCAATAGCTACCCTTACAAATTTTGCAGTGTACAATTAAAAATATCAGTTTTACAGCTAATTTTATTAATAAACTTTATAGCTCTGGCAAGTGGAGCATATTTGGCTAAATTAGTGCAAACTGTTGGGACCTTGAATAGCGTCTGTCTTGCGCTAAGTAACTAAGTTGTAAATAACGTTAAATTATTAATCTCCTTCAAAATGCCAGACAGTGTATTACTACCTTATATTATATTACCTTATAGGTATAAAATAAAACTCAAGTCCTTTAGATCGCATCAATAAGTAAGCGGATCTGGTTTCAAAACAACTTGTTATTGAAACCAGACCCGCATATTTACTTAGTTTTAATATCGGTTTATTGTTCAGATAGCTCTTATATCACAAAAATAGCTACGTTACAATAATTATATTCAGCCTGTACATGCGACGCGATATATTCAGTTCGTGACCAGAAGCGGCTCGTGAAAGATTATATTGGGTGTTCACTAAAAAGGTGAAAAATGTTTACCATTTATTTTGTGAATGCGTTTTTATTTTAATAGTAAGATGCGCTAAATTATCGATACCTGTATCCGTCCTCGCAGTATCTACTCCGGCGCCACAAAAGAAAATACACGGGACACAAAACAGCTTGTTACTTTCTTCGCAACCAAGGTGTTTTATCATATTGGTCGTTTTAAAACTGCGGGTGTATGTTTTTGTTTTAGAAACACATTATTGTGATTGTGATTTGTAACCGAGGTGGTGCCTTGCTTTTTATTTCAACTCTCATTTGCAAAGCTTTTCACATTTTTTTATAAAATTTACACTGTATTGTAACATATTATATACACAATTTAACTGACTTTCTTAAACATATACACATAATCACACAGACAATTAACTGTATTCTAAACACCAATCCTTTTCAAATTACCAACGCACTTGCAGAGAAATGTTTTGCTTTTGTTTACATTCAATGTCATTCAAATGTTACCGGCAAAACACTATAAGAAACAAAAGGCGCACAAGCTTTAATTTTTCTACGTGACAAATGGTCATATCATTTAGTCGGATATTATATTCGCGCATGCGCACCTCGTCAAGTCAGGAGCGCCGCTCCGTATTTGGTTTATTTCTCATACAAATCTTTTGTCTCACGCGCCAGGCGCATAGAACGCTCTCTCTTTCGCACTCATTACATTTCAGTATTAAGCGTTTCGTCAATCAAGAGCGCTGTTATGAGCGCTCCACTCAACAAAAATACCTATGTACCTATGTTTCAAGAGTGTTGACAAAATTATGATAAATAGCTTAGTAGTTGAATACTTATTTGTGGATATGCATCATAGAAAAGAGAATAGGTGTGTATTAAAATATTGAGTATGTTTATAGAAAAAGTATATTTGATTTTTATTAATATATTTTATAATTATGGGAGTTCACTGCTCCAGTGCTCCTTTGAACGAGCCGCCACTGTTCGTGACCACACAGATTGTTCCACCTACGCAGTTAACGACAGAAGGCAAAAGCTCCGCCACGTGACTGTCACGTTGATATTAATTAAAAGTACAAATTTCTGTGAGGACACAAAAGAAAGCCATTACAGAACGGTTGCTTACTAACAAATTAAAAAAACAAACGAAGACCTGGAAAAGTAAAACAATACAGCTACAAACTTTCCGAAGCCGAGGAAAAGTCTCTTTGTGTAGAGTTTTGCGGCGTTCCTGCCACAGAATTATAGTAGTTTCATAATTAATATTTTCACAGATTTCTTGTACCAGAGGTATCGTTACATATCGACTGGTGAACGTCTGCGAGGCGCCCGCCGGCCAACGACCCCTTGTTTGTGACGACTTCCGCACCCGAACCTGACGATGCACTTTGACTGCACCGAATTTCACCCGATACGTCCCCCTTCCCGACCTACCCCATGCAACCGCGAACCACCCGTGGGGACCCTGCGCCAACTCCACAGATTACGAAACCCAATACTATACACAAATCTATAATATTACCTAACCGTAGCTCGACTTTTGACCTTTTAATATTTAAGCTAAAGCAGGAACTCTAGCGTTTAGGAATATTTAGTGTTTGCGTGGGAAACACTGCATACGTACGACACCTACATGAATACGCAATAGCTGCCGCAGTATTTAAACTGCCGACGCTAAAAATATAAATCTCACCGGACCGTTATTTTCTTGCTGCCCCTATACACGGGAGAAATTGTTTTATTATAGTCTCACAAAGTTATACCTACTGTTTATTCAGATAACTGTATTTTCTATAAACTTGTTAGACAGCCCTGCACACGCTTCAGATCCCATTTTCCATACGGTTGGCAATGTGTAGGTTGATAGAGCGCCCACGCCTTTAAAAATATTATAAAGTATTTGCAATTTCTCACGTGCGAGTGATATTTGAATAGCTACAGCGTTCAATTGAAATTTGGAATCTTACTCCCAAAATCTATTAGGTATTAAAATATATCTCTCTTTTCTATATTTCTATTAATTGGGTTACATTTCTATGAACTAATTAAAATACAAAATTACAACTCCAATCTAAGTAGGTAAAGAAATATGATCATATGACAAAGCTCGGATTGAACTTCCATAATTTATTACTACTGCTACTAAACACATTTATTGTTAAAGTTTAAATCAGAATCATGCCAACAAAAAGCTATATAATCTATTGTCTACAATTTAGTTTATGGCATCCGAGCTCTCATACATCACACCCAGAAGCAAAGTGTCGCATAAAGCTCTTTATGCGTTCACTAGATAAATTATATTGTGACTTTATTTAAAGTACATCTATTAACGTATATAAAAATTGAATAGCAAAATATTTCCATGAGAACCGTTTCTTCCAAATGAAACCCTTCCGAATTTTGAAAAAATTACATATAAGTGGACACGTCATATCAATTTACGGCGTCAAACATTTCCATCTAAATGCTCGTTCACATTAAATCGCGGGCGCAGAATTTTCATTCGGTGCAACCAGCGAATGTTCACTTACGAATGGTGGAGTAACAACAGCCCGCTCGCGGTAATATCTAAAGTTTGAACTTGTTTACGAGTGTTCACGTCAGGATGGCGCTTCACGCCCGATATCATGTAAGGTCAGCTAGATTAAGCAATCACATAAACGCCTAGTGGAAAATATGAACATAAACTGGACAATTCCACCGCGATCACCTCCTCGCCCGCATCCGCGGTCTCAATGTAAACAAACATTTAGATACCGCTTGGTATATTTATACCAAGCGGTATCTAAATGTTTTTCTTTGTATCTAAATTTTATGCGTGGCAGGTTAACCTGTCAAAACACCCTTACGAGCGCTCAACCTACGATTAACGTCTACGCCAAGCCTACGCAATATGACGTGATCCCACGACGAATACGTTATATGCAGCAAAGCCATACATTTAGCTACATTATATAATTTATGGTCAAAAAAATACATTCAGCATTGAATGTATATGACATATGGAAGACCTTGCTTGTTTGCTCTTTTCTTTTTTATAAAACGCTATATCTGCACATTAAAGATACTAAAAAATGCAATTTATCTCAAATAAATAGATTTCTGAACCAGAGACAATTATTTGTTTCCTTAACGTTTGTTTGTTAGTTTTATATGTTTGTGCAGACATCACGTAAGAAACGGTGCTTTTCAATAAAGATTGATTAATGGTTGATTTATTTATTGACTAAATCATGAAAATACCACTTTAGTTTTCCAGATAGCATTCTGACTTAAATACTGGTAGATGTAAAAGTTTGTTCACAGGTTTTAACAACGCAGGCGTTAAAACCTGTGACCTAACATAGACTATCCACATTTAACTAACTCCTTAAGGATCCATAATTTGAGCTACTTCTTTTTTTTCGAAGTGGAATATCCCTTCGGATTTCTAGCTCTGGGGAACCGAGAGCCAGAGTATGTGGTGTTTCCACTAAAAACCACCTCGACTGCCGAACAAAGGCACATTACGGGAACAAGACCGGGTACAGTAGCTGTCCAGTCTTATCCATAATTAGAGCTAAGAAAATATACTATGGTATGTTACAATATATAATATAGAAACATACTTACCTAGTAACTATTGACAGATTTAGATAATAACATTTCGACTACTGTCTTTAAAGTACCTCTTTGTAAAATAATAGAATGTTACTTGTCTAAGGCTGGACGCATACGCTCGGTTTCCTGATTAGGTTTCCTGATCAGGAATTCAGATTCGGAATTCCGTGTGCCTAGCGCAAATAAACGGTTTTTAGTATTAGGAATTTATACTGTCAGTTCGAATAGAGACGCTTCTGTGAAAACACAAATGGACGACGACGATGAATTGACTGCTATTGCACTTTTACTGGCGCTAGACATGAAGAAGAAGAGAAAAACGTCGTTACTGGGTATATCCGTGCTACGGTTTTGGCGCGCTTCCGAACGGAAATTTCCGTTCGTGTGCGGCGAACGATACGAAATGTATGACAAGCACTCCGTTCGGGGTGACGTCATTAGGTTTTTTCCGTTCTTACAACCCGAACGCACGGAATGAATTCCGAAACGAACGACGGGTTTTTTTCCGTTCGGAAATAGTAAGGACGTGTGCGCCTTGTTTAACATTTTGTATGTAAATGAAGCATTCAGGTTTCCGAATCTGAATTCCTGATCAGGAAACCTAATCAGGAAACCGAGCGTATGCGCCCAGCCTAAACAAAACTACTTACATATTTTTTTATAATTTTCCATTCTCATTGACACAAAGAATCCAAATTTAAAATGTACTCAAATAGAACATCGTTATTTTTTAGTTACATTGCTTTTCAGTTCTAAAATAATATTTCGCTATTTTTATAATTGAGCTCACTTTATTGTTTTTGCTATCAGACATAGGCTTTAAAACGTGCACACGCATAGTAACAGCTGCTCCACACAATGGCTCTGGCTCTGTGTAATTGAAATAGAAGTACCGAAAGAACAACAAACCGCTAAATGTTATAATAGTAGCAACACGACTGATATGAATTTAGAACATACATAAATAGCTTAACGACTTAACCGACTTGAGTACATCGCTTGAAACCAGAATTGTATACAAAAGCCTCGTACAACTATTAAATTATCTATTAAGACAGATATTGTTGTAACGAATACACGAAAACACAACCGGTATCATTCAAATCAACAGAGCAAAGTCCCCGTGTACCAAGTAAACGAAGAAATAATCACAGTCGGTAATAGAAGCAGACGTTTGCCAAATTACGTTAAAAACGAAATGACAAGGGTACTCCCAGAGAATCCATTTCACAGTACAATTTACACTTAACGGAATATCAAGTTACATTGGGAAATGAAATATCGACCACTTAAGTGGTTTTAAAATAAAATTACTTTATCCAAAGCGATACTAGAAACTTTCTGCTATTTACTAATTTTATGTATTCATTTTCAATCTCCTAATTATTTCGAAATACATTCAAAATAAAGTCTATTAGCTACGACCTTTACGGATTGGATTATTTCATCTATGGTTATTGAATCCTCCATTTCATAATAATATTGAAATAATTACGCGATGAAGACCCTTAGATAGACATGTACAGGGTTTCACAAGACTCATCCACCAAGCCGAAGTCTACTCGTTTTGGACTTCATGCTAAGTCATACGAAGCAAAACTAATACCTGGGAAACGAATAGACTGAACAGAATTTTTAAGCCGCAATTAAAAGTGCGCGCGTGCAATGCTCGAAATACCTACTTATCCATGGGTACATAGGACATCTATAAAACAAGTTGCAAGGGTAAAAGCATCGATTTTGTATCTAATTAGAAAAATTCCATACAGACTTTGAGCTTCAATATCTCCTGTACCAGTAATTTCCCAGGTATGGTGCCGAAGTAAAAAAAAATCGTAATGATTGGTACAATATGGGATTTCAGTTTTCGTTAAGGGTCTTTTTACAATCTGTATAAGTTTTATTCATTGTAGAAATAGCGTAATTTTGAAAGGGAATACTATGACAAATGTAATTTTTACTCAACCGATTCTGCAACATTGCAGCTGTTTCAACCGGTGCTTACTCTAAAATAAAATATTTTTCATAATTCAACTAAAAGACTATAACCATCATCGTGACTTGTAACGCCTTCTTGTTCACAACATTCTTATCCAATCAGACATGAATTTGCAATACACGTGCCTTAAAGAAATTGGGCAACATGTAATAAGGAAAATTTTGACAAGTAAGTCTTCGTCATTAAAAGAATCAATGGATGAATGGCGGGGAAATTTCTGTAGCTAAGGAGAACTTTTATAGAAAGTATCAAATACACGTGAGGTCGTTTATTAGCTGACATTTATTTTATACTTCGTGAGAGCATTGTTTGTATTCATGCCACAAATAAGATCACTTCGGACAGCAGGTCTTCTTAACTACAAACTAATATTAATTACACTTAAGTACCATTGTGCGTGAATACAAAAACCTGTTAATATTAAAAAAATATGATAACGTCTCTGTAAGTTTACATCAGTTTACAGACGTTTACGTATTAAGTTGATATCCTATGAGAATAAGATTTAACATGTTTAATTTCATTCACGAAATCTAAGACAAAAGTGTCTCAAGAAAATATTCGGCACATGCGTACGGTAAAATTAAAACACGATTTATTTGAAGGACTCTACAGACAAATAGGTATATGCTATTAGAGACGTAAGATCCTACAGACTTCCCGTACGAAAAACAAATGTTATCTATCTACTAACCTTGAATCTTATTCACATACAAACAGATCACAATACTAAGATTAATACAAGGATTTAAAAGTAATGAGCCATTATTTATAAAAGTTTAGTTCGTTGAAGTTGAAGTCTCACCGTCCAACCCGTTACGAAACAAGTCCTGCTATCAACAACGTGATGTACTTAATTAAATTGTTCCTTTTAATGAAAGCCGTTTTCATTTGAACTCAGTTCGCATGTAAGCCGCTTTTCACAGAAACAAGACAGTATTTTTAGATGCCTGTTTTCAATATTTTACGGGACCTTGCTGTATATTTCATTTTGCTAAGACTTTAATATTTTTCTAACAAACTTTTTGTTCATTGTCTAGTGCCTACTCAAAATACAAACCGCTTTCAGTTTTATTAAATATGATATTACATTCATCCCGAGTGAAAAATATTACCAAATTCTATAATATGTAGCACTTAGGAGGATAATCTCATTCAGTACGTTTACACAAATGTACTTAGACCTTATACATGTGACACGAGTTAATATTCCTATAGATATCATTAACATTAACATAACTTCACGCCTTTTATCCCCGAAGGGCTAGGCAGAGGTTTATTATACACCCACACTTCGTCAGTAATGTTTCGGTCCCAATGTAATAGACGGCGAGCCTATTGCCATCTACCGAGCACATTGTTAAGCGAGCGATAATTAATATTTTTAATACACACATAACTTGGAAAAGTCAGAGATGTGTGCCCGGGCTATCTGGGGACGAACCCGAGACCATCATCTCGGCAGTCCGTTACGTACACCACTGGGCTATCGCCGCTATTCCTAACTTAATACGTAGTGCCGCCTCTGACGTAAGGACATTACCTTCGCTCTAAGCTACTTTTCCACTACACAGCATAATAGTACTGTAAAACTAAGGCCATAGGAATTTCTCCATTTAATTGCCCTCTCCCACCCCAGAGTGCAATGACGCAAAACAAAGATGAATGAAAGTGCTACGAAATGCTACGAAAGTGCTACACGTAGTCTCTTTTGTTTTCACATGAACTATATTTTTTATAAACCCTGAACTGAAAGTTAATATAGGTACATTTAAAACGAAACTGAGTCAAACAATGTGAGTAGCTTTTTCTAGTTAAATATGAGTCACCAAATTTGATGCTTGGATCATAATTTGAGTTTCAAACCAAACTCACACAATTCCAATAATCTGAAAATTTATTAAAACTTGTATTGTTAGTTAAAGTTTCTTAAACTATAAGAAAGCGGGTTTAAATGCAGACACACTATGCCTTTTCTATTCCGTGTCCGTTTATAGAGGTTCCATTCTAAATTTAAGCTGTAGTTTTATTATACGTTGTGGAGTTACACTCGCCGCATAGGAAATAGCACGTGCTACCGGTAAGCAAAAGTAGCACTCTCATTTTATATGCTTAATGCTACCTATATGTATTCCATAGACCTATATTTTAAATTAACTAAAAAAGGCTACAATAGCCCATCAATTGTCAACAGTTTGTCGAAAATAAAAACAGTGTGGTGGTTTAGCAAGATGAATAATCTGTGGGCGCGATCGATACAGAATGCCGCGGGTTGTGGGTAGATGGGGGAGCCGACCCGTCGGGATGAGACGGAGGTGGGGTGGGCTGGGGCGCTGTTTCATTGAGAACGTGTGGGCGGCGCGCGTGGGCGACTGCTTATAAAGCCGCCCGGCCCTCCCCTCCTACGTGTAGTCGTGCCTCAGTCGCGTTCAGAGTAACAACCACTAGTGATCATGTGCAACATGCGCCTCTCGAGCTTAAGGTGAGTCCTTTTATAAATTATTTAAATAAACAAAAGGTTTTTATTTAGTTTACCTTTTAACTTTTTTGAAAAGTTTTGGTGCTCTTTAAAAGTTTGTTTTCTTTTTATTGTGCCGTAAACAAATTAGTATAAATTTTACTTTTAAACAAATATAATAGTGTTAATTTTATTGTTTTAGGCTATTATCAGTCTTACTTTGCTACTTAGTAGCACAAGCCAAGGCCTACCCAATGCAAGGATGGCCTATGTACCCACAAACGTCAAGGGAATATCCGGATGACGAGTATTATTATGCACCAAAGATTCAGTACTTCTACGATGCTCCGGCAATCAGTGTACCCGAAATGCACGGTCAAGTTCCTTACCCCTACTTCTACGACCCGTATGGCCACTTCGTTGCGAACGAAGCGCCTAAGAGACAGGAAGAGAGATTAGCAGCTTTACCCATCGGACAAGAGACTTGGTTTGAGAGCGATTCCACGCCCCGCTGGCAATCCAACGATGTCGATGACGTCAGTGCAGCATTCCTCGACAACCTGATCCTTACCCAAATGGCTCAAGACGCGCAACGTCGGCGCGAGAATGCCCGCGCAGCCTTCCCGCCTGTTGATTACGAGGAACGCGACGCTGAAGACGAAGACGTCCGAGAGCTGAAGGCTTTAGCGGGGAAGCCGCTCTACCACGTACCTAAGACGGTGCCCAGGTTCGATGACGATGACTACCCAGCTGATGATGGATTTATTAACTGGAGTGGCAACAAACGAAGTGTTAAAGTGACAACTGCTGCACCAATCACTGCTACCGTGACGCCAAAATCCGGTGACAAGGAAGTTGTGATGCCCCGACCCGCGCAAAATACGTACGCACATGGACGACAAAACGGACAGATCAAACGGAGCAACAATGCATTCTACGACACTATTGCACAATACTTAGCGAACAAATCAGCTAAAACAAACTCAGAAGTGAGTATCGCAATATTACGTTACAATTAAAGCTTCATTTACTTCAGCACTCATTTTCTTAAATTCCATTCTAAATAAAATAACCCGAACGTTGAAGAAAATTTATTGTTCATTGTTTTGGAACTTACTGACTTTACTGTGGAAGCACCGATGTCTAAAAATAGCATGGCCGGGTTGTGGGGAGGTGGGTGACACAGTGGGCCCCGAGGCCGGGTCAATCGGCGCCGAGAGGGCATAAGTGCTGCCATCACCTAAGGATCCCTTTATGCGAATCTAATTAATTATTTTCATTTAATGAACATGTTTCTAACCCAATATTATTATTTTATTGACAGGATGCCGCGAAAGGACGAAGAATCGAGAAACGGTTTGTAGCAGATGACTCCGACTTAGTCGTAGAACTTCGAGGCCTAAAACACCGCATCGCCACTTAAACGGATACGTCGGATCATCGCCAACAATATGAGACTGAGTAATATGTAGAGTAAATAGTTACGCAGCGGCGACATAACGGGACAGTCGCGTCAACAGCAACCAAAACAACAAAAAAATTGTCACGCGTATTAATGTATCCATTTCTTAAAGTTTTGTCGTCCACTTCGAATAATAAGTACTTTTGTGTCAATGATAAATAATACAAAAAAAAGTTTAGAAGATCCTTTTCTATCTCTATAAATAGTTAGTGTCGGTACAGAACTAGTGGTAGGTATGTTACGAGTGCGGAATACGAGTGTAAATGATGGTACAAAATGTGACTATAATCTCCATATAACAAATGAGTTGTTGACTGAATAATGCATGATAGGATATAATGAAATGTTGCTCCCTTCAATTGGCAGCTATTATGCACAGCGTGTGCTATTTGTAAATATATATGTGTAGGTACTGATCGTCTAAGACTTATTATTATTTAGATAGAAGTCAAATCATCTTAAGAATAAGAAAATTACATTTATTTCTCAGTTTTGTATAATGAATTGCAGAAACACTTGACGTACATGCACACTGTTACTTCTTCAAACAAATGGCATAAGAGTGTGTTGGTGGACGAGTATTGTATAAAGGGTTGTTCACGGTGTTTGAAGTTTCTTATTATTAAAATTTTGTATCTATGACGAAATTGTATAACAAACTATTTACGTTCCTTTTGTATCATAGCTTAATTGGCCTATCAGGTACACATTGTATTTTCTCTCGGGTGCTAATTCATTGTTTAAGTTAAACTTATTATCGGTCTATGCAGACAATACCATAAATGAACTTTGCAAAGCAAAAACTTACACATAGTATGTATAATATCTATTTATCTGTAAGGGTTAAGATTCTCTCGGGAAGCAGAGGATCCGTGATATTTTAGCTTTACTGCTTCTTATCTAACGTTTATAATGTGCAATTGGTCTATGAGATCGATAAAACACAAAAAAATGTATACTTTGTTATTCCTTTATCTATTTGCTATTGTAAAATAAGTGACGAAGCGCTTCTGTCCAAAGCACCACAGAAAGTTTTGTATCCACGTTTTCAACATCCCAACTTTGTCTACATTAGAAATCACCATTTAAGATCGAATAAGTAAAGTATCTTTCAAAGTACATATCTGTTTAAAGTAACGTCAAATTACTTCCCTGTGTTAAACTATCCAATTCTTTAAATTAGTTGGTAATGTTGTGTAAAGTATTACTAGTTGATGTTAAACGTTACAAAAAATAAAAATAAAATTGTAAAATACAGTTAAGGTTCTCTACTTCTGGCTTTTGTGTTTGACCCATCTTATTACGTTCATGCAAACTTCTATAAAGACTCAAAGATATTTTGTAGAGAAATTGTTTTACCGGCCTGAAATACATATGCTGAGAAAAGTGCGCTCATTTAAAGCATTGTAAAGGGCCGATAGTGCGAGTTTTGAACATGTGTATTACAGGTCATATAGTGTCCAACCTTATATTTAGAAGCCGTTTTGTAAAGTATTGCTCAGAATATTATCTGTCTATAGATACATAACATACATAGCTATCTGTGTATTTGTATTTTATATAGGCATTACTGTATTTTAATAGATAGGTATTTTTTTAATTATTGCCTACTTGTAACTGAAAATGTACCTATGGATACGAATCCGAACCTTAGAAAGCTATGAAATTGTATCAATATAAACCAAAGAATAAATCATTGCATAAAATGTATTTGTGCTTTAATTTTCTTTACATTTACAGAAAGACAACAGTCTCATATTTTTTTTATAGACGCCTGTATCCCGTGCTGCTACTGAGAATTTCCTAACGGGAAAACCCAATAACACTTTGCCCGACCCGGGAATTGAACCCGAGACCTCCCAATCCCACACGCATATTTATGCCGCGAGACCAACGAGGCATTTTATTTACTTATATAAATATAAATTATGCGGTTTCAGATCACTTGTTACCTATATTTTTGTTGCGACCGCAAAGAACCTATATAATATATAGTTGTCCTTCGGTTTCTTCTTGCATTGCTGTCGAGTCTGCTCAAGGAATTGGGTTATTGGGTCATCATGATCGATTAGCTCGCGCGGTCACCACTTTATATCTGATTATGATCGCAAATCAGTTTGATGCAATAGGGTTCAGTGTTGACGCTACCGATAAAGTGTATATTTTCTTATCCAATAAACCACACGCAAAAGCAATTTCGTTTGACAATATAAGACTAATTAGGATCCATCGCACAGTATATGGTTCGTTCTATAAAACACCCAAATATTTTATATTTCTGATGGGTGCTTTCTTCTCATCACTAATATTCTGAAATTTAGTTGATAGTATTTATACAAACCATAGAATGGACATAATATTTAAATTTTAATGTTTTTTTCGAATAATTAAAAGCTCGTTTAATATAATTATGGCCATGCTTTAGTAGATAGATAATGGTAAAAAAGTATATAGTAAGTATGAAGTTGTGTTCCCGTTACCACAGAAGCTTCAAGAAATATCAGTGAACATGTTTATTATGCATACCGGCATTTGCTCAGGCTTGCCGGAGATCAGATAGGTAGTTATAATTGCTTGAAACCGATCAAGGCTTTTATTATTTTTAAAATAGAATACTGATTATACTCAAATGTAGGTTACCTTTTACATAGCCGTCGAAATAAGTAAATAGCCAAAATGTAGCTAATACTAGAACACCTACGCACAGTTATAACCTTTGACATTTAAGAACCCGCCCACTCCGATACGTGCCTAGCTTAACTTCGTTTTGCGGAATTTCTTATGAAAATTGAATAAACCTACGAAATGTATGTATAAACCATAGTTCTGGGAAATAGCTTTGGAGGGTCGTTATTTCAGAATTAAGTTTCTGCCATACGTAGTGCAATATTTTAGAACTACCATGATAAAATAATCACAGGCTCCGGATTTCTACTAGAAATTATTCGCTGTTGAAAGTAAAATCACAACAACAAGAAACTATAGGATTTGATTTGGTACAGATCTGTTTTATTTTCATTCGTGCATTGGCTGTTCCTCGGCAGTTTGTATTTAAACTATTTTTGTTACGTCTTTTTGTCACGCTTAAAGGTATAAAAAGGATAGAAAGTTTTGAAAATGGCTGTAAACAGTTAGCTCAATGAACAGGTGGGTAACGGGTATTATATCTAAAATCATCCCACACAAAAATGTATTCGAAGGAACCTGTGGATGGAACAGCAAAATAACGAGCTCTGTGTAATACTGAAACCTCACGTATATTATGACCGGATGACGCAATATGATATAATAAATACTAACAGACTTAGCAAATGAGCGTTATCAATAATATTAATAATTTAGTATTTATAGTTGCTCTACCCCATTTCATTCTCTGGTCATCGTAAGATGCTGCTAAGAAAAAACAATGAAGCAAATAGCATCTTTGCGCAGAGACGGAAAACTTGACGCCAACCAGTTTGACCAGCGTGGTATAGAGTAGACTGAAGCCACTCACTGCGTCACAATGCTATTGTGAAGTAAATTTAGAGAGGCTTAAGCCAGTAAAGGGCTGCTGAAGACTGTAGGAAGAAGTCATAGTTCTATCCTTGTTGCGATCCCGGACTCGCCTCGCCTTAGAGCCCGAGATTCGCTTTCCTACATTACACCTCCACTTCTTCAGTCTTCTGCATCCCTAGCGGTAAGCCAATTAGTTTGCATGCCATCTCTATTAGGGTTCAAATTGTGTGTTTGATTTTTGTTCTACTTTCACGCCACACAGGAGCACTGTTACGGTATGATTTTGCGGTTTGGAGACAGTCAGGAGACTGGTGAGTGACATAGGATACTTTTTACATGGCCGATTCCCATGCAAGCGCAGTACAGGCGAAGATTGGTAAGTATATATCTAATAATATCCAGACTGAATTTGTCAATGGAGTCTTAATGGAGACTCGCCAACCATGGGGAAGTAATGGGAGTATTATAGTGTGCAAAATAGTGTATCTTCTATTTCATTGTCATAGTCTGAGGAAACAGAAAATCGAAGACGACGGCGATGGAAGAGTTTGCTAGCAGAACTAAGTCTAAACTATCTGACTGCGATATTTTTTGGCATAGAACCCACAGAACATAGAGAGTAACTGAACTACATTTGCACGATTTGGGGCTCAAACCCAAAATCTTCTGTTCTGAAGTAGCTACCTCTGGACTAGGAAGGTGTATTTTCCTCCCACATCTTAGCATTCATGAATAAATATTATTAACAAAATTACTATTAGACAATACTAGTTCTAAAAGGTTAAAAGTTAATTGACTGAAAAAGTAAATGATATTCATTATAATATTAAATATTATTTTGTCGTCAAAATGTTTTGCTAAAGATAATTCTATGTATAGGAAGTGAAAGGACTTTGCAAATCATAATACCTTCTACGGCCGAAATGCCGACAATCGTGATATCAACAAAAATATTGATGAACTGATTTATCATCATGTATATAAGATTTATCGGACGACGCAGCAGGGGTAGGCCTCCCGCAAGGTGGACCGACGATATGGTTAAGATCGTGGGAAGCGGTTGGATGCGGGCGACTCAAAATCGGTCTGTGTGGAGAACCTTGGGGGTGGCCTATGTCCAGCAGTGGACGTCTCTAGGCTGACATGATGATTAAATCTTTATTGTTATATGACAGAAATAGTTAAGATTTTGTAAGGTTCTATATAATGTCAGGATATACACCTTACACATTTAATTGGATACGTAGGTACTATATTACTTGTAAGACTGTTTAACACGAAATATTGCCTATAGTACACAAGTAGAAGTTTCAAGGATTTACAAGGGTTTTGTTTAAGATAATTCTAACTATGTATATTTAGGCAAGTAACTTAATTTCAGGTAGAAGCTAGTGATAGACCGAACAGAACCCGCCTGCCCCAACAGCCATCGATTCTTTGCGCTATGTGCCCTGCCCATTGCCACTTGTGAGTTTGGTTCACCTGCGGATCTCCTCATTTCTGATTCGATCTCGCAGGGAAACTCCGAGCATAGCTTTCTCTTCATCGCCCTCTGAGTGACCCTGAGTTTTCGGATGAGGCCCATAGTTAGCGACCACGTCTCAGCGCCGTAGATCATCACTGGCAACACACACTGGTCAAAGACATTCGTCTTGAGACACTGCGGGATATCGGACGTGAAGATATGCCGTAACTTCCCAAACGCCGCCTAACCGAATTGGATTCGATGAATGGCCTCTTTCTCGAAGTTGGACTTACCCAATTGGATTCGAGTGTAGAGGTCCTAACCTGGATTGAGTAGGTTCGACATGGACGTTAGACATGATTTTCGTCTTGTCCATGTTCATCTTAAGACCTACTTGTTGGGAGACTCTACAGAGGCCATCGAGCATTATGCTGAGTTCTTGCATGGTCTCAGCCATGACTACGATACCATCAGCAAATCGAAGGTGAGTGTTGTACTTACTCGCCGTTGATGTTGATGCCGAGTCCTGCCCAGTCCAGAAGCTTGAAAACGTCTTTGAGCGCAGCGGTGAAGAGTTTCAGAGATATAACATCTCCTTGCCTAACCCCTCGCTGTAGCCGAATAGGTTTTGAGCTCTGGTCTTGGAGGCGGACTGACATGGTGGCTTTTTCTTACACTTCGACAAATCGATAGTCAATTTGGCACCGTTGGAGAGACTGCTGACTGAGTTTTAATGCAGTAGAATAAATGAGTACATAAATAAATTAAATTTTCTTTAGGATCAGACATAAAGTTATTTCCTATCAGTGAATATGTTGTCAGAATCCCATTCGAAACTACGTAATTTTAGAAACTAGGTAACTCCTACGCAGTAACTTAAAACTTTGTAACTTTGTGTAATACACTTTTACGTAAATTGAAACTTTATGGTATTAGAGATACCGCACTCAATCTTGTTACCAGCTACCTTAGAGATAGAATTCAGTATGTAGATGTTAATGGGAGTAGGTCTCTAGGTTTGCCAGTGGGAATGGGCATTCCACAGGGCTCTATTCTCGGTCCATTTCTTTTTTTAATATAATATATATGAATGATTTGCCGTTCTTTGTTCAAAATATATTTATTTCAAAATTTTTGATATTGTTTTGTTTGCCGACGATACGTCACTAATTTTTAAAGTTGATCGCAATTCAAGTAACTTTGATACCGTCAATAACACTCTTGCACAAGTATTAGATTGGTTTGCGACAAATAATTTGGTACTAAAATCAGTCCCGTGTGGTCAGTGGTCTAAGCAACACGTATTTTTTACCTGTTTAAAATTGTCGCAGATTGTCAACATTTTGGCTCAACCATAAACATGAATAAGTGTGCACTGTGTAATTGTGACTTTACTGAAGGTGTTCAATGTTCTGTGTGTGGAAATAACCTTGACTTCAGCTGCGCAAAACTTTCTGAGAGTGGATGGAAAAAGCTGGGACCCGAACGGAGGTTAGCTTGGAAATGTGCGTCGTGCAAAGCAACCTCACCAGAGCCGGCTACCTTCAAGGATCAGATATCCTTTGAGAACTTAATGAAAGAGATTCGTGAGATCAAGAAAAAACTGTCCGATCTCCCAACACTGTTAGAAGATGTAAGGAGCTTAAAGGATGAGATTTTAGGCCTCAAAGCTTCATGTGAATTTACAGGCGAAAGATTGGAAGAGTTTAATGTCAAACTAACTACAGTGGAGAGTTCGGTCATGGAAATTCAACAGAAACAGGGTGCATTGGAGACAACTGTAGCTGATATCCAAACTCAGGTGTTCAACAATGAGCAAAGATCACGACTAAATAACATAGAGATCAAAGGGGTGCCACAGAGAAAAGACGAGAACCTGTTCCAGATCGTCGATAAGATCAGTAAAAAGATTGAATATAATTTACCTAAAACACAAATAAATTACATTTCCAGAATCCCGACGTATAATTCTAAGGATAAATCGATAATTGTGAGCTTTATTAATCGATACATTAAGGAGGAGTTTATAGCATCAGCTCGAGCAATAAAGTTAATAAAAGTACAAGATTTGGGATTTCAAGATTCTGAAGGGAAGATATTTGTGAACGACCATTTGACTGCAGATTCTAAAATCTTACTCAATAAGGTTCGACAAATTGCGAAAGAAAAAAATTATAGTTACGTTTGGGTAAAATTTAGTAAAATACACGTCCGGAAAAATGAAGGAACTCGGTCATTTATAGTCAACAAAATTTCAGATTTAAACAAAATAATTTAATTAGCATCAGAATCCATTTGATTTCATTGTCACATGTCATTTATCATTGCATTGCTTATTTTAATTTCTCACTCAAAATATTTTTCATTGTTATATTTAATGTAAGCTTGAAATATTATAAAAGGTTTAGCATCCCTGACTCATTGCACGCGCACCTCGACCGCTTTTGTCCTCGGATTCCGACTACCTACGTTGCTTATCGCTCTGTTCAATTTGAAGTTATAATATCCTACTATACGTTTGTTTTCTCGCTCTGCCTGATATTGCTATAACATTTTTTCGTTCCATGACACATCGTAGTAACTGTCCATGCTTAATAATGTATTATTCATTATTACTTAAAATAATTTTATTCCACCTATATCTTTTTAATTATTTGCGGGGTGTTAATGACCATACCATTATGCTTAAACAGGGTTTAGATTTACGTTTTAATTATGGCTAATAATAATAAACAGGGACAATATAATTCTTCAACGGATTTAAAGATCTATTACCAAAATGTTCGGGGTTTACGAACCAAAACAACTCAATTTTGTCGTAATCTAAATCTCAGTGCTTATGATGTTTTAATATTGACGGAAACGTGGTTATTGGATAGTGTGAGTAGTTCTGAGTTGTTCGACGATCGTTATATAGTGTGGCGTCGGGACAGGGATTACGATCTTACTGGGCAAACTCGTGGAGGAGGAGTACTCATCGCTGTCCGTAAGGAGATAAGTGCTGTTCCGCAACCATGTTACGTATCTAGTGCTGAGGATTTGTGGTTGACTTTGCCTGTTAAGCAATCTAGTAATGGATCTAAATCCACTTTAAGCTTAAATTTAGGTGTAATATATTTATGCAAACAGAATCTAGGGTTGTCATTCTCTAACCAATTAAACAATTTTTTAACTAAGCTAGATGATATAATAATTCGCAAACCAAATGATAAATATCTAATTGTCGGAGATTTCAACTTGAGTGGAATATCGTGGTTACCTGTTGCCAGTGAGTCATATCTCTCTCCGCGTAATGTAAACAGTATGGATGAACATTCATTTGTTGATTTGTTATATACTCACAATCTAAATCAGTTTAATGGGATCAATAATCGATATGGGCGTATACTTGATCTTGTATTATCAACTGACGACGTAACCGTTTCTGACTGTGAGGAGCCATTGGTTCTTATCGATCCTCATCACAACGCGCTCAATATTGATGTACATTGTTTTCAATATACCTACTTAAAACCTGCTCAACATACTAAATACTTATTTGTAAAGGGCAATTACGACAGGATTAATGAAGAAATTTCAAAAGTCGATTGGTCTGAACTATTTTCTAATAAAACTATGGAATGTTCAGTGCAATGCTTTTATTCATTTTTAGAGGAAATGATTACTAAGCATGTACCGGCAAAAAAATCTAGGGATGATAAATACCCTGTCTGGTACACTACAGCGTTAAAGAAAACTATAAATGAAAAATCTAAATATTTAAGAAAATTTAAGAACTATGGCAACTTATCAGATGGGGCTAGTTATAAGTTATTGAGAGCAAGAGTTAAAAGATTAGAGAGTGAATGTTATCAAAACTATATAAATTCTGTTGAAAATTCGATAAAAAACAATCCTAAACACTTTTGGAAGTTTGTCAAATCTAAATCAAATTCTTCGAATATCCCTAGCACATTAAAGTATGGTAATATTATTGCTAGCGGTGGCATAGACATTTGTAATTTATTTTCCGACTACTTTTATTCTACATTTTTAAGCTCGCCTCAGGGTTTACCTTCTCGTATTTCACAAAACGTTTCCGATTCAACATCATATATCTCAAATATAGAAATAGATCATAATGAAGTAATTAAAGCAATTAAATCACTGGATCTGAATAAATCTGCAGGTCCTGATAAAATCCCTCCTCTCTTACTGGTTAATTGTGCTAAAACTATCTCGATACCTATCAGTCTGTTGTTTGAAAAATCATTGAGTGAATGTGTTATGCCTTCTATTTGGAAGTCCGCATTTATAACACCAATACACAAGAAAGGTCCTAAAAATGAAGTGTCTAACTATCGACCAGTTTCTAAATTATGTTTAATTGCTAAACTGTTTGAAAAGATTATTCATAATCAGTTATATGCCGCAGTGAAGAATTCTCTCAATGATTATCAACATGGTTTTATGAGGGGGAGATCGACTATTTCTAACCTAGTTCTCTTCGATGACTATATCACTGATAGCATGAGCCGGGGTAAACAAGTCGATGTCGTTTACACAGATTACTGCAAGTGTTTCGATAGAATAGATCATTTTACTTTAATTCACAAACTAGAATCAATAGGGATAAGAGGCGATCTTTTGAGATGGTTTATATCTTACATTTCTAATAGATCTCAAGCAGTGGCTATAAATAATTACATTTCTAGTTGGGTAACTATCCCTAGCGGGGTTCCACAAGGTTCCCTGTTAGGTCCTTTGCTCTTTGCAATCTTTGTAAACGACATCGGCAAATGTTTGCATACTGCAAAATTACTTTGTTTCGCGGATGACATGAAGATTTTTCTACCGATCTCATCACACGATGATGTTCAATCCCTTCAATCCGATTTATCGCGTATAGAGGATTATTGCGTAGAAAATAAGTTAGATCTAAACCCATCAAAATGCTCTATTGCTACTTTCACTAGGAAAAATACTGTTATTACCTCAGAATATATGTTAAAAGGACATAATTTACTCCGTAGCCATAAGGTTCGTGATCTTGGTGTAGTGTATGATTCGAAGTTATTATTCGAGGAGCATGTGGACAGCATTGTAAAGAAAGCATCTCAAGTTCTTGGGTTTGTCATGCGCACATCGACTAGTTTCAAAGAGGCTAAAACTTTTAAGATACTATACTGCACATTTGTTCGCAGTATACTGGAATACGGGTCACAGGTCTGGAACCCCAGATACGACAAGTATATAATCAGATTAGAAAACATTCAAAAAAAGTTTATTCGATATTTATGTTATCGGATCAAACACTGTTATAAAAGTGAAGATTATTTTAAATTATGTGCAAAATTTCACCTTCTTCCCCTAGTTAAGAGGCGAGAAATAGCAGATGTCATTTATATGCTGAAAATTATTTCTAATTCTATTGATTGCCCTGAGCTTCTTGGTAAAATTGGATTTAATACCCCTGTTAAAGCTATGCGACATTATACACCCATTAATTTACCCCTTGCGTCATCAAATTACCGACGGAATACTTTCCTTTGGCGAGCTAGCAGGACTTTAAATAATATTTGTAAATCTCACGATATCGATATTTTTAACGTTAATTTAACATCAGTGAGGCGGTTGCTAAGCCGAGATTTCTTCCTAGAATACCAGGTTTGATTATTTTTACAAATGAAATAATATTAGTTATTAGTGTATATTGTTCTTTATATTTTGTTATCCACACGTATTTACAGACTTTATTAGCGCTTAAAAGTGAAGACCTGTAATTGGCTAGTTGTTGTCTATTTATGTTACAAAATTCATTGTAAATGCTGTTGGTTTTCCATACAATTAAATAAATAAATAAATAAATTCTAGCAAAACGAAATGTGTTAAATTCTCTTTGCCTAATGTCAAAAGTGTTCCTACTAATATAATTTTAAATAAGGAAACAAGTCAACTAGTCGAATCAACCGTATTCTTAGGTCTAACTTACGGCGCCCAAATATCCTGTCTCGCAGTAAAACTTAGTTCTGCAGCGTTTTCAGTTAGAAAAGTTAGGGAATTCACAGATTTAGATACTGCTAGACTAGTTTACTTTAGTTATTTTCACAGCGTAATGTCTTACGGAATAATGTTATGGGGTACAGCTGCTGATATACAGATTATTTTTGTCATTCAAAAGAGGGCCATGCGTGCAATTTATAAGTTAGGTGCTAGAGATTCTTTACGTGATAAATTTAAAGAAGTAGATATATTGAGAGTTGCATCGCAATATATATATATATGCTGACTTAATGTACATTAAGAAAAACTTAATTCTATACCGCAAAAATAGTGATTTGCACAAAGTGAACACAAGGAATAAGCATAAACTGGTGGGAACTAACTACCGTCTACATAAAGTTCAGAACTCATTTGCGGGGATTGGTATACGATTTTTCAACAAATTGCCTCATGAAATAATGAATTTACCCATGCACAAATACAAACGGACAATTAGGAACTTTCTTTTACAAAGGGGTTATTACACTATTAAGGAATTTTTAAATGATAAGACACCGTGGGGATAGGCTTAGGCTTGTTTAACTCACAATTATTTTATTTACGTGTTAAGTGGAGGTGCCTCGTGAACACATGATTTTTGCAGGATTTGAATATTTTTATGATTTTTTTAATGTAGCTTAACATTATTTATGCCTGATCATATCATTGTTCACTTGTCACCTTCACAAAATTCTTTCTAGATTTGCATTCCTTCACGCCTTTCACTAATTTATGTTAATAATAACGATCTGGAAAATGGAGGTGATTGGCGGTCATTGTCAGTATACCAATAGATTGTTTCTTACTGCTGGTTCGTATACCGTTGTCGTCATGCTCACTAAAATGTCATTTCTTGTGGTGGCGTCGTGTGTCGGGTCATCCCTGTCCCTCTAATATGGCGAGAGGGCTGGCACATGCGTCATACTCGTGAACGGGTGCTACTTGCGATGACTGGTCGATGACGGTCTTGCGGGCTGGTATTAGATTTTAATATTTAACTGCATCATTTCCATCATGGTTCTGATCACTTTCGCGGATTGCCTGCATTATTAGGTATATATAATGTAAGCGGATGCTCCTGTTTCACCATGTCTATTCTGAGGAGGCTAACCAAATGAACATCAAAAGTATTATGCTTGAGTATTATTATGTACAGTAAATATATAAAAGTGATATAGAAGGTGTAACAGTTGCAGCACCTTACAAAATGTAAATTATGTGTATTATGCAAAACCTGGCGATGAAAAAGAGTGACCGTGAGTTTTATTGCCCGTTCTTTCTCATGGTTCTACCTATTGCTTTGCGAACGTGGCGGTAAATGTAAATGTAGAGTCTATAAGTAATTATTTTATAAATATATTATTTTGACGTTCATAAGCGTCACATTGTGACCCAAATGAATAAAGGATTTTGAATTTGAATTTGTAATATCTAAGTTATATCTACTACTTTATTATTATTAACTACTTCTACACTTTAAAAGACTTGAATTGTAAAAATATACTGTTTTGTTTAAAAACACTGATGTTTAAATTACCTACTTAGTTAGCCCCACAGTTTGCGCTAAATGCTAATACGAAATTACCATTTTGCTTTAGCCTTCTAATAAGCAGATACAATATAACCATTCAAGTAATAGTAGATCAAACCGCATCTACGATTCTGGCTGTACAAATCATATAAAACTTTTAAAAATAATTCAGGAAATTGTCTTAAAATTTAAATAGTCTACTTAAGTCTGATTTGTGGACAAACCCACACGAAAGTAGGAAATTAGGTTCAAGCGCCTGACTTTATTTCATTAAAATAAATTCGTAACTTTTTGAATGTCAGGCCCACTTATTTATAATTACCATAGACACACAGTCAGCATCTCAAAGCCAAAAAAAAATATAGACGCAAAATGCATATATTTTCAAATAGTACACTAGGTATCGTTCGTCGCACGGTGCAGGCGTTAAATGCCAAAATATTACGACATTAATACAATATTAAGACAAATACATATGTATATATAATTTACAAAATAATATGATAATTATCTATAGGTATTCAGTTTTACACAACCTGGACGATTTTAAACGTCACTTTAGTTCGAGAATGTGCATCTACATACATACCTAGTCTCACGCCTATATCCCCGAAGAGGTAGGCAGAGGTATATCGCTACACCCACTTTTCGCCAGCTTTATTTTAGTCCCACGTAATAGGTGGCGAGCCTATTGCCGTCCCGAGCACATTACCAGACTCCGTGCTGTTACTGAGAATTTCCTAACGGAAAACCCCAATAACACTTTGCCCGACCTGTGGATCGAACCCGAGACCTCCCTATCCCACGCGCCCATTAATGCCGCGAGAACAACGAGCCAGTCAATGTGCATCTAGGGTTTTTTTTTTATATCAATGCTTGTAGTAGAGGCAATAATAATAACCCTAGAACTATTTAAAAAAGTCTCAACTAAATAAGACCTAGATTCTGACTCATTATCCTCATATTATTCCGAACGCTATCGCTATCCCAAAGCCGAGCTTCACTTACCAATCTAACAGGCTTTGATTTATTAGCTTTTCCACAGAGCGACTGCCTGTCTGATCTCCGCAACCCAAAGGGATAGCGATATTCTATGGCTTAGGTAAGTGTCAGTATAATATTCACAAGCACTGAATACCTGGACTGACAAATATCTTCATGACAACCGGGATCGACGTCTTAACGTACTATCCGAGACCCTGGGCAAGCGATATTTATCGATTCAACACGCACATAACTCTGAAAAAATGAAAAATTAAAAAACACGACTGCCCTGCAAAAAAACGAACTAAAAAGTTAGTAACAAGTTTAATTTGTGTGTAAAAAGGAAAAGGCTTAGGTAATAAGGCACAAACTGGGTGAGTAACCAGATTTGAATAAAAATTGTCATTGCAGTCGGGGGTCATTTTGTGGAACACCAATTTAAGAGGACTTTTCAAAAATATATATCCAGTGTTACTCGGGGTGATGTAAGGATTCTAATGACACCCCATACGTCCTAATCAGTCCAGGCATTTAGAAGTTATAGTGGAATAAAGAAACTCACATACATACATGAATCCTGAAAACATTAGATACACTCCTTTTTTTGGGCAGTCGTGTAAAAAGTCAGTGGTGCACGCTGTGCATTTGAATCAGATACTCTGTTGATGTCAGTCTGTTAGTATGTCTGTCGCAGGGATTTAGTCAAAATTGTGATATTACAATTTCACTAGTGAAATTATAAGTACACAGATTAGAGTCAACGACTGGTTCGCATAATTTCCCGGGCTCTTTTCAGCGATATTGTAATTGCACGGTTCCGCGAAAGTGATATTATAATAAACCTAGGTCCGCAATAGTGATATTATAAGAAATCTAGGTTTATTATGAGTTGAGTTTGTGGTGGAAGCCTCGCGTGTTCTGATTGGTCAATTAATCAGTTGCAGACTTATGAATGTACTACAGTGACCAATCTGTTAAAACGAAGAAATCGCAACTTTAGCGCTGTTTATGAGGCTAAGTTGACAGAGCCCTACTACGCAGGGCTCCTATAATAAGTTTCATGGTCACAAGAAAGCCTAACATAACCTACTATGGTGACGAAACTGATGCCGACCTTCATTTCGAAAATCACGATCTATTTATTAATGAAAATAATCTCATCGACTCGGGAAACTTAATAGGTTATGTAAGGTTTTCTTGTTACCCTATACCTAAAAATAGGAGCGCTGCGAAGCAGGGCCCCGTCAACTTAGATTAAAAGACATCGCTATACCTAGTTGGTAACTAGCAAAAAAATTTAAAAATTGGTTTTCAACAACCTTTGTCTTATTTCCTCTATGTTTAATACAGCTGGTAACTAAAACGGACCAATCAGCGATCGCTCTGTTAATCTAACGGCTTTATTAATCCAGTGTTATTGTCAAAATATCACTGCCTTACAATTTCACTTTATCGGTCTAGTGAAATTATAATGAAATTAGCCCGTTAAATTGTAAGTAATACAAACAATAGACTATAATCTGTGTAATTACAATGTCACTAGTAAAATTATAATATCACGGCTTTTGTAAAATCCCTGCGACTTAACCACTAGGCTATCGCTGCCTGTTCGCGAAGACTAAGAAATATATTACCTACCAACGTAGATGTAGAGTCCACTCAGTCCACCATACAGCAAGATTAACCATTAATTGTAATAAAGCTTAAATATTATCAAGAAAAATAAGAAAATGGTGAGAGCATAATTATAATTATTAAGCAGTGAATAAGTAATATTATCGTATATCGTCCACAGTGCGCAAGAACAGAGAATTCGCATGTGGGCGCGGGTCACTTCGATCGCTGAACTACGCCCGGCAACAGAATTTCAGAAGCTTACCAAATATGTAATTCAGTAAGAGCAAGAATTACCAATAAAGTGAAGTGTTTAATTATAAAGTTGGCTTTAAAAAATACTCATTGCTAATATTTGTTACTATTTATGAATTGGTAATTATATACAGTAGGTATCTAGGTATGGAAGTAATAGATTAGTAAATTGATATTTTTATTTCAACAATATAAAATATCCTTTCAGGGACAGATACAGGATTATGTTTCGAGGGGATCTTATTTTAGTTTGGAAGGGAGAGCTTGAACCAGGTAAAGAAAGGTTTTTTCCAGGGAAAAAGTTGTTTGTCTTTTCAAGATAACAGATGTTTCTGAGGAGAGGCTTCGACTCCATACACTTACATTTTTAACCTAGCTTTAGATTATTAATTGATCTTATGTTTTATAAGAGATATAATTTAATTATATTCTGCAAGGACTATTATTTACTTAACTCTTTTAATTATCACTAACCTTGTAACTTTTGTAGCTACTTAGGTAAGTTTTATCTGTTTACCTATTAATGTGCTAGGTACCTACTTACACTCAGAAGAAGTATTTTTTCAGATGAAGTACATTAAATACTTAATTAATGAGGCATCGCCGCAGAGCAATCGTTTGCAGTTATGTTGTAGTGTTACTTGTATAACGATCAATCATAGTATTGGCGGTATCTTGGGCCAATGAATACAGAATGCTTGGGCCAAGCAGATTTACACAATCGACAAGAAAAAGTAACAAATGATGATGATTTTAATTAAACCCGACCATTCATTAGCAAATCTGTGTATGCATGTTGGTCGAGAAAGCTGGCAATGAATGAATATTAATTTTTATTATTTATATTTATTTATTTTTCCTCAAAACGGGGCGCTGCGCCTTAAGTTTTACGTACCATAGGATTAGCATTGTGTTTCCCTGCGGGCGAATACGTGTCCCCGTTTGACACCGATAATTTCACGTCAAAAAGTGGATATAGCTCTGAACGAAACGTGCCGAAAAATTACTGGATGTTTTAAGCCCACTCCGGTAGACATGCTATATCCACTGGCAGGCCTTGCCCCTCCAGCTGTCCGCAGAGAAGTAGGCTCCTCCATAAAAAAATGGAAACAGGAAGCAGACTGCAGACACCCACTGTATGGCCAAAGCTCAGCCACGAAGAGGTTGAAAAGCAGAAAGAGTTTTCTCAGTACCATCCCAGCCAGCGACAACAATGCTACCAAGGCCAGTGAAAATATGTGGCGTGACGAATGCCCTCTTCCAATTATCGTCCCTTTGGCAGAAAAACTACCGGCACACATGCTTCGTTGGCCAACCTGGAAGGCGCTTAATAGGCTGGGTATCCAGGCTGGTAAATTCAGGGACAATCTGTCAAGGTGGGATTTATAGACCCAAGCATGAATAAATGCGGCTGTGGCGCGTATCCACAGAAGATGGGCCATCTACTTACGTGCCCTGTAGGCCTGGAGTCGTGTACGCTTGACGACCTGAATGAGGCAAGGCCAAATGCCGTTCGAGTGGCCGAGTTTTGAGCCAAACCTATTTAAAGGGTTGCCATCGACACGATAAGTACTTACTCATCGTGTCGATGGCAAAACTTTTAATAGGTTTGGCTAGTAAGTAAGTATTTTTATTCATCATCATCAGCCTATATCAGTCCACTGCTGGACGTAGGCCTCTCCTATGGCGCGCCAATGAGCTCGGTCTTTAGCTTTCCTCTTCCAATCCCTGCCAGCTGCCCTTCGAATATCATCGCCCCACCTGCTGGCTACAGGACGCCCTACACTACGTTTGCCGAGACGCGGTTGCCACTCAAGAACCTGACCGCTCCAGCGACCATCGGTTCTGCGCACCGACCTGCCCACTGCCACTTCAGCTTGCTTAGTCGCTCAGCTATGTCGGTTACTTTAGTTCTCAGCCGAATGAATTCGTTCCGGATTCGATCCCTAAGAAAAACGCCGAGCATAGCTCTTTCCATAGCTCGCTGAGCAACCTTGAATTTGTGGACAAGTCGTACGGTGAGTGGCCACGTCTCGGCCCCGTAGGTCATAACGGGTAGAACGCACTGATTGAAGACTTTTGTCTTCAAACTTTGTGGTATGGACGACGAGAAGACCCGACGAAGTTTTCCAAATGCTGCCCAGCCCAGCTGTATCCGGCTCTTAACTTCCTTATCGAAGTTGTTTCTACCTAATTGTATGATCTGTCCTAAGTATGTGTATTCGGAAATAACCTCGATGGAGACTCCATTTACGTCGACTGGATCCAGATCGACTTGCTTGTTGATCATAATTTTTGTCTTGTCAGAGTTCATCCAGAGACCAATCCGCTGAGACAAGGCAGCCAGACTGTTCAGCATTTGCTTTAATTCTTGCAACGTTTCAGCCATGATAATAATGTCGTCTGCGAAGTATTTTTATTATGTATAAAAATACTTCGCAAAGGGGTAGGCAGAGGTGTAACAGTACGCCATTTTATGAACTTGTAGGTATAGGGGTGAGCCTATGGCCATTATCAGACTCCGTGCGACTTTTATTACTGATACCCGTATTGCGTTTAGCCATAATAAGTCTGTTGTAGCGGTTTTCCTGGATATCTCTTCAGCTTATGACAGTGTTAATCTTACAGTGCTCAGAAGTAAGTTACGCCAGCTGAGTATACCTGCTAAGATACTTCACTGTATTTGCAATCTTCTATCTAGTCGCATCGTTAACCTCTTCATCCCAGGGGAAAAGTTTAACTCCAGAACCGTTTGGCGCGGGCTCCCGCAGGGATCTGTTTTAAGCCCCTTACTTTATAGTATTTATACATCTGATCTTCACAAATCACTGAATGCCAACTGTCAGATCCTACAATATGCTGATGATCTATGTTTATATGTGACAGATCCATCGATACTGACCGCAAAAATATCTATGCAGGTCTCCCTAGAGTCTTTAAATTCCTGGCTTTGTTCCCATGGTCTTCAACTGTCGGCCCCCAAAAGTACAGCTGTTGTCTTTTCAAGGAAGAGAAGTACCCCAGATATTCAGTTGGATATTGAAGGGTCTCCTATAAATAAAGCTGAGCATGTTAAATTTCTTGGTGTCGTGCTGGATTCAAAGCTAACGGGTGTCCCTCATATCAACTATGTACTTGGCAAATGTGAAAAGAATCTCAATATCTTACGAGCTCTAGCTGGTGTTTGGTGGGGTGCTCATCCGTTTACACTGAAACTTATACACAATGCCGTAATAAGAAGTATAATTGATTATGGTACATTTCTTTTGGAACCTTGTAGCAAAGTTATGTTAGGGAAATTGGATACCGTGCAATCTAAATCTCTCCGAATAGTCTTGGGTTGTATGAAATCTACCCCAATCAATGCTCTACAGGTGGAGAGTGGGGATCCTCCTCTTTCCCTTCGTAGGCAATATCTGGCTGACAGATTTGTATGTAAGTCATATTACCTTAAAAACCATACAATTCTCAAGAAACTTCGACAGCTGGATTGTTTATGCCGTCAAGAGGGTTATTGGAGCCACAAAGATTCTCCTCGGTTGATAAACTCAATCAGGAAAATCCGAGCCCTAGAGGAAAATGTCCCTGTGCACCAGTGTTCCAAATTCCCCTTATATGATTCTCCTTATGAAGTCTTAAATTTTAGACCTAATTATATCCCATATCTTGGCATAAATAAAGAATCGGTTCAGGCTAATAAAGAGTTTACTTCTATTGTGGAGGAAAGATGGGGTGAATTTCATAAATTTTTCACAGATGCTTCTAAGCTGGGTCCACATAGCAAAACTGGGATCTCAGTATACTATTTGAACGCTCAAATAATTTTACAGCTTCAGTGCCCTCCACAGGCATCTGTTTTCACTGGGGAATGCATTGGCATTCTCGAGGCTTCCTTGTTTATCCTTTCTCACTCAGCTATTACAAAAGCAGTTATTTTTTCTGATTCCAGTAGTGCCCTAGATGCTATAGTCAAAAACTCTTTTAGGAGCGACATCCGTTGCCCCATTATCTTGGAAATTAAAAAATGTTTGTATTCATGCTGTATGAAAGGTATTGAAGTCAATCTTGTCTGGATTCCTAGCCACATGGGTATCCGGGGTAATGAGTGTGCGGATGTTGCTGCTAAAGATGCTGTAACTAGTGACATTGCAGATCAGAAATATTACCACATTTTGACAAATGATTTGTTACATATATCTAGAGAAGACTTATATAATTCCTGGCAGTCAGCCTGGACCAAATCCAGTAGGACCAAGGGGTTGTTGTATGCATCAATCCAACCGATCATACCTGTTAAACCCTGGTTTTACAAGTTTAAAAATGTCTCTAAAACTGTTACATCTGTTATATGCAGAATACGTCTTGGATTTTGTTGCACTCCAGTCTTTCTCCATAAAATAAGAGTACGTGACAGCTCCCTTTGTGAATGTGGTCTAGACGATGGTACCCTAGATCACATTTTCCTCAACTGTCAGTTAAATGAAGCCTTTCCTTTAGACCAAATTGTTTCTAAATTAAAAATTCAATGTCCGGTTAATGTTCGCCACCTCCTGTCATATTTCCCAAATCCCTTTATAATTAACGCTTTTATTAAATTTATATCCACTAACATGATTAAGCTGTAATTTTGCAATATTCAGTATACATTATTATCTATATTATTGTGTGTCATAGTTCGTAATTTTTTTATTTATAAACTAACACTTGTATTTGTCCATTGTTTCAGGTCGTAAATAGGGCCTCAATAGATCAATGACAGTACCTAATTAAAATTGTTTTTAGCTAACTATTAACACATGTGTAATCATTACCCGACATTGGCAGGAATTGCTGAAAGTTTCGGCAGATTGCCATAAAAAAAAAAAAAAAAAAAAAAAAAAAAAAAAAAAAGAATGTCAAAACAAATAATTTGCCAATATATGTACTTTGTTTATTTTCGTTTAATTTATTAGTAGTGAATGAATGTGAAAGTATTTTTTGTACCTTTTGTGATTTTTTTCTTCTTTTAAGTGTAATTTGTACGTAGCAATACTGTCAGTTAGTCATTCAATGAATAAACCGCTAACGTTCCCGTTACGCGTTGATCGGAGTTTATATTCCACGTCAGACGTATTTTCTTATATTTTTTAGAACTGTGCGTGATGGGTCGGTCTAAAGGGTATCAGGATTTGGATGATAGCCATGTCCGGCCACGCTCTCCTAGGCCGGCGATGCCTATGCCGCAAGAGATTGAAATGGCTTCGGTCTCAGTAGTCCCTGACGGTAGGACGATTTCCCATTCCATTTACGGCTGTTTAGTATTTGTAATTTTGTATCCACAATATTTGTAAATAGATAACTGATTTTATTCATATATCTAATACTTTAAACTTTATTTCCTGTCACTTACTTCGTGCTATTTGGAGCGTAAATGTGTCAATAAAATTTTTGCTGTTGTGCCATTAACGCTATCTTCAATAAGGTATTTGACTAAAAAAAATCGAATTAGTCCGTCAGATAGATTTCCAAAAAATATTGGACACATATATTTTCTTTAGTCATGTAAACAAAAAATGAAGACGACAAACTTCGCTGAAAACTCGTGTGACGTCACTTGCCAGTACACTTTTTACTGGCGAGTGACGTTACAAGCCCCCACTCTTAGGCGTTTCTCCATCTTTGATGCGTTTTATCTTCGTAATTATTTACTGATTTGATAAAACAAAAAATACGTATCCAATATTTTTCGATAATCTAACTGACGGACTAATTCGATTTTTTTAGTCAAATACCCTGTTATTTAGGTACGTAAATTATTATGAATAAAACAGTTATAAATTTGGTTTTGGACTCATTATGACTTGATTTACAAATAAGGCAAACAATACAATTATTAGGCTCTTCTATGCAATAATTATATGCAATGCATATAAATTGTGAACACAAGCATTAATTGGAGGCCCCATAGGTAGAACGCACAATTTTATTGATGAGAGCATTCTAAGTTAGGCTTAGTTAACATTGAGATAAATACAAATATATCTTCTAATAACACTGATTTATTTTTATTATTTGTCCCACCACTGAGCTCATGGTTCTTCTCATTATGTGGGTTGTGCTTAAGGCTAGGGCATAGTCTCCATGCCGGCTAAGTGTTGGTTGGCTTCACATATTATCAATCTAACATTATGAAGGGCTCTCAGACATGCAAGTTTCCTGATGATGTTTTTCTTCCCCATTTAAATGTTTGAACCTTATACCCACTGCAAAGAAGTCTTTAACATTAGTCTCTCTTCTAGAATATGTTTTAAAACATTAATAATCTTACTCAGAGATACAACATAAAATATATTTTGGTTCAAACATCCTCAAACATCATTAAACACAATCATTCAGCCTATATTTCAATGTTTTGACATGTTTTATGGTATTCTAAACATTGGTTTGTGTTGCTGTTAATAATTGTATAAACAAGTGTAAGATTACAACAACAATATATTTTCACTACAGGTTACTTGATTGATTGTGGTTGATTGTTGACTAAACTCTTTACTTAGATATAACTTCTGTTTAAGGCCTATCTTATATCTTATACTTACTAATATATAAAGCTGAAGAGTTTGTTTGTTTGTTTGATTGAATGCGCTAATCTCAGGAACTACTGGACTGATTTCAAAAATTCTTTCAGTGTTAGATAGCCCATTTATCAAGGAAGGCTACAGGCTTTATAACATCACGCTATGAGCCACGGGAGCGGAGCAGTGGCCTTAAATAACACGGGTGTAACAGCAGGCTCATCTAGTTTTACATAATTATAATACCAGTCATAAACTTACCTACATGTAGACATTTAGACACCTATGTTTATCTTAGCTTTTAATGACTTTGACTTCATGAAACTAGCCCACTGCTCTGTAATAAAATGTAAGTCTGCCAGCAGCACATTTACTTTTTGGATATGATTACTCATTGCTTGTAAATGTTGACCATTGATTATCAATATTCAACCAGTCAAATTTTTTCATTTCTACTACAATAATTGCTGTATAATGTAGCGGTGGCTGCATTATATCTTCTTATTGTAACCACGGCACAGCCACAACATTATTTTATGACGCATATTTGTGCTGATGATCTTGAAGACATTATGCAGAAAGACTACCAAAGTTAACCCCAGGTGTCAAGGAGTGTATATAGAAAGTCCAGTAAGATATTTTTGAGCCCCTTACAGGGGACATGGCAAGGCGGACAAGGCCCATTGTGATTTATAACAATAAAAAAACTAAGATTGACTACTGCTCTGCCATCCCTATCCATTCAAGAATATGATTAAAAAACAGCAATATATTTTCCATTTTCAGATACTTTCACTGTGACTCAAGCTGTAAATGCACTTGGTTTTGGCTGGTTTCAAGTAAAACTCTCATTATTCACGGGCCTATGCTGGATGGCAGATTCTATGGAGATGACCATATTGAGTATTTTGTCGCCAGCACTGCACTGTGAATGGAATATCAGCAAGTGAGTTTTATTTCCTGAACAACAAAATCCAACGCTGGGCAATAAAATACCTAAATGCAGTACCAGCCTAGTAATACCTAGTTGAATGACAGTGAAGTCAAAGCGGCTCGACGCGTTGTGCTCTGACGGGACATCAGGTGCGGCGGAGTAGAGCGCGGCATCGAAATAACTACTGCCACCGCCCGCCACAGGGTTTCATGGGCCTTAGCCGGTATTAGCGTGACTTCGCCACCCCAGAACGTTGATGGACACCTCGTAGGTTTTTGGTAGCTCCCGAACATCTGTAAGGGAAAGTTAGACACACCATCTCTACCTGACCCAATAGGCGGAGGAGGAGCCCGTAACTTGGGTTTTCACCATGAATAAATCTAGCTGAATGACAGTTTGTTTACTGCATTTTTTGTAACACCAGTTGCACTACAATTTTCATAATTTAAAAAGCATAATTAGTATTTAACAATTTTGATTTTTTAGAGTCAAAGAAATATAGATGAAGATGTTCCTAAATATAAATCAGACATCCGACCGCCTATCTAGCAGTATAGTAGAATAATAAATTTTATATTTTTCTACAGATACCAGCAAGCCTTGACAACTACAATCGTGTTCATGGGCATGATGCTAAGCTCCACATTCTGGGGTAACATTAGTGATCGCTATGGAAGAAAGACAGTAAGTATAAACAAGATATTATCTAGTACAAATTTTCTATTCAGCTGGGAGCAGTCTAAGTTTGGACACCAATTTTTCGCATTCACTTGAATGCTATAAATTGGTGCAAACTACTGACCATTACTAACTACCGTCAAAAGGCGCTTTCATGGGCGTAGCCAGGATTTTATTTAGGGTTACATGCTTTTACTAGCTGAAAATGAAAATCGAGAAAGAAATATCATAAGGGCACATTTAACTTACGTACCGGACGACGCAACAGGGGTGGGCCTCCCTCGAGGTGGACCGATGATCTGATTAAGATTGAGGAAAGGAGTTGGATGCAGGTGGTTCAAGATCAGTCTGCAGTAGCGGCTTTAGGGGGAGGCCGACCGGGGCGGTCGCCCGGGGCGCCAGGATTCAGGGGCGCCGCAGGCGCCCGGGCCTAGTCAAGTGCGGGGTTAAAGGGCACACTAAATGTGTCCGTTTATAAGATTTTTAAAGATGCCTAGAGGGTTGTAGTAAAATGCTATGAAATAGTAGATATACTATGAAACGCGGGGTATGGTAAAGTGAGTGAAAGAATCGCAATGGGCGCTAGGTTGATCATCGGAAATAAAGGAAATAAATAAGTAAAGAATTTATCTCCCTGACAAACAGATATCTTTTTTATTAAATCTAAAGTTATAGACGTTTTTTTCATGTAGATAAAATGTTTTAACTGATTATGTTATACTATTGATCGGCAAGGCTTAGAATAACAACACCATATTCCCTTCCGTTGGAGAATGTATGAGGCGAGTAACGAATTGTCAGCGGAAAAGGTGCAGCAGCATTCCTTTGTGCAGGTAACGATCTTACTGTGGTTGCCAACCTGCATAATATCCAACGTAGTGATTATGGGCAAAGCCTACCATGAAAAGTAGCCAAAAAACTATGGTGCCCATTGCCATGTTATGCCTGCGCGAGCTGGCCGCTGCCTTGAGGCAGCGGCCTTGGTCATGGTAGTGTAAGGGATGCTAAGACTCCCCGGGCTATACATAGCTGCCAACATCATTGAACCTAGCTACAGACAAGGTACTCAGTTGACGGCTGGGAAAGAGTGGAAAGTCACGATAACCCTTGTATCGGGCGGGCTGCCTATTTTACTTCAGTCATGTAAGCTAACAACCCTATGGTGACGTGGTTTTCTCGACAAAAAACAACTGTCTGTGACAACGGGACTGAGATCTGCAACGTCTGGACCCAGGTAGAGTAGGTACCTTGCACTGAATTAGGGTTATCGCGTGGAGAATCATGTTTGGGACCGGATAAAGCGCATAATTATGGGAACATAAGAAACCATAGGAGGCAAATGAGTTCAAGCGGGAGATGATCTACGTGAAGATGGACTTGAACGATAGATGTAGATCAGAAAGCACCCCGACAGTGACACAAATAAAGAGATTTATGTACAAATGTAACACCCTTGAGTAACACTAGATAAGCCCGCGGTTACACCCGCGTTGTTTAGGGCTATGAGTAGCATCACGCTGATCTTATATAGCCGTATAACATGAATATATACACAAAAGTAATTATATATATAATTATAATAATTCCAATCACACCATTGCAGTTACTCCTGAGATTAGCGCGTTCAACCATGTGACGGATAGATACCTAGATGAGGTATTAAGCGCATAATCGGTACTGTACATCAACTAGGAATAAGGCACATTAGGAAAATATGATTTGTTGGGAAATCTAAACTTTCAAATGATCTTCTGGAACTAATGCGACAGTAAACACCAGTGGCAGCCTTGTTAAACTCATATTCACCGTGTAGAGATCTGAAGCTCGGCGAAACTGAGAGAGAGAACTCATAGAAGGCGATTGTGCAAAATCCGTGGTCAAAAGTCTTCGCGAAAGTACTGGGATAGACTCATCTAACAAAGATGACCACCTCGAGTAGTGATACCATAGATGCTTGCTGTTTAATTCTTCTGCGAATATCTGTATGCTGCGCATGCACCGACCCCTCCACCACTATCCAACTGGAGCCCTACTTACTAGCTATTTAATAGTTAAAGATTTCCCAGACGTAGATGTCGAGTAAATCAGTGCGCCTCTCAGGCAGCTTAGTAAAGGCTCACGGGGAAGACGGTGAAGCCGCTTGGCTCTTGTAGACTACAAGAAGCCTTTGATTCCATCGAAACTTTATTTTTATATAGCCTCACGCCTGTATACCGGAGGGGTTAGGCAGAGGTGTAATATTGAACTCCCATTTCGCCAGGTTATGTATTTTAGGTCCCACGTAAGAAGGGGCGAGCCTATTGCCGTTACGCTGGAACATGAAGCGTTTCACAGAATACATCTACCTACTAATTTTCAAATGTCAATAAAGTGGTTGAGACATATTGACGGACAGACTGACATGGCGAATTCATAAGGGTTCCGTTTTTTGCCATTTTGGCCGCGGAACCCTAAATAGGGGGGAGCATAATGAATGCCTCGCCCGGGGCGCCTGGATGGCTAAGGCTGGCCCTGTCAGTCTGCGTGGAGAACCATCCTGCAGTGGATGTCTTTAGGCTGAGAAAATATATTTTAAGGACAGACTTGTGCGAATAGCATTGAGGAACGAATTAGATGCGAGACAGCTTTTCCTTTTATTATTTATCTGTTCGGTTCTTCTTAGGAAGCTAATTGCCTATCAAATTGTGGCCTAGTTTGATAAAGTTTATTTGATTTTGTATAAAATTATCATTTATTGAGGCAGTGTGTTATATTAGTTGCACATTCTGAAAAGCAACTGTAACATTTAGAATAACGTAATGACTGCATAAATACAACTTTTAATCAAATATGATAGACCAATAACAGTATTGCTAAAATTAAGATTTTGTGCCGTGTGGTTGACGGTATAGAATACAAGTGTCACCACCCCCTATCTTCCCATGGGTGTCTTAAGAGGCGACTAAGGGATAACACGATGCAAATACCATCTTTGCGTAGAGACAGAAAACTCGACATCAAACCCTATACGACTGCCTCGTTAGTCTCGCGGCATAAATGTGCGCGTGGGATCGGGAGGTCCCGGGTTCAATTCCTGGGTCGGGCAGTGTTATTGGGTTTTTCTGTCACGAAATTCTCAGTAGCAGCACGGAGTCTGGAAATGTGCCCGGTACGGCAATAGGCTCGCCCCTTATTACGTGGGACTAAAGTATATCTGGCGAAAAGTGGGTGTAGAAATACACCTCTGCCTACCTCTTCGGGGTTATAGGCGTGAGACTATGTATGTAAGATTTTGTACTATATGCCATAAATTGTATTTGCTTTGTTCACAGGCCTTAAGTATGTGTGGCGTGTTACTGTTCTACTATGGTTTACTCAGCTCTATTGCACCAAATTTCCTCTGGTTGTTATTTCTAAGAGGCCTTGTAGGATTTGCTATAGGATGCGTGCCACAATCGTGAGTACATTTTAACAAGTTATAATAACCATTATTTTATGAGAATCAACAACAAAGATATTGATGTTATTCGGTGAAAAGAAATTTTGCTATTTAAATATGAAAGTATTTAGTACTTCATTATACTTACCTAATTTAATTGATTTAAAAACTAGATATTGTATTTATTTCAGTGTTACTCTGTATGCAGAGTTTTTGCCTACTAAGCAAAGAGCAAAATGCGTTGTACTATTGGATGTGAGTACTTTTGGTATAATAAATAATTAATTAATTCAAGGATATAATTAATCTCAAGTTTTGAGTAATTGCTATTGCCCCACTATTGTATATTATCAGATTATTACATCTAAGTTTATCTATACGTATTATAAAATGAAGTCCCCTTTTCTACTTGTCTGTATGTATGAACTCTATAAACGCAAATACTAATGAACTGATTTATGAACGGTTTTCACCAAGTAATAGAAGTTCAGAATGTTCAGATAGTGTCTAGTCTAGTTGTTAACAAATTGAGGTATTGTTTCCAGTGTTTCTGGGCGTTGGGAGCATGTTTGGAGGTGGCCTTGGCGCTAGTTGTGATGCCCACGCTGGGAGTACACTGGCTTCTCGCGTTGTCTACTATACCACTACTCATGTTCGCGATCATATGCCCAGTAAGTGCTTACATGTTCTAATACTACTACAAGCGGCCCAAGCGGATAACGCTAGGACGATGATGATTAAAAATGTTTAGCGCCATCCAAGCCCTCCAAGTCTCGCCCATTTAATGGGGTATTCGTTTTAACTCAGAAGTTGTGTTTGTTTTTATATGATTGATGGCAAAGGGGGAGGCAAATCGTCCAATTATAAGCGATTACCGCCGCCCATGAACACCTGCAATACCTGCGGAGTCACAAGAGAAAAGGAAGAGGATTGTCGGCAGCCTTCGGCACTCTCACTCACCGAACTAAACGAAACATTGTATAGATACTTACTAAACGATTTTAAACTTATACGGTTAGTATACATTATACAAGGTAAATAACCTTGTACCTTATATAGCGGGTCTTACTCGCGATAATTACTATATTTAAGGCATAAATACCTCGAACTGCCTAGACCTAGACTGCCTCCGTGGTCCCGTGGATAGCGTATGCGACTGCTGATCGGAGGACCCGGGTTCGATTCCCGGGTCGGGTAAAAGTGTTACTGGGTTTTTCCGAATTCTCAGTAGCAGCATGGAGTCTGCCAATGTGCCCGGTAACGGCAATGGGCTCGCTCCCTTTTACGTGGGACTTAAATATTCATGATGAAATGTGGGTGTACTATTACACCTCTGCTTACCCTTTCGGGGATACAGGCGTGAGTCTATAATTTAAAAAAAATACCTCGGTATTTGCCAACGTTTCGGCTAACTTGCTTCAGCCGTGGTCGCGGCGGGACTGGTTGGACGGCGCTGAGCTCATCAGAGTAATAGATACCTACTGTTACTTTACGTCTATATTTTGTAAGATCTGTCCTATGCACCGCATCATACGACAGGGTTTTAACTACCAGGGTAGACGAAACTCTTTCCCAACTGCTCCTTTAACAATGCAGGACGACCAGGGTGACGGAATCATATTTTTCTTATATCGTACGCCCGCCATTATAATTTTTCTGATTCTGATAAAATAATTACCACCATTTAACTGGTACACAACATGAATACAAACAAATAATAACAAATATTTTTCCTTTTAGTGGTTGCCGGAATCTGCTAGATACCACGTAGCAAGCGGTGAACCAGATAAAGCATTAACTACTTTAGAACAGGTGAGTTTAAAAATCCGTGATAACCTCCACTAGGCGCCTTCATTTATATAAAAGGGACTTTTGGAATAAACGCCTTCAATGATCTCAATTTCTTAGAAGGTAGAAGAGTAATTAGGAGAGCAATGGTGTCTCAAACCATAAATTCTTTAAGATACAGTAGCATCCTGCATTTTGGCCTCACACTATGCATAGTGAAGAACAAATTACAGAGTCTTCAACGCTTAGCGTGACTAGCCACAACAGGAATGAAACTAGCCGTGACAGTCGCACTGGAAGTTATAGTATACCTCAAAGGTGCCTTTAGCCAAGGCTTGATGGGAATCGAAGATGGGGTAAGAAATAAAAGGGAGACAGGCTCACGTGATCCTAACTGTACCAGCTCTAATGAACAACAGAAGAAGTTCCTAAGGAATCCAGAGTTCATAGACACTAGCCTTAATATACATTGGCTAACTTATTCCTTTCTGGTGGTAATTTCGTCGTCCGTCGTCCGCCTTAAACTTACAGCCCCTATTTTATGATGATGATGGTGAATTAATAGTCAAAATCAATTAGGTATAACGTCACTTGCGAACAATGTTTTACACAATTTGAGTGCATTTAACAATAGTTTTTAACATATTATGTTATGTATTTGCGTGCAAATTATTCAGAGGGTAGTTAGAGGGCTAAAGCTCTTCCACCAGACTCAGTGTTTTTATTTTATTTATTTCTACAAATTATACACATAGAATAAAAATTTAACAAGCATCTCTTGAGCTCATCACAAAATCTAAAGAAATTCTAAAACATTAATATAAAATTAAAATAAACATAAACAGATAAACACAAAAAATAAATTTAAACCTAATGCAATGTCATAATTATCGAAGACTGGCCACATGGCATTCAGTATTTTTTTTCATAAATCTACATAAGTTTCTAAAAATATATCCAAATCTGCTGGCCGCCGAATATAATTAAATGATTTGGCTATTCTATTTCTTCCAAAGACAAATACATTTTTAGTGTTTTCCAATGTAAAACTTTTCAAACCTCAACGCCCTCCCCATAATCAAATCCAGAATAACTATGTCATTGATGGTGAGTGTGTGGTGTACATGAGCATGACTTGTAACTTGTCAGATAGCGCGTGACAACGGTCGGCCGATGCTGCTGGGTCGGCTGGTGTGCGACGACTCGGTGGGCATCGGCCAGCGCGGCCGCCTGCGACACCTGCTCATCCCGCACCTGCGCAACACCAGCCTGCTGCTCTGGTTCATATGGTACACCGTACAACCCACCATACTACATCGTTTTATGGGATAGGAAGCAAACTAGCAGACGGATAGCCGGATAGCAAGCGATTACTGCCGCCCATGGGCACCAGAGGAGTCACAAGTGCGTTGCCGTCCTGGATGGAAGAAAGAAATAGGAGATGGATGAGTGGGCCGAAAAAGATGATGGGCCTCAGTGTTTCTCTCTCACCAAACGAAATGTAATAGTATGGACCAGTGGTTCTGAAACTTTTTTAGGGATGGAACCCTTTTGGGTTACCAAATATTTGATGGAGCCCTAAAATAAACCAAAGCCGAATCCTACGTGCACTTTAAAACACGTCAAAATTCTGTGAGGTGTACTATTCTAGCCACTGCCGCCTCAAATCAGCGGTGGATCAGTTATATTTTAATTTGAAGAATCTTGAACTCTTAAGCCTGGCAAAGAAATGTCTTATAAATGGAATCACCAAAAAGCTATCTGTCCTGTCATTATTTGTGTTTGTAATAGAACACAATGACATGATTATGAACAAAGCTTGAACCTCTTAGTACCTCCTACTCAATGGATCGGTCACTGACCTTATCTATACTTATATCATAAAGCTGTACTGTTAGTTGCTAAACTCTGGAACTTCTGGTATCATTTGAATAATTATTTTCTTGTAGGATAGCCCATTCATCTAGGAAACTTTGCAATGGATGCGAGGTCAATAACGTGGGTGTAACCGTGGGCTCAGCTAGTTAATCTTATTATTCTATTGACTAGGATGTCGTGCGCGTTTTGCTACTACGGGCTGGTACTGATGACGACGGAGTTGTTCGAGACGGACCCCAGTGGGCTGGAGGAGGCATGCGCGGCTGACTGCCGGCCATTGCAGACCACCGACTACATGGATCTACTCTGGACTACGCTCGCTGAGTTCCCTGGTACGTGTAAAACAAAAGTTTCCATTTATAGGAATTTAAACTTTCGTGGTCATTTAAACTTATTTTAAATTGTCTTTCGGGATATATTATACCACGTACCTTTGTTTGGAGTAACCGATATTTTCATTACATCCGTGAACATGGCGCTTGCAACAGTGGAAAGAAGAAGGACAATTTAAAATAAAAAAGTTTCCATTATCACTTCATTTATGCTAGAGTCAGCTCATGGATGCGGTCGACTTAAGATCAGTCCATGATCCATGTGGAGAGCCTTAAGGAAAACCTATGTCCAGCAGTAGCCGTCTGTCGGGTGATATGATGAAGACCCAAGTTAATGCATTGCTGCAAACGTTATTTAAGACTGTTCCTGCCATGGACTTTCATAATAACTTTGTGTCGCTAGGGACTTTGCACTAATTCATTCGACGGGCACATAGTGCACCAAGATTCGAAACAATATGTGGATCACACTGAGTGTTGTCTTGTGGAGACCGAAGCAAGTTCGGTGCAAATCTAAACGGCGAGGTGGCTGCTTAAACAACGCTTTACGTGCTAACAAATTGCTGCAAATATTTGCAGTTCCTGTAAACACAAATAAATTCATTCCTATTTACCAAAATGTAAAAAGAATGTTATCGGAAGACAAGTAAAGTCTGCCGACAGGCACTTGGGCAGTGGAGCAAAAAGCTGATAAAAGTGTCTTGTTATTAAAGCAGAATTATATTTTCAAATAAAAACAGCGGCGATAGCCCAGTGGTGTACGTAATGGACTGCCGAGACGATGGTCATCCTCAGTACCCCGGGCACACACCTCGGACTTTTCGAAGTTATGTGTGTATTAAAAATGTTAATTATCGCTCGCTTAATAATGTGCCCGGTAGATGGCAATAGGCTCGCCCCCTATTACATTGGGACCTAAACATAACTAGCGAAATGTGGGTGTGTAATACACCTCTGCCTACCCCTTCGGGGATAAAAGGCGTGAAGTTATGTTATGTTATATTTTCAAATAAAATTAGACAGTAATGTTAGAAATGAAAAGCAAATCCTAGTTTATTAGAGAACTACTTCAAAGAGGCTTATAAATGTTTATTATTTTCTCAGGTATTTTCGCAACAATATTCATAATTGAAAAGTTCGGTCGCAAGAAGACGATGGCTTCCCAGTTCGTTATATTCGCGATGTGTGTCTGCGTCCTGATCTACAATGGAAAGTATGTACTACTAATACACCGGAGCCAATTCTCCTATTTTTATATGACATTGATATTATATTTTGAATGGACTCAGAAGCGGTATTCTGATAACCTAATGTCATTATCGTATAATTTGAAATAAACAGTTCGTCGTTGACACATATTTTTACACTTGTTTCAATTTACGATCTCGTTACAACTTCGTTCAATTATCAGATAATTTAGAAGAATACGCTTTTTGTGACGTCAGTATGACACTGACATGATATCGATTTAGTAGAATTGGGCCCCAGTTTATTAATCGAAAAATGCAACCAATTGAAGTTCGCTTCGTGCATGCTCACTCTGTTTCTGAACCTAATAGCTGAAGAAGATTCGAATTTTGTTCGCTAGCGAATATTTTAAGGCATCCTATACAAGTAATTCACTCCCATCAAATTGTTCATGCATATTCTTTAGGATGTCTCCAATCTGGTCAGAGAACGACCGCCTAGGTCTCTTTGTACAGATATGAAGTATAGAAATTTAGAAAATAAATGCATAGGAGGATAAAATAACAGAACTGGCCCTTTACTTTTACAATATACAAAGAAGATCAACCTAAGTAATTTTCTCCTCCTTGTTTCTTTTTTCGTTGCATATTTTATTGTAGATTTAATGCATTATCATATAGTAACAGTGTTGAAATATATTTCAGTCGTACATTCCTGACCTGCGTGCTGTTTGTGGCAAGAGGTATCATAGCTGGATTATTTCAAGCTGCCTACGTGTATACTCCAGAGGTAAGATAATATTACTTTTACCAATGAATACAGATTTACATAGAAGCGCATTTCTTAAGGATTTCGTGTGCCGATTCCAAGTGGCAAGTTGGCGACTGTCGTCAGTGTAGTTCGTAGTTGGCGCCGTTGGCGGCGCTGGCGTCGTTCTCCGTCTCTCTTGCTCTCGTAGTTAAAATACACAGGAGAAACGTTCGTCTCTCTTGCACTCATAGATACAGCTGTCACAGCGCGACTGCCACGCCGCCAAGCGGCAATATGGGTCACAGGTCAAAGAAAGTTTGTCTACAGAGCGCTTATAAGAAATGCGCCTCTATGTAAATATCTATGCTCTATGCTTTGACATACTACAAAGACAAAAGTCAAAAGATAGATTATTGAGTAGTTTTGCTAGGTGGTGTTTTAATATTTGGTTATGTAAACTAGCAAGCTAAGTTTCCTACTAGATGCTTGTATGAGTAATAACACATTTCCACAACAACAACAATTGGACAAATTCTGACCTCCCGATTTTTTTTTATTATGTTAATATTATGTGGAAGTAAAGAATATCTATTTAAAAAGAAAAGTCAGAATGTCATGTTTGCAACAGCTACGTAAAAGGCCCGTTTTCTCTATACTTTTTACTATTGATACCCTGATGGCCTTACAGCCGAACCAGGTGCCCTAACCGAGACCGACACCTTTTACGTCCTCCGAAGCATGGTAACACTCTGATGTTAATGCTACACGTGGTTACTCGTCTAAGTGGTGTCCTTTGCTTAACTTTCAATTTCCAATTCAAATCACGCTACGAGCCCTACAATCATTGAATTATTACCTATAGAAAGTCAGTATTCAAACAACGCGAGCTCAGAAGCTAAGCCGAAAATTCGCTATGTGTGCGGAACTGCGCTGTGTTTACTTGCTGCATCACGCACACAGACGCCATTATAGAGTTGCCAGTTACAACGTCTTTCCCCTAAAAATAGGGTAAATTCATAATTTTTGCATGAATATAAGTAATTGTATATTATAAATTCTAAAGTCACACTGTCTGCTTTTTAAGTTTTTACGACTGACTAACGATGGCTAAATCAATCTTGACGAAACTTACTCAAACGTGAGCACTAACAAGTGCCGAGTGATTTCCTAGTTAAATGCTCTTTATAGTAAGGTACCCGCGGGTATTAAGGCCTGTCGGGCAATAAGGCCTAAGTAACAAAAAACGTACGATATACAGTAATTGACGATCAAGGTTACACTCACACAAGCTCAGAGCGTATACAAGTCGCTGCGAAGTGGCGGACGAACGCTTGCACTTCTCCCCCCGCCAGTGTCGTCGAAATCATTCAGCGGTGCGGTCACGCGGCACGAATTATAAAAATTGGCTCCAGTAAAACGTAAGTTATTTTGAAAATATAATATTTACAAACCTGTATTGACTGTCCGTTTATTAATTAATGTATGCTTGTCCCTAGGTTACCATATTAAAGGACTTGTAATTGTAAAATTTTTATTATTATTTTTTCTGTAACCAGGTGGTCGGCGGATATTAAGGCCTATAAAATTTTACTATAGGCCTTATTATACTCCTATTTTTTTAAACTGCTATATAAGTAGGAGCGTGTTTTTTAAATGTTTCTTGGTAGGTAGTATGTACGTAGTTATAAATTTTAAATTTATTTATCATTGTTTTCAGTGCTTACGGTCACGATGCCTCCCAAACGGGCTCTGTGGTCAGAAGACGATCTGATCGCAGCTGTTAGAGCAGTACAAAGAGGAACTTTGAGTACGTATAAGGCTGCAGAGAGATATAAGGTTCCTAGAAGAACAATCAGAAATCATCTGCAGTCTGGCAGTTTAAAGAAAAGTTTGGGACGTAAACCTATATTAAATGATGAAGAGGAAGCTCAACTTGTGCAAAGGATAACCCGGTATTCTGAAATGGGTTTGCCTGTGACACCAAGAATTTTGCGTCGATTGGTGTATAAATATTGTGAGCAAAATAATATAAAACACAATTTTAATGATCAGGGCAAACGTGCAGGCAAGGACTGGTTCAAAGCGTTCATGAAAAGACACCATGAAATATCCATAAGAAAAGCGCAATTCATGAACCCAGCTAGAGCCCAAAAGCTAAATAAATTTATTGTTGATGACCATTTTAAAAAACTGAGAGATATCTACGATAAATTTGACTTATATGATCATCCCGAGAAAATTTATAATATGGATGAGAAAGGATGCCGTCTCACTATCCACCACCAGCAAAGTGTTTTGGCCAAAAAAGGGGCTAAAAGGGTTCATTTGCAGTCTTCTGAACATGCTGAAAGCGTTACCATCGCGGGATGTGTTAATGCTCTTGGCACAGCCATACCACCTATGGTCATATTTAAGGGAAAACGTTTGAAACCAGAATTGTACGATAATTTGCCTCAAGGATCTTTAGTAGAAAAATCAGCAAAGGGGTATATGACCAATGAACTTTTCAAAATATTTTTAAAACACTTATCTAGATACAAAAGCCAGGGACCATGCCTTTTAATATTTGACGGAGCAGCATGTCATTTAGATCTTTCCATAGTCGATATATCCGATTCACTTGGCATTAATTTGTACTGCCTACCTTCAAACACGACCCATGAATTACAGCCCCTCGACAAAGCCGTATATCGATCATTTGAACACCACTGGGATGCTGAATTGTTATCATTTTTAGACCAAAACAGAGACAAAAAGCTCACTAAAGCACGCTTTAATGTCATTCTTTCAAGCGTTTGGTCTAAATGTATGACACACAGCAATATTACGAGTGGCTTTAAAGCGACTGGCTTGTATCCCTTCAACCCACAGGCCATACCAGAAACAGCTTTTGCCCCTTCCATTTTAACGGAAGCTCCTGCACCAGATGGTGCACAAGAAAACGAACCAGCTCTCGAACATCCTCATGCACAAGCTTCAGATTCCGGAGATACAACACCGTCTATTTTATTGGAAGCCTCAACGCCTGATCGTGATCAAGAAAATATACCACCTATTCATAGTGATCAACAGAAGAGTTCGGAATCTGCTACTAGTTCACCATCAATTTTGACACCGATTCCAATACCCGATGTCTTGCTTGGAAATATTTCACCTGTTGTTTGTCTTCGACCAGCGACTCTAGAACAAACTAAGCAATCACCAGCTATAGCATCAACATCCACAGGTCAGGTCTCAAGAGAATCAATCGTGCAACGTAGCTATTATCGCACAGTTTATGGAACAAGCTCTAGTTCAGATGAATCTGATGATTTACCACTCAGTCGATTGAAAAGAAATGATTTTTATGATCTTTTGCCTACGCCTGTTAAAGTTCAATCATGCACACCGACTGTTAGACGAAAAGCCATTAATTATCGAGGTACTCCAGTCACAAAAGATCTATTTGATAAATATAATCAAGAGAAAATAAATAGTAAAGAAGTGAAAGGTAACAAAAGAAAGAAAAATAAACAAGACGAAAACTTTACTGATGTTAAAACAGGTAGAAAAGAAAAAACGAAGTTTAAAAAAACTTTAAATCCTAAGAAAGCTGAAATCGTATCTGCAAAAAAGCCTACTACCATCAAAGGTAAATCACAAAAACAAGTGAGTTGGTACTGTCATGCCTGCAAAGAAGATAGAATGGACGATGCAATGAGGCAATGCTCACGATGCGCCAAGTGGTACCACGAAGAGTGTGTCGGTTTGACTGCAGAAGATACTGATGACTTTCAATGTCCTGGTGGATGCGAATAAAGGCAATTTATTTAATTTTCTAAGACCACTATGCTTCCTATAGCTTTATGTTAATGATTATTGATCTCATGAATACCAAATTACGTAGTATAAGTTAATTTTTAGATAGTTTAAAGTGAAGGCCTTTTTACCCTACCCTAGTATAATAAGGCCTACAGACTGCGTTTTAAAAAAAGTTATATATTGTTTTGTTTTTAAGCCAGAGAAGCTATTTTTTGTTTAAACTCTGTAGTAATTTAAGTACATGACTGATTATTAATTAAACTTGTTGATTATGTTGGATATTTTTCATTTTATTACGAGTTTCCCTTAGCTAGGCCTTAATACCCCCAGGTACCTTACATAAAAAGTATTTATGTATATTTGTGAGAAAAAAATAACAAAAATCAACAGCGAGTACGATGTGTGCGCCGTTACGCTATTGTGACCAAAAAGGGCGACAAGTTTAAAAATTATAATATAATTCGGTCGGTAACGTCATTCGTTCAACAACGAAGTTAGTTACGCGTACCTACATTAAAAGACAATACGAGACTTCAGATACATGCCTTTCAATACAAAAAACGGAAAAATCGAGTGCTTTGAGACGATGTCGTCTTAGCCGACCTCGGCTAGAGCTTGGCGTGACAAATTTGTCGTAACCAATTGGTATGTACCAGCCAGCGGTGTTTGAAAGGTTAAGTTTATATATGTAACTACCTAATTCCTTTTTTTAGTATTACTGTCAATAGAATAAATTTTGGTAAGGAATGTGTAAATTAAACTGGGACAATTTCACATCCAACTGGCAACACTCCGCGCGTACTTATTATGATTCACTGTATTTGTATTATTAGACAATCTACGTAATAAAATTTATGTCTGACCGATGGAATGATACTCCAGCAACCTTATAATCTTTTTCTGAAGCACTGTGGCACAAAACACTGTACAATATGTCATAATTTCGATTATTTTGCGGGAGGTGCTTACGCTACCGTGCGACTCGGACCACAGACAACGCGGCCGCCGATTGGGTCAGATTCTGACCCAAATGAACGGCGCGTGTTACGTGCGCGTACTTGGTTTCTGTAGGTAATAATTCAATGCCTACAATGTTATCATAGCATACATTCGTATATAATCATCGATATATATGTACTAAAGTACTAGATGTAGCATTCAGAACATTTACTTTGTTCAAATGCTTTGCACGGATATCCCGGCAAAGCAATCTACTACACAACACTAATTCTGTGTTCTTTTTATTTTTTGGTATATTGATCGTAATAACTATATTAACGAATATTTCAACACTTCATCATAGTACACATTTGCAGTTATAGAAAAATACGCTAAAATAATATTGAACCATTAAGCCAAAACAGATCCTGATTTCCATTATCCAACCAAGAGACAAATATCACAAAATTAATTGTGTTTGGTAGCAATTAAATAGGTATTATAATATATTTTTCAGCTTTTCTTGCTAAAGTAAATTTTATTGCAATTTATATAAAGCTATAGAAATATTTTTTTGAGGCAGGACTTCAACCTGCGACCACGACGAACCGTGTCGATACTGTACCGACTAAGCTACTTAGGCCGACTAAGCTACTTAGGCCCAGGCCACTTCGTCATAGAATGATTTTTCTAATAGTTCGTTTCCTTAGGGTAGCGCATAGTGCCATCTGCCACATATGTAGGTTTAGAACTATGTGGTCAGCAAGGGCATCTTTACAGATTGACAAACAATCGCGATCGATCGCGAGTGCGCCGATGCTGTTAAAAAAAACAGTCGGCTTACCGCGCTTGGATCAGGGCTCGGTCTCGTCGCGATCTGAATGTCCATCTCATCAAGTCAGCCTATAATAGAGCCACAAAGGTCTGCAAGAGGGCATACATAAGAGCGGATGCACAGCGCATTGCACGGTTTGGTCAAGAACTCTTGTCGCACCCCACGGGCAGCCGGGGATACTGGCGGTGGGCCAAAGCCGTGCAATCTAATTTCTGCCAGCCTTCACTGCCGCCGTTGCGATGCCCTGATGGATCACTGGCCCATGGGTCGCAAGAGAAAGCTGACCTGCTTGTCAATCTCTTTGCGGCCAACTCCCGAATCGATGATCGTAGTGCGCAGCCGCCTTCGATTCCCTACTGCGGCCACTCCATGCCTGATATTAAAATCAGGCAATGCGATGTTCGCGCGACACTGCGATCTCTCGATGTCCGGAAAGCCAGTGGACCTGACGGAATTCCAGCGATTGTGCTTAGGAAATGCGCAGCCGAGTTGTCTCCAATGCTTACACGCCTGTATCGCCTATCATATGCCTCTGGAGTAGTGCCGCAGGCTTGGAAAGGGGCGAATGTACAACCGATTCCCAAGAAAGGGGATCGTTCTGATCCGGGCAACTATCGACCCATTTCTATCACCCCTATCCTCTGCAAGGTGTTTGAACGTTTAATCAACAACCAACTCGTTCGCTACCTAGAAGATCACTCTCTCATCAGTCATTCACATTTGCGGTGAGGCGATGGACAAGCATGGGGAGTCGTTGGCTATTAGTCTCGACATCTCCAAAGCCTTCGATAGTGTCTGGCATCGTGCGCTTCTTTCCAAGCTTCCAGCCTGAAACTTCGATGACTCACCGTCACAAAGGACTCGTATACGGCTTGGCGCCTCGATTGTGCAACTGGGTTGCCAGCTTCCTGCATGAGCGCCGTATACGAGTCCTTTGTGACGGTGAGTCATCGAAGTTTCTCCAGGTGAATGCTAGTGTGCCTCAGGGGTCCGTGTTATCGCCCACGCTTTTTCTTCTGCATATCAATGATATGCTCACTTTCGGGGTCATACATTGCTATGCAGATGACAGTACTGTACATGGGCGATATCTCGGACACCCTGCGGCTAAGCAAGCCGATACTGAGGAGTATAGGCGAACACTTTTTGCTAAGCTTGACCGGGTTCTGAATTGCATCTCGCATTGGGGTGATGAGAACCTGGTCGAGTTCAACGCCAAGAAAACACAGGTGTGCGCATTCTCAGCCAAGGTATCTCCATTCCTTCCCCATCCTTCTCTTCTGGACACTCCACTACCGATTCAAGACAGCCTCAATATCCTGGGTATGGGCATACGCAGAAATCTCAACCAGAAGAACTACATCGAGTGTGTCATCAAATCTGCATCTCGGAAACTCGGAGTCCTGAACAAGGTGAGGAGGTTTTTCACGCCGGAGCAGTTGTGTCTGTTATACAAGACTCAGGTTCGCTCCTGCGTGGAATACTGCTCTCACCTTTAGAATGGCTTTGCTCAGTACTTATTGGACGCCTTCGATAGGCTGCAGCGGCGTGCTGTCCGTATCATGGGGGATCCAGAGGCCACTAAAACTCTTGAGTCACTGTAATTACGCAGAGACGTGGCCTCAATGGCTGTCTTCTACCGTATCTATCACGGTGAGTGCTCCGAAGAGCTCTTTCAACTAATCCCACCCTCTCCTTTCCTATCCCGAACGACACGTGCCGGGTTGAGGTGCGCTCTTACACGGTAGAACAGATACCGTCACGCACCAAACGGTTCGGCGCCTCTTATCTCTGCCGTACCATTAAGATGTGGAACTCTTTACCAGTCCACGTGTTTCCCCCCACTTATGATCCCGGGTCCTTTAAGCGGGGCGTGAAAAAGCTTTACTCAAGGCCGTCAAGGTGAGGGCCATCATGCCATAATGCCATGCTGGCTGCTGGGATGATGGCCATCACTATGGGACTTCACTCACTGCTTAACATCAGGCAGCATGGAGTCAATTTGTTCGGCAGAAATAAAAATAAAAAAATGCTGCCTTATAATGGCAATGCTAAGATTCTATTAGCGACTCTAGCAGCGAAATTAGAAGTTACCTATGTACGACTCTTTCACAGATCACTACTACTTTTGACACTTTTGACAGCTCTCAATATAATTACCGCCATAACCTCGAAGTAAAGTTATACTGAAAGCTGTGAAAAGTGTCGTACATTGACAAATTCCAAAGGACAATGGCAGATCTCCATACATCAAAATGTCTGAAATTAAATTGAAGCGAACAGTAATAAAAAATATATCAAAAAATTTGGCGTAAGTAACAGTCTATAAATGATTCTATTTTCACTCAGGAAAGGTGGAAAAAGAAGATATCGGTGTTTGAATTTTTGGTTAAGGATGAACAATTTAGGTAAAAGGAAAGTTATAGTATGAAAGTTAAACAATGTAAGTAGGTACGTTTGAATTATCAAATGACATAATGTCAGATTGAAGTCAAAACGCGGAAGTATTTTGTAGCATCTAACTGTCACAGCCAATGACAAAAGTAGAGCTGCATATTTTAAATCGATTTTATGTGAAATCGATACAACTTTAAAACGATGCTGTGACGTGCTGTGCTTCAAAAATATTAGCTTATTGATATAATGTTGATTAAATATTAAATAACTGCATTTTAAACGAAACCAACTCTATAAAGGTCGATCGTATCGATTACTTATTTAATAATCGATACGGCCATAGCACTCACGTCTATTCCTGTCACACCATTGTCTATGGCAACAATCAAATAATAAAGTATTAGTAATCAATTGGAATGCTTTTTATCATCATAAAATACTCCAGCTTTAACGAGACAAAGTGAAAATATTAAAAATCGTAGAAAAAAAAATGTTTTGTTCATATGAAGTTTAAGGTCGCCACAACAAACCCAGACCAAATTCTGCCGTTGTTCTTTCGCCGCTAGAGGCGCGCGGATAATCTTTGCATCGCCAATATTAGTTTATGTTTACTCATGTTTAAGCAATTCTCATAGTAAGATAAAGTTAAAGTTTAAAAAAATAGAATTATTCGTTCCTGAAGCAAGTCATGAACTTACGCCCACGAATACATTTTTCTATTTTGTAATAAAAACAACTGAATATGTTTATAGATTCTATCATTTTACTAAAATAAACCCACGGCAATTAATTCCTTATTTTCATAAATAAACTATTCTTATTATGCTGATGAAATATGGTAGTCAGAAAACATCTCTCCTGTGATGTAAATAGTCTTTGAAAATGCCAATAAGCAGCCAGTAGCATTAGAGAACTTTTGGCTAGGTACTCATTAGTAAGATGTCAGGACTGGTTGTTGTTGATTGGCTATAATAATAACTAGACACTGTAAGTCATTGGCGCTGCTTGCGCCTGCGTGTTGCGCTAGTACGATTAGACGTCATACGTTAGACAATTTGAACAAAATATTTATAGGGAATGCTCGTCTATCGTTAGAATATATGTCAATGTATATAATAAATTGAAATAAAATGAAGGAGTGAATCCCTTAATTCCTTTATGCGTCATAGCTGCGGCTTAGTATGTGTCCTAGTGTAAAGCTGCGTATCCATTATGCGCTCCTGGCGCGCGCGCCATGAACGCCCGTGCCGAGAGCGCGTTCACGGAACGCGCTCCGGATATTTAAATGATATCAACACCGCGCGCCATGGCGCGCGCGGCAACTGTTCCAGTGTTCGGTCGTTCAACATGCAACGTAACAAAAACGTAATCAACACACAAAATAATATTACGTCCGTCTCAACTGGCGCGCGCGCCACAATTGAGTTGCCTTTGATGCGCGGTAAAAAACCGACTCTAGATGGAACGGGGCGCTCCATGTTCGAGCGTTCCAACAAACACATTGGCGCGCGTTCCAAAATGGTAACAATTTCGCGCGGATGGAACGCGCGCCAATGTTCGTCCTTTTGGAGCGCGAAGTCGATACGCGGCTTAAGAGCTGGATCTTAAACATAGCTATAGCCTTGTGGTGTACGTAACGGACTGCCGAGACTATGGTCTTGGGTTCGATCCCCAGGTGCCCCAGGCACACCTCCGACTTTTCGAATTTATGTGTGCATTAAAAATGTTAATAATCGCTCACTTAACAGATGGCCCCGGTAGATGGCAATAGGCTTGCCCCCTATTACATTGGGACCGAAACATAACTGGCGAACTGTGGTATACAGCTCTGTAATACCCTTCGGGGATAAAGGCGTGAAGTTATGTTATCTATATATATATAAGAAAATCGTGTTAGTTACACTATTTATAAGTCAAGAACGGCTGAACCGACTTGGCTGAAAATTGGTGGGGAGGTGGATTAAAACCACATAGTATAAAGGAGTATACAATTAGTTGCAAAAAATAGACTAGGAGGGATTGTAGGGAGGGTTGAAGTTTGTAGGGACAAATCTACATTGAAAGATAAAACGCATGCGCAGGAAAAGTACCAGGGGATCATAAAGCTGGAGACATTTTTTATTTTCTTTTAATTAAACTTCCTGTAGCTTTAAAATATCTCATTGTAGCTTAGGATTGAAAAGTATTGAAAGAAACAACGCATGCGCAGGAAAAGTACCAGGGGAGCATAGCTCTATTCTCCCCTGGTACTTTTCCTGTAGGTCTACAAACATCCTGCAGCTTTAAAATATCTCATTGTAGGTTACGATATTGAAAAGTATCTACCAGGGTAGCATCATTTTAGAGAGGTTTGAAGTTTGTGGGGTAATGTAATTAAATGAACAATAAAGAATCAATATTTTTTTATTTGTATTTCCTATTAAAAAATGAACTTAATAAAATCCAAGATCTGCTTATTGTCTCTAAGGCGGAACAGAGTTCGCCGGGTCAGCTAGTGTTATCATAAGTATTGTTATTTATTTGAATGTATACACTGTTCAGGTGTACCCGACGGCGCTGCGAGCGACAGCGGTGGGCGCGTGCAGCGCGGTGGCGCGACTCGGCGCCATGGTCACGCCATACGTCGCGCAGGTCACTACTCATTCATTACTCTTTATCTGAACTACGCAGCGACAGCGGTGGGAGCGTGCAGCGCGGTGGCGCGACTCGGCGCCATGGTCACGCCATACGTCGCGCAGGTCACTACTCATTCATTACTCTTTATCTGAACTACGCAGCGACAGCGGTGGGCGCGTGCAGCGCGGTGGCGCGACTCGGCGCCATGGTCACGCCATACGTCGCGCAGGTCACTACTCATTCATTACTCTTTATCTGAACTACGCAGCGACAGCGGTGGGCGCGTGCAGCGCGGTGGCGCGACTCGGCGCCATGGTCACGCCATACGTCGCGCAGGTCACTACTCATTCATTACTCTTTATCTGAACTACGCAGCGACAGCGGTGGGCGCGTGCAGCGCGGTGGCGCGACTCGGCGCCATGGTCACGCCATACGTCGCGCAGGTCACTACTCATTCATTACTCTTTATCTGAACTACGCAGCGACAGCGGTGGGCGCGTGCAGCGCGGTGGCGCGACTCGGCGCCATGGTCACGCCATACGTCGCGCAGGTCACTACTCATTCATTACTCTTTATCTGAACTACGCAGCGACAGCGGTGGGCGCGTGCAGCGCGGTGGCGCGACTCGGCGCCATGGTCACGCCATACGTCGCGCAGGTCACTACTCATTCATTACTCTTTATCTGAACTACGCAGCGACAGCGGTGGGCGCGTGCAGCGCGGTGGCGCGACTCGGCGCCATGGTCACGCCATACGTCGCGCAGGTCACTACTCATTCATAACTCTTTATCTGAACTACGCAGCGACAGCGGTGGGCGCGTGCAGCGCGGTGGCGCGACTCGGCGCCATGGTCACGCCATACGTCGCGCAGGTCACTACTCATTCATAACTCTTTATCTGAACTACGCAGCGACAGCGGTGGGAGCGTGCAGCGCGGTGGCGCGACTCGGCGCCATGGTCACGCCATACGTCGCGCAGGTCACTACTCATTCATTACTCTTTATCTGAACTACGCAGCGACAGCGGTGGGCGCGTGCAGCGCGGTGGCGCGACTCGGCGCCATGGTCACGCCATACGTCGCGCAGGTCACTACTCATTCATTACTCTTTATCTGAACTACGCAGCGACAGCGGTGGGCGCGTGCAGCGCGGTGGCGCGACTCGGCGCCATGGTCACGCCATACGTCGCGCAGGTCACTACTCATTCATAACTCTTTATCTGAACTACGCAGCGACAGCGGTGGGCGCGTGCAGCGCGGTGGCGCGACTCGGCGCCATGGTCACGCCATACGTCGCGCAGGTCACTACTCATTCATTACTCTTTATCTGAACTACGCAGCGACAGCGGTGGGCGCGTGCAGCGCGGTGGCGCGACTCGGCGCCATGGTCACGCCATACGTCGCGCAGGTCACTACTCATTCATTACTCTTTATCTGAACTACGCAGCGACAGCGGTGGGCGCGTGCAGCGCGGTGGCGCGACTCGGCGCCATGGTCACGCCATACGTCGCGCAGGTCACTACTCATTCATTACTCTTTATCTGAACTACGCAGCGACAGCGGTGGGCGCGTGCAGCGCGGTGGCGCGACTCGGCGCCATGGTCACGCCATACGTCGCGCAGGTCACTACTCATTCATTACTCTTTATCTGAACTACGCAGCGACAGCGGTGGGCGCGTGCAGCGCGGTGGCGCGACTCGGCGCCATGGTCACGCCATACGTCGCGCAGGTCACTACTCATTCATTACTCTTTATCTGAACTACGCAGCGACAGCGGTGGGCGCGTGCAGCGCGGTGGCGCGACTCGGCGCCATGGTCACGCCATACGTCGCGCAGGTCACTACTCATTCATTACTCTTTATCTGAACTACGCAGCGACAGCGGTGGGAGCGTGCAGCGCGGTGGCGCGACTCGGCGCCATGGTCACGCCATACGTCGCGCAGGTCACTACTCATTCATTACTCTTTATCTGAACTACGCAGCGACAGCGGTGGGCGCGTGCAGCGCGGTGGCGCGACTCGGCGCCATGGTCACGCCATACGTCGCGCAGGTCACTACTCATTCATTACTCTTTATCTGAACTACGCAGCGACAGCGGTGGGCGCGTGCAGCGCGGTGGCGCGACTCGGCGCCATGGTCACGCCATACGTCGCGCAGGTCACTACTCATTCATTACTCTTTATCTGAACTACGCAGCGACAGCGGTGGGCGCGTGCAGCGCGGTGGCGCGACTCGGCGCCATGGTCACGCCATACGTCGCGCAGGTCACTACTCATTCATTACTCTTTATCTGAACTACGCAGCGATAGCCTACTGGAGGTACCAACCCAGATAACAATGCAAACTTGCCAAACTTGCAGCAAGTTTAAATCAAACTTGCTAGTTTCACTGTGACAAACTTGCATGAAGTTGGTATTTCAAAGGATTTGGATGACGACGAGCACAGGTTGGTGGTCGGTCGACCTCCTAGATACAGCAGGAGGTGCTCGACGATCAGCTGTTGTCGGACCACCAACCTGTGCCTTGTACCTGTGCAACCTTTGAAAAAGCAAACTTCATGCAAGTTTGTTGCTATCTGGGAACGGACTGCCATGCAGAGGGTATCGGGTTTAAATCCACGGAGAGCAACACTGACTTTTCGAGGTTAAGTTATGTGAGATTGTTAATTATCCCTTGCCCCTTACTACCGGCTATCATGAATATCTTTGTCAGTCGTTACGGGAAGTCAATACTCTCAATTTAACTGATACTGGTATAAACCATGGCATATCGTTATCTCTTTGGGTTGCGGTGGTCAGACGGCAGGCGCTCTGTGGAAAAGGTGATATTCTGTCTTATCTGGTTAGACCAGTGAGCAGACCTCGGGCTCTAAAGCGTGTCGGCTCCAAAGGTCGCATCCAAAACCGAGGTAAAGCTAGGACTTACACTACTTCCACGCCTTGGAGCCCGAGGTCCGCTTACTGGTCTAAGGTCCAAGCTTAATCCCGGTTGCATCCAGAACCTTGATAAAGCTAGAACGATGATGATTTTTTTATGAGAACAGTGCTGAAAACCCACCTTCTTTATTTTCTGGGCAGTAGGTAAAATAGTCTGCTAATTCGCACTTAGCCCTTGTGGTGGACTGTGTCCTAACCCTTCACATAGCCGATTATAATCAAGACTAATAATGATGATGAAAAGAACGGAGCTGTGAACTGTATTGCTCTATAAACTGAGCTAAAATATACTATATCGATTTGTTGACGAAAGAAGTCTTTTCTTTTGATACCTACTTTTGTTTTTATTGACTGTCCATATAGGGATTAACATAGCCATTATCCTCTCAGAAAAATTCCATAAAATATTGCCCAGTCCTGGTTCAAACCCAAGACTACTACAGTTGCGTACCTACATACAAATTCCACGCTAGCGAAGTCGCAGGTACCAGCTAGTATATAAAATGAATGTATTTAGGATTAGGTACATATGTATCAATTATCTGATTGCAATAGGGCAAGCTCTGCTTAGTTTGAAATCAGATGATTTTGTGTCAATTAATATTATTATAAACAACGAAAATCAAAAATACTTTCAGGTGCTGTTGAAGAATTCCATAGTAATAGCTACTAGCGTATATTCGTTTGTGGCTGTGCTGGCCGCGGGCGCTTGTCTCGCGCTGCCCATTGAAACCAAAGGCAGGGAGATGAGGGATACCGTCACGGGAACCACATAAAACTACCGGCGACATCACTTATATATCTAAAACCAGAGACGGATCCAGGAGAAAAGGTAGAAGCATCTGTTTTCTTCCAAAGATAAAAAACTTTTTAGTGCTTACCAAGCCCCTGCCCCTCTTACAAACTCAAATAAATACGCCTGCCCCTAAATCAATTCCTGGGTCCGTCACTGTCTAAAACCAATTGTTCAAAGCTACATGTTTTTATACATACATATTTTATATTGTATATTATTATTTATTAAGACCGTATGCAAAGAACTACGTCACTAAACAGCTATAATCAAGAATGCCAACAAGATAAGAATGACTTCATACTTAGCTTTGCAGTTAAGTCCATCAAAAATATCCCTCAAAATAATATTTAGAATTTATATCTGTAAAATATTCATATTAAATGCCAAAAAAGGTTTTATTTTCTTGGGGTAACTTGATGTACTTGGTTAAATAATGTTATAAGTAAATAGTATTAAAATACTTACAATATTAAATTATGTCGACGCGAGTTGTAGCTCTTTGTGACATGACATGTCAAAGAACAAAATATACACAATAATTTATGACTAAAATATTTTGTAAAGATTTATATACTAAAAGTGAGACAATAATACTATATGTAGTCTAAGTAAACATTTCTACAGATGCCTGACATGTATAATTTGTCAAGATGAATCTCAGTATTGTGGCAGTCAAGTAACAACTTGACCTGCCTGTGTATTATTATTATTTTCTTAATCAATAATGTTCTTCCACTCTAACGCAATTATTTCGTCATATTTTATACATAGGTAGATGTATAGTCCTTAAAATCAAAAAATCTGGAATAAAATGTAATAATACTAAGAAGTTGACTTATCATATCAAGACTAATTATTTTTTTGCTATATGAATCTGTAATCGCAAGTAAAAATAATGTTACTCATTCTTTTGTTAATTTAAAATGCATTGAATAGTTCTTAACTTTACAAGACTTTTTTTTTTTTTTTGACTCATGGTGGAAACCAAACAATTTACGGGCTTACCCCCCTAGGCTGGGCCCCTAAAGGGGCTCAGTCCAGGGAGAGTGTGGTGACTCCCCGACGAGAAGCGCCGGGACTACCCACTAAAACCACCATGGTGTTCCTCTATCCGATCCCATTGAATGGCAGGGTCACGGGAACTACGTTTGTATAACTGCCGCGACCCCACCTGAGCTGGCCCGCCGAAGCAGGCCCCGTCCCTCGCATGCATCCATCTGCATACATCATAATTTGTCCTCATACATCCTCTTTCATACTACGAGCGGAAAAGAACGACGTAGTCTACTAACGCTACGAGAGGCGCACGCGGAACACGTGCGCCGCCTCTCGGGCCTAGCGGACGGCGGGCAGTCAAAAACAGGCCCGACGCCCGCTGGCGTGTACTCACGGTGGCCGGAGATCGTTGAGCGCCCTCCGGCGACGACGCCCGGTTCTGCGGGTGGAGACAGGTCGCGTGGGCTCCCTATCCCGCTCCGCCGCCTCCTTGATTGACATCACCGTCTCACAAAAGGAGGCGGCCGCGTCCCAACACATCTCGCTCCGGACCATGGAACGAATCAAGGTCCGAAGCGAGAGTTCGACCACTCCTATCGCCGCGACTAGGTCCCGGCGCTGCGATACCCAAGCAGGGCATTCCGCCAAGGTGTGCAGCGCCGTGTCCTCTACTGGGTCACGGCGATCTCCGCAGTGGTGACATCCGGGCGTCTCCTCCCGGCCAATGCGGTGCAGGAACCGGCCGAAACAACCATGGCCGGTTATCACCTGTGTCAACCGGAAGGTGAGGGCGCCATGTCGTCTCTCCAGCCACTCGTCGAGTACGGGCCTCACTGCCTCGATGCAGCGAAGCCCCGCGCTGGGGTGCGTGAGTCGCTGTCGCCATTCCGCCACTAGGACCTGTCGGAGTTCTGCCTTCCGCGCCTCTATCTCGCGAGGCGCGGGTTCTCCGCCTAGTAACCGGGCTTCGCGGCGCCACTTATAAAGCGACGCCAACAGCCCAGCCTGTAGGTCCCAGGGCGGACATCCGGCGAGGAGGGTCGCGGCTTCGAAGGAGACCGTGCGGTAGCCACAAATTATCCTGACGGCCATGGCGCGCTGCGGTGCGCGAAGCGCCCGAACGTTACGGGCCGTCAGGTTCTCGGCCCAGATGGGACACCCGTATAGGGCCATCGACCGCACGACTCCCTCATATAGCCTCCGGCAAGAGGCGTTCGGCCCCCCTAGGTTTGGCAGCAGCCTTGACAAAGCGGCCGCCGCCCCCAAGAGTCTAGGTGCCAAACACTCAAAATGCCGGTGAAAGTCCCATCGGCTGTCGAGAACGAGCCCAAGGTACTTCAAGCTCGTCCCGATGCCGATGCGGACCCCTCCTACCATTATGTTGGCCCCCGCAGGTGGCCTGTTCCGAGGCCCATGAAACGAAATGGCCTCGGATTTCGACAGGGCCACCTCAAGGCCCAACTGCCGGATGCGACTCACTACGTGTGCAACCCCAGCTGTCGCCAGTATGGCCGCCGCCCGGTGCGTCTTACCCTTGGCTGTGACCAACGTATCGTCGGCATAACAGACTATGCCGACGCCGTGGAGGAGCGCACCCCGCAGAACTTTACAAGACTGCTTAAAATTTTCCATAGTCATTTTACCATTATACACTACTTATTACTTTTAAATAATTTTACCACTATTATGTTTTAATTTTATTATTTTAGATTAAGAAGGTACTATAGGTACTTGCTAAAAATGCAAAGTCTATTTACTTAAAATACTCAATACTAATAAATACTCAAAAGTATAAATGTCCGTCCTAATCAGTTCAAAAATGTCTTCCATATCGACAGTATTGATGGTTTGATTATTCGTTGTTTAATGTGATGGAGGAAAATAAATCCCATTGATGTATTATGTATTCTATGTAATAGGGTAGTTTCCAGGGTCAAAATAATTACATTTTATTTAGTCCGTATTTTAGATTATAAAAAAATATTGGACACGTATTTTTTGTTTTTTCGATTAAATAAAAAATAACAAAGATATAGCCCATTAAAGATACGTGTGACGTCACCTAGTGCGAAAAAATGCAGCACGGTGTGACGTTATACGTAACTTTTATGAGCTATATCTTGGTCATTTTTGGTTTAATTTGCAAATAAAAAAATACGTATCGCTTATTTTTGAATAATCTAAAGGACGGACTTATAAATTTTTTTTTGTCAACTAGCCTATTTAATATATCAAAATAGTCGAATTTATTTAACTTGAATGTTTGTTATTCAATGGTTGTTTTAATATTTATTTGTACCTAATTATCTAAGGTTGTGATAATCATACTGTACTTAATAAGGTGCTATATCGAGATCTGATATACGTAATAAGATTCATTAATAAACTAAAGATATTACTTCAATATGAAAGATTGAATAAGGTTAAACGTACAATCGCGAATGCTATACTGGCCGGGCTGAAGTTAGTCCAAAGTGACTGAGCAATTCACGTTTTTGTAATTCTGTTTGTGGGAGGGTCGATAGGCCGAGCATACTACAGTATTCTCGGCCTGTTGATCGTACAGTACACTGTACAATCAAACAAGTCGGCGCTGGACCAGTTTGAAAAAAAATCCCTTGGCTCGCTCATAGAGTCGAGGCACACTATACTATGTGCGCTGTAGCATCGTGCGTGTGGCAGTTTCTGTAACGTTACATTTCACTTTTGAAATTTGCCGCGATTTACAAATTATGTATAATTATTACTTAGTATTTCAGTTGTACCACATTCGTAATATTTTAAATCATTTATAACTGTGGTATATTAAATTATACCCAACCAGAATGTTCTAGTCTACAAATAAAATCGAATGGAAAGAAAAATTAAGCAAAGTGTTATGCGTATAACATAACACCATAGACGTATTTAGTGATGAGATGTACTGCTACGATATATATTCGATGTTTTTATAATAAAAAACGTATATTGGGCATACTTCAAATCAAATTATAAAAAGTCTAAAATTATTTTAATGAAACAACATACATACATACATAGACTCACGCCTGTTTCCCGGAGGGGTAGGCAGATACTACAAAACGCCATTTGCAACGATCCTGACAGATCTCTATTGCTTCATTCACTTCCATCAGATTCCTCATGCACGCTCTTCTGTTCGGGGTACTTCTAACCTGCCCTGTTTTTAGGATGTAATGAAACAACAGAACATATATATATAGAATAGATTTCATTCGTTAAACTCATATCAGAGTCAGCAACATCTGAATTGTCACTAAATTCATCATCTGTATCTGTGACGGATATTATCAACGATGACTCCATTATATTGTCAATGTGGATGTCACGATCCCAATCAGACATGTCCCTCTTTGTTTTATTCACAACCTTCGACCAGTCTTCAGGTTGGACATTGTTGATGGCCGCTTGCAATAGGACCAACATTTTATTTGCTGTAAATGGCGGCGAAGTATTATTTCTTGAGGCGTCACCTTTCATTTGGGTAGGGTGGTAGTCGAAGGACCTGGTGGCCTTTTTCTTTTGCCATTTCGTCCAGAGCATAGGTAGGAGTTGGTGGCTTATGACGCCGTACTAAGGCAATAATTATTTAATAGACCTATGGACCAATCTTTAAATTTTTCGTAGTTCATCTCCTCATGATACTCAGTAGTTTTTTTTTTTACTTAAAAGCCAGCAAACAATTAGGGACGAATCCACTTGCTGTACCTGCGTGACAAATAATAAGGCGTTCGCCTTTGCCCTCAGGCACTTTGGCACACGATTGTGCTGTATCGTCCGTCCAACTTTTGCCCGCTGTGTGGAGTTTAGCCACGTTTCATCCAAAAATACAACTTTGCTCCAATCACTTATGTTTATGCTGTGAGTATCGATAGATCGATAAAAATGAATTGCATAACGTCACATCCCTAGTCATGTGGTACTGACGGATGTCAACGTCATATAAGCAACTATCATCCGCACGATGCTACAGCGCACAGGGTTTAAAAACTGGTTTTGTATACGATAGTTTATGTGCGTGTAAAGTAGCACTGGAAGCGAAGATGTCTTGCTGAGCGATTCTCGCCCTTAAGGTGGTCTAGCGGGAAGTTGTTCGACTGTACATGAGCGAACTTATAGAGGCTAACTTCAGGCCGGCCAACATAGAATGCGCGAGATGTAATAGATTAGATTTCATAAAAGAATTATATTATCAATGTGCACCAGTTAATTTTATTATTGTTGAAAAGGGACTTATTAAGATGTTAGCCACTTGCCGTCTCACTCAAATCCTATCGGTGTTCTGAGCACTGATTGGCTAGTTTCGATTTCTGAAACGGTCTGTCTTTGAATTGGGCCACTGTCAATGAACGCCTCTGGGAGCGAGGTGAGACGTAAGCTAAACAAGTACTACGCCCTGTAGCAGATCCTAGTGACAATAATAGAACTGGGGGTTTAAAGTAATGTTTTCTTTACAATAGTAAAGGTGACTCTTGTTCTTTGATTTTAGCAACCAAGAAAAGAGGGAATTTTGATCTAAGTAACTTTAAAAAGCAATATTTCGGACCGACAGGCCGATGAAACGATTGATCGATGTCATGTAACCAAAAGTGCAATCAGAAGGTCTAATGCGAGTTTGATCTGCTTACAAGTCGTTTCTCAATGGAAAAAAATCCATACATGTTTTAATACCTCCCTGATGGTCCCTACTGACCGATACTATCCACTAGGGGCGCTTTTTTTTAATGTATGGAAATCGTTCCCGTCGAGAAACTACTCGCAGATCGCACTAGACCACCAGCATGCAAATGCTTGATGAAAAATCTATCTTTTGGACGAGAATCATGAAATGCAGACTAATGTATATACACGAATCTCTAACTACACTGCCACTTCTTGGTTCGAGAATAACTTTAGAAAATTATAGTAATAATGTATGATAAAAGTAAATTTTATGAAGTTTTAACAATTTGACATAAACCTTTCGAGAGTTGAAATCATAAATTTTATATTAGGTATAAGATTGTATTTTATATATAAATATTATCGAACTGCGCTGTTGCAAGTAAGTGTATGTGGCAATTAATTATGAAATAATTCATGCATTTATATAAAGTGGACCACTGCTTTATTTCTACGATTGTAACTTTTATGTTCTTACTATTTTGTATGGCCTACTAATGTGTACAAATATAAAATGGTACTTAACTATTATCAAAATGTATGTAAGAGTTATTGCAAGGTCAAATAACTGTAAACGTTTCATTTTAAAATAACTAATAAAACTGCTATCAGGTTCATACGAAACCGAGGCCTTCGCTGCGTAATAAAACTTACTTTAATTACTAAACAAATAAAAATATTTTTGTCGCCAAGACATTCTCCGGTATCATTCATCACAAAATTATATAAATACCATATTTCATTAAATTACTATTTATAAAAAACATGTTTTTCCAAGACCATGACGTCATGTAATACGCTTGATGTTGACATGAGGCAACTTTTTAAGAAATGAAGGTATTTAAAATTATGTCAGTCTATTTTTATGTAATTACTGTTGCTTAGGGTATATTTTTTTCAATTTGATGAAGCTGTAGTATTAAAGTTGATAATTATGTAGAATAGTTTTTGTTTTTGAAATATTATCTTCAAAGATTTTGTATAGATTTGCTCCTTGGGTAGGTACTCTACTTCTAAAGGATTTGTGACACTGATGGTAGGTGATAGGTTGATTAACCTGCGTCTAGGTCGTCATATATACAATATACGCAGCGATTAAGGCTCAATTTACACCGCCGCGGAATGGAAGTGATTTTCTGCTGCTGTACATAAAATAATACGTTTTCGTTTCAAAACAGTTGCGTTTTATTCCATTAGTATCCCCTTTATAGGATATTATTCTGTTCTCTCCACAGTAAAATATCTTCAAATTAATAACTTATAGCAGATTATTACTATCATCAAATATTATGTACACTCTGTATAATTGAATTGTACTAGCCTAAGTGGCTATTATACAGGCTGTTTAAAATTAACTTGGCGCTTGTAATTTTTGTATTGTACGTTTTAAAATGAATTTGTATGCATCCATAGATATGTAATAATAATGATTATGTTAAACATAAGTTTTTATAAGATATTACAGTGATTAAATCACTATTATAACACCAAATATATTTAAGCTTATATGTTTTTTACACAGTAAATAAATAAAACTTTGCACAAATAACTGTTTCATTTTGTTTTGTTCATAAATCGAATTATGATGTATTTTTGCCTGCAGCGTTAGTGGTCTTAATTAAAGCTTTATAAGAGGGGGAACAAATAAAAGAAGACATAAAATTAATATGAATTTAATTATTTTACTCTATTGAAATTAATACTCACACTCTTAATTATTAATGTTTATATCCATACTCGTCAGTAGCAAATAAAAATTTGGAATCACAGTATAAATCACACAACTCAAAATAATTTACTAAAGTTACATATTCAGTTACATTGTCTTAAAAAAGCTAACATAATATTATGGAACTAAATATGAATACAAACAATCAGTCAAAAAATGGCATAAACCTACATTGTTTTAACTATAGATATCTGTTGTTAACCTATCAACATTATCTCTAACGATTTTGGTGATCTCGATTGTATGAAATTAATGGTTATGAAACTATTAAATATCCTACAAATCTACATTCCAATGAATGGTAGGTATATAAAAACAAAATGTATTGACATGAATTATAAACACAATGTTATGGCAAGACCTGAGAATTTTCGAAGCTCACATACATTCATCTTCAGCGTACATATGAAATTATTGTATTTCTGACTTAAATAATGCCAAGTGTTTGCCAATATACAAAAAATATAGCTGCCATTTAGGATGTGACGCCAAAAAAGAGAAATACAGCATGTCGGACAATTCGTAAAACTTCGCCTAGTACCTACTTAATATAATTAATTATAATCGAACCTAATGTGTGCAACCCGCTTAATTTTTGGAAAAGAATACATGTCCAATATTTATCACGCACGATCATAGAAACGTACCTAACATACTTTGATTGATGAGTAAAGTTGCGTCAAATTTTGTAATAGACGTCACGATTTCCATTTTCCCTTCTAATAGGTTCACCTCGATCATCAATGTAGATGGTAAATATTGAACATGTAGCATCCGCCATTCATATTATGTCCTACATATAATTATCTCTAGGTGATACAGCAACGCTCAGTCGACCGAGGTGTTCAACACTTAGTCTCTCTTAACTATCCACAATTCGTGCACCTCTACCGCGCAATTGAACGATACTTTAAACATAATAATTAATGGTGGATCTTAATTCACTATAATAAATATTAAATCCCTACAATCATCAGTATTAATTATCATACCTACAATTTTGCTGTCAGAAATTACAAATTTATTTCTTTATAAGTTCATAGCCATGAAAAAAGATTTTTTCTTACAAATAAGTATATTAAAAATATAATTATTTACCTACTATGTATGTTTCAGTAAAATGAACCTCCACAATGCAGAATTTAGAAACCAGAACAGATATTCTACCAAAATTAAAATTCCTCATTTACCAATAGGTACACATCATACGCAATTATGAAAACAATAAGAACCAATGCTAAAGAAATGTTGAATATTAAGGGATCATCATGATGCCGTTTTATTTAATTTGTTATACATGTTAGCTAGGTATATAATTATACCAATATACTTACATATGAAATAAGTATACATATACTTATACAAAATGATGTAAGTATTAGCTTGAAACATGAACATAACAATATCATGTTGTATTACAGTAATCTCAGCATGATAAATATATATCTGTAACCAAAGCAGATTATGATGATTAATAAAGATTATATATTTATGATGCTGATTAATATTGAGATCAACATTCCTAAGTCATTAAATTACAAACTTAATTGCTTGTGTTTTTAGATTGTTTCATTCCCCAATATAACCAATCCTACACATGCTTAGATTGTCCACATTCTGGGCCAGGTATTTCTCTATCTTAAACCTATCATTAGACATAAAAGATCAGGAATTAATATTACATTTATCAGATAACAAATTAAAGAAATCTTCTGAATTAAGTTCAAAATATAGACATTGTATAAGATTGTGGCAATCAAAATAATGATCTAACATTTCATTTTATATTTGCCTAATCAAATGAACCCAACAAGGCAGATTTTTTGTTTAATATATTGGTTGCTGCTGCTTTGGATTTTTTATGGCCATATAGACCATACAAAAACCAAATACAAATATTATCATTTACATTCCTATGAAAGTCTAACTCAACAATCATCAAAATGTTGAAGTAATTTTATACATAACAAAATATAACAAATTGAAAACAAAGTATTACAGAATCTTATTTATTATGAAACGGTGGGCAATCACTATAATAATACCATATACTACCTCAATTATTATTAGAAACTGGAAAGTAGAGCTAAATATTTACATTACAGAAGTACATATTTACCTCAGTATTCACAAATCTCAAATATACATTATAAGTATTTTTACATAATAATAATGCTCATTCATACTTTACATTCAATATTTAATAATTATTTGTTAATATGTCAACAATATAATGCTGCAAAATACTTCTGTTCTATTCTTTGAATTATAATAATAAAAATAAACCAGATTATTCTATCGTTATAAATCATAACTTTGCACAATGTTCATTGTTTTCACTGCGAGAGTGTGAATATATTTAAAGCTGCCTCATTGTGATGTGAAAATTAAAAATTATAAGAACTTATAAGTAGGTACTATTAAGACCATGCCTTTATATAATTTGTTAGAATTGAAAATATCTTAGTAAGTCAATAACATTCTGTAAGCAAATCTTATATTTTGTACTAAGACCCAGTCTATAATTTTCTTAATCATCATCTAGTTCTATGACAATTGGCTCAACATTTTCTGTAGCTTTTGTGTACTCTTGTTTTAACTGTGCCAGAAGTGCACACTTTGGTATTTTAAGTTCCTCTGCGTCATCAATCAGGACTTTCAATTTCTGCAGTCTCCCAATGTCTGGTGCCGTGGGAAGGAGTATGTTCTTAGTCTCAGTCATCCATTTATCGAAACTATTAACTCTAAAATCAATGGTCTGCAGCATAATATGTAATTCGTCCATATCATAACGGTAATATAATACTTTTTTGAATAAGGGGCACTGACAAAGATCATCAGAGTGTTGCAAGCAAACCATGTGTTTACAATTGTCACAGGATACTGAAGATAAGAAACATGTAGTTTTGCATACCTCACACAACCTCTCATCATCACCTAGCAACTCAAATGCAGTTCTACGAACAGTTTTCAAACCTTTCTTAGCTATCATAGCACGTAAAGATCCTTCTTCTTCAGCTGCTCTCACCAGCTCTTTTTGAGTTTCCAGTGCAGTCTCCAAATCCAAGCGGTCCCCCTCCAATGCCATTTTACATATTAACTCATCATGGGAAAATACGCAAAACCTTTTCAAATTTTTGTAGTGCATTATGCATTCACGGCCAATTTTTAACCAATCAGGTGGAGCAAAATTAACAGCCTCTGCAAAATTATATCCTTGATTAAACCCAGCATGGTATGCTCTGGGAAAAGTGACTACAAACTCTCCAGCATTCTGGTCTGTTCTATAAATTGGAACACCAGCAGCCATTAATATATTTGGATTCATTATGGTCACTAATTGATGTAACAAATCAGGCTGTGACTTAAAAAGATCTGGTGCTGCTGCTTTCATAGCATTTTCTAACTGCTCTGCACCACTACCTGGTACGCCATACCAGGTCTTAGCTTCTCCCCAATGTAAATAATTTATAGAGTAACTCCAATGATCTTCATTGTGCCAGCAAAATGCTGAAAAGCACATACCAACATACATCCAAGGAACAGTCATACCTGATATGTCAGCATTTATGAATTTCAGGACTGAGCCATCTAAAACTGGAAGATTGTTCAGGTTCCAACCAGAGTCAACATACTCTTGATCACCAGGATAAAGATTTAGAGAAGACTTTGTAGGGAAACCAGAACCGTGATCCATGGAATGAAGATCCGCACCATACTCAACTGTAACATCTTCTTCCACAGATGAAATAATTCTCCAGAATTCTTTTTCAGCTACTGTTGTTGGGACTAAGTGGCCTGACATGCCAAAATAATCTGATTTAAATTTGTCAGCCATTTCTCCAAATTGCTGTAATGTGTATTCTCTCTCAGCCTGTGCAAAACCAAATGCTTCTGCAGGTTTATGCACCTCTTCTGCAATACAGCAAGGACACCGCCAATCTCCATCTGGTACTGAATTGAGAGGAGGTTTCAGGCAAAATGTGTGATATGTATCAGAGCAACCATTGCAAATTAAGAGAAGATCATCTCTGTGATCTTTTTGACAAATAGCACACTGATAAATAGCCAAAGGATCAAGATCATAGCGGGGCCGTTTCCTTGATTTAGTAATATCAAATTCCTCATCATTTAGGCCAGGCATTTTTGGCCCTGGCCCATAACATGCTAACCTCCGTAGTTCTCTACTCCGCCTAACTTCTTCATTCTCAGGTTCTTTAACATTAGCAATATCAGGTTTAATATCTGATCCAGTCTTTGCCTTCTTAATGCTTGTGTGAGGTTTTTCTTCCTGAAACTCAAATTCATGTTTGATGTTAGTGGTATTTGTAATTGATTCTATTGGTATTTCAGTAATTGAGAACTTCCCACCTCCCTGATCTTTTGATTCAAGTTTTTGTTCTATTTTCTTTACAGTTTTTAATATATCTGCCTTACTTTTCTCAAAAATTTCATATGGCAGTAATATTTTTTCATAATTGCTTCTAAGAAAATTCATGGTATTTGTATTTTGGCTATAACCCATAGCATTAGCAATCTTCCGCCATTTTTTAGGATTATTACAATTTTCAAAGCCACCCTCTTCATCCACCCAAAATTTAAGACAATACAGATCTAAAGTTTTGTTTTCGATCATTGGTATTTTTAATGGTGCTCCCTGTAGGTCCCAAAATTTTAATATTTTCTCTAGAAACAATAGTTTCAAACGCGTTATGGCTTCCAACTCATTCACCTTTTGTATTCTTGGGACAAATTTCAATTTATCCACGTCTAACGAAAAAGGTGGCTGCCAGCGTGACGGAGGCTTTATTTTGCATATGCCTGTTTTTTCAGCAACCGGACGTATTTTGGCGATGTATCCGAGGGGATCCAGAAATTCCTCGGGCGTAGGCTCAAATACGGGTGCTTCAGGAGGTGGAGTGAAAGTGAATTCTGCACTTTTGTGCATCGCATTTTTCTGAATATTCTTGCTATCCATTTTTGTTAGCGAAATAAGTCCTCACTTTACCAGCCAAATGGTTTATCTTGTTATCTCTACGTGCAACATTTCACTCACAGAAAAAGACTACGTGACTTTTCGCCATGTGTAAATGGCTCCTAAAATATTGAGATAGTAAAATACACTGCCATTACTGCTTGTTCCGCATAATTTCCGGACAAAAAAATCCGTCGCAAATTAATATTGTCACTGTCTCGAACACTAATAATATTGTTAATCGAAGAGCAAAAATAATTATTGATTATACCGTTTTCGTTTACAAGAGCCCTGCCAAGCTAGTATTAGCAAAGCAATCACAACCAACCAGTAACTTGATAACTCACTCGACAGTCGAGTTCACTGTTCTGTTCAGCCAGTCGATACTATTTTGTTCCACTCTGTCCAATGATGCCTCGTTCAAACGCTACTTGCTCGTCAAAATATTACGCACACAGACAAATATATAAACACAGTAGTCACTAGTTGACACACTTCCTTTACCCTATTGGTTGGGCAAGCAACGTCCCACCGTACAGCGTCCCATGGTGAGGGAATAGTGTAATTATTTTGAGTTGAATCTTTAATGTTGGTAGTATTTTCTATTGAATTTTAACTCAACAAAGAAAGAAAATGGCGTACGTGTGTTTGGATATTGTTTATTATTAGAACTGCCATGCCATAATAGAAATCGTCCAAAAATGTTTTGCAATAACTTCAATGAATATAACTAAGACAACAAAACAATTCAATACTCACTATCATCGTGATGTAAATGTACGTACTTATGTATTTTATTATCGCAAAACATAAGTACAACGTCATCAAATAAATGTGATTAGTGTGATTACAATCAGGCAGTTACTTTTTGTATGTACTGGGTATCACTGGCTGTGCCACTGGGCAGGACATGTGTATGTTTTGTGTTTGTATTGTATGTAATCTTATTTTAAGGTTATTTTTACATTTTGTAACTGATCATTGCGTAATTGTGTATATGTAGAAAGTAAGTAGATAATTATGTACCTACTCAATTTACCTATGCATTTTCTCAGAAGACCTATTATTGTGACTAGCAGCCTGACCCAGGCTTTGCAGTTCGCACGGTTAGTGTTCATTACATTATAAAATTATTAGGTATAGGGTAAACCATACTATTGTTGGCACCCCCTCAATGATTGGCACTCCACAGCCTCTTTCTGGTTATTAGATAAGTATTTTATTTTTCGTGTGATAGAGTTATACAATCATAAGGAAAATACTCAATGTTTTTTACTTCTTACACCTATTTTATGTGTCCAAAGCCAAAAAATCTTACTGCAAAAGCTGTTATAAATTTGCGTGTGAACAAATCTATAAAATTTTAACAAAAAGTTTAGAGTCGGTAGCAGGATTTAAGATCAAAAAAGTTATTGTGGGGTAATTTTTATATAATTTAGTTGTCTATTTCTATCGAGTTATTTAATTTAAGCACATTTAGCATTGTAAACAAAATATAACCAATTTTTTCGGCGATGCCAATAACTATAATTTATTTTGTTTGCTATTGTAATCATTGGCATACTATGCCAATCATTATACTTTCCAGCTTTGATCCGAAATCAATACCTGGCACTGCCTATAACATATAGTATATTATATCCTGTGGGTAGTGTCAATAACTATACCTTGCCATAGAGCATAGATATGTATTCATTGACCTTGCCTGCTAATGATTCATCTTCGACCTAGCATATACCTAATACACTATCGCTTTGTAGCGCGGGATTCGCTAACTGGTCTGGGCAAATTTGACAGAATATTAGCTTTTCCTCCAAGTGACTGTGGCCTGACCTTTAAAACCCAAAGACATAGCGATATTCCATGGCTTAGGCTAGTGTCAGTTTATTCAAGGGTTCTGACTAATGACTTTTAAAGATTTACATACAGCCGGAACCTACGGTTTAACGTGTGCTCTCCGAGCTACGGGGCAAGCGATAATGAACATTCAATACGCACATGCAAAATTGAACTCTGCTTTCAAAATTATTATTACTGCTGAATAGAAATCCTGGTTGCTCGAACTTTGTATTTTACTAGAGCTTACCACGGAGCAGAAACCTGCGTGATCACAAAAGAGAGCATTAACAAAATTAAAGTCACCCAGAGGAAAGCAGAAAGAAACATCGTGGGTATTATGCTGAGAGACGGCAAAAACAACACCTGGAAATGAAATGCCACCCACTAAAATGAATAGCAAGTCTGAAGTGGCAGTGGGTGGGTCTCATAGTTCGCAAACGTAGTTTGTGGGGTATGGAGTTTGGAATAGCGACCATAGAAGGAAAAGAGACCTGGACGAAGACTACAAATGCGGTGCACGAAGGACATAAAAAAACTGCAGGAACAGTATGGATTTAGGTCGCGTCGGAAGGACTGTGTTTGAAGGAGGCAATTAGAAGGAGGCCTTCATTCGGCCGCAAGAAGAAAAAGTAGAAACATTATGCCCATTTCATAATTATCATCATCATCATCAGCCCTGTATATAAACTGTTCCACTGGGCACGGGCCTCTTCTCACTGTGAGAAGGGTAAAGCTAATAAGGGTAAAGTAATAGTTCACCACGCTGGCCAAGTGCAGGTTGGCAGACTTCACATGTCTTTCAAGAACATTTTGGAGAAGTCTCAGACATGCAGGTTTCCTCACGATGTTTTCATTCACAGTTAAGCTAGCGATAATTAACAATTTAATACGCATATAACTACGAAAAGTGATTGGTGCGCGCCGTGGATTCGAACCCGAGACCCTCTGCGTAGCAGTCCGTCGGTCTCTCTACTAGGCTATCGCTGCTGCTTAGTAGAGAGACCGACGGACTGCTACTTGCCCATTTACTTAGTGGATTATACGTTGTGTACAAAAAATGTGTAGATACATCGATAAGCAAGAAAAAAGGACAAACAGGACGAAAAGAAACAAAGATTTTCTTCCACATGACAAAATATCAAAAAAGCAAGAAAAGAGAAAAAGATACTGGTGGACAAACTAATGCTCAGTCGAACGAAACTCATACATCATTGTAAGTCAATAGGAGAATTTGGCCTACTATGCCACACTGATCGGACGGTATGGCCTAGGATTCAATGTCGAGTTTTCTGTCTCTTCGCAACGATACTGTTTGCTTTGTTTATTTTTTTAATCTCCTCTAACGCTGCTCGTAGAATGCAATCTAGTAGTGTCACTTTGTATTAAAAGTACGTCACAGGTACAACACGGACTAAATATCCATACCTATGTATAAAATAATGTGTCACTTTTCAAAACTACTAATTGCCAATGATTATATTTTATTCTGCCTCGTTGGTCTCGCGACATAAATATGCGCTTGGGATTGGCTTTGGGTTCGATCCCCGGGTCGGGCAAAGTGATATTGGGTTTTTCCGTTAGGAAATTCTCAGTAGCAGCTCGGAGTCTGGTAATGTGCCCGGTACGGCAATAGGCTCGCCCCCTATTACGTGGGGCTAAAATAAATCTGGCGAAAAGTGGGTGTAGCAATATACCTCTGCCTACCTCTTCGGAGATTTAGGCGTGAGACTATGTGTGTATGTATGTATGTATATTTTATTCATATGCCAATCAATGTACTTAAGTGCCAATGATTGTAACTTTGGACAGAAGTAATCTGAATTCAATACAGAAATTAAATAAATGTTTATTATTTAAATTAAACTAGTATTTTCGTTGAGTGTTGAAACCTTTTATCCAAAAAAGCAAATAATAACACTATCAACTTTGTATTTTACGAGAATTCTCCAGTTATTCACAGGAATTTGCTTAGAGTGCCAATCATTATACTGTTTACCCTACCTAACTAATCATGAAATTATGAGATCCAATATTTTCTACATTAGGTACCTACTTACCTATAACCACGGTAATGATAACCAAACGATGACCAAGCTATGACCGAGCAAAAGTTACTTCAGTAGGTACCTACTTAACTTTATTTTATAAGTACATACCTACCTAATTCTTGTCCCGACAATATGAAACAAATGCAACAAAAAAAGTAGCCCATATAAAGGCCCATCCACACGGCACAATTTTGCCACTAAAGGCCTTGCCACACGGCACAATTTTAGCACTGATCAAATTTTCAATCGAATTGACTTTGCCCGTCTAGACGACACAATCAAATCACTGATTTTCATTCCGTCTACCCGATTGGTTAAAATCTGGTGGTACCGCCCACCCGATGAACTTGAGTTGGACGACTGGCGTCTACACGTCACGATTTCATCAAGTGGTTTAGTCAAGTTGGACGTAAAATTGTGCCGTGTGGCAAGGCCTTAATCAAATTTTCAATCGAATTGGCTTTGTCCGTCTACACGACACAATCAAATCACTGATTTTCATTCCGTCCACCGGATTGGTTAAAATCTGGTGGTACCGCCCACCCGATGAACTTGAGTTGGACGACTGGCGTCTACACGTCACGATTTCATCAAGTGATTTAGTCAAGTTGGACGTAAAATCGTGTCGTGTGGATAGGCCTTAAACGACTCGCCTCACACGCAACCAAAAGAATATCATTCAAATATGGGCTTTAAGTATACTCTTTAGAAAGGCACAGTATAAAGATTAGGTATTCTTTAAGGCCTATCCACACGACACGATTTTACGTTTTTCAGTGGTAAAATTGTGCCGTGTGGATGGGCTTTTACATTGGCACATAAATTAGCAGACAGCGCGCTGTCCGCCGTCAGACGTCTCGGTTACCGCACTTACCGCGCGTTGAAAGCAAGTGGTCTGCGCATCTACCGCAAGCAGTAGCCACGCGGTGGATGGTGCCCGCATTACCTACACGAAAGCGATCACCGCGGCGACAGCTGGGCGACTGCTGGGTAGCTGTCGCCGCGTGGTCTGCGAGCAGTCGCCTCGTGTTGGGTACGAGCTGTGTTGGAGCAGAGTCGTGCAAGTGGGCTAAGACCTTTATGTTTCAAGCAAACGCGACGTTCGGAAATTAATGAAGTTGCGCAGGGTTCCTACTTCCTACCACAGAAATCAATAATTTTTTTGTTGTACTTACTTACCTATTTCTTTGATTCAATTTTATAGACCTACACATGAAGGGTTCCATAGTAGGGCTGCCATCCGTCCGGATGTCCCCGAATTTGTCCTAGTTTGAAGGGCGTCCGGGTCCCGTTAGGCCGGGGTCTTTGATGTCAGGGGAAATGCATTTTTTTTTATAGATAATCGATAAACGGTACTTGTTCAGAGGTCCGGGGAAAAAACATATTTCACCCAAATGTCCGGGATTTTAGCCGTGTTTATCCGCTGTCGGTAATTTAGGTGATGGCAGCCCTATTCCGTAGAGGTATCCAATAATCAAACCCATTATATTTCACCCATATTTCATAGCCGCGTATCGACTTCGCGCTGCAAAAGGACGAACATTGGCGCGCGTTCCGGCCGCACGAAATTGCTACCAATTTGGAACGCGCGCCAATGTGTTTGTTGGAACGCTCGAACTTAAGGCCTTGCCACACGGCACAATTTTACGTCCAACTTGACTAAATCACTTGATGAAATCGTGACGTGTAGACGCCAGTCGTCCAACTCAAGTTCATCGGGTGGGCGGTACCACCAGATTTTAACCAACCGGGTGGACGGAATGCAAATCAGTGATTTGATTGTGTCGTGTAGACGGGCAAAGCCAATTCGATTGAAAATTTGATCAGTGGTAAAATTGTATCGTGTGGCAAGGCCTTTAGAGCGCCCAGTTCCATCTAGAGTCGGTTTTTATCGCGCATCAAAGGAAACTCAATTGTGGCGCGCGCGCCAGTAGAGATGGACGTGATAATTATTATTTTGTGTGTTCGTTACGTTCCGAGCGATGTATAATCAGAGTTGCCGTAAATTAATTCAACTAGATACAACAAAAGAACTGCTGTGGAATACTTAGTAAAATTTCTTTTCATCATAATAAATCGCTCAGAGAAGACGCTTGGAGGAAATAAGTTGTGAAACAACTCTTTCATCCACCAACGCACTTTACGTTTATATTTTTCTTCTAATAGTATAATACTGTGAATTACTATAAACGCAGCTGTTGCTCGTGCGAACAGCGGAACAGTTGCCGCGCGCGCCATGCGCGCTGAGTTAATATCAAGCTGCGTATCCATTATGCGCAAGTCGATACGCGGCTTCATTTATCATATTTGGAGCGCGTTCCGTGAACGCACTCTCGGCGCGGGTGTTCATGGCACTCGCGCCAGGAGCGCATAATGGATAAGCAGCTTTATCTTCACCAAACTATACATACTTACCACTATCACTTTTATACCAGCACAAATAACTTTGTTTTCCATAGTGTTTATATAAACGACAAAGTTATATTTGCAGGTTTTGTTCTTTTTAGGGTTCCGTACCTAAAAGGTAAAAAACGGGACCCTATTACTAAGCCTCCGCTGTCTGTCTGTCTGTCTGTCTGTCCGTCTGTCTGTCTGTCACCAGGCTATATCTCATAAACCGTGATAGCTAGAAAGCTAAAATTTTCACAAATTATGTATTTCGGTTGCCGCTATAACAACAAATACTAAAAATATAAAAAATGAAAATATTAAGGGGGGTCCCAAACAAAACACGTGTTTTTTTTCGTAATTTTTTCTCAAAATTACTAACTGTAACAGGTAGACGCTTTAAATTTTCAGAGAATATGTACCTAGTTGTATATTACCTTTCAAAATAAATAATTAAATTTAAAAAAAGTAAATAATAAAGGGGGCTCCCATATAACAAACGTAATTTTTAAGCAATTTGTTACTCGATCTTAATAAACAGGTAGAAACTTAAAAAGTATTTAAGTATGCATACAACGAACGTAATTTTCTTTTAAAGATGATGGTACGGAACCCTTCGAGCGTGAGTCAGACTCGCACTTGACCAATTTTTAAGACCACTATGACTAAATCCCGTGTCGCGGGGGACTTTACAAACATAGAACCAACGGACACAATTAACACCCTGACTCGAAACAACAATTTATGAATCACACAAACTTGTCTAGTGTGGGAATCGAACTCACAACTCTCCGCACAGTGTCGCACTACGCCAGCCGTGCAATCGAATTTGTGCTATATCTAAAAACTATTGACCTCATCTCGTTCAAACCAATTTTTGTTGGAAGTTTTCCTTACCATCTAGGTACAATATTTTTTTTTTCAGATTTGTCACTCTCTTACTTTAAAACAAAGAGGGGGAGAGATGGGGGAACTTAATTTACCACTTTTGAAGCGTAGGTATGTATTTTAACTGATTGAATTTGAGAAATAATGGTTTTTGAAATCTCAATGTAATTTTAAAGACCTATCTATAGATATCCATCGATATATTATTTACTATACAGGGTGTAAAAAGACCCTTAACGAAAACTGAAATCCCATGTTGTACCAATCACTACGAACATTTTTTACTTCGGCACCATACCTGGGAAATTATTGGTTCAGGAGATATTGAGGCTCAAATTTAGTATGGATTTTTTCTAATTAGGTACAAAATCGATGCATTTACCCCGCCAATATGTTCTTTAGATACCCTATGGCGCCATGGATAAGTAGGTATTTCGAGCATTGCATGCGCGCGCTTTTAATAGCGGTTTAAAAAATGAAAACTTAAAAAAAAAATTCGCTTCCCAGGTATTATTTTTGGTTCGTATGACTTGGCATGATGTCCACAACGAGACTTCGACTTGGTGATGGGTCTTGTGACATCCTGTATATGTCAATGTAGATATCCCGCATGTACAGTGTATTTCATAACCCCCTGTCCAATCCCAAAACCACATATTACTGACTTGCGAGGCATTCTAGGAAAAATAATAAAAGAAATCCAGGTCATAATATAACATCACAATTTATTTCCTTAGCACAGTATTAAGAAAAACGAGAAACATTACCCTGAAATTAGGGAAATTACCCTAAACTAGCAACACTCCACTCTGCGGTGGTATCCTTTATGATTCTATCTTAGAGTTAGAGCGATAGCCGAGTGGAGAGACCGACAGACTCCCGCTATGCTGAGGGTCTCGTGTTCGAATCCACGGCACGCACTAATGACTTATCGGTTTTAAGTGCGTATTAAATTGTTAATTATTATCGCTTGCTAATCGGTAAAGGAAAACATCGTGAGGAAACCTGTATGTCTGAGAGTTCTCCATGATGTTCTCAAATGACATCTGAAGTCTGCCAACCCGCAAGTGGCCAGCGTGGTGGACTATGGCCTTATCCTTCTCATAATCTCATGGTGGAGAAGATACAAAATAAATTCGCCAGGTACTTGTACCACAAACTATACGGAGTATATCCTTTCTATCCGCTTATGTATCCAACATTATCTTTATTACAAAACTGAATGTACATAAACAATTCGAGCGGGCGAGCAGTGTAGTACCTACCTACATGAATGCGCGCGATTAGACGCGCGGCGCATTCCGTACTGAAGCCGCGCTTGCAGCGCTCGTCTATGAGATTGTGTGCGTGAAAAATGCGTGCGTACACGGCGCCGGCGACTCACGCGTACATTCAAACCGGCGGCGGCGGCCGATTTGTATGAAACTATCCTACTATTCTTTTTATACTATGGTACCGGTGACTCGCACAGAAAGTGCGAAACATGCTCCTGTACTACGAGCCGCGGATTGATATATTTGTGTGTACTATGTATGTACATTGGCGGAATTCGAGAGAGTATTACTTATGTGCTTATGTGCCTAGTTTTATCTTTTTTATGTGTTTGTTTTTATTTTATTTTATTGTGTTCTAAGTTTTATTTTAGCTTTATTATGTTTGTTGTATTTTACTTGTGTTTTTGATTTAGAGTTACCTTTATTGCACATATGAATGTATAGGTACTTTGAACTTATTGTCTACTTTATCGCATTGGGTCTTGGCCTATAATGATAAATGTATGCATGATTCAATAATAAATAAGCAAGTGAGAAGAGGCCCGTGCCCAGCAGTGGGACAGTATAAAGGGCTGATGATGATTGTCGGCTTTTCGTGTCAAAGGGCATGCCGCCTTTAAAAAAGTGCAATTTTACCGCCAAACGAGCCGCTCGATCTCGACACAACACCGAAACGCGGTAGAGATGTTTACGTTCAATAGTAATAATATCGATTTAATACATTTTAACATGAAATATTACAAAAGATTTATTTTTTAAAGAATTATTACATAAAACATATTATTGAAATCGAACACATTAGGTAAACAACACTATTAAATAATACTTACTTTTGCGTTTTCACTATGATCCTCAGATCTATGATCTACTAATGTCGGTAACCTAAAGGCTCATAAAAATTACCTACATCATTTTTATGTAATAACAATTATTAACAACAACATAAAATTACAAAAGGTTAAAATTTTGCGATGGATACATGCCCATCTCGTGCGGGGTTAAAAATAACATATCGATAAAAACAGAACTCCAATAAATATCATTGGTCACATCCCTAGCTTGCTGCGCAGACCACGGCGGGGTCTGCCCACGGGACAGAAAATACTTTAGATAATAATGTATTTTCTGTTCCGTGGGTCTGCCAGTGCCGTCGGAGCCCGTTTTTCAACGGCTTCACCATGGTGAACTACAGTGCCAGTTAGTGTGCTTTCAAATAGGTACCTTTAATGAAAAGGTGGCGTAAGTGTCTAAACGTTGACGGCCGGCATGTGTAGCATGCCGGCCGTCAACGTATGATCGTCGCAGCTTACAGCAATTTGATGCTTTTAGGAATGAAAGGTAGGTAAGGTTTAAGTTTAAAAATTAGTAATTACCGTAAATACTGTAGCATTCATAGCGTGAATCAGCTTGCCGATCGTAAATAGTTCGGCAAAGTTAAGCAACGGTTGCACAGGTCACCACGTGGATGGGTGCCCACGTATTCAAAAGGCATATAAAACTCAATCTAAGAATCGTTAGGCCATGTCGTGGGCCTTCTGGTGGTCTGAATTTACGGACATCAGAGTTAGCCATGCACTCACACGAAACAAACCTTCTGCAACAAACTCATAAATAAAATGTGTATACCTACCTTCCTAAAATAATGGCACGTGTAAAGGCGACGTTCGGCTGTATAGGATTAAAAGGATTAGGCAAAGACGCGGCCGCCGGCCGATGCACTCAAAGGACTTTTATGAACTTTAGGTAGATATAGTTACAGATACAGTTTCCAGTTATAATATATTAGTCTATGGGTAGATACCTAGCTATGCTATTACGATTTACGAGTCTTCAGTGTTGCCATGGGTAATCTGATATTATATTAATTAAAGTTAATTTTTACAAGGGAAAATTTTATCTTGGATTTCCGTGAAATAATGACAAATATCTCATAATTTCGACTGCACGGTTGGCGTAGTAGTTTAAACTGGTCGCCTCGCCGCTTGGTACTAAGCCGCGTGTCGTGGATTCGATTCCCACACGAGACAACACTTTGTGTGATCTACAAATTGTTGTCTCGAGTCTGGGTGTTCATTGTGTCCGTTGATAAAATGTTTGTAAAGTGCCCCGCGACACAGGAATTTCTTCCTAGTGCGGGAGATGTCTTTTAAAAAAAAATTACACTACAGTAGCGATAGCTGAAACAAGCAGTTCCATCGGGACTTGGCAATTATTTACAGCATGTTTTTGGTCCCCCCTTGGGATCTCCACCTTGTCGTGGTGGGGGGGCTCAGTAATCGTGGCTTGGAAACCCGCGGTGAAGCTAAGAGGGATCCCTGGAGTGGACGCTCCATGTGGGCTTGGGTGAAGCCTGCGTATCATCATATTTTTTGGGTGTGCTCTTACGGTTTCTCACCAAGGTCACCAGTTAGACCAGATCTTCCATGATCCTAGTTTTGATAGTTTTCCCTCTATATGGGCGTTAAACTCTATCTCTGTACCAAATTTCAGTGCCTTTAGGTTAATGGGAAGACTTAGGTATACGGTACTTACTTTGGTAGATACTCCTCTTTGATTAGTGTGAGTGCAGGTAAACTTTGTGCAAAAGATGATGAAGAGCTATAATTACTTAAGGTGGATAGCTCCATGGTTCCCTATCAACTTTTGCATATCGTAAACAATTATTTCGTAGGACTAATATATCGTATCTATATAAAATCTACATATACTTATAAATAAATTCTGGAAATCCCTTCTTTGTGCACCCCCGCGGTCCCCAAGGAACATAGGAGGCTGTAGGAATCTCATGAACCTTGATACAGACAGTTGAAATTTGCATAGATTTTGTATTTCTGTTACCGCTATAAAAACAAATACTAATTGAACACTAAATAAAAACAGAATCTTTATATATAAAATCCTTGCGTTACTGACTGACTGACAGACACGCTACAGCCGAAACTATTGGGCGTAGGAAGCTGAAATTTGGCATGTATGTTCCTTGGGGACCGTAAGGGTGCACTAAGAAGGGATTTCCCGAAATTCCCACGGGATCGGCCAAAACGGGTAAATTAAAAAAAAATGCAGGCGTAGCTGCTGGCGTCCCCTAGTAAAATATATATTTAAGGGGCCTTCTATACAACAGACATATGCTTTTTTCGGTTTTTATAGATATAATATAGATAGAATGGAAGCCAGTTTTGGATAGCTCATTTATCGAGGAAGTCCATTTATAAGCTACGAGTGCGAAGCAGAAGCCCTTAAGCTGTGCTCTTAATAACGGGGATATAACTGCGGACTCAGCTAGTAATAAAATAAAATACCAATCAGTCCGTAAAAAATACCATTTCGTTAATTTTAATTACATACCTTACACTAGCTAGAGCCTAGAGTGAAGACAATTAATCATGATCCGTCACGGGTTGTCTATCAAGTGTATTTTGTATTGAGTAATGCGTATAATAGCTTCATTTTCTTTTGACATCCAGATTTTTTTCGTGTGTGTTGTTTGGTCAACTCTATTATAGGAGTTTTCGACCCAGGCACCTCTTAATTTGCGCCACAATAGCATTGTGGCGCGATAGGAGGATCTGGTCTACTATGCCACACTGTCCAGACGAGTTCGTTCAGGGTTTTATAACGAGATATCCTTCTCCGTGAGATAATTAAGTACCATTTGCTTTCTGTATACCTATTCCTTAGTCACCTGACACCTCCTACGAAACCCACGGAATTACGAATATTTAGCATCATCATCATCAGCCCTCAACGGTCCACTGCTGGACTAGGCCTCTCCTTTGAAAGGAGGAATTGGTCTACTATACTACGCTGGCCAACCGGGTTGGAATAGGTTTTGTTTCTAGTTTTCCTTCTCTTACAGTGCTATTCTCTGCATAATATCATATAATATGCTCCCTCTGTCGGCTTTTACGACACCCATGAGATGCAATGGGGTGGTGACATTCCGAGTATATAAAATGTACTCTGCGACATTCCGTATGCTTAATCTGTCACCACACGGATTTTATTTAGCATGAAGGAAGGTACTTACTCGTTAAATGTTTTCTTATCATTACGCCAGTCAGTTGATGGTCAGAGGGGTAGTAGTTAGAAAAGTATCCCGTTAATAAAACCTACGATATTAAATTCTTGTTCAATCTAAATATCTACAATTATTTATTACTGAACTGTAAAATGGAGATAGCTAGTGGCCATGGGCAAAAAACTAATAAGAAAAAAGACAGTGCCTGTATTTCTACTACTCAACACAACTTACAGTTAATATATTGTTAATTGCATCATTTATAATTTCATTTATCTATGACATGCGTTTCTACCACGCATGGTACTGAAGATGTTCTCCGATTCTCGTGTTTCTAAAAGACTTAAGTGGCTTAAGTAGGTATTACTATTCCGTCATCATTTTGGAAGGCTTATTATGAACATAATTTATTGAACATATTTGCAGCATCTTACATAATAATATCTTTGTTCTTGTTGTGTTTTGTATACAAAATTGTTAATTGGCGTTTGATATGAGTGGCCGCAAGCGACCTCCAAAAGCAGACAAAAGTATATATTTTTTTAAAGGGATGATTTACATTCTGTTAATCTGGAGACTGGATAACTACAATCTTTGTTCACCAGGTTAAAGTCCCCGAAGCCCGAAACAAAACTTTGGATGCGTCGCTATCAATATTCTGTGATCAATATCACTACATAGTCTAAAAATAATAAAGTCTGTCTTATGTCTGTCTGTACCTATATATGCTTAAATCTTAAAAACTTCGCAACGGATTTTAATGCGGATTTTTAATTTTTTCTAATAGATAGAATGATTCAAGAGGAAGGTTTATATGTATAATTGACGCGGGCGAAGCCGCTGGCGACGTCTAGTACTACATAAAAATAACGTGATCAGTTCAGCAGGTGTATTTTTCGTTTATGGCAACAGTTTTACATGTTATAAAACTGGCAATATTATTTTGACAGTCAAATACATAACCAGTGCTGTCAATCGCGGGGAAAATCCCCGATTTGCGGGGAATTTCTGGGAATCGACAAGTATTTTTCGGTGAGCCTAAATTACTGTATTTTGAATAATATTTACAACTAAAACAATGATCGAACTTAACAAATACAGCTTGACAACAAACAAACACCGTACTTCACTGAATGAGTCTAAACAAAGATACTATGGATTCTAAAGCAAAGCGTCGACGGCTCGGCATCGTACGCATCGGATGCATCGCATCAATTGCATTATTTTTTCATACTGCGTCCACTGTATCGACAGCGATCGGATTGCCGGCGCAAGTACCCGTCATTGTACGTGTATTTGTGAGAATGGAGGAAAGTGAATAAGAACAATTTGTCGTTATTGCTTGTTTGTGAGTATTAGAGGAAGAAAATGCAAAAACATCTAAAAAATAAAACAAAACTGGATACACGACATTACGTATGACGTCATCGGCACGCATCGCAAAAGTTGCCTCTCGGAGCATCCGTGTCGGCATTGCCGATGTGCGATCCGTACGATGCGGATCAGTGGACGCACTTGTATGACTTTCTATAGAAGGAATACTACGATCAGTAAAATGTGATGCGTCCCGTGCGTCCGATGCGTACGATGCCAATCAGTGGACGCTTAGCTTAAAAAGGAGTTATGTACCTACACCCAAATCTCAGCATGTATGTACCTACTTTGTATTGAACCCACTGATTAACACAGTAGCGAGTAATTTTTTGTATAAAATAGTGCTTTTATACAAAAAACATGACATGATGAAAAATAAGCGGGGAATTTCTGGGAATTGACACTTCTGACGCGGCAAGTTGAGGATTTTTTATTGGCAGCACTGAACATAGTTAACCTAGTTTTAGAAGTTCTTTCAATTCAACAACAAAATACAAATTATAATAAAATTAGATGAGATTCAATTTTTAGAAAGAAAATGTTAAATACTTTTCGTAAAACTTGTATAGCTAACATCCAATTGCAACAGATTAGATTGGGTCACAGAGTAAGAGGAAAAGCGCCTATTTATTGTCGTACCATAAAAGAGCGCTTGGACGAATTAAATTACAAAGATGAACTATACACAACAAGAATTGATATCGGTTTGCCGAAATCCAGGTAAGTAATTATAATTAAGTCTCTCATGTCCTTTGCGCCTAAGTCTCTTTCATAAACTACGTGCAACAATCATAGTTTAATATAACCTATAAAAAATCACAAAGTAATTTTATTCCTAGCAAGCATTCTTTACTATTGTATGACAATGTTACAACACTTATTATACATACACATAGGTACAAATAACAAGGCATTGAGGTTTGCATGCATCCAATTTCCATTTAGATTTCTATGACAGTATTGTCAAATCTGTACCATTTTAAATTTACATTTAAAATAAATTCCTCGCTGCATGTGATCTGTCTATCCATACCAAGGATTCCATCCAGATCCATTCTATCCATCCAGATTCCCACCATGGCTCTGCCCACATGAGTTATACCCCTGAACCTTCTTCAAAATCACACTTAAAATATGTATTTGTAAAAACTGTACAATCTATTTGGCTGTTTTAGAGTTTATCACATTTGTATGGATAGACAGATCAGATGTGCTTATTAAATTCAACTATTCAACATTTATGTTTATTTTTAGAAAATCCACAGAAAATTATAGGACCTCTAGATTAGAACATCTAAAGAAAATAAAAGCAGATGAAAAGTTGGAGCAGCTGGCACGTAACTTTGAATTAAAAATTGATTTGGAAGAGGCAAGAAAAGAGTGGCTTCAATCCTTGGGGCCCCAGCATAAAAAACAAATAGCTGATCATTATGCTATCTTTGAACATTTGTATGGAGAAGGTTACTTCATTCCATACTTGAATTTAGAGGTGTTATATGATTTGAAAGATGGCTCATATCTGCCAGTGCATACTGGCAATGTGATAAAGCCAATGGAAGCACTTGAATATCCTGCTGTAAATTATGAATCTGATCCTGATAGTTTGTGGACTTTAGCCCTTACAAGTTTAGATGGGCACCTGACAAACAATGATAAAGAATATGTGCATTGGATGGTAGCCAATATTCCAGGAAATTCTGTTGAAAAAGGTGATACAATAGTGGAGTATTTGCAGCCCTTCCCTCTCAAAGGAACTGGTTACCACAGATATGTTTTCGTTCTTTATAAACAGGATGGTCCAGTATCCTATGATGTTACAAAAGGTAAAAATTACTTTTAGGTATATCTTATTGTATAATTTTGTTGAACAAATAAATCCTGTTAAATATTTTTCATGCACTTGATATTTTTCTAGTGACTTCAAAATCACCTTTGGAAGATCGGACATTTGAAACAAGAGCATGGTATAAAAAATACCAAGACAATATAACTCCGGCTGGTCTTGCATTTTACCAAACTCTCTGGGACAAATCTGTTACTGACTTCTTTCATAAAGTGTTGGACAGGAAAGAACCAGGTAATTAGTCTACACATTCATCACCATCATATCAGCCTATAGATATACAGTTAAACACTGCTGGACATAGGCTACCCCCAAGGCTCTCCACACAGACCAATTAATCAGTTTTCTATCTCACCTGGCGGGTGGCCTACGCCTTATGGCGTCGTCTAATGCATAGCTGCCACTCTAGAACTTGCCTTTCCCTCTGGCCACCAGCCTACAGCTACACAGTAGTTGAGTTTTCCCCTTGGTTTCACCCGTTTTGCGGTACATTGATAACAATGCTGACTACCGGGCCAAATTATACAGGCTGACAGAAAATTCAACCTATTCCTTGAAGGAAGTTATAATTGAGGTAATTTGCAACAAATTAACTTCTTTCAACTAGGCATCTAAAATTGACGATTTTTGAGATATCAAGCTTAAAAGATATTTTAGAAGGTCATAAAAAACTAAATTTTAAAAAATATAAGTACACTTCTTGGCACTGCATTGTTTCTTTCTGAAAAACTTGTTAACTTGCAATTATTTAAACTTAAAAATCGGTTAAATATTCCAAGATTTTAGAATTAAAAGCACCTTTGTCTTTTGTCAATTTATTTTAATCATCAAAGACATTGGTGGAAATGTCAACATTCGTAACACGCCAGTGGGACTGACGCCTTATTCACAATCAATAATGGTATATATAATGAAACTAGAGGACTCCAGCAGCTACGCCTGCATTTTTTTTTAATTTACCCGTTTTGGCCGATCCCATGGGAATTTTGGGAAATCCCTTCTTAGTGCACCCCTGCGGTCCCCAAGGAACATACATGCCAAATTTCAGCTTCCTGCGCCCAATAGTTTCGGCTGTAGCGTGTCTGTCAGTCAGTTAGTAGTGTACGTTACCCTAGCAGGAAAGTATCTCCTGGAGAGACATGAGTGGTACGTATAATTAGAGCACAATCTGCTGATGATGTGCGCGAAATAAAAAATTAGTGCGTGTTATAGTTTTGGAAAAAAATGAAAAAATTCATTCCTGCTGGGGTAACGTTCTTCCAGCAGGAAGATTCTAAACGAATTATCGGAGAGAGAAACATTGTACATGGGCAGATAGCTTATATTAGTGGGGCAATGTGCGCCGAAAATAAAATTAGTGCGGCTTCAGGTTTTCGAGATATTGGAATTCCTGCTAGGGTAACGTTTTGCAGAATCGTGTATCTCTAAAACGGTTGCATGTGCGGTTATAAAATAAACATACACGAGTTGCTCTTAATTTGTGCGAATTGGTGAAATAATAAAATTTAAGAAAATACATGTAATTTTCAAGTAATTGGCCTTCTTTGAAAACCCAAAAAAACATCGCAGCGTCAAAATAAGAAAACGTATAGGCTCACTGAAAACTGTTTTCGGTTCTTCTTGACACATAGATTAACCATAAAAAGTTTCAAAAGTATTCATACATGCGTTAATGAGATATATTACTAAAAGTCATAACGACGAAGTCGTAACTTTGAGGACAACGCACAAGAAACCGGCTCAACCCAAGGTGTGTAGGAGTAAACTAGCAATTAGAGCGATAGTCCAGTAATATATAGTGAAATTATCCAGCTTGGAATGTCTCGCATGTAATAAATAATTAACAAAAACTAAAACATCAAACAACGATTGGTTATCCGACCAAATTCGAATGACTACAAAAAAGCGACGGATTCATACATATCAATGACCATCTTAACTTGACCCTCTAATCGGTTAAAACGTGTTGTGTCCGAGTACACTGAAGCAGAAAAGTAACAAAATAAACTTGTTCTATTAGCCATTTTCGTGAATTATTGAGATATGATTTTTAAACAAATAAAATCCTTGAATTTTACTTTAGGTATTAAAATAATACATAAATTATTAAATATTTGTGTGTACACAGTGACTTTTTAGTCGTCTTACAACGGCAACCAACTTCATGTACCTATGTGGTATATAATAATTTGCATACAAATAATAGGTATTTATGAGATAAGAATAATTTAAAAATAAAAATATTATGGAGTAGTAAGAAGAAACATCCCGTTGCGAGTGCGGTGCCAGTTAAGATATTCATTGAGCGGATGAAAGGCGTCGCACGCCACGCTATATTATACTGTCATTGGATGACTATTTATGTTTCTTTGTGCAATAGGTTTGTAAAAAAAATCTCTACCACATATATTTTATGTTGGATACATATACCTACTTAGTAGACTAGCCGTTACCCTCGTCCTGAGGGAACTACCTCGCGTACCCGTAAAACTCAAATATCTTACGGACCACTATTTTTTCTAAAATAAAATAAAGCCTATGTTACTCGCAGATAATGTAGCTTTTTAATGGTGAAAGAATTTTAAAATCGGTCTAGTAGTTTTTGAGTTTTCATTACAAACAAACAAAAATACAAATATTTCCTCTTTATAATATTAGTGTAGACAACCTTTCTAAGACTGCTAAAAAGTTACAGACTTAGGTTTAATTACTCTGTGATTATGCGATTTTACTGTTTGTATTTTAGTAATGAAAAACTGATCTGTGATTTTGATGCCATTATATTTTAAGAGTCGAAATGAAGAGAATAAAAATAATAATTTACACGTCAACAAGTTCTTTTATTTCAAATAGTAAAAAAAAAAACATTATAGTTGCCGACAAACGCTTTTTGCGCGACTGTACGAACAACAGCATGGGTATAATACGATTAAAAAAGTAGGACGTCGGTATGTATAAGTCCGTCGCTTTTTTGTAGTCATTCGAATTTGGTCGGATAATCAATCGTTGTTTGATATTTTAGTTTTTGTTAATTATTAATTACATGCGAGACATTCCAAGCTGGATAATTTCACTATATATTACTGGGCTATCGCTCTAATTGCTAGTTTACTCCTACACACCTTGGGTTGAGCCGGTTTCTTGTGCGTTGTCCTCAAAGTTACGACTTCGTCGTTATGACTTTTAGTAATATATCTCATTAACGCATGTAGGTATAGTTTTGAAACTTTTTATGGTTAATCTGTGTGTCAAGAAGAACCGAAAACAGTTTTCAGTGAGCCTATACGTTTTCTTATTTTGACGCTGCGATGTTTTTTTGGGTTTTCAAAGAAGGCCAATTACTTGAAAATTACATGTATTTTCTTAAATTTTATTATTTCACCAATTCGCACAAATTAAGAGCAACTCGTGTATGTTTATTTTATAACCGCACATGCAACCGTTTTAGAGATACACGATTCTGCAAAACGTTACCCTAGCAGGAATTCCAATATCTCGAAAACCTGAAGCCGCACTAATTTTATTTTCGGCGCACATTGCCCCACTAATATAAGCTATCTGCCCATGTACAATGTTTCTCTCTCCGATAATTCGTTTAGAATCTTCCTGCTGGAAGAACGTTACCCCAGCAGGAATGAATTTTTTCATTTTTTTCCAAAACTATAACCCGCACTATTTTTTTATTTCGCGCACATCATCAGCAGATTGTGCTCTAATTATACGTACCACTCATGTCTCTCCAGGAGATACTTTCCTGCTAGGGTAACGTACACCAGTTAGTAACGCAAAGATTTTATATATTACTAGCTGACCTGGCAAACGTTGTTTTGCAAAATTTTTTTTTTTTTTTTTTAAATTGATGTTGGCCGATTCTCATAGATACCGGATAAGCACAAAAAATTTCATCAAAATCGGTCAAGCCGTTTCGGAGGAGTATGGGAACGAAAACTGTGACACGAGAATTTTATATATTAGAAGATGATACTACTTTGGTAGATGCTATAAAGTGTAATGTGACTTTCATTATTTACAGTTTACGAGTATGATTTCCCGAAGCCGTACATACGCCCACAAGAATGGTTTCCTCGCAGACGGCCTTTCAACCTGTATATGGATAAATATCGTGATCCCAAGCAAATCAACAAAGAGTATTTATTACGTAAGTTGAAAACAGAGGATCCATTCAAGATGCCGCCGCCGCCTCTGAAATTCCCGAATGCCCAACCTTTCCCTAGAGGTATGCCATCTTGGCTGAAACTACACGAACAGAAGATAAGACTTGGGTGGGGCAGGATTAATGAAGTCTAGATAAAATAAATGTATTTATGTAGTTGTATGCATGTGTTTCATTTCTGACTAGCTGTTGCGGTTTCAGTCGTGTTAGTTGCAATATTCGTAAAAAAAACATCATTATCGGCCCTGAATATAAACAGTCCCACTGCTGGCTAAGTGCGGGTTGGCAGACTTGACGTCTTTCAAGACCATTATGGAGAACTCTGACATGCAGGTTGCCTCACGATGTTTTCCTTCACCGTTTAACAAGCGATAATTTAACAATGTAATACGCACATTACTTTCGAAAAGTCATTGGTGCACGCCGTGGATTCGAACCCAAGACCAAAGTCATTGGTGCGCGCCGTGGATTCGAACCCAAGACCCTCTGCGTCGCAGTCCGTCGCTCTCTCCACTAGGCTATCACTGCTCTCATCATAAATAAGAGCATCAATTCGGCTTACGCACTACGAACTACCGTGGCGTCCACGGCCACGTGACTCTACCGCACTGAGGCATTGCATGCGCGACCCTACCGTGAGCGGTCCACGTAAGCGAGCCTTGCCGGCAATTCTCTTATTTACCGTGCCGCCTGCATGGTCTGTTGCTGGTCCTGGACGGTGAAAGGTCTGTTGGCTCGCCGTCCGCAGACAGTACGGTGGGTGGAGAACGTCATGCGTTCTTCGATACAAAGATTATACCCGCTCCGACAAGCAGAACTGCGTTCCAGGAGAAGTCGGTGACATTCCCTCGCCCGTTCCGCCGTCTCTTTTAGTATCGCGCCCTCAAGTCAGATTTTAAGGCCTCTGTTGTGTCCGGCTATTCACAAGTCGTGCTGATATGCATCCGGCCACAGCCAGATACTTGCATCTGACGTACCTCAGACCATCGCGCCTCAATGGCCAACATCGTGAGACATCGGATCCTCACGCCGCTCCATGGGGGAGGACGGATTAATAAAAGTTCAAATTTATTGAGGGTCCGTTCACTTTTACCACCATCCAGTCAACTGTATTTCAACTACAATAAATAATAACAAGCGGTAGACAAGTAAAGAAAAACAGCGATATTATTTACGCACCTTTATTAAACATTAAAATACAAAATTAACCTTCCAACCAAACAAATTAAGTGTAGTGCGACAATTTTGGCTTTTTATACGTATCGTTTAATTCACTACTGCTAAATATATGTATGCAGTCTATAAGGTTATAATTTATTATAGTATAATTTTGAAAGGGAATTGAGCACAAAGATGTAACTGCGAATTATATTTTTGCTGTAATATGTTCTAGTAAAAAAATAAAATAAAGTAAAACAATTACCATTATTACTTTATATTGAAACAATACTCAAAACAATCAGTGCAGATACTAATTCTTAAATTCAATCGCAATCTATATAGAACTAAATTTAGATTATGATTACATACAGTAAAATAATGTAGTTATTTCATAGTAGTGTTCCTATGAGATAAATGCAGTAAAAGTAAACTTAATTAACACTGAACACAGGCCATAAGCATCAGGCACCAACACTCACATAGGTTAATGTGTATAATACAATGTTATACGTAATGGTGTCCCCATCTAGTCAAGGTGGGTTTATAACAATAGACGATATTTAGGTCATTGGAAACTCTGACTAAAATACTATGTAGCAAGGTCAATTGAACAATCTTACAGGCATTTTTGCTTTGCCTTTAGATTTATAATTCTGAATTCTGTTCTCATGAGTTGATTATGATCATATCCAAAGCTGAACAAAATTGAGATTCTGTGAGCCAAACCTTTTCCACTTTAATGATTAATTGAATGAACCTTAAAGTAAGAAGATTTCATTTCAATGCTAATCATAGTTCAAATTGAAACCAATGACTTAAATATCTTCCAGTTTTTTAATGACTTAGAATCACTTTGCAACAAACATTTTGAATAAATAGTAGCACAATCTTAAGAGTTTGTCAGGAAATCGCCCGCAATAGTATCTCTTAACAAACATTAACGTGTAGATACACTCAATTGTGATTTATAATGCAATATTGGTAAGGTGCATATTTGCATGAAAATGTTATTAGCGTCAAGCTATTCATGATAAAAAGATGTGTAAGACAAAACGAATTTCGTTGCGTAATTTGGTTAGATATAATTTTCTTATAATATCTTGAATGAATTATGATTATACACATGAACGCAGATGAGTTCCTCATGTCGATAAAATCCCCACTCCGTATAATGTACGTGTTATACAATATTTTTATATTTTAGAGTATTTGCAAACTTTGCATGGCAGTAATTTAGTCGAGACCAACGTCATCATCTGTTGGCGGCTTCGGGCCTGAGCCAGGAGCGCCTGCACCGCCAAAACCTGTAACAATATATAAAAAAACGTTTACTTTATCATTCATTTCAAGTTTGAGTAACAATCGAAAAAAATAGTCGGCGTCTTTCATATTGGCGGCTTTTTTTTTTATTTAGCCGTTTCTTCCCGATCCCATTGGAATTTCGGGCAATCCTATCTCCGTGCACCCTTAGGGTCTCGAGGGGCATACATGCAAGGGCGTTGCCAGCCGATTGTCTGGGGGGGGTGCAAGTTGATATGGTAAATGAGAAAAGTATTGATAAAAGTACAAATTGTAGGTTTTTTTTGCATCTCTAGGGGGGGGGGGGGGGCAGCTGCCCCTCCCTGCCTCCCCTTGGCGACGCCCATGTATGCATGCCAAATTTCAGCTGTTTGCAACCAATAGTTTTAGCTTTGCGAAGTCAATTAGTCAATCACTAACACAAGAATTTTATACACAGAAGATTGCATTGTGCTGCTCTACTAGCTAGTCTATTATAAACTTTATAGAATTCATTTTGATTAGATCATTTAAGATTAGAGAAGTGCAGAGTTCACTATATAAAAAGTAGCATACAGTCTCTAGAACAGATACCTATAATATTTTCTTTTGGCTTATTAATACTTCTTCTTATGTTTGATATGCTAAAAGTGGCTAAGTCAACAATTTGTAAATAAATATTATGTAATCATTTAGCACATACCTGGGAATCCACCGCTGCCTCCTTTGCCGAGTTTACTTTGCAGTTTTTCAATAACAGCCGCGATCTTTGGGTTGTTCTGGTACTTAACGAAGTTGGCCGGATTCGAAGATACGTCCTGGAATGCCGCTGCAACCTCGGGATCCTACGAGCAATAAAAGTTGATGTAAAAGGATTTTGAGATATGAGGGTGCAGACACTTTTATAATGGAGTAAATAAAAACTTACTTTTAAAATTAAATAGTTAAAAATCAGTGGAGTACTAGCGGTTCAGAAGGCGTTGCTTGTGGATATAAGATTTCTGGTGAAAGTGTTTGCTCCGAAGCAAAGTAGTTTCAATTAGTTTTTGTCCTATTACACCGCGGTTTTTAATATAAGTAATAGGCATTTTATCGGTTCTGGGGTGGTGGCAATGTACCCGACGAGGATGACGCTGCAGGGGTAGGCCGCCCGTAAGGTGGAATGATGGCAGTTAAAGTCGCGGAAGCGGTCGGTTCAAGAGCGGGCTTTCCAACTCATGACCTTACCAGTCCTGCGACATACTTAAGATAGGATTCAGGGACGCTCGGTGTGGAGGGCTTCGGTGGAGGCCTACGCCCTGCAGTGGATACCGCCGGGCTGAGATGATGATCCTGTGGGTTACCTGGAAGGCGGCCATGATGTCCTGGTCGAACAGCAGGTTGCTAAAGTCCTGCGGGTTGATGCCGGCGCCGGCGCCGGGGAAGCCGCCGCCTGCGCCGCCGAACGTGGCGCCGGCTTGAGGCGGCGCACGCGCCTGCGCCTCGGCCTGCGCGCGGGCGGCGCGGGCGCGCGCCTCCTGCGCCTTGCGGGCACGACGGAGCTTCTCGCGGTGCTGGGGGGGGGGGGGGAAGACGTCAGTATACTCGACATTATACTATAATGCGATGCGTTATACAAATAACAAGGTCTTTGGATACATTAAGTATATTATTAATTATTTTTTAATATTGTTAACCTTTTCACCGCCCAGCTATACTAAACGCGATGTGTCGCTGTACGCCAAGTGCCATAATATAAATGTATAACAATTATATAGTACTAAAGCAGGGATGGCTGTAACGTCATATCGATAATGAAAAAAACAATGTGTAAATTTAAATTGTTACTCAAATTTACAATTAAAAATACACACTGTTAAATTATAATGGTAATTTGCTTTATTTTATGAGCACTTATATTAAGGAAAATGGGTATCCGTTATCGGAGACAAAAAGATATGCATATACTTGTTAGAGATAATAATATAATAGACTATTCTATTCATTTCAAAACGTAGTCCGTTTACTTCATATCAAGACATTGGCGTTCGTAGCACGATAAATTTCATAAGAAATAGGGTTGACTATTGTTTTCTTTCTGTGTATAGAGGTTAGTCTATACTTAAAATGCTTGAATGTTTTTAGTTTACATTTGAAATCTAACGTGAACGGTCAGTCAGGAACATTGTTTAGTGATCAGAAGTCGTAAAATAAATGTAGTTTCGGAAAGGGATGGTAAATGACCTTTTAATACTGATGTGCTAAACCTTTTCTGCTTCTTTTTTATTTAATGCAAATGATAAACTGGCAAGTTTGATTAAGGATATTAGGTATTCATAAAATAGTACATTGTTCACCGAGGGAGGAAAGGAACCGATTACTAGCGAGGGAGCAGTTTGTGGCCCGAAGCCGCAGCCTAGGGCCACAATACTCCCGAGGTACGAATGGGACTTTCACCCGAGTGCTACACAGTGCTTTATACTACACCTGTGTGGTACAAAGTATTTAATAATATGAAATAATTGGTCATAAGTTTGGTTGTATTTTTTCTTCGATTTATACGGTAGTAGGTTTAAAACAGCTCTTTCCGCAGTTGCTTTTGAGTAAGGCGGCGTCATTTCAACATCACTTTCACTGCTAGAAGGCGAATTTAAAAAAAAAAAAAAACAAAACGTAAGACACCAAAAGGCGCGCCTATACGCGTCTACATGCGCTTCCAAAAACGAGCTTATACGCGCGTATAAAACGCTAATCTGAAACCGCTCTTAGACCACAATTTAGCTTAGAATTTGACCGATATTTCGCGCTTCTTGGTTTTTTTTATTCTTCACAAAAGGATGTCAGTGGCACGGAGATTCCATATTTAAATTATATGAAAACTCCTTGGGCAGGCGCGCGCCATAGATAACACATGAGAAATGAAAATTCATACAACTTTCTCTCCCGCTAAAACACGTTAGAAATGGATTTTCATACATTTTTTCCTCCCGCTTTCAGTCAAGCTTTCAGGTCAAGGAAAAGACTAACGAACTCTTTTAATTTTCAGGGAATATTGACTACTGTTCCGATCAGGTGTAGTATAAAAGTAATTAAACTTAGCTATTCAACATTATTATTGCCAGTATCAAATCAAAATCAAAAAGAAAAAGGTGCGCGCTTCTCCGGCACTATGACAGAATGACGTTGACACCTATGCGCTTACGACGTCACAGGTTTATTTCTATTGAAGTTGACGGCGCTAGTGACACTGACATCTTGCCATTACGTAGAGATGGGTGTAGCAATAACGAAAAACCTTAGTACATTTAATTAATTTTAATGAAGTGATTTGATACGTACATCATTTTAAAACGTATTATGTAATACGTTATTTACTGACCGGAATTTCTTTTTAATCATAGAATTTAAGAACGATTGGATGGAAAAAGACAAATAAATATAAAAGATTCTAATGAATGCAACTTTCGCGTCACATCACTGGCCTACTTGATATGAAGTCGTTGGCGTGCGGGACATAAAAATATTTGAGGCCTTTTATGTTTTTATCCATTTTAAAACAGAAAATAGCCTATTTTGTCTGAGAAAATAATAAATAGGTCTTCATTCGTGTCCATCTACATAATAACAAAAGAAACAAAAGTGTTTTATGTACCGTAAATGTATTTTTTTATAGTGAACTTCTATAGAAGTCGTGGCGCGGACGGTACGAAAATCCTGAACTTCTGTAGAAGTTGTTGGCGGTGAAAAGGTTAAGGCAGCAATAGCCTAGTGGAGATACCGACAGACTGCCATGCAGACGGTATCAGGTTCAAATCCACAGCGACCACCACTGAATATCGAATATAGCTATCCTTTTGGGTTACGGATATTCTGTCAAATTTAGTTAAACTAGTCAAGCGAGTGAGCTTAACAGCGAGGGTCTTAAATGCAACTGAAATAATGCTAGAACAATGATAATATTATGCATTGTATCCTATGACATTTTGATATTAACTTATTTATGACGACCATGCATGTTCTACTCATATTTTTTTCTATAATAGAAAAAAATATATGAGTGGAACATGCATGGTGCCAAGAGCAGGTGTTTTGCTTTGCTTATGCATGGACGTAAAAATTGGTTTGCACTGACAGACATACTACTGACGATTGCAAAGAACGCCCAGACTCGAAGCAGCTACTTGTGGATCACACAAAATGTTGTTTTAAAATGTCGTGGCTATTCTATTTCAATACAAATACTTATGGACAACGCCGACATAGTTATGTTGTCCACGACATTATTCCTTTCAGTGACGACATAAAACAACTATACGCGACACTCGTCCAACGGTAAATGAACCGTCAAGACATGGTGGGGCGCGCTCCTAGACAATTTTGACTTTGATATTATTTTATTGACATCTCCTTTCGTACACACAGCGACGCGTCAAGGTTAACAGTAGCAGTACAATTATAGCACTTAATTCCTAAGCCATAAGAATGTTATAGAAGTCAAAGTATCTAGCTTGACCAGTACCTCTCGCTCCTCCTTCTTGCGTTGAGCACTGAGTTTGTGTTGACGTAGTTTCTCGGCGTTCGGCTTCACCTCGTTCAGCCACTCATTCGACTGGTCGTCGTAGTCAATCTTCAGAGATTCGCACAGATCGTGACATGCCTCCTCGAATTTGCCCAGCAACCTGATCAAACAGGTAAAGTTAAACATGGAAATTATATTAAAATAGGTATATTGTAGTTATTTTAAAACAACTGATATAGCTTCATTTGAACTTTGTAGTTGTACCTATTAAAGTGAATACTACCTATAAGTTATGTTGATTTTAAGCTTTCTGTTTAATACCATCCAAGTACACACAAAGCCGGCGGCACGGACCGCCGGCTTTTGCCGGGCGTCGCGTCGGTGCCGCCGGCATCTGCCGCAGAAAGCATCCGAGCATCATTCCAGTTGTGACAATCGTGTAAAACAACCACACACAAGTTTGTAAGTGTGTAGGAGCCTTATTTATTCAAGCCTAACTAGACTAAGCCAGCAGCTCCGACGTTTTTTCTTTATTTTTGTTGTCTACTGTGGAAACTCTCCTTATGAGCCATCTCAACTCGACGCCAACCCGGCCAGAGTGTGATCGACCGGGCTTGGGACTGGCGGAAAAGGTGTGTGCAGGAACCACCATGGTGTCCCTACGGGTCCCGTGTAGTGGCGGGTTCACGCGATTCGCGAATTGTACACTTAAGGACGCGTTTACAAAATTAGTAGGTACAAAATCGCGTCACTACAGCGACACGGCGGCAACAGTACGTACTACGTACGGTAATTTGCGGAAATGTAGTTCAACTAAATAACTTTGAGACTTAGATTTTTTTGTGATATGTATCTATGTGTTATAGGCCTGGCTGTGCAAATTACGTACAAATAAGTTTCTTATTTTTATATACCTAAATGGACATTATTACTTTATTTTTTCCATTATGTTGATTCAGGATATATTTCGGTATTTAGATATAATTTTGTTTCTTGCGTTGAAATCTGGTAAGATTATGTGGACTGATGGTATACCATCCCATTCAAGTGTTGCGACTGGAACTCATAAAAGAGTAGACCTAGTTATGCCAGGTTGGGGCTCATTTTATTTGTTCTAGTGAGACCCTACCACTGGTACTAGTGAAGTAACCTTCCAAGGTTATTCGATGAGTCTTACTGGAACTCTTATGTGAGTAGAGCTAGGCATGCCGAGTTTGGGCTCATTTTGTTTGTACATAAGAGACCCAACCACTGAAACTTATGAAGTAACCTTCCAGGGTTATTCGATGACTCTTGCTGGTTCTCATATGTGAGTAGAGCTAGGCATGCCGAGTTTGGGCTCATTTTGTTTGTACATAAGTGACCCTACCACTGGAACTTATGAAGTAACCTTCCAGGGTTATTCGATGACTCTTGCTGGTACTCATATGGAAGTAAAGCTAGGCATGCCGAGTTTGGGCTCATTTTGTTTGTACATAAGAGACCCTACCACTGGAACTTATGAAGTAACCTTCCAGGGTTATTCGATCACTCTTGCTGGTACTCATATGTGAGTAGAGCTAGGCATACCGAGTTTGGGCTCATTTTGTATGAACATCAGAGACCCTATCACTGGAACATACCTAGCTCTACTCACATATGAGTACCACTAAGAGTCTTCGAATAAACCTGACAAACCTGAAAGGTTATTTCATAAGTTCCAGTGGTAAGGTCTCTTATGTACAAACAAAATGAGCCCAAACTCGGCATGCCTAGCTCTACCCACATATGAGTACCAGCAAGAGTCATCGAATAACCCTGGAAGGTTACTTCATAAGTTCCAGTGGTAGTCACTTATGTACAAACAAAATGAACCCAAACTCGGCATGCCTAGCTCTACTGACATATGAGTACCAGTAAGAGTCATTGAATAACCCTGGAAGGTTACATCATAAAATGCAGTGGTAGGGTCTCTTATGTACAAACAAAATGAGCCTAAACTCGGTATGCCTAGCTCTACTCACACATGAGTACCAGCAAGAGTCATTGAATGACCATGGAAGGTTACTTCATAAGTTCCAGTGGTAGGGTCTCTTATGTACAAACAAAATGAGCCCAAACTCGGCATGCCTAACTCTACTCACACATGAGTACCAGCAAGAGTTATTGAATAACCCTGGAAGGTTACCTCATAAGTTCCAGTGGTAGGGTCTCTTATGTACATACAAAATGAACCCAAACTCGGCATGCCTAGCTGTACTGACATATGAGTACCAGTAAGAGTCATTGAATAACCCTGGAAGGTTACTTCATAAAATGCAGTGGTAGGGTCTCTTATGTACAAACAAAATGAGCCCAAACTCGGCATGCCTAGCTCTACTCACACATGAGTACCAGCAAGAGTCATTGAATAACCCTGGAACGTTACTTCATAAGTTCCAGTGGTAGGGTCACTTATGTACAAACAAAATGAACCCAAACTCGGCATGCCTAGCTCTACTGACATATGAGTACCAGCAAGAGTCATTGAATGACCATGGAAGGTTACTTCATAAGTTCCAGTGGTAGGGTCTCTTATGTACAAACAAAATGAGCCCAAACTCGGTATGCCTAGCTCTACTCACACATGAGTACCAGCAAGAGTCATTGAATAACCCTGGAAGGTTACCTCATAAGTTCCAGTGGTAGGGTCTCTTATGTACAAACAAAATGAGCCCAAACTCGGCATGCCTAGCTCTACTCACACATGAGTACCAGCAAGAGTCATTGAATAACCCTGGAAGGTTACTTCATAAGTTCCAGTGGTAGGGTCTCTTATGTACAAACAAAATGAGCCCAAACTCGGCATGCCTAGCTCTACTCACACATGAGTACCAGCAAGAGTCATTGAATAACCCTGGAAGGTTACTTCATAAGTTCCAGTGGTAGGGTCTCTTATGTACAAACAAAATAAGCCCAAACTCGGCATGCCTAGCTCTACTCACATATGAGTACCAGCACGACTCATCGAATAACCTTGGAAGGTTACTTCACTAGTACCAGTGATAGGGTCTCACCAAAACAAATAAAATGAGCACCAACCTGGCATAACTAGGTCTACTCTTTTATGAGTTCCAGTCGCAACACTTGAACGGGATGGTATACCATCAGTCCAGATAATCTTACCAGATTTCAACGCAAGAAACAAAATAATATCTAAATACCGAAATATATCCTGACTCAACATAACGGAGAAAATAAAGTAATAATATTCTAGCTCGTCTCTGCTTGTACGTAATTCGCACAGAATACGAGAAGTATCAAATTGATTTTAGCGTATATTTTGTATTCGTATATTGCTTTTTTCGTCTTCGGGCTGCAGCGACAAGCGACATAGAGTCCACTCCCGACGGCGCTCAAGCGCAGACTGAGATCTCATTGCAGAATTTGGATATATAAATCAAGAAAGTGGCTAAATAAAACGAACCTTATTGCCACATATTAAGACACACGTATGCGAGCAAAATAGAAGAAAAATGTAAGATGATTTTTTGCTTTTTTTGAGTCAATTTACAATATTTTGAAAAAAAAATAATCAAATTGTTTTTGAGTTGACTATATTTACTACCCTATTCTATCTTTGAAAATCTAAATAAATTTAAAAATAGAGAGAAAATTGTACCCAAAAATAGCAGTATATGCCTATTTTTGATTTAAGAGGCCGTTTCGAATCGATTTTACATTAATATAAATTAAATATTTTTTATTTATTTTCAAATTGATTTAGAGATAAAAAAGTAATCAATTTATCGTAATCATTAGTTTTATTAGTTATTATCTAAAATTGTCGTAAAATGTACCGGAAATATGTGGTTTTTTGATACAAGCGTAAACGCGTCCTTAATTCTTCGTCAGGAATCTAATTATAAGTTCGTAAAAAAGTGTATTCATTTTAGAGTTTATCACCTTCATACAAACAGGACTGGTCACTTTAAGATATGAATAGATATAAAAGTAAAGGTATGATAATTTATTGCTCTGAAAGTATGACACATCTTCATCATTACAACAATCGGAATTTGAGGTGCATAAACATGTGAGATAAATATTCGTTTATTTATGTTTGCTTGTAGAGAGTAAAGTCACAGCAACAACCCCTGATAAAAATAGTGAGTAATCAGCTTATACTAAAATATTATATTTTTTACTAGATAAACTTGTTTACATTCCTTATCTTAGTAGTAAATTTATCGAATCGGAAAGGCGAAGCAATGCCATTCCGGTGCAGATAAGTATGGGGTTCAGAAGAGAACTTATTTTTAACAATAATGATCTGATCAGTAATTATATAAATGCATTAACTATTTACAATATAAATAGTTCAGGTTTATTCATCATATCAGCAGACGTCCACTGCTGGACATAGGCCTCCCCAAGGCTCTCCACATGGACCGATCCTGAGCCACCCGCATCCATCCCCTGCCCGCGATCCCAACAATAGGGTTGATGAGGATTCCTCTTCCTCATCCTCATGGTGCGGAAGATCCTCATATTTATTAAATTCCTCCTCCTCATCCTCTAAAATTAAAATATAAAAATTCCTCATCCGCTTCCGCATCCTCCATCTAATGAGGAATTCATGAGGAATTGGTGTCACTTGTTTCACACGAAAATAAATCGTATAGCATTAATAAATAGCAAACAATTAAAATGTTACTTAGGGCGTAGGCTACGTAATACGTGTAGGTAGATTCGTCTTGCTCTCAACAAATTGCGGGTCAACATGTCGAAAGTTTCGACACGTTGACCCGCGATTTGTAGAGAGCATATAAAAGATATAAAAGAATGAAAGTATATAAAAACAAATTTCGACTAGAAACGTGTCAAAGTAGTAGGTACACCGCGTTATACTGTCTTTATATACTTTCATTCGTTCATTTGCTTTATTTACGGTAGGCCGGTTAGTTAATTTATTATTGTTAGTTACTGATTATAAGGTGAAAGACAAAGTATTTGATATGAAACCAAAGTGTAGTGCTTTATGGACGTATTTCAGTGAAGTGGACACTGATACTGTTAAATGTAAGGTTTATCTTCTCTGATATTATTTCTTCCTCATCCGCATCATCCTCTTCCTCTTTGTAAAATTTCCATCCTCATAATTTAAAAGTAATAATTCCTCATCCTCATCCTCATTTATACATCCTCATCAACCCTACCCAACAAGATCGTTTCGTTCGTTTAGGTATTTTATGAGAATGAAAAGCAACAAAAATGAATACAATCTCAGCAGCATTTACTTTTTTAACAAAATAATGATTCACTAAACGCGAATCACAATAAAATAGCGCTATATTTAGTGGTGATTGTTGACATTGTATGATTGATTACACAATCACAAATTTACATAAGTGTGAGAACATGATTTGACCTGACAACCCCTGTTACAGAAAAAAAAGATAATGCTATAATATTTTGCTCAATTGAGGTAGGTACTTAATATAACATTTGCGTCATCGATGCTAATTGTTGAGAATAGTTGTGTAAGGGTGCTTTTCTGACAGAGATGGGCTGTCAGCCATGCTGTGAAAATTTGCTACGAATTTACGTTCTGTGCTGGGAAGAGGTGTTGTGCAATGTATAAAGTTTTTTTAGGAACATAAATTGCATGTACAACTTACAGCGATAAATACTCACTCTGCAATGAACATACCCAAACAATTTCAGACCATTCATATAAATGACAGAGCTTAATTGACCGTTTTCGTCAGTACTTAGCTATATGGATAACACATCACTCAACAAAGAAAGGCATCTTTATTGCGTGTCAACTTTTTCAAGCTGACAAAAACTAATGCAAATAAAAAGAATTACTCCATAGCTTTGCAATTTTAACGCTTCTTGTCTTGTGTATAGTTATATAGGTTTTCTATATTGTTTCTCTCTGGAGGGCTATTTGGTTAAATTGGTGTACAAGTCGGAGTCTTCAGTGCTGCCATCACTTTAAATAATGTTTTTGTTGCTACTGTACCTGTAAGCACGTCCACGGAATTTGTAGGCGGCAGCACTGTCGCAGTTCAGCTCGAGGGCGCGAGTGCAGTCTTTGATGCAGGCATTTGGTTTGTTCAACTTCAGATACACCTACAAAATGTATAAACAGTACTGGGTTTGATAATCATCATAATAGGCTAGTTGACAAAAATAATTTTATAAGTCCGTCCTTTAGATTATTCAAAAATAAGCGATACGTATTTTTTTATTTGTAAATTAAACCAAAAATGACCAAGATATAGCTCATTAAAGTTACGTATAACGTCACACCGTGCTGCATTGTTTCGCACTAGATGACGTCACACGTAACTTAAAAACGAAAAAAAATACGTGTCCAATATTTTTTTATAATCTAAAATACGGACTAAATAAAATGTAATTATTTTGACCCTGGAAACTACCCTATTATGTACAGCCTTTGATAGGACTAAGTACTTATTGTATTTTTAATGCTGCAAATACATCAACAATTGGCAGTGCAAGCAGGGGTAGATATTATATGAGCGAATTACAAGTACTGTTTATTTTTATACACACAGCTAATGTTGGAACGGTAAGACACAAAAATCATAGACTCAATTTTGTGTGTAAGATTTGAAGAAAGGAACAAGTGCCTCTGGCATGTTCAAAACATCTGTGTGTTATTTCAACACCCTTTTGGTATTGTTTGTGTACATCTTCATCAAGGTATTATGTATAATTATTATGGTGTACAACTAAGCTCCTCCTAGCAGGGTTCATATATGATACATCTTAGAATTAACTGTAATGCTGCTTTTTACAGAACATTTGCATTATATACAATAGCTTTGCTAGAGATTGGTGGAGGTTGTAAACATTAGATCAAGGCTAGCTAGCATTCCTAATAATTCACATTAAATTGTGTCTATCATACATAGCTTTCTATATTAGCACAACATTGAAAAACAAAAAAAAACACACCTGTCCTCTTTTAGCAAAGAGCAGAGCACTTGTCGGGTTAAGCTGGATAGCTTCACTGTACAGCTTGATGGCCTCGTCAAACTGCTGCTCAGAGAAAGCCCTCATTGCCTCTGATCTCTTTTCATCAGACTGGTCTCTTTCCTCATCTGTGACTTCCTTGTCAAAATCACCCATAATCTGCGAGTCATCTAGTGCGTCACCCTCTATGACACCTGTGTAGTTACAAGATTACTTGAGAATTTCTAATATTCGAAATTAATCTTACTACTGATCAAACTATACTACAGGAATGGATTTAATAAAGAAAAAAAAAAGAAATTCGACTTCAAACATACAACACCATCAAGTCCCTTACTGAAATTGTATTAGAAAATGAATAAATATACATATTTATACCCTGTACTTTTTTGTATGTACATGTACATATATAAAACCACCCAGATCATGTCATCATACAAACTTTTGAATTTTCAGAATTAGAAACTACAACATTCAGCATCCCAGAAGGTTACACTCTTGCTATGTTATCTTCCATGGCATGCTTAGTTATCTTTCATAAACTTATGTTTCTTATCTGATGCAATGTGCTTTCAATTGTAAACTGACTCCTACATGAGTCAGTATACATTTGAACTGCATCTTCTCATTATAGGCATTCCTGCTTACAGATTGAAAAATAATACTAGTTTTGAGTCAGATGATTATTTCACGTACATTTTATTATACCTGATTTGCAAATTTATTAAAATGTTGGTAATTTTATTGGTGTAAATTTGTTGCAAATATTAAGTTTTACAGATGACAGATTTTAACAGTTTATTTCAAGAAATTTCTTATTAATAATTTATTTGTTTGAAATCATCACACAATTGGTTGTGTCAGTCACAAAACACAATTTCCACAAAAGAGTTAGTTCATTAGTAAGATTCATGTAAATAATTGCGCATTTGAGCAGGTTAGCATTCAATATTGTTAGTCATGCAAATGGAGGACATTACATAAATAGAATAAATGAATTACCATCCATATCCAGTTCGACATCGGATTCAGGCGCCGATTCTTCTCCTGATGAGTCTTGTGCATGTTCTTCGGCATTATTGTTTGTTGCAGCATTGCTAAAAACATCAATGATAGGTATGACAAGCTGATATCAAAAATGAATTTTATAAAGTAAACAATCGATTATAAAGCCTATATAACACATATTATTTATTAATTATAATATATCTTTACACGTACAAGTGTCCAAAAATACATTATTTACGTACCCGTCACCAGAAGGAGTAGAATTTTGTGCTCCGAAACTTGCTGCCGGTGGAATCGTTACACCAAGAGATGTCAAGTAATCTTTGAAGAAAGCTAGTTTCGGATGATGTAAAATCTGCGGCTCTCCTTTGCAGAACTCTACAAATGCTTTCAGCTGCGCAAGTTTCTCGTCGTTGAAGGGACAACTCATTTTTCTGGATTGTTGCTGATAAAGCTGCCGGCGAAGAAAACGTAAATATATTGCATATATCCTAAGCAAACACCATATAAAACTTTTATAGTAAACGGTAATGAGGCAAATATTACAAAAACTTATACAATTTATACAAATATTGCTCACTTTCAATTATAACACTAAAACACCGCACTGCTTTCACCGCATAAAACAAATAAATTGACACCTCGTCGGAAACGGACGAATTTTTCTCGCTTCTTCTATGGCCACAGATAATAACAACAATTTGACAGTTTTATCTGAGAACGATACATATGTGAGGGTGGCTTTGCCCTCAATTACGTACCCTACCATTGATAAACATTGGTGACCTGGTGATGAATAGTTGAATACTTGTATAATCGTGGCCGGCCTTAGCCATTCAGACACCCCGGGCGAGCCATTCATTTGGCGCCCCTCTATTTTAGGGTTCCGTGGCCAAATTGGCAAAAAACGGAATCCTTATGAATTCGCCATGTCTATCTGTCCGTCTATATGTCTCAACCACTTCATTCACATTTGAAAATTAGTATGTATTCTGTGAAACGCTTCATGATCCAGCAGTAGCGGCTTTAGGGGGGAGGGTGACCGGGGTGGTCGCCCGGGGCGCCAGGATCCAGGGGCGCCGCAGGCGCCCGGGACTAGTCAAGTGCGGGGTTAAAGAGAAACGCTAAATGTGTCCGTTTGTAAGATTTTTAAAGATGCCTAGAGGGTTGTAGTAAAATGCTATGAAATTGTAAATACTATGAGTCGCGGGGTATGGTGAATTGAGTGAAAGAATCGCAAAGGGCGCTAGGTTGATCATAGGAAATAAAAGAATGAAGTAAAGAATTTATCTCCCTGACAAACAAGTATCTTTTTAAATAAATCTAATGTTATAGACGTTTTCTTCATAGTAGATAAACACTGAATATGTTATACTATTGGTTGGCAAGGCTTAGAATAACAACACAATATTCTCTTCCGTTGGTGAATGTATGAGGCGACTAACGGATTGTCAGCGGAAATGGTGGAGCCGTGCAGCAGCGTTCCTTTGTGCAGGTAACGATCTTACTGTGGTTGCCAACCTGCATATCCAACGTGATGATTGATTATGGGCAAAACCTACCATGAAAAGTATCCAAAAAGTACGGTGCCTAGTCCATAGCCATATTATGTGAAAAGTAACGATAACCCTTTGTATCGTGCAGGCTGCCTATTTTACTTCAGGCATGTAAGCTAACGACCCTATGGTGACATGGTTATCTCCTCAAAAAAATTGGTTGCCTGTAAAGTCGGTATACGGGCGAAAGTTTTACGTGACAACGACTTTGAGTGGTAAAATAATTTTAATGTGAATATTCATTCGTATAGTAGGAAGAAGGATGAAAGACGCGTGCCTTTCACTTTTTATGTCTGTCTCTCTCGCTCTTAGGCGGGACGCGTGCCTCTCACTCGCTCTCATTGTGAGCGCATAACGTGAGCGGAGCGTAACGCAGTTTCTTGAAGTGTCACCCGGCAAACCAATTTATACATTGAGATAAGTTATAAGACGTTGTCACGTCAAAACAACTGTCTGTGGCAACGGGACTGAGATCTGCAACGTCTGGACCCATGTAGGTAGCGTGCTGAATTAGGGTTATCGCGTGGAGAATCATGTTTGGGACCGCATAAAGCCCATAATTTTGGAAACACAAGAAACCATAGGAGGCAAATGCTAAACAATTTCAAGCAGGAGATAATCTGCATGAAGATGAACTTGGACGAAGGATGTAGATCTGAAAGCGACCCGACAGTGACACAAATAAGGAGATTTATTTACGAACTTAACACCCTTGAGTAACACTAGATGATCCCGCGGTTACACCCGCGTTATTAAGGGCTATAAGTAGCATCATGCTGATGTCATATAGCCGTGTAACATGATGATACCTATACTCAAAAGTAATTATTCCATTCACACCATTGCAGTTATTCTTGAGACTAGCGCGTTTAACCTTGTGACGGATAGATACCTAGATGAGGACTAAAGCGCATAGTCGGTACTGTACCTACATCAACTAGGAATAAGGCACACTAGGAAAAGATGACTTGTTGGGAAATCTAAACTTTCAAATGATTTTCTGGTACTAATGCGACAGGAAACACCAGAGGCAGCCTTGTTAAACCCTTATTCACCGTGTAGAGGTCAGGAGCTCGGCGAAACTGAGAGAGAGAACTCATAGGAGGCGATTGTGCCAAATCCGTGGTCAAGTCATCGCGAAAGTACTGGGAAAGACTTATCTGACAAAGATGACTACCTCGAGTAGTGGTACCATACTTATATGCTTGCTGTTCAGTACTTCTGCGAATATCTGTATGCTGCGCATGCACTGATGCCTCCACCATTAGCCACCTGGAGCCCTACTTACTAGCTATTTAATAGAAGATTTCCCAGACGTAGCTGTCGAGGAAATCAATGCTCCTCTCAGGCAGCTTAGTAAAGGCTCCCGGGGAAGACGGTGTAGCCGCCTGGCTCTTGTGGACTACGAGAAGCCTTTGATTCCATCGAAATTTTATTTTTATATAGCCTCACGCCTGTATCCCGGAAGGGTTAGGCAGAGGTGTAGTATTGAACCCCCATTTCGCCAGGTTATGTATTTTAGGTCTCACGTAAGAAGGGGCGAGCCTATTGCCCTTACGTGTATTTCCATTTCCGTGTTCAATAGGAGGCAGTACTGCCTTGAAACACGCATATGTTTGCCGCGCTAATTGACTACAAAATCCTGCTCAATTCAAGGCATGTGTCCTCCAATCGCGCACGGGTTTGCAACACCAACTGTTCTACTAAACACGTGTTCAATTCAGGGTACGCGTCTCCAATTTGCAAAGAGTTTGCCTTGACTAAGCGTCACAAATCCGTGTGTGTTCGAAGGACTAGGTATCTATCAGTACTTGCAAGTCTTGCGACCATAGCTTGGTGTGAAAGTATGTATATTGACGCCTTATTCGTCTAAAAACTATGTCGATGGAGCCCTGCTTCGCAGGGCTCCTATTTTCGGATGCAGGGTCACAAGAAGACCTAACATAACCTAGACTGCACGGTTGGCGTAGTGGTTTAAGCGGTCGCCTCGCAGCTTGGCACTGCGCCGAGTGTTGTGGGTTCGATCCCCTCACGAGACAACACTTTGTGTGATTCATAAATTGTTGTTTCCAGTCTGGGTGTTATTTGTGTCCGTTGATTGTATGTTTGTAAAGTATCCCGCGATACAGTAATATCTTCCTAGTGTATGAAAAAAAACCTAATAAGAACCTACTAGCTAACTTATTGTATGATCTTTTATATTCTTTAGAAATATTTTAAACCTAATTTATTATAGAAAGTTGTTCTTGTGGAAATCAACGCTTTCAAAGTCAGTCATTAGGTATAACATCTGTTGCAAGTATTGCTGATCGTTTATCGAGTTCGTTTTTCTGATCATGGTTTATCAATGACATCGCGAACTTCATGGCAAAGTTCTAAGCATCGCCTTGAAGACGTGTTTAAAAGAACAGTTGGTGTTGCAAACCCGTGCGCGATTGGAGGACACATGCCTTGAATTGAGCACATAGAGATATAAAGGATAGAGTGGCAGAATAGTACCTAACTCAATACTGTGTAGTGTCCGCCGGTGGGAGAGAGAACGCAACAGGTTAAAGGCACCCTGCATCTCTCTCTAACAGTACATGCACAACATCAACATTGCGCAATGGCGTGCTACCTGTAACTATTATTTATATCAGTTTATCAGTAATCAATAGTTTAAAAATATATAAACTTTTTTGTCACTTCAAACTGTAACGTGTATCAATAAAAACAACTTTTAAACTATTGATTACTAATAAACTAATATAAATAATAGTTACAGGTAGCACGCAATTGCTTAATGTTGATGTTGTGCATGTACTGGTAGAGAGAGATGCAGGGGGCCTTTAACTTTTGCGTTCTCTCTCCCACCGGCGGACACGAATTGGCCCCACTCTGCCACTCTATTCTTAATATCTCTATGATTGAGCACGATTTTGTAAAGTCAGTTAGCGCGACAAACCCGTGCGTGTTTCAAGGTAGTACTGCCTCCTATTGAACACGGAAATGGAAATACGCTGTCCTCCTGCTGGATCTGCCACGACTGGTGATCTGATGGGCCCTTAGGTATAAAGAAGTACAAGAAGCGTATATTGACATCATCCAAGACGTGAATTCAAATTCCAATTCCGTGGTTCGGACCGCTGTTCGCCGCTCAAAACCCTTCCCATCACCGTCGGAGTCCACCAGGCTTGCCTCCTCAATCGATACTCAAATCGGTCAACGTGGAATTAGACGTATTGTCAAATAGCAGGGTAAAAACCAGACTTTCAGCTATATGTCAGCAAAGATTGAGAACATTTTGGTCACATCTTTAGAAACTAACAGCACAACCGCAAGCAGTCGATGGTTACAGGCAAAGTTGGTAGCGAAAGGCAGACAGAACTTAGTCCTTCCAAGTGGTTGGACCAGATCTACGCAACTCTGGACACCAAACTACACGTTGCTCTCCATTCTGCCAACGATGATATGCCGGCAGAAAATAATTCAATTAGGTACTAGGGAATTGCAACCCTAAGCAATAAGAGCTCACGTATTAAGTATTACTAAGTACTATTTCTTTATTTTACGCGTATTATTCTTACTTCTGTCTTTAGAAGAAAACTCCTTTTGAGGGACTCGAATTTTAATCTAAAATAGGATTGTAAAGTACAGTTATGGACTAGCCGTAGGTACAACTTCGGGACAACGGGACAGGTGGCTGAAAAACGAAACAGTGCCGTTCAAAACTGTCTCTAATACAAATCTTTTATAGCGTTCTGATCTATGTTCATTGCATGTATAACTGCTTTAACTAGTGTGAAGAGTGGCAGGTCATTGAAATACAAATATACATAAACAAGAAAACCAAGTTAGCAGAAAGTAGTAAAGCAGGCCTTGAGAAACGTTTTCGAAAAAAAAGTTTTGGAAAATTGAATCATTAATTTAGATTAATGCAGTATGGTTTGATATGTATACATAATGGTTAAATCGAATTTAATGTAATGTACTTATAGTTTTAAAAATGTACTTACAGAAATTCAGCCACAATGTAAAATTGTTATTGAATAAATTAAATTGAAAAAATTGAAATTGAAACTACATAGTAAAGTCCAATTTTCACCATGTTGGTGAGGTTTCATTAATACGTACTGACTGCTTAAAGATAAGAGGAGATCCATTCCAGTGCTATAGGTGAGATCATTTGATAGGGCACGGTAGAAAGAATTATGTTATGGTCGTCGGGGTTAAATGCGGCAAAGAAGTCCACCAAGATAAATAGTGCATCATTTGCATTCTCCATCTCCGTCATCATATCGCCAATCATCTTGAGCAAAGTAGATACAGTACTATGTCCAAGCCTGAACCCAGACTGAAGTGGAGATAGAATCTGGTTATGATAAACAAACCAGAACTGTCACCGAACGCCTAAGCTTGGAGAGAAAGGGAAGAATGGACATGGGCCGAAATATGTCAGAAGAGAGGGATTTGATAACTTGGGCAAAGGAAGAATATAAGCTGTACGACATAAAGAAATAAATTTGCCAGTGTCAGTGGAAGAGCCTAAAATATGTGTGATAACAGGTACGAGTTGACCACGATGGACGTGATTACGCGACTACTAACTTGACTCATAATCTTTAACAGGATAATGTTTACGACCTCAACGGATGATAATGAAGAAAAAGTGAAAGGAGTGCTGTTTGAGCGACACAACTCAGGAAAGTAGGCTATAGTTTGACATTTATTTGGGTCTGAGTAGTGGGAGTACTTAAGGATTTTGTGTGCCGATTCTAAGTGGGATCTGTAGTTTAGTTCGTAGTTGGCGCCGTTGGCGGCGCTGGCGTCGTTCTCCGTCTCTTTTGCTCTCGTAGTTAAGATACTCTGGAGGAAAGAGAGACAGCTGCCGCAGCGCGACTGCTACGCCACCAAGCGATAATTTGGATCGCAGAAAGTTTGTCTTGAGAGCGCCAATAGGAAATGCGCCTCCATGTAAATATCTGAGCTCTTTGGTAGTGGTGAAATGCCTATCTTATTTATAAGAAACCGGCATTTCATATAAATAGATATATACAGGATATTTGGTAATTGGACCTATTCCTTGAAGGAGGTTATATTTAATTGAGGTCATTTGCAACCAACAATTTGTCCCCTGTCAAAATTAACGGTTTCCTTGGTTTCCGAGTTTTCGAGAGTTTGTTTTTTAAAGTTCCACATTGTCATCAAAATAATCGAAATTTAAAAATGCTATTAACTTTTTGGCTCTAAATTGTTAGGTACATACTTTTTGGAAAGCTTTAACTAGAAATAAAATTGGTCTAAACAAAAATGTAGGTATCTCAAGATTTTAGAAATAAAGGATCCGTGGCGAGCGTTTATATGTTTTGATGATTTTCTGAAATATAAAATTAATTTATTCAATCAAATATGTACTTGACGTACAAATTAGTTAAGAAACATCATGGGTTCATTACCTTTCGATATTGGTAGAATGGTAGTCCACTTATAAAAGAGTGAAAAATATACGAGCCGATTTATTAACAAAAGCAGAAGATTTCTTACATATAGGTATATAGATAGGCATCTATTTATATTAGAAAATATTCATTTCAAAAATACTGACTGCCTTATGCGTCTGCTGATCGAGAGGTCCTGGGTTCGATTCCCGGATCGGGAAAAAGTGTTAGTGGGCTTTCCGAATTTTCAGTTGGAGCAATAACGGCACGGTAACGGCAAAATTCTTGCCCCTATTACGTGGGACCTACATAACACGGCGAAATGTGGGAGTAATGTTGCACCTCTTCCTACCCATTTCGGGGACAAAGGCCTATAAAAAACATTTATGTAGCATATCCGATAGCTTTGGTTACGAAGCTCCTTTACATCCTCCTAAGAACAAATCTATGAGCGTGGGTAGTCCTGGTCTATACTACCTACGCACAATTGATTTGTTTGACGTGCGGGCTAATGCTACCTACCCACGCTTTTACTCTAGTAAACATCCTTCTACCACTATGAAATCTTTTCCTGTAACAAGCTAATAAATATTACAAATAATCGCAGCTAATTGACACTATAATTCCTCCTATCAATCTTCTGATTTATTAGTCTTGTAAAAAGAGAGCGTAGGCAAGTAATTTCTTGAAGAGTTTTCTTGCTATACAATGTTTATAGTTTTTATTTTCATTTCAAGGAATCAACCAGCTTACGCCTGCAGAAGTCCAGAAATAGGTTTGTCCTGTCTATCCCAACCATGTTCAGGTCATCTATTGAATGTATCCTGGTCTCCAACCAAAGTTTCGTTAGCTAAAACGGCCATTGGCTGCCGACATATAATTATGGTTAGCTCTCTGCCCAACTGAAGAGCTACGTTTAAAGGTATCCTATGTTTTATTTCCAATGTTTTATTCGTCCGTGTGGTGACGGATTAAGAATACGAATTGTCACCACCCCATATCATCCCATGGGTGTCGTAAGAACCGACAGAGGGAGCATAGTATGCAGAGAACAGCACTGCAAGAGAAGGAAAACTTGATACAAACCCTATACCAACCCGCTTGGCCAGCGTGGTATAGTAGGCCAATTCCTCCTTTCAAAGGAGAGGCCTAGTCCAGCAGTGGACTATCAAAGGCTGATGATGATGTTTTATTTAGACTCTTATGGTGTTTCCTTCTTTTGACTGATGGTTTCTTTATGGTTGTTGGTTTTTGCTAAGTTCAAGCATTAACCCAAGTCAAACCGTCTCTAATACAAATTTTAGTTCCGAGTATTTACGTAAGGGTATTTGACTAAAAAAATCGAATTAGTCCGTCAGATAGATTTCCAAAAAATATTGGACACGTATATTTTCTTTAGTCGCGTAAACAAAAATTAAGACGACAAACTTCGCTGAAAACTCGTGTGACGTCACTTGCCAGTACACTTTTTGCTGGCAAGTGACGTTACAAGCCCCCACTCTTATACGTTTCTCCATCTTTGATGCGTTTTATCTCCGTAATTTTTTACTGATTCGATAAAACAAAAAATACGTATCCAATATTTTTCGATAATCTAACTGACGGACTAATTCGATTTTTTTAGTCAAATACCCTATTGGACTACAAGGTTCGGGCTGACTGTAAACCCAAATAAAAGTCAAGCTATTGTCTTGGGCAGCCAAGGCCTGATACGAAAGTTAAAAACAACATCTTTGACAACCATTATATACAACGTAGGTACCGTGGACATAGATTGGTTAAAAATCTTGGGCTGTATATGGATACCACACTTAATTGGCGAACTCAAGTGAACCAGGTGAGTCAAAAGGTCACCGGCACCCACTCGGACCCTTTACCGCCTCAAGAACATACTCCCATCCAAGACCAAGACAATGCTTGTGCAGACCTTGATTTTTCCCTTGATCCACTATGGTGATGTATGTTACTATGACCTGAATGCAGGCCATCTCAACAAACTCGACCGTCTTCTCAATAACTGCATTCGACTCGTTTTCAATCTTCGCAAGTATGACCATGTGTCTACTCATCGTTCCCAATTGAAGTGGCTTCCTATCCGTCATCGTCGCAGCTTGCGTGCTCTCACAACCCTCTATACTATTCTTACGTCTCCTTCTTCCCCAAATTATTTAACTTGCCAATATCAGTATCAGTATTCTAACCACGACCGAAACTTGCGATCGTCTAGTAATCTTCTTCTTACTATCCCTTCTCAGAACACATCTCTTATTCACTCTTCTTTTCTCGTACAGTCTATTCTCCTCTGGAATGCCCTCTCTCTAGAAATCAGGATGTACAACACCAAGTACAAATTTAAGGCGTACATAATTATGTTTATTATTTGTAATATTGTAATTATAGTAAGTATTTATTACAACTACTACGTTTCTCAGTACCGCTCAAAGGTAGACTGGCAGATAATTCCCAACGCATTAAGTCAACCTGTACACAATTAAGTGTTTTAATAAATAAATAAATGGGCCGGTTACGGCTAAGCAAACCTATCAGATGTATTCATCTCTAATTATCATTAAAAAACATGTGCCCTTATCCCGGGGCGTGAGTAAGTGACTTTGGTAGTAGCTATACCTACAGTAGTCATATAAGATCTTCATACAACGCCAGTGCATAATTAATATATGAAGAAGGGCATATTAATACTCCACAAAAACTAACGCTGTAAAATATGTAATGAAGTAATCTACAATCTACCCAATCAATCTAATCAAATTTAAGCTGTGAAGGTCAATGCGACTTGAATGAGTGCGGCATTACAATTACTAACTTTTAAAATTAATATGTGCTGATGTCACGGGATAGCATTAAGAATAGCTGGATATAACATGACAGCGTGGTGTCTCGATAACTGTAATAGATACTGAAACTGTACTGTACTGGTACCTATGTACTGCCGCGTTATGAAATAATTATTCTTGTTGTGAATGACATAAATTTTTTTTAATGTTTGAGTCATGCAAAAATAACAACAATATTAATCATAAAGAGTAATTGAGTTTGCGAAAAACAATTAATAAATTAAATCAATGTTTGCTCCTTGTGTGACACTTGACCTTATTGACAATTTTCAAAGAAGACAAGTTCTAAGTATGGGCGACAAGGATTGGAGATGCAAAGATTATCCGCGCGCGCCTTTAGCGGCAAAATTTGGAAGTTGTCGAGGTACGACACTTTTGACAACACAATTTAGCTTCGAGGTTTATGATGGTATTTGGATTGAGAGCTGTCAAACTTGTCAAAAGTAATAGAGATCTATGGAGGAGTCGTACATGGACGACTTCTAAATTTCGCCGCTAGAGTCGCTAGTTAGAATCTTAGCATCGCCAATACCATCAGACTTAGCACTACAGCATCCCCTATTTAATTTTCACCTATCGAAAAAGGTTGTTATTTATTTTGATATCAGTGCCAACAAATAGAAACCGATTCTTCCCAGAGTTTAATTAACCAACGTAGTCATAGTAATAGCATTAGTAAACTTATTTAGTCCAAGTTTTATGGTTGTGTCATTATAGCAGTATTTTGTCTAATTGAATATATGTATGTCTCATCGGGGATATTACCATATTTGAAAATATAAGTTTGAGAAATAAATTGGGTAAGTATCTTCTGTTGGTGGTCAATAATGTAATTTTTTTGTTTCCGATCTTTGGGACTGAAAGTACAGACAGCTTGATTGAGATTTGTTTCAAAGCATACTGACTCTACTACTAATTTAAAATGTAATAAGGATCCCTTCTTGAAGTTCTTAAGGATAAAGTTAAATAATATACACACCTTTTTCAGTCTCTACCATGACAGGATGTACATAGCTACGAATCTAGAATGCATGTACCTAAGTTTATTAAGATAGATACAAAACATACTCATTGTTATAATTAAGTATTTAAGATGAAAACGAAACCTAAAACTAACCTCCCAACTAGCAAAATTTTAACTTACAGGTGTCTCAAGACCAATATTTTTTACTCTTCTAGCATAAGTACTTATAGATTGCTATAAGTGTCAATTTAGGCGCACTTTATAAGAGAATTCTCACTTATAGTCATCATATTAAGAACGAGAGAGTGTTGTGGGGTAAAAGAAGATGTAGTGACAAGCATCGAGAAAGGTATGCTAAGATGGTTTGGGCACGTGGAGAGGATGGATGACGAAAGACTGACCAAGCAGATATATAAGGCAAGTGTGGAAGGGACAGGGCGAAGGGGAAGACCTAGGCGGACGTTCTCTGATCAGATTGGAGACATCCTAAAAACAGGACAGGTGAGAAGTACCCTAAACAGAAGAGCATGCATGAGGAATCTGATGGGAGTGAATGAAGCAAGAGAGATATGTCTGGATCGTTGCAAATGGCGTTCCGTAGTCTCTGCCTACCCCTCCGGGAAACAGGCGTGAGTCTATGTATGTATGTATTAAGAACTACTTTACACTTACAAAAATCTTGTTATTGCTGTTCTACTTAATACCAAATTAACTTATAAGGGTTTTATAATGGCACGCTTTGAGGGCAATAAGACTTAGAGCGCTCTTACGACTGCTCTTAAAAGTGTTATTCCCCTTCTATTACTTTCCGGAAGATACTTATCACAGCGGCCGTAAGAGTATGAGAGCGCTGCTGTAATAAAAATAAAAACTTAAACGTTTATTTTTCAATTCATGTAAGTATTATTTATGTATGTAGTATTTTTATTTCATTTGATCATTTAGTTCATTTGCTTGATAGTTATGTGTCTATAACCCTAAATAACTTGCGGAGTACATTTCTTCGAATGTTTTGTGGAATAAAGTCATATATTTTCTCAGGCCCACTTCGGAATGTATTTAGAATATGAATAATATAAGATTAAATAATTGTAAAAATAAAATTTGACGCCATTCCAGATTTAGAAGACCAATTACTCTTCTAGAAGAGAAGCTAAATACTAAAATGTCTTATTTCACACTTCCTAAGATAACTTTAAATCTTTTGGTCTTATTAAATACTTGCGTAAGGTAGCTAGCTATTTGCAGCCATTTAATAAATTTAGGGTTCCTCTTAAAGACCATGGTATACAAATTAACATCTTGTTGTAGGTATAATGTTTGGCGAGCCACATATGCCTAACTAGGTATAGATATGTACCTAATAGGTGGGTAGGTAGGTAGGTACTAATAAGTGAATGTGTTTTGGAATATTTTTTATTAAATCTTTTATAGAGTGGATATTGACTCCTGGCCGTGTCACGGTAATATAATGGTTGCCATAATGAACCCAAGTAACAAAGCTCTCCTGTAGTGCACAGTTTACAGGCTCACAGCACTAGTAACTCTCTCTTAGTGGTCCCAGGTTTTACTACCAAGCTTATAACCGGCTACACGGAGTTCGTTTGGGTTTGTAGTATACCTGTTCTTATAAGTTGACTTATAGTCGTGTATAGAACGAACCTATAGGCGCAGTAAAGGCTAAGATGGCCTATAAAAGTGTTGCATAGGTGTAAATACACTTGAGAAAACTTGTTCCAGTAAGTGACACTTATAATCGCCTACAAGAAGTAATTATAAATCCGCTATGAGTGTCATACGCCAGTAATAGTAATTTGTAGAACTAAATGCACTTAGAACCATTTGCATTTGTTACTTGACCTTATAGGGGCGTATAAGTCAACTTTATGTGCCAATTATGAGTGAATTAGTTCCAAAGTGGTTTTTACTTGGTAATATTGTGGACTCTCAAATGCTGTTATAGTCTTAATTTATGTATAAAGGTTTCTTGTAAAACCATTAGAGTCCAAAGATATCTTCGTGAAGTCCATATAGGAAGACAATTGCTTATAATATTTATCGCATCTTCACGGCCATTTTGGAGTCTATTGACACACAATATGGCGTCACAATATGGCGCGACAATTCTGTTAGGACTAATATTATTTTAAAACACAACTTAGTAAATACTCCCTGTTCAAAAGGCGAACAAAAATTCAGATGTAAAACACAATATACTTCACCGAAAATACTTGCGCTTTTGCCGTGCAAACATTTATACACGTATAGTATTACGTGCGAAATACTTGTTTATACATTTTATTTATAATAGATGAACTTACTTTTTACTTTTATTATAGTATTTTTCCACAACCGTAGAACACAATACAACAGAAATTCACAAATGTTTGAAGTAGCTAGTAATAGAAGCGCGGAGTACGTTACATGCCTGCCTGGTTCTATTAAATGCTCATAGTGAGCTTTACAGGAGCAAATGGTTCTGCGTAGTCCAACCATAAGTGTATTATTGGTGTAAGTGGTGCTCGAGAAGTCTACTATGAGTGTTTTATTAGCAGAAGTAAGCGTATAAAATGGGCCCTTTTCCGTGGTTGTAAACTTCTACTAGCCTGTTATAGTGCTGGCCCCGGAACCACTACTAGACTACAATTCGTCGTTGCACTCACTAGATGCAGACGTGTTTATTGAAGAGCAGTCATTATTATATTCGCTATTTTTATGACATAGCATAAATAAGTGTGTCACGAGAGTTTCGTACGTGTATATGTGCAAGAACTTAGATAATGTTTATCGATACAAATATTTGAGTTAGAAGTGTATCTTTAAAAATGTCGAGCGCCAGTCCTTTTGGGCGCAGTCAGATCACGTGTAGGAGCCCTACACCGTCAACACCGTTGCCGTCGCCTCGTCCTGAAGACAAACCGCCCGCTACGGAAAAGCCGGCACTTGAACTAATATCTACAGCAGAAGTAGAAAGATGGATGAAGATTATCAACTCTTATTTGACTGAAGTTTGTTCAATTGCTGCAGAAAGTAAGCTTAACACCGATTCAAAAGTACGAGTCACAAGTATCTGCCGCCAAGTGAGCACTGCTGCATCTGAGATGGCTGTAAACTATCAGTCTGTGAAACAAAAGGTGATACAAGCACACTCCACCATCCAGCACCTTCAAGAGAAGAAAAATATCTCAGATACCCTTGAGGAGATTAAGAAAGTCGTGCAAGTAAATCATACCCAGACCCAGAAGAATACTTTTGCCGATATGGTTAAAAAAGGGAGCAACAATTTTATTCGCCCTAATTCTATTAGTTCAGTTACGATATATCCGGCCGACAAAAGTAAAAGCAGTGACGACACTAAAGCTCTTCTCCAGACTATAATTTCGCCCGAGGAAATGAAATTGCACGTACGCGGTGTCAGAAAGACGAAAAATGGCGGTGTAGTCATCAGCACCGAAAATAAAGATGACGTAGAGAAGCTCAAAAGCTCTACAAAGCTTTTAACGTCAGGACTTACTGTCGAAGAGCAGACTAAGCGTCGTCCTAGAATAGTCGTAATCGGAGTTCCTACAACAATCACTGAAAAAGAGGTCTTCGAATGCATATTTGAACAAAACTTGGCACAGACATTTCCAGACAAGACACGAGAGTCCTTCATTGCCTCTGTTAAATTGAGCCACAAATCTGGGAAGAAGAACATATCGGTGTGCAATTATATAATCGAAGTACCACCGGGAATTCGAAAAGCCCTTATTAACCAGGGGAGAGTGTACATAAACTGGACATCATGTCCCGTAAGGGACTTTACCCTAGTTACAAGGTGTTATAATTGCCAACAATACGGACACGCAGCGAAATTCTGCCGCGAAACTAGCCCTACCTGTGGTCATTGCGGTGAATCAGGCCACGTCATCAAAGAGTGCAGTAAGAAGACATCACCACCTTCCTGCGCTACGTGTATGAAATTTAAGAAGCCCAATAATCACCAAACTGGGGACGAGAGCTGCCCAGCAAGAAAATATGCCGAGGACAGGTACCTGAATTCCATAGACTATGAAGGCGCCTGAGAGCGCCCCTAAATACACGTGAAAGCACCGCTACTACAGGTACTCGTTAATTATAGTTATGGCTAATAAGCTAATAGATGATTTGGACAACTTTTCTATCTCAGACTCAAAAGTTTGTAATATTGAGGATTGTAAAAGCCTTCTTCCACCACAAGATAAATGTTTAACTATTATTTCGCAAAATATTCGTAGTATCTATAAAAACTTTCAGGAACTAGAAATCTTGTTACATACTATTGACATAACTTGCGACATAATAGTGCTATCGGAATGCTGGTTATCTAATAGATCTGATGCTCTACCAACTTTAGATGGATATCGACAATTTTGCAGTGATAATCATATCAATCAGAATGCCGGCGTTGTAGTATATATTAGAAAACATCTAAATGTAGTTATAGAAAAACCTAATATAGATGAATGCAACTGTCTGCTCATTAAAATTAACCATGACACTGCCATAATTTCTCTGTATAGGCCACCGTCTCTTAGTACAGATAGGTTTCTTAATTCACTTGATTTAGCACTAAACAGTCTGTCATCATACAAGAATATAATTATAACAGGTGACTTAAATATAAATATTCTGTCTGAGAGAAATGACGACCGCGGCCACGATTATCTTAATGTCTGCTCTTTTCATGGTCTCTTGCCAGCTCATACTCTTCCTACTCATCAAAGTGGATCATGCCTAGACCACTTCATTATCAAAACAAAGCATCCGTCACGCACTTTGGTCATTAACTCTTCAATCACAGATCACCGCACTATTCTATTGTCATTAAAACTATCATTTCCTAAACATAAATGCACACCTAGCTATACTAAAATAAACATGAAGAATCTTGCAATTGACATACCTAACATAGATCTTGACCCCGTTTACGTATGTGCTGATCCTAATATTTCAATCGATTACCTCACAAACGAAATACAAAGTGCAATTCACAAAAATACATCTACTATAAAATTGTCTAACAGACATAAAATAACAAAACCGTGGATTACACAAGGTCTTTTGCGCTGCATAAGACATAGAGATAAATTGCACTCGAAGGCTAAGAAAGCACCAGATAATGAAATTATCTCGATGTCTTACAAAAGATATCGTAATTTTTGTAACAACCTTCTAAAAAAATTAAAGATTGAATACAATAAGGCTGAACTAGAAAAGGCTGGGCAAAACAGCAAATTAGTCTGGAAATGTATTAAAAAATGCACTTTTACCACCAAAAATCAAGAACCAGCATTAGATTTACTTCAGTCCGAGTCAAATCCCACACTGGCACTCAATAAAATAAATATGTTCTTCGCTAACGCTGGAAAATCACTCGGAGAAAGAATCTTGTATCAAAGAAACTTTTCATCGCACTACACCCCTAACAAATCACACAACCCCGCGCTCAAATCTTTTGTTTTATTAGATACTGACATTGACGAAGTAGTTCAAATAATAACAGGACTACGGGACACTTCAGCGGTAGGGTGGGATGGCATTTCCACCACTATAATCAAAAGATTTAAGACATTCCTAGCACCTCCACTAACCCACATTTTTAAAATATGTTTGTCTGACGGTATATTTCCGAAGTCCTTGAAAAAGGCTATAGTTATCCCAATACACAAGAATGGAGATACAAGTTGTGTAAACAACTACAGGCCCATTTCAATCTTGCCAGCATTGTCTAAAGTTTTAGAAAAACTAATAAATAATCGATTAGTAAAATACCTGGAATCGAACAATATACTCTCAGACAGGCAGTTTGGTTTTAGAGCGCAAAAGTCAACAAACCAGGGCCTCAAGTCTGTTATTACAATAGTGCCAAAATGGTCAATCACTGACTTCATAATTGTTGATTTTGACAAGTTTGGTAGTCTACTGTTACAATGGTGCCATTATGATTTTCCGATGGTCAACCACTGACACTCCATTGAAAGACATGGCATAGATTGGTAGTCTCGTACATAATGACAAATCGATGACTGACGTATGCGGTAGTCTGGTAATATTTTGACAGTTCTTTTGATCAGTGACCTACCATCGTAACGCCATCGTGCAATCATTGCTTTTGTCTAGTGTTTGCTTGTGAAACATAGTGATAGACAATCAAAAAGTTTAATGTACTACAAAAAAGAGATAATGTATTAACTGCGAACTAATATTCTCGAGCTAACTAACAAGCCAGTCGCTTATCGAGGATGACTACAAACCCTTTTACGGATATTCCCGAGGCGAAATTTGTAAAAACGTTTCATCTTAAAGAGGAAAGGATTCAGTAAGGGAGTTATTTCAAAAACTCATTCCCCTTAAGGCCAGACCGCGTCAAAACGATAGCGTAAGTATCGGCAGAAATACCTAAAGGTGAGAAAACTGAAGTTAATATTGATTTATTATTCTATTCCTATAAAGAAGAAATTTATTAATTAATGTTATATTTTTATTGCTGATTCTGGTAGCAATCATTTTACGCATCAGGATCTTACCAGACCTTGATTGGACAGGGTGCCCTCCATGACATTTCGCCAATTACTGTGTCACAGCCCACTAAAGAAGTTACAGAGGCATTATATAAAATATACCATCAATGTATTAAATGGAAAGGAATATCATAGTTCGCCTAGTTCAGTTTGTGGTTTTCCAAATTTGATGTTCAAGTGCCTACTTGAACATCAAATTATACATGTACATTCTGCCTTCCGAAATATACAAGAACATCAAAGCTAAATACTCATATTCCAAACATAAGAAACAGGAAATTAAATAATATTTTCAAACGTTGTAGCTGTGCTTTTAACCCAACTATGGCAGAGCTCAGATGAACTTAGTTCATCTGAGTGACGGAGCTAAAAAGAAAGAGTAATGTTTTTACACATTGGGAATGGAAGTGTTAGTAGTAGATAATGATATGACTATAGATAGTGACCAGCAGTGGTTTGGTACTTAAATAAATGATAATGTCATACCTATGTGATAGTTTGAAGTATTAGTACAATAAGATCTTCCTGATCTCTTTTTAATATTGCCATACCTAAATGACAGGAACAGTTATGTTAATGATGCTTTATAAAATGTTCCTAATTTATCAATATATTCTACCTACATTTTATGGAATCCTGTAAAGAATTTAAGTACCTACATAATTCAATTAAATAATGTCTGAATTATGATGAAAAGTGTTTTAAAATTAATTGCATAGTATAGAAGATCTTAGTATAAAAGAATATGATGTAATGAGTGGTGTGTTTATAAATATTTACTTATCTCTCTTACAGATACAAAATTCAAGCAAACGGGCAACTTCTTTATGAGTTTTGTGACCGCTCATATCCATCTGTTTGAGACATACATATATGTGAGGATTCTGCAAAGCCAGTATGAAGAAAGTTGCTTTGCTAGTAGATGCAAAAGTGAAGATTTGTGATAGTTAGTATATGAGAATAGTGTTCAATATTTGTGTCTATAATTGGAACCAATAATTCTTAATAAATTCATGTACAGAAATTATTTATCTTTAATAAAACCACATTTTTAATAATAACACATAATTATGAGTTTTATTTTCCTTCTTGATACAGTTACAACACATGAAACACAAATAATATTTTAGTTGTAATAGGAATATATCTATGATCTAACTCAATCTTCAATATTTTATGTTTTGGTTATGCCAATTCTTCTTCGAATATAAACACCTTTAGTAGTTAACTCGCTATCTTTAATTATAGTATTTACTCCTGTCGATATAATCACTTTTCTTTGAGGTGTGAACTGCATAACCTTGCTGTATCATTTCCTTTGGAATTTGTTATCCATAGAGCATTTTCCATTGATATCTTCGTTTTGGCTCTAAGAGAAACATACGAGCTACTCGGTATTTAACAATTCAACGCAGTGCATTGAGATTATTGAGAAATATAACAAACTAGGACTTTGTTTACAAAAAGGTATGAGTTTTGAACTTTTGACAGTTCTTACTTCAAAACATGATTAGAATTTGACAGCTAAACAGAACAAATATTATTGAGTTGAATGGTTAAATTCATTGTTTTTTTGCTATTTACGAACTTTAATACAACTTTAGAGTGCTTATAACACTAGTAATGAATATTTAAAAAATATATAAATGAAATCTGGCATGAAAAATAATCAAATTTCATGGTAGTTTTTCAAAAATCATTTCTTCTAATGGTTTTTTTTATCTATGGCAATACAACAATGCCATTCTGCCACCATTCAATTACGAGACCACTGATCGATCACTGAACTATCATAATGAATTACCAGACTACGAACTTTTGTCAAAATGACAATGGGATCGTGTTGGAATGACGAATGTGTTTAAAATAGCAGACTTGAGGCCCAGGCCGTTCACATGGTTACTGATCACATTGTGGCTAACCTGGATAAAGGGATGCATACTATTGGGATCTTTCTAGACCTTGCCAAAGCTTTTGACTCTGTTTCAGTTCCAGGTCTATTAAGAAAGCTTGAGTATGTGGGAATAAGAGGCACACAATTGAAACTACTTACTGACTATCTTAGCGACAGATGTCAGTGTGTAAAAGTAGGTACAAACCTCAGCGCGGATATCCCTAATGCCCCCTTCGGGGTGCCTCAAGGGAGCATTTTAGGAGTAACTCTGTTCTTAATATATATTAATGACCTATGTAACCTAAGTCTTCATAATGGTGTCATTGTGTCTTATGCAGATGATACGGTACTATTATTTACAGGAAATACTCGTACTGAGGTATATACACATGCTCAACTAGGTTTCAATACTGTAAATAACTGGCTTTTTGACAATATACTAACTTTAAACACCCAGAAAACAAAATATATCCACTTCTCAATACGTAACAATAACATTAATGAATCACCTAACAACACAATATTCGCTCACGACAATAAATGTCATTCATCTGCTGACGCTGCATGCACCTGCCCTACTTTAGAATCTACTCAATGTATCAAGTACCTTGGAATAACACTTGACAATAATCTTAATTTCCGCATTCACATAGATCTCTTATGTAAACGGGTGCGCAAATTAATATTTATTTTCAAAACAATGCGTAGCGCTGCAAATTTTAAATTAATTAAACAAATCTACCTGTCGTTGTGTCAGTCCATCATATCCTATTGCATTACTTCATGGGGAGGGGCATCCAAAACTGTCCTATTGCCACTAGAACGCGCTCAAAGAGCTATTCTAAAAGTGGCGACGTTTCGACCTTATATGTTTTTTTTTTTTTTTTTTTTTTTATTGCTGCTAGTGGCAGACGAGCGAACGGCCCATCTGATGGTAAACGGTAACCGCTGCTCATGGACTTCGCTAATGTCAGGGTATACACAGCAAAGCCGCTGCCTACCGTGAAAGTAATGCTCTCTTTAAACCTCGTTTGAAGAAGGACAAGTCATAGTGCTCGGGAAACACCGCAGCAGGTAGTTCATTCCAGAGCCTACACGTACGTGGTAGAAAAGATCGCTGGAAGCGCACCGTACTAGATGAGAACGCTTCCAGGTAGTACGGGTGAACTCTACTGCGTCGGCGAGTGGTACGTTGGTAGAAGGGTGACCCTGGTACCAAATTAAACAATTCTTCGGAGCACTCCCCGTGAAAGAGTCGGTAAAATACGCAGAGAGAACCAAAGTCTCTCCGCTGCTCCAGCGACTCTAGTCTAGCCGTGAGATCGGGATCATCGACGATTCGAACAGCTCGTCTCTGTAGGGAGTCAAGTGGATCAAGCTGATATTTTGGCGCTCCAGCCCAGAGATGTGAGCAGTACTCCACATGTGGCCGGACTTGCGATTTATAAAGCATAAGCCGTTGGCTTGGTGTGAAGCACCACTTAGCCCGGTTCAGCACTCCCAGCTTCTTGCTTGCCAATTTGGCTATATCCTCCAAATGACTCCCAAATTGGACTTTGTTCGATATTTCGACGCCGAGGATCCCAATATTCTCGGCAATATGCAGGGGTACTCCTTGAAACCGAGGCGCTATAACGAAAGGGTCCTTCTTCGCAGTGAACGCGCATACTTGTGTCTTAGTGGGGTTAAATTGAACAAGGTTCTTTTCACCCCATTTGGAGGCGCGCCCTAGAGAGTCCTCGACTTCAGACACAAGTTGCAATCGTCTTTCCTGTACCTGGCTCCGAGGGACATTCTGGTGGCTGGTGTACCGCGCATCACCCGTACTGTCATCTGCATAGCAATGCATGTTCTCAATTGACAACAAGTCATTGATATGCAAGATGAACAGCGTTGGGGAGAGCACCGAGCCTTGTGGGACGCCAGCGTTGATCGACTTCATTTCGGAGCAGCTGCCGTCTGCGATGACTTTAATGCTCCGATCAGCCAGAAAGCTGGCAGTCCATTTGCAGAGTCCCTCGGGGATTCCATAAGATGGTAACTTCGATAGAAGTGCCCTGTGCCAGACCCGGTCAAACGCCTTGGCAATGTCAAGGCTAACGGCTAGAGCTTCGCCCCCACTCTCCAAGGCTTCTGCCCAGCGGTGTGTAAGGTACACTAGAAGGTCGCCAGCCGAACGACCATGCCGGAAACCGTACTGGCGGTCGCTGATCAGCTGGCGATCCTCTAGGTACTGGAGGAGTTTGTTGTTGATGACTCGCTCCATTACCTTGGAGAGTAAGGACGTTACCGCTATTGGCCTGTAGTTTGACGGGTCCGATCTGTCACCCTTTTTAGGAATAGGGTGAACATGGGCTATCTTCCACGAAGATGGAACCCTGTAAGCATTATAGGAAAGACGATATAAGCGCGTTAATACGGGGGTCAACTCAGGGGCGCACGTCTTCAGCACCACTGCTGGGATGCCGTCAGGCCCACTCGACTTGTGGATGTCTAGAAGTTTGAGCTGCCGCCTGACCGCACGTTGTGTAATGCGGATTTCAGGCAGGGAGCTCCCACACCAAGGGATGGACGGTGGTGTGGCTCCCTTGTCATCCAAGGTCGAGTTCGAGGCAAATAGTTGGACCAAGACGTCAGCCTTGTCTTTTGCGCTATGGGCCAGACTGTCATCAAATTTACGCAGTGGCGGGAGACTGATCTGGCAGAAGTTGCCTTGCGCAGCTTTGGCGAGCGACCAGAAAGCACGACTCCCTGAGGGATATCTTCCAAGCCGCTCACCAATTCTGGCAACGTGTTCTGCCTTGGCCTCAGCAATAGCCTTCTTGCTGGATCTAGAAGCGGCGTTGAATAAGCGTTTCTTCTCCTCGACCCAAGGACTTCGACTCTTCCTGGCCTCGTTCCAGGCCATATATGCTGACTGCTTTTGCTGCGCAGCCTCCCTACAGGTTTTATTAAACCACGGGCGGCTGCGCCCGCCAACAGGTATGTGGACGTTTGGGATGAATAATTCCATCCCAAGGAGTACCACTTCTGTGACACAGTCAGCACAAGAGTCGGGGTCATCAGAGGAGAAACAGTGCCGCTTCCATGGGAAGGACGCGAAGAATTCCCGCAGTCCATCCCAATCTGCTGACTTATATTGCCAGACTCTGCGGGAGCCAGTCGCATTGGAGCGATCTGGTTTCGCAACGGGGGCTGTGGTGCGGACAAGGCAGTGATCTGATGACCCGAGAGGTGCATCGACCACCACCCTGTAACCGCATGGGTGCGTAGTCAGCAGTAGATCCAACAAGGAGGGTACATGGCTCACAACGTCTGGGATACGGGTAGGCTGTTTCACCAGTTGTGAGAAGCCATAGGCCGACGCCATATTGTACAGGGCCCGACCCGGGAGGTCAGTGGTCCGGGATCCCAACCACTCCTTGTGGTGAGCGTTAAAATCACCAAGGACCACCACCTCCGCGGAAGGGAACCGTTCCAATATTTTATCAGTCCCCTCTTGGACGCTCTCAATTAATTGAGTTGGCCCCAACTCACTGGCATGAGACCTGTAAAGGCACGCGTAGATTCGGGATTGGCCCCCATGATCTACTCGTAGCCACAAAATTGACAGGTCTCGATGCTCGAGGCCCCGAAGGCGGCGGTAGCAAATATCGCCCCGGATGAAAACGCACACCCCGGCTTTACGGTGGAAGGAATGCTCCAATTCGTAACCGGGGTATTTCAAGTACGATATATCGTCCGGGGCGCCTATTTGCGTCTCCGTTAAAAAGAGCAGGGCAGGCCGCGCCGTCTCAAGGTGGTGATGGACGGCGTCGAGGTTGCTGTGTAGACCCCTAACATTACAGAAATCCATTTTTATTGTGGATATGGAGTCCGCCGTGGTAAAACTTCTGCTCTTATTTTTCTTGCGCGCCATGATTTCTGAGAGAGAGCGAGGGATAGGGGAAGTGAGTGTGGTGAAGTCTAAGTGGTGCCCAAAGAAAGTGTATAGCCGTGTGCGGGGTGGATCCGCGAGTTGTGTGGGGAGCTGACTTGCAGCACGGAAGGGCCCCCGGTGCCCCCTCGTCTGCAGCCACCGGGATCCACTCCGGTCTCCTACCCCGGCACGATGTCTGCAGAACGAGATTTTCGCCGGTTGGCGGAACAGCCTCCCGAATAGGATGGCCTCGGGTTCGGGTCCCCTACTGACCGGCAGGTGGCCGGCGTACCATTTCCACCAGGTCTCCCTGAACTGCACGTCAGACCCCCACGCCCAACAAACCCACCACGACTTTTGCCAAGCTGGCCTCAAGCCCCACGCAGACTCCACAACACCCAGGGAAAGGATGGGAGAGATGGGAACGGCTACTCTGCCCTTCAACCGGAACGCAAGTCTGCTTCGCGACCAAAATAGACAGGGTGGTGGTACCTACCCGTTCGAAACCAGCTTCTAACAGGTGTTACCTCTTAGAAGACTGGTCTCTTCCACCAGTGATAGGAGGGGTAGGGGGGAGTAGGGCAACAATACCGCGGGCGAAGTAAGGAGTGCAGTATTGATGGCTAAGGAAGCCGGGCGCGCGTACCCGAAGTCGCCTATATTGCAGCCGGACAGGATACAAATAGGTTAGACCCCCTGGCTCTGAACTACCTATGATTTGTATCAGTCCACTAATGTCCTAACTGTACGTCAATTGTTCATACTGCACATCATACTTAAACAACACGCACTAACTCCATTCAAACCACTGCCCCCGGACAAGAGACGAAAAGATCTAGTCTGTACTAAGTTTCATGGTAAACATGTCTTTATAAATAGATTTTTCTTATTCATAGGCCCTTTTTTATACAATAGATTAAATAAGTTACTAGATATATATAATTATAGTTATAAGCAATGTAAAATAATCATAACTAGATACTTACAAACAATGACCTACTCCGATACTGAGAATTTGCTTACTGTCATAAAATAATTACCTACCATTGAATAGCTTCGATTTTAATTATTATTGCGTCAATGTTAAATTTAAGAGTATGCACATTTGTTATATTTTGCACAATTATATTACGTAAGAACAAAACAGCCTGAAACACAGGTGAAAACCTAGTTCAGGCAATTAATTTTAAACCTAGATAGCAAAGTAAAAATAACCTATACCGGCCTTAAACTATATGTTAAGTATTTATTGTTTATTAGATTATAAAGTATTATAGTATAAGATTATCCAGACATAATGTATCCATCCACTGAACTGTAAACATTTTTGAATAAAGATTATTATTATTATTATTATTTTATTACTTGGGAATGTACCTAGACTGCTTATTGAGTAAAAAAATAGATTGCCCAAGAAGAGCAAGTGGCCCTGGGGGATACCCGTTTCACATTCTCTTTCATCACTATCCTTAGAACCAAAAATGAGACTAGAATCTATCAGTTCAAATTCTTCAGAGATATTGTCTTCTCGTTTTTGTACGGAACCATTAACGATTTACAGGCTCTATCATTTTCCATTGTGATACTACTAGCACCTAATAGCTTTTTTGTGAGGCTGTGCATTTTTTGATTTAAATTGTCTTTCGGGATATATACCACGTACCTTTGTTTGGAGTAACCGATATTTCGGCACTGTTGCAAGCGCCATGTTCACGGATGTACTGAGGGTATTGCGGGTGGATGAATGTTACGAGCAAGTATAACGGTCTACCCGCTTTCTTACTCGTTTTTAGGGTTCCGTACCTCGAAAGGAAAAAACGGAACCCTTATAGGATCACTTTGTTGTCCGTCCGTCTGTCAAGACCCTTTTTCTCAGGAATGCGTGGAGGTATCAAACTGAAATTTATACTAAATACTCAAATCTACGGTTCCATAGAGCTGTAAAAAATTCAAAATTCTAATCCAACGCAATCAAATGATACAGCCGATTATGCTGCAAATTGCAGCATATTTTCAAACTCGCATTGGAATCAAAACCTGACTGGTACTTCCCGTGAACTCAGAATCTTGAAATTTGGTACGAAGCAACGTCTTATATCACATATAAAGGAAAAATTGCGAAAACCGTAAATTTTTAGTTACAGCATATAAAAAAATATTTTTAATAAATTTTAAGTTACTACCCCTTTCTCTTGAACGCGTGGAAGTATTAAATTGAAATTCATATCAAATACTCAACTACATAACATCGTTAGGCTGCAACAAAATCAAGCTTCTATGTCAACGCAATCAAAAGAAAGTGCAATATAGGCATATTTTCAAACTCGCGACTACTCGCAAGTGAATCAAAACCTACAGGGTACTTCCCGTGAACTCAGAATCTTGAAATTTGGTACGAAGCAACGTCTTATAGCACATATAAAGGAAAAATTGCGAAAACCGTCAATTTTTAGTTACATCATATAATAAAAACATTTTTAATAAATTTAAAGTTACTACCCCTTTCTCTTGAACGCGTGAAGGTATTAAATTGAAATTCATATCAAATACTCAAGTATATAACAACGTTAGGCTGCATCAAAATCAAACTATTATGTCAACGCAATCAAAAGAAAGAGCAATATAATCATATTTTCAAACTCGCGAATACTCGCAAGTGAATCAAAACCTATAGGGTACTTCCCGTGAACTCAAAATCTTGAAATTTGGTACGAAGCAACGTCTCATATCACATACAAAGGAAAAATTGCGAAAACCGTAAATTTTTAGTTACAGCATATAAAAAATATTTTTTAATAAATTTAAAGTTAATACCCCTTTCTCTTGAACGCGTAGAGGTATTAAATTGAAATTCATATCAAATACTCAGGCATATAACACTGTTAGGCTGTAAGAAAATCAACTTCTATCTCTACGCAATCAAAAGAAAGAGCAATATAATCATATTTTCGAACTCGCGATTACTCGCAAGGGAATCAAAACCTAGGGGAAAGTGGTTACCCTTCGTACACTTTTTACATTTTATTTTTTTACTTTGCAATTAAATGACGAATTAACCTAGTTTATGTACCTAAGTGTAACAAATATATTGTAGTTTGTTACAAAAAAGTCCGAAACTATTATGTCAAAAGGTTAAAGGGTTATAGACATTTTTCTACGATAAGATATTTGTACGAACGTACCCCATGCATGGGGTACGTTCGTACAGTAGGTGGGGTACTTTCGTACGCCATGGGGTACATTCATACAGGGTTATTTAAAAGCCAATTAAAGTCCTTAAATTTTCATTAATTATTATAAAAATATTTATTTGTCAAAGAACTAACTTAATAATATGTGACTTGACTCATAGCCGTTAAACTTGCTGTAGAAAAATAAAAAATAAAAATGTTCATTCTTAGTTCACTTATTGATAATAATCTAAAAGGTTATTTAGCACGTTTTACTCGCGATAAATCATAAATTTAAGGCATAAATATCTCAGTATTTGCCAACGTTTTGGACGACTTGCTTCAGCCGTGGTCGTGGCGGGACTGGTGAGCTCCGCGCCCTCCTTGTACGGTGCAGGTTTTGGCACCTACCCTCACTTGATTTTTTTTAACTGCACTGTCGGTACTTCGACACACTACACTAATGACGTCTAGACACTGTTGAGTTGTATCATTGCGGCGGTGTTTACACTTATTTATGACTAGATTCCAAGTTGTTGATAATCTAAATCCATCCGCCCGGATGAAATTTTTGTGTTTTTTTTAATTTCAACCGCTTCACGTACTATCCTGGAGTAATAGTGACGTTCGACGGATATGGCCTGTGGTTGTAGTAGTTCTATCTAGTGGTTTGACTCCAATAAATGTTCAGCTATAGCGGACTTATTTACTTGTCGATTTTTCACAGCTACGATATGTTCTTTGACCCTTTCCGCAATTGTTCGCTTGGTCTGTCCAATATAGGAACTACCACACCTGGAATCGACCTTGTAGACGCCAGGTGTTTGAAAAGGAATGGCATCCTTTGGGCTGTGCTGATTGTGTGCTATCTTGAAATAAGAATAAGAATGTTTATTTGCGTGAAACATGGTTTACAGCTAGTTGTTTGGAGAGCAATAGGTATACAGAACAGCATGTCTCACCGCTGCCGGCGTGCAAAATTACAAGTGTTGAAATATAAATTATTTTAAAGATCACTAGCTCTCAAAAAAATTGAAAGGTTAAACAATGTCAAAAATTAAAATAAATGAAGATAAAACACAAAGCGGACTATAAACAGCCTTGATGGAGTATTTCTTGAGTAGGTACTATTCCGACTTTGTCCGTTACTCCTTTTAGATAAGGCACGTAAGCCGGCACTCTGCTCACCTCGGGTTTACGGTCCTTCCTCTTCAGACGGTGAATCTCATCTTTGTATCCGTTACGTCTAAGTACCTCCTGAACTCTAACTTTGGTACTGGTAGCTATTAGATTCTAAAGGGGGCACATTCGTACGCGTACGAATGCGCCCCCTGTCTAGCTGTCCGAATGTACCCCATGCCTTTATACAAAATTAAAATAGAACTTTATACAAATTCTAATTAAGTTTGAGAAATATAACAATAAAAGCTAAAAATAAACAATGTTAACATTAACCAATCATCACCACTTTGTCAAAAACATAATAATTTTACTTACAATTACGAACTGAAGGTAGGTATAAAATTTACTCACTGCGCGCGAAAACACGTTACGTTTTGTCAACTGCGGAACCGTAGTGCGACTCGCGCGACACTCCGCTAGCAACATTGCGGCCGGTATATCTATGCACACAAGCAAAGCCGTGTTTGTGTGACCTTTAGTTTTTCTAATAAACTAGCTGTACGAATGTGCCCCGCGTACGAAGGGTGACCACTTTCCCCTACAGGGTACTTCCCGTGAACTCAAAATCTTGAAATTGGGTACGAAGCAACGTCTTATATCACATATAAAGGAAAAATTGCGAAAACCTTAAATTTTTTGTAACATCAAATAATAAAATATTTTTAATAAATTTAAAGTTACTACCCTTTCTCTTGAATGCGTAGAGTTATTAAAATGAATGTCATATCAAATACTCAGGTATATAACACCGTTAGGCTGTAACAAAATCAAACTTCTATGTCTACGCAATCAAAAGAAAGAGCAATATAATCATGTTTTCAAACTCGCGACTACTCGCAAGGGAATCAAAACCTACAGGGGAACTACCCGTGAACTAAAAATCTTGAAATTTGGTACGAAGCAATGTCTTATCGCACGGATAAAGGATGCGGAAGGCTGAGGACCGTGTACTGTGGTGCGTATTGGGAGAGGCCTATGTCCAGCAGTGGACTGCGATAGGCTGATTGAGATTGAGATTTCAAATAATTACATAGTCTTCAAACCTTTTTGCTAATTATTCTGTTTGACGACCAGCCAGCTCACTATGACATACGCGCTCTTTTATAACCGTAGTGAGGACATGGTGTGGACAGTATAACATACTATCACAATATAATTATGGCTATGTTTGCATTAATTGTCAACGAAAATAATATTTAACATAGTATAATACCTATGCCTCCCGATGGAAGTTGTTTATTTCATGCAATAGCGTTCTCTATTTATAATACCACTAATTTTGAACAAACACAAATACTAAGGACCACAATACTTGTTTATATTTATAATAACTGGGACGAGTTTCATTTATATACAAGCGATGCCCGGAGAGGTCCTTTCTCTTCACGACATGAGTACAAAGCTACGATGCTCCAATCATCTAGTTATCTGCTGCCTTCACCTCAGCAGTACCGCCGTACTGCTGAGGTGAAGGCAGCAGGATGCTTGTATCCAGCGAGGTTCGAAGTGTATGAACGTAATACGGGTATTCTGAGGGGTGTATTTTGGCAGAGAAGGATATGCAATAAAGCGTTTACTTCTTTCAGGCAATTTATCATCAGGTCATTATGATTTTTGTTAGCCAATTGTGTGCGAAGGATTTCTTAATAATACATACAATCATATTAAGGTAAGCTTGGTAAAAAAACTCTAGATTCAAAGGTTGGCCGTCCTAAACACAATAAAAGTAGTCGTCCTAAAAAATCTAAAATGTACTGCTCAGAACAAGAACGGCCAGCTGTAGCGTTACATAAATACAACAATATACGGCAGTAACCTCAATAGGTAAAATTCATGTTCGCGTCTGATTGTCGTGGAAGACTTCAATATTGATTTTAGAATGAATCCCCAAAATGGAATTTCTACATATTTTTCATCTATAAACATGTTTCCGTTAATAAACACTAGCACAACACGAAGTAGTACAACTAAAGATAACTTTTTTTCGAACTTCAATATTCAATGTGGTACTATTCCTACCTTTTTCAGTCACCAGGTCCACTAGGGTTTACAGGTCTGGTTCAAATTTGATACTTAATTCCATACTTTAAAATTTTCATTTCCATTTTTATGTTTTTTTTAATTTACATATCGTATCACATCTTTACATACATCACGCCTTTTAATCCCCGAAGGGGTATGCAGAGGTGTATTACACACCCACACTTCGCCAGTTATGTTTCGGTCCCAATGTAATAGGGGGCGAGCATAGGTATTGCCATATACCGGGCACATTACTTAGCGAGCGATAATTAACGTTTTAAACACCCACATATGTAACTCCGAAAAGTCAGTGATGTGTGCCCGGGGTACCTGGGGATCGAATCCGAGATGATCGTCTCGGCAGTCCGTTACGTACACCACTGGGCTATCGCCGCTTACTTATTTTTGTTTATTTTTTTTAAGAATATTTTTTAAGAATATTAATTATTGTTTTATTTTGTGTGCAGATAGTCACCTAGTAATAGTTTGATTTTCATCGCAAATAAATACTATAATTATTAAAAATACTTTATTAATATTTTTGTTACAGGTTTCTAATAGTCACTAAAAACTTTGTAAATCAATAACTTTGATAAAAAATCTCACCATCATTCATCAGCACACTTTTGCAAGGCTGCTGCAAGGCTAGTATAGGTATTTAAGTTATATTATAAAATAAGTGATATATGTTAATATAAAATAAAGGATGTTTGATTACAAACGACAAAGAGGCCTTTTTCTATAATTTATGCTCCTCCAGCTTCCCATACTGTAATATCATGGTTTTCATTTTGCAGTAAAAATACCATAACTATGACTGGTGAACTTTTACTTATATACCTACAGGTTTCTACGGAACCCTCGGTGCGCGAGTCCGACTCGCTCTTGACCGGTTTTTTTTTGCGTACAGCACCACTGCCACTGTTTTCACTATCGCACTGTACCCGATCACGACATACTACACTCACTACGTCAGCTCGCGGTTTGAGTTTTTTCGATTCACGGGTTTTACATAGACGCACCACTGGATGCCAGATACTCGACAGTTGAAACCCATCCTCTCTATTGAAATTATTGAACTTTTTAATTTCAATAGCCTCCCTAACCATTCGAGGTATGTAGTGGCGTTCTGTCGAAACCTGAGGGTTGTGTAACTCAATCCAGTGGTCGGTACCCGAGTCTAAAAGGTGTTGCTATGGCTGACTTATGTGGCTCGTTATTTTTGACTGCCCTGATGTGTTCCTTTATCCGGCAAGAGATGGTGCGTTTCGTTTGTCCTATATAGGAACTCCCACAGCTGCAGTCAACTTTGTATACACCTGGCTTTTTTAATGGAAGACTATCTTTCGGCGTTCTTATGCATTGCGACAGTTTCTTAAAAAGAGTGAAAATAGTCTTAACTGAAACTTTGTTAAGAATATTGGCGATCTTATCTGTCACTCCTTTGGCATACGGTAAGTACGCTGGGTGTCGTTCAACCTTGAAGTCCAGGTGTTTTAGTATGTCTGGGTGGTCTGATTCGCCCACTGTATCCGATTTTGTGTAGAACGTCGCTTATATGCGAAAGTTCCTTGCCCAAATGTTCCTCGTCACACAAGCTATATGCCCGGTCGGTAAGCGACGTTGTAACGGAATTCAGTTGACGTGGGTGATGATGTGAGTCGGCGTGTAAATAGATCTATACGCCGACTCACATCATCACCAACGAAAAAACTCAAACCGCGAGCTGACGTAGTGAGTGTAGTATGTCGTGATCGGGTACAGTGCGATAGTGAAAACAGCGTCAGTGATTTTGTACGCAACAAAACGAGTAAGAAAGCGGGTAGACCGTTATACTTGCTCGTAACATTCATTAACCAGCAATACCCTCAGTACATCCGTGAACATGGCGCTTGCAACAGTGCCGAAATATCGGTTACTCCAAACAAAGGTAGGTACGTGGTATATATCCCGAAAGATAATTTAAATGCCTATACTGTGCATTTTTGTTTTATTTTATTCTTATATGCTCCACTTCTTTTAAATTTATTCCAGTTTTCAAACTCCGTGTTTAACTGTTACAAATACTCAGCGTTGTTTGTAGGAATAAAATGGTCGAAATTCTTAATGAAGTATTCAACAGTCTTTTAAAAGACAAAATATTCTGATAGTGCTCTATTATTATTCTTCTTCTCTTTAATTTGACTCAGAGAAGACAATTCACACTTACAGCTTGTTAGTTTTATAGTGGTTTTTTGCAAAAGTTTATTAAGGTCATAAGTGTAATAAGACACATACTGCAGACTACTAAGAAAAATGTACTTTCAAAATGCTTTTATAAGTGCCAATAATATTTAAGAGCGATTACTCTTGAAAAATACACTAGTAAGACAAATATGCTGATAAATGTATTACAACGATTTCTTATAGACCGCTATAAGAGTACCTACTAAGTGTTAATATTCTTTAAGTACAAAACGCCTTAACTCATGCCTTTATAAAATGTACTGTCATAGTCAAGACATTTTTTAAAAGAGAGCGCTGGTTAGCTTTCTTTCGCAAATGGACTCCACTAAAGCATGACATAGCATCATTGCACCTGTAGGTACTGTCGGTCAAATTGAACGCTGTAAGAATATTTAAAGTGTAACATTATAACAAGTATATACTCATCAGGGGGCCTAGTCTCAGTATGGGCAGAAAATATGTGAGAAAATGGTACTATCGATAAACGACTCGAATGCCATCTGTTATTGCCCAAACTTGAACTAGGCTCTCAGGGTTCAGTAGAAAGAATTTGTACATTTATCAAAGGCTGTTTGTCTCATAGGACTAATGATGTACCGAACCGTTGAATATGCGTATCCGCGGATCCGGATACAGATATGTGATACGGATCATTTGCGAATATGGATACGAAATTCAAAAATTCACACGTTCTTGAAACGAAAGTATTTGCTTGCTAATGCTCCGCTTGTTTTAGTTTGTATAGTTATAGCTATAGACCTAAAATATATACACATGAATAAAAAAGATAAATTCAAACTATTTCTTTTCCGGATATCCGCGGAATCGGCTACGGGGAAGTCACTTTATTGTACACTAACGGCTGGTCTCAATATTTGATCTATCGATGAATTTGGCATCTATGTACCTATTTGACACAAGCTCCATACAAGATATGTCAAATATGTATCTAGTAGCCAAATTCTAAATAGACCTAATAGATCAAATGTTGGGCCGGCCGGCCGTGATCCGTATCTCATACCGGCCGTAAGAAATCTACATTCATAAAATGAAATTCTTTAGCTATCGATAGGTGGGGCTGGCACACTTGAATGTATTTTATTATTTGTATTCTAATTACTATATTTTGTATTTTATATTTCAAATACTCGACTTAAAAGTAATTTGTATTTCGTATTTTAAATACAGGGGTATAAAAATGCTTTATTTAGTAATTTGTATTTCAATTAAAGCAAAGCATGTATTTTGACCAGCCCTGGATGTGTAATTAGAATTGCCGCGTCATGGCTGTGTCAATGAATGCCACAGCTCATAATAAAGTTTTGTGCATAAGTGTTATCTAGAAAGTCTGTACCACAGATATGTACAAAAAAAATACTGTCTCGTTTGCTAACATTATATGCTTACCATGAACAATACGTTTGAAAAGCATAACACATTTTCCTTTACTAGGCATCTTTTAATATATTTTACTGGAAGTACTTCCATATTTAAGAATGTTATAACATTATTTGAATGATCATCGAACATCATGCATAGAGTCTTAGGCATATTTATGTAGGTATTCCTAGATACTTAATTAAAATACATTCGCCAGTAGGTAAATAAATATAATAATAATAATATTCTACCACATACACACATCACCATCTAGTCCCAAGCTAAGCAGCGCTTGTGTTATGTGTACTAGATAATGGATAAACATACATATATACTGTTTTTTATAAATACATACGTATTATAGAAACATCCATGTTCATGAACACAAATGTTTGACTTGAGCGGCAATCGAACCCGCGACCTTCGGCGTAGCAGTCGCTTACACTTCCACTGCGCTAAGCGGCCCTCATTAAAAAAATAAAAATAATAAACATATAATTTTAATAATAATGTTAGTAAATAAATAGGCTGGTCCCTATTTTTATAGAATATCAAGATTATTAGTCTTCACAACGTTGTTTTCCGTTCCGTAAGATTGAATCGTAGTGTCGTCTAGTTCATTTTATTACTTAGTCTTGACGCAAAAAGCAATAACATTTTCTAGAAACGCCCACGGAAGTTATTTTTATTAATTAGAGTATTTCTGACGTAAGCAAAATCGCCGGCAGCCATGTTTTCTAACTTATTACTATGCTTTTACTACGCTAGCGTAAAAATAGAATACATTATAAAAAGGAACGTTAGAATGGTAATTGCCTCCTGTGTTAACGTGACCTGTTTTATTTTTCGACACATTCGGGGTAGGAAAACACTCGTCCTTTATGCCACATAGCTTTTTAATTAATGATATTTTTAGGGTACATTTACCGGTTGTTGGGCACTGCTATAATTAACGTTGCCAGATTTTTCCTACTTCTATGTCGCATGATGCGCTCTATCCATTTCACGGGATTGTGGGATGTATGTAGCTATACCCTGCACTCGTTATATGTTTCTGACATATACTATAATGTACGTATCTATACTATACGCGCACTTTGCAATTCTATTATTTCGTTATAATATGGCTATAATTATTATGTATGTAGGTAGAAGAGATATGTCATATGCTTATAATCAGCGCAGTCAGCTTATGATGACTCACTCAGGCACGCAGGTTATAACAAAATCAACTAGCTTGATTTAGAGAAAATGTTTTGTAGGATCTTATAAAACGCTTTCTCCTTTATTTGACATTTGTTTTTGTTACAAAATGATGTAAGAAATAATAGTTACACAATACGGAGATGTCGAGTTAAATAAAGGCTTGTAACAATTGTTAAAGCAAATCGCTAATGTTTTTGAAAAGCCTATTTACTATTTACGATACCCACTGACCACCTTGGTCTAGATAATATCTTATGGAACGGTTTGAAGCTTCGTAGTTTGTTGGAATGTCCACTGGGCCATCGCTTACTAGAATAGTCCTTTTTTAATTTTATTTCTTTAAAAAAAGCTCTTTAGTGTCTGTTTTCAAAGCTGGCATGATCTGCAGTTTGCAGATAAAAAAAAATGCAAGGAACTATGAGAGTTCCTGTAGGTAAACCTTGAAGTAGTCTCGATTCTTGGATGTCTTCCACTGTGGCATATTTTCGTGTGATATTTTTGTGAAGAAAAAGAACGTTATTACTATGCCAGGGGGCAGTACTTTAAAATCACGAAAAGTGGAAAAGTAGAACGTTCTCTCATATAGTTAAGTCACACTTCACATAGCCTTCTGTTTCTCTCCCACTTTTTCGGAGTTACCTATTACTCGTAATTACTGCAACATATAATACAGCAGTTGTATTAAAAAACAGCTCAAATTGTGGTCGCACTAAACTAAATCCAATAGTTTGATTGATGTAATTGTTAAGGTGGTAAATTCGCTAGTACAGTAAACTAAAACAAGGAGTATAAATAGGTTCTATAACCGCAAGAATAATCATTTGTGTGATCCAGTATACCAACAATGCAGGTGTTTGATATATTTTCTGCCACAAACCGGCGCTTAATATGCGTCAGGTCCAAACGCTGTCAGATAGCTGTGCAGATATGTACAGACCCGCACACACACATGAAACAAACAAACACAGATGTACAAAAATATAGGCGCTTTGACACTTTTGACACGTTTCTGGACCTGATGTCTCAGTGCTGCCGCCTAGTGGCCGTCTTTTCAGAACACCCTCATTGTTCGGAGTTTAGATGTAATATTCCGTTATAGGTAGTGGAGCTGTCTTTTTGATTTTAAATTTTCGTCTTTCAAGTCTTTCAATATGATGTTAGTTGAACATGGCACCCGAAAACTCAACAGGCGAACATAATACATAAATCTATGACGTCATGTGACGTCATAATATTCGTCGTAATGGACTGTCCATTATCATTAGCAAGTAATATTCTCGCAGAAATGAACTGGAAAATTATAATTGCATTTTGGATAGGGGGATTATCCACTTATTAAGAAATAATTAATGAATCTGGTTAAAAACGTATCGAAACCCAAGATCATTTATTTTGACTGGACTGATAGAGTACGGTACTAAGTTATAATGCATTATTCTTTACCCGCGTCTCCGCCCGCGTAATTTATACGCCTAAACCTTCTATTGTTCAGGTATTACACTATCTATTGGTGAAAATCGTACAAAAATCCGTTCAGTAGTTTATCGCGTCCATAACGACAGACTGGATGAAAAGTGGCCTTTATTTTATATTAAGTAGTATATAGATATGTTAATAATCGATTCACATATTCCGGCCCGGAGCGGTTTGTAATAATTGATAAAGGCGAAATGTGGGTGTAATATTACACCTCTGCCTACCCCTGCGGGGATACAGGCGTGAGCCTATATAGATATGTTGTCCGTCCATTGTCAGATATGTGGTCAGTGTGGATTAAGAATACGGCATGTCACCACCCCATATCATCCCATGGGTGTCGTAAGAGCCGACAGAGGGAGCATATTATGCAGAGAAAATCACTGTAAGAGAAGGAAAACTTGATACAAACCCTATACCAACCTGTTTGGCCAGCGTGTTGTAGTAGGCCAATTCCTCCTTTCAAAGGAGAGGTCTAGCCCAGCAGTGGACTGTTAAAGGCTGATGATGCGATATATTGTCCCTAAGATAGGTATAGGTAAAAATAAAACATATTTGGTTTACCCAGTACGCGTGCATTGTCTTTAGATGAAGTAGTGACTCACTGGGTATCTTTTATCTATCTATCGTAATCGACTAATTAATTAACATTTAAGAATTCTCCACGTACCTAATGAATATATGATGAGGTCTTTTATGCATCTGTCATTTATAAAACCACCTATTGGAGTGTAGTCGGCTAAAGTGTTAGACATCGTGTAACTGCGTTAAAGTAAAAATTCATGTTGGACCAAACCACATAAAGAAAAAGTGTAAATTAGAACAATGATTCCTAAGGCAATCACTTACGTTGGAATTTTTTTAATAGGTAAGTTTGTAAATACGCCTTTTTAAGTATTGTTTTCAAATAAGCTTTTGTTCGTATGTTTTGGTTTGTAAAGTATAATATTTTTTTATTCTATTTCATATAAACCTGAGTAAAGTTATTTGCAGTGTTATTTGAGATATAATTATACGTCCAATAACCAAGCTTAGCTCGTGTTGTTAAAGAAATAAAATTTTGTTTTTTGGCATCACCCAATAAGTACATGGTATTTTAATAGATCTTCATAAGTTGCCGTTTATTGCGATCAAGTCAGCAATTTATAAAAAAACCCTTCGTATTCCATTCTTTTTGATGCTACAATGGCACATATAGACACATAGGTACTTACTTCAAACTTATAACACCCTCTATTTGCACAGATAGACACATACTTAGGTACTTCAAACTTATAACCTTATAACACTCTCTATATGCGTCCGGGGTTAAAACATCGTGTGTGCCGTAAGTCTGGGCATGTTACTGTTCTTTTTGTATGACCATGTAGCATTCAGGTTACTGGGATTATTCACCACTGCGGGTACAGCTTTTTTAGTCACCTTGCGTAATCTGGACAGGACCAAATTTGAAAGACGAAATTAGAAATTGGAAATGAAGCCACCGAAAACAATAGCTTGCGGCGAAATTAATTTACTTACTACTAAACTTGTATAGGTATTGGGATTTTTGTAAGCGACATGCATAATGATCAATTTTTAAGGACGATTCAATCACTTTTCTGTCTCCTTGTCTGTCACCTTTCTGTGGTTGCCTGACCCAAGCTAGCCAGTAGCCTGTTTTACGGTAACCATAAAAATAATCTAGTATACTTATATTTTTAAATACGTACATCATATAAGCAACCACACATAGACACAGACAGCCGTCTTCATCACAAAGATATTTGTCCTGGATAAGAATCGAACCTACGATCTTCCGCTTCCGCACATTAATCACGAGACTGACATTTGAGTTTTTGATGATGCCTAATTTATCTTATATTTTTTTCAGTATTTCTAAGTATACGATGTCGAAGTGCGGAAGTAGTAAATAAAACAAATACTATAACCCCAGGAGTAAGCACAAAATTTGCCGATTACGACGACGATGATCCGTATTCACGGGAACCAGGAAGATTCGAGAATTCTCGAAACGATTATCCTGGCAATCCTTTTTCCTACGGCAATCAGGTAAATACCTTTTAAAAGTTTTTAAGTAATGCCGATTTAGATGTTGGATACTGTTTCATTGATAATTATTTTGGAATTTTGTAACAAATAAAATATTGTTATTCATAATTTTAGACGTCAGTTAATAAATTATTACGTAGTAGATTAAAAGACAAATAATTACCGCGGTTATTGTCGTTTTAGGTGCGTCACGTCTCTACCTTGATTATTTCTGTACTAATACTTTTCTGGATTTATATCTGAATGAGCTATTTTCTTGTTTCGTTCTTTTAAGGCCCCCTTTTTTATTTGAATAATGCTGCCTTTAAATGATCACAGAGGTCTAATTCATGACCAGTATGTAGAGATGTAGGGGCGCATTGGGTCGAGTTCGGTCGACTTGGCGTACGATCGCTCCGAGGCGGTAAATCGACCCTGATTCAAAGGAGTTTGGACGGGGTCTCGAACTCGAATGAACCACCCTACTACGCATGAGTTACACTCCCAACAAATATAACAAATACCTACCCAAATTATTGTTTGTTTACATAGTTTTGATTTACCTACTGAGTCGATTTAAATGAAATAAATTTGAGAAGTAGTACATTTTTCGGTTTGTATTTGAAGATTATGAGCCCCTCAGTGGTACGTGCGGAAATATCTGTATAGTTGATCGCAATTTATGAATGATTATCTTAAAGATTCAATAAATAGAAAATATTTTTAATAATAATTATATTATTATCACAATATTACAGAATTATCCTGTACGCAGACAACGCCCTAGTTACGGATGGAATCTTCAGGACCCCGGACAAGGATATGGATATTATCCAAGAACGCATTACAGACGTCCTGGCTATTATCCAGAAAACGAAGATGGGCCAAGCTACCGACGCCGTCATCACTACATTCCTGGTTTCAATAATGGAGGACGAGATAGGCCTGGAACATATCCTGGTGTGAATAGATTTTACCCGGGAGCAGAAATTCCGAATCCAGGCAGGAATCCCAATCGGCCAATTCAAGTAACAGACCCTGGATATTATCCAAATGATAGACGCTATCCTCCAGAAAGAAACCCAAATCTACCATCAAGCGAAGTAGCATCAAACTACCCACCTCAAAATCCCGGCGATTTAAATAATCTGCCTGACACAAATATACAGTTGCCAGGAGAGAACAAACCGCACCCAGATCAGGGACATCAATACCCATCAGGGAATGGTTTGCCAAATCAGGGTAATATAAAAATCAGACCTAATCAAAACAGCAAGTATCCGTCAAATAATATGCCGAGTAATGTGATGCGGTATCCACTGAATGGTCATAATTTTAATGATGGCTCAATTCAGTTCCCTAAAGAAAATAATTTACCTGATTCTAGAAACCCAATTAATTTGAACAGCATTCCTCAAAATCATCTACCAAACAATGAACAGTTTAAACTGGTTAATAATCCAAACGTTAATGACACTGGGGCCATTCTGGGGAAATCAGTGTTTGTTCCATCGATGACATCGTAGCCTGGTCGACCAATGTCGGGTGCAATGTAATTGATAAGGCAATTAACGTGTGATTTGTGTAATTTGAAAATATATTAAAATAATAATTATAGATTTTATCAATATGGATCTTTTATTGTCACGTCGTTATGGACTTGTATTTTCAGTACCTTGCGACCATCTAAAAATAGGTACTCAAATCAAGGAAAGCTGTATTATGCACGTGGCTGCGGCGAAACTGAGTTATGTTCTGCATCATATTATAATTTTAGTGTATATTATAAATATGCTTGCAGACCGTTATGGCTATATGTTTATTTATTTATTTAATACTTTATTGTACACTTTAAAGAACACAGGTATACAGGAATTTTATAATAAATACAGTACAATGGGCGGCCTTATCGCTAACAGCGATTTCTACCAGGTAACCTTTGGATGGAGATATTATTGGTAGGAAAGAAATGGTAGTTGCAAGTGTACTAGTAATAATATGATAATACTTTAATTATATATACATTTATGTAATATTATAAAAATATACTACACATATATAAATACTTATACATACAAACATAAATACATACATACAAACGTAAATACATACATGCATACATACATACATACAACAGTATTGTCATAATGTTGATGATGGCTCAGTTCAATTCCCTAAAGAATATAATCGGCCTAGTTCTAATAGCCAAAATAATTTGAATAGCACTCCTCAACGTCGTTTGCCAAAACAATCAACAATTTAGACCGTTTAATGATCCAAACGTTAATGACACTGGGGCCATTCTGGGGAAACCGGTGTTTGTTCCATGGGTAACATCGTTGCCTTGTCAATATATATGTCGGGTGGAAGTTAATTGATAAGACAATTAATGTATGATTGGGTCGTTCGGAATATGTACTTAAATAATAATTATCGCTTAAATCAATGAGCGTGTTTTATTGCCATGTCGTTATTCCATTTTCATTACTTTGAACCTTTCTCATAAGCAGAGAGATTCTTACATTGGCATAAAACCATGTGTGAGGTTAACCTCATAAAGTACTGTACTCATATTATGGAAAGCGTATATCATATTACTACAGGATAAACGCACATTATTTTTTGTTAATTTAAACGTTTCTTCCGGATTTCGTTGGAACTTTCGGCAACCTGTTCTTAGTGCACCTCTACATGCCAAAGGGGTTTGGGTAATTTTGTATGAACCAGTGGCATGATTTTTTTTGAGCGGCCACTTAATTTATTGTTGTTAACGTATAGTGATATATATAATAATAATGACTCATGAAATAGCTTTACCCTAAGTAAAATCGGAGCTGAAATATATGATATCGAAGTAGGAAGAATTTCAACATCATGTCGTCTAAATAAAGACGTAACCTCGTATATGTATTGTGAAAAAATACAGCACGCATGGCACAATACATACATTCATAAAGCTACGCGTGTTATTGGAGGAGTATGTACGGCATTCATCATCATCATATCAGCCACACGACGTCCACTGCTGCTCCCCCATGGTTCTCCACACAGACCGATCTTGAACCGCCCGCATCCAACCGCCTCCCGCGATCTAGACGAGATCGTCGGTCCACCTTGCGGCGGGCCTACCTCTGCTTCGTCGTCCGGTACGTGGCCGCCACTCCAGAACCTTTCTGCCCCAACGGCCATCGATTCTTCGAGCTATGTGCCCTGCCCACTGCCACTTCAGCTTGGCTATCCGGAGAGCTATGTCGGCGACTTTGGTTCTACCGCGGATTTCCTCACTTCTGATTCGATCTCGCAGGGAAATTCCAAGCATAGCTATAGCAAGTGACCTTGAGTCTTCTGATTAGGCTGAGATCTCTGATCCGTAAGTCATCACTGGCAACACACACTGGTCAAAGATTTTTTTCTTGAGACACTGAGCTTCCCGAACGCTGCCCAACCGAGTTGGATTCGACGATTGACCTCCTTCTCGAACTTCGACCTACCTAATTGGACTACTGGTACCAGGTAGATATACTTGTCCACAAGTTCGACTGTAGAGTTACCAACCTGAATAGGAGCAGGTACAACATGGACGTTCGACATGATTTTCGTCTTGTCCATGTTCATCTTAAGACCTACTTGTTGGGAGACTCTACAGTGGCCATCGAGCATTGTGCCTAGGTCTTCCATGGTCTCAGCCATGACTAAGATATCGTCTGCGAATCGAAGGTGAGTGATGTACTCTCCGTTGATGTTGATGTTTATGAAGGCTATAAGATTTTCTTTGAAAATAATAGTTACTGCTTTTTGCAAGTAAACGTATGTGCCGTCTAGTATAATAATGGCTCTACGATCACCCATAGGGGCATATGGATTTCCAAATATAGCATTTGGAATGGATAGACATCGGGATATAACCTCTTCACGGGTCCGGGGTCATGTGGTTAAAACCCAAGTTCTGTGGCACGAATTCTGCGATTAAATCTTGTCTAACCAGTCGCATTGTCTTCAATTGTCTTAAATTTTTAGCAAATGGCAATTTGATGTTATAGATTATTTAGTTTAAATATCTCGGCTTCGATGAACGTGGGAAAGTAACGTTCATAGAAAAAAATTAACAACTTAATGTCTTCTTTTTAACAAAACACTTTTCATTAGTGGCCGCGTATTTAAAAAAAAACATGCCACTTTTACCCAAACCCCTTTCAATTTCTTGCGTCCAGTAGTTTCTTTATCTATCTGTCGGTCAGTTATTAACGGAAGAATTTTTGATATATTGATTCGAGTATAATCTGTATTACCTTGTAGAACCTCAAAACTCTTTATCACTTTATTTCGTAGGTTTACCGTCTTCGATGGCAACATACAATGTCAGTTAGCTTAAACGAATATATCTTAGGAATAACAGAATGAAATGAATTGTAGGCATGATTTTATTATACTTAGTTTATAAATAAATTTAATTACCCATAACCCCACTATAATTTTATTAAGCTTGATACCTAATGACTATCTAAAAACAATTCTGATGTGTATTTACATATACGTTACTCACGATTGTTAGAAAGTTTCATGCAAGAGAACAAAATCTTAATATTAAAATAAAGTTTGTGTAGTCATAAGGATCCTTGTTAACACGACGACCGATAGGTATATAGTATTATAGAAGATTGACCACGGACATAGTTTACATGACGCGCGCCATCCTTGTACCAAGGCAAACAGTAGTAGTGTGTTTTTGTAAGCGTTCTCTTTTTTCTCTTTGAAACTGTGAAGATTAGAGGATCCTCCTTTTAGCTGGAGGAACACCATACCTTCCACAAACCACCGTTGGTTTTAAAACATCTTATAAACACTGTTTGTCTTTTGAACTTACCTTAGCCAACAAAATAGTACTTAATAATTTTACATTGACATATACGACGCATATGACGATTTCAAATGAGTCGCACTTATTCGCTGTTTTCCGGAGGTTTGTTGTGAGTAAACCATGATCTGGACAGGTTCCTAGTCCTCACTATAAAAAAGAAGAGTCTATTCTACAGTGGGGTGCTATACATAAAGGTAAAATAGTTAAGGCAGTATTATGTTTCAACGAAACAAATATTGATGTTGCATCTGAATGTTATTTGAGATGCAGGTATACAGAACGCGGTCTGCGGTCACGTAATAAATAGTTTTCATCTCGTTACATTTATATTTCACTGCGGTTTTCCAAACAATAACAAAGGTCATTGTTTCCACTACCTATGGAACCTGAATTAAATGGCTTTATAGTAGTAGGTATAATATAAACAGGTTTTTCTATTCGTTATGATAGTAAACAAATAATCTTTACTGCGATTGCACACTGGCTGCTTCGGAGTACAACCTGAAACTTAACAAAATTGTAAACTTTATTTATCTCTCTTCTCTCTCTGTCTCTGTAATATTACTGCGTTTGGTGTACAATAAAGCAATCTATCTTATGTACTTACCTATTTACTTGTCTTTTACTTATATTATTTGCCTTTATTTTTAAGGCGATTTCTGAAAGAAGTAATTAAAGGAAGATTTTAAACTAATATTCAAATAGGTTTATAATAGTCAGAGAAAGGATATTTGAATAAAAAACTAGCTGACCCAGCGAACTACGTACTGTTACCGCCTAACAAACGAATCTTTTATATTGTTCCCTCCGTAAGAACCATTTTCGTACTTCAAGGAATATTATAAAAAAAGAATTAGCGAAATCGGTTCAGCTGCTCTCGAGATTTGGGAGCACACACTTAGCGAACACATTTAGCGATTCATTTTTATATTATCACTACATAGTATAAAACAAAGCCTGTCGCAGACTGTCTGTCCCTATGTATGCTTAAATCTTAAAAACTACGCAACGGATTTTAGTGCGGTTTTTTTATTAGATTGAATGATTCAAGAGGAAGGTTTATGTATAATTGACGCGGGCAAAGTCGCAGGCGACGTCTAGTAGATTATAAATGCCAATGTATAATGTGTGCCTACTGATTTATTTAATAGATTAATCGGTGTGGTGACGGATTAAGAATACGGAATGTCACCACCCCATATCATCCCATGGGTGTCGTAAGAGCCGACAGAGGGAGCATATTATGCAGAGAACAACACTGTAAGAGAAGGAAAACTTGATACAAACCCTATGCCAACCCGTCAGCGTGGTATAGTAGGCTAATTCCTCCGTTCAAAGGAGAGGCCTAGTCCAGCAGTGGACTGTGAAGGGGTGATGATGAACTGATTTATTGGATCGTATTTGGATAATACCAATTTGTTATAGTGCCTTAATACACATTTATTATACGTCAGTACACGAAGCGTGGTCATTGGTCACAGAACATACAACAATAATACAGACAGTAGGTACGATGCTTACTTGCGAATCTCTTTTGTTGTATACTACACAGAATTATCAACGCGCGTACCGAGCAGTCCGGACTCCATTTATAATGGGGATTCAGACTGTAGACACTGAAAAGGTTAAGCGCATTGAGGTGGATTTTGAGTTATTGCAAAGTTTTTTGTAATAGTTCGATCGACTCAACCGAGCGCCCACGTTTTTGCATAATACTCTAAGATTTGATTTAAGTTCTGAATAGCGGATTTTGTTTTCTAGTTGGCAACAAATTCTTTACAGTGGTGCTCATTTCTCGTATTACAAATTGAATTCTCTGGATCCGGATGGATGATAAAATATTTGTATTAATCTTTGGTACAAACGATTCATCTTTTATGAAATACTAAAAGGAGTAGTAATGTAAGTAAAGTGTGCAAAGTAAGTATTATACCACTGTCTGTCTGACTTCGTCATCGTATCATTGATGACACTGTGTAATAGCACTTAAGGACTACGGAATAACCAAAAGTGGGTATAATGGACTGCATATTTTATTGCGATACGTACCGGCGTGTGTTTTAAATCGTTTATAACTCGGAGCCTAAGTATTTATATACTCGGTAACTGCATAGCAGCAGTTTGTCTTTTGCTGTTTATACTAGTATTTAGGCATTGTAATCGATGTCATATGTCCAGTCAAGTTACCTCTATGATTACACTTTAGGCTACTGAACAAATGAATAGTGAAACTAGAATACAGAGATCGTACTCTGCAATTAAATTATTCAGTGATAAACATAATGCATTTTTAGTCGAGGTTCGTGTCATGCTATGTATATAATTATTATAAGTGCATCAGTAGCAAACTTTGAGTCAACTTTTACTTATACGCAACAAAAAAGGAAATTAAAATACAGCAACCGTATTTTCCCATTTTACAAAATCTAGTTTATGTATCAAATCACAGTCTGCCAAAACAAATTGGCGTGTGTGTATACAAAGTCGAAGTGTCGAGAGTGAGCACACGTTCAGTAACGATTGTCGAATCAGTGTTCTATGTACTAAATTGGAACTGTCGTTAACTTTATCGGTTACATGTAACTCTCTCGCACAATGACGTCACGTCCATAACGAGCCATCTTCTCGGTTGATAACAGACTATAATATGTTCACTATGCTAATCCTGACTAATATTGTGGACGTGGATGTTTGTTGGCCCTGCACTGGCAAAAAATCTAGTTAAATAAAGTTTAAAAGCGACGGGACAAAATAAACATTTCCTTTTTTTGTGTGATTGTGTGTGGACGGATAACTCTGATGTCGGGCAATGTGACAATGAATATGTAGAGTTCATAGGTAGTATCACCCGAAGGCCTCCAATACGGCCTAACGATTCTTGCAGGTCAAGAATATAGAACAGAATAGACAACAATTGGAACCGACTGCTTTATGTGTCCTGGGACACATGGTAGCGCTATGACGTAAATGCCATAATAAGCGGTCACGCACTTATTCTACAATCGTTGCTTTACTTTGCTACACTCTAAACAAAAATCAACGAGATTTTTGAACGAGTAGTAGGCGCACATAGATATTTTCCTCGGTGTTACGCGATATGTGACATCACATCAATGCAGTCACGTAAAACGTAGTACAAAGGCGTTGCTTAAATCCGAAATATGCAATTTATATTTTCTACCTCAAACTCAAACTCAAAATCATTTATTCATTTAGGCCACAAAGTGACGCTTATGAACGTCAAAAGTTAAAGTTAATTACTAGATGATTCTACATTTATATTTACTGCCACGTTCGCAATGCAATAGGTAGAACCACGAGAAAGAACGGGCAATAAAACTCGTGGCCACTCTTTTTAACTGCCAGTATAATGGTTTTACATGTTATATTTGTAAGCAGCTACAACTGTTTCACATTGTGAGTTATCTACTATTGCAAAAGTTAAAAGTTATTGATATCATACTCAAGCAATAAATTATGTTCATTTATTAAGCCTCCCAAAGTGAATATGGTGAAACAGGAGCATCCACTTACCTCTTTTGATGTGAGCAACTCGCGAACATGACTGTTCTGATCTATGGTGGAACAGTATGTTCCGAAGTAATGCAGCAATTTACAATCTATTAGTTAGCAGTTCATGACCACGAGTTACCCTCACCTTACAAATCCAATAAATGTCCCAACAAGCGGCGTCCTAGGCACTATGATGTTTAAGGTTTCGATTTACCACGCGACCCACGCGACGTGAGTGAAGCCGCAGGCAGCGGCTAGCTGTAAATAATTTTACGTAACCCCATTTTATTATTATTATTACGTTTTCGGTCACGCGATGTGATCGTACACACGACAATTTTGCCGCTTGTTTATGCATGTAGGACTCAATTGATTATTCCGTTCGGACAAAACAACTTATTGTAACTAAATGTGTTACGTAATTTGACTGCTAATTGTTTACAGATTGAAATAGTAAGTAAACTAATCAGCTAATTAGGTATGCAGATGAAGATAATTAATTCGTGAAAGATTATAATTGGATAAAGGGAGGCAACATTCAAGTAGGTTGCGGATTTGAATAGGCGAAATATATGTATTTGCTTCAGTATTACTGAAAGGACATAATTATATGTACATAGACAGTCCTTAAAATCATACATACATACATACATACATACATAGACTCACGCCTGTTTCCCCGAAGGGGTCGGCAGAGGCATATTAAACGCCCACTTTTCGCCAGTGTTTTGATCCCACGTAATAGGTGGCCAGCCTATTGCCGCTTATTGGGACATTTTGTTTGCCAGAGCCTCGTCCGTTGATCGGCAGGTGCACCACTTGCAGGTGAGGTTGACTTGGGACCCTAAGTTCTTGGTGGGAACCCTACGCACCCCTCTTACTAGAACAACATCCTTAAAATCAATCTCAAAATAACCTCTAATGTGCTCCTGGTATCACTTAATACTGTAAAATAAAGTACCTACACATTATGTTAATTAATTTTGAGAGGAAATAGCAATAATTATTTGTTTTGGAAACAAGTTCATACTACTTTTTATAATTTATTATATATAAACCTACCTCAACGCTTCACCGTAACATGTAAAGAGATATCGGAAAACAGTTCTTATGTATTATTTGTCTTACTCTGTCATGAAAAATGGCTGCAACACTAGTCAATTTATGTACTATTTAAATATATTACTTCTTTATTCGTTCTGAGCAACATATAATATAATACTATACGTATTACCACTATAATTATATTCCATTTGAACTTTCGTTTTGATTTCCTTTGGCAATTAATCGCTAAATTATCAGTTTTTGGAGGTGATAGGCTATTCATAGTTATCGCAAACGGTCTAAATACCGTCTAAACATTTTAAGTCTATGACGATATTTCATTTGCTGGCTTTCCTGGAGTAGTGATAGTAATGGGCCTAGTATTAAATAAGTCCATTATCTATTATACAAAGAATATCGCAGTAAAAGTAATAGGCCTTGTGTTTAATTTGTACAGGATCACTGCGTCAAGAGTAATTTAGTAAGTTATTGCTTATAAATATAATACTTTCCTATATATTTCCATAATCAAACTGTGAAGTTTGTTTCAAAATTCTATACAGTCAGGTCAATTTGCTACTTTCGATCAACGTAGTATAAATACTCTGAACCCGGCTCTCACTACATTGGATGGGTTTTAAACTTTAAACGGTCGGTGTTGTAGATTGACATCAATTAACCGCAATCTGGTTACACTTTTAGAGGCCGTTCCGTGCCGCGGCTTTGAAACTTTAACATATATGTAACTTAGATTGGAGAACCTAGCTGAAGTTTTAAATTTATGTTACATAACGTCACTTAAGAGCGACGTAATTAAGAATCGAATACTCAAAGAGGCCGCTGAAGAGGATAGATTATAAGAACAAGTTTTAACAATTCGAATTTAAGTCTGACGGGTAACGTTGAATACAGGCGACATTGATTTCATTAAGTCCTGGTTGTAAAAATACCATCAAGCATATTGGTCTTCATATTATTACAATGCATGTAAATACATAAATCTTGAATAATGGTGCATTTTGATCTATTTGACTCCACATGTTTACGCAGTAACTATAGCCTTTGCGCGCATTACCTATTGGGTTACAAATTATAGCATATTAAAATCAGTTCAGCCATTCCAGAGATTACCCGGCACAAACAGAATATACGGGACAATGTTCTTAAATAGATTGTTTGTGATTTGGTATCGTTCACTAACTACATCACTTGTAAAACCTTAGTTATTTTGAAATCACAGAAATACACTTCAATTTTGTTTATATGTATGTGTATAGAGTATTATTGGGTTTTAGAGTATCATTAGGTGTACATATTCTCCGAAATAATTATCAAAAGCTACAGCGATTTCAAGCTCATATGTTACGAGTTTATCATTTAATTTGATTTCCCCTACAGTTTAAAGTGGAAATTTATTAATACTACCTTGAAACCTTTCATGTAGTCTTCGATAGCAATTGGAATTATGTTATGAAGGTATTTCGAGATTATATTAATATTTGATTTGTTGTTACTACCGAATGCTGTCAGTAAAGTATACAATAGTCGCGTTTCCTATTTACTGGAAACCCTTGTAATGCGACTAATATACCGAGATAGTACCTCTTACTGGGCTGATAGAATTGATCATTCACTTGTAACAGGCCATAGAACCGCTTTTAAATTTGTTTAACTAAACAACGAACATAGGCCCAATTCTCCTAACAAAATTTGTTCAAAATGCAGTTTTGATCTAATGTCAGTGTCGTTCTTGTTTAAAAAATGGTATCCTCCTAAATCAACTGATATTTGAATGTTATCGTGTCTAAATCGTAAAATGAACAATATGTCAACATCGAACCATAAAAGTCAAATAAGACGAAATTACTTTAAATTATTGCCCCCTATTACATGGGACCTAAAATTCATGGCGAAATGTGGGTGTAATATTACATCTCTTCGGGGATACAGGCGTGAGTCTATAATCTGTATATATAATATCCTTGCGTTACTGACTGACTGACAGTCACGCTACAGCCGAAACTACTGGGCGCAAGAAGCTGAAACTTGGCATGTATGTTCCTTGGGTACCGGAGGGGTGCACTAAGGCGGGATTTCCCAAAATTCCCACGGGATCGGGCAAAACGGGCAATTCGAAAATATTTGCGTGCAAAGCCACTGGCGTCGACTAGTATAATAATATATATTAAACTAGCATAATACCGATTCTGGGTCAAATTCAAAATATAATCTCATTTCGTTCAAAATTTAGTTTTAATGTCATATAAAATACGATATTGGCCTCGAGGTAAACATCGCTACGAATATGTTCACGAACTTTCTGGCGAACACTCTAATCAGCAAAAAGCTCGAAGCTTTACTGTCCATTTGGTCGCTAAAACACTTTCGTTTTTCTTTTCTTTAATAAGTTACTTAAATCTTGGAAAGAACTCAATATGGCAGCGTTTCAGAAAAAAGTAAAATCATTTTTGGCCTGCAAGACATATTACCTACAATATCTCATATTTTTTACAGGATACCATCACTTACAATTACTTGTAATATATTATACTACTACCTATGCAATTTAATTTAATTCGATTACTGGTTGACATTTCGCTATTTAATATTATATGACCTACAAATTGTATGACATTATTTTATGAATACTAAATTCTTATTTGTATTTTTTTCATTATGATTGTAAGCGTATCTAATTAATATTTGCACGCCAATATATATGGCAAACATGTAAGAACACAACAACAATGAAATGTCACACCTTGCATGCTTATAAATGTATGTATACTCATGTTTATGTAAATAAAATTATCTTATCTCATCTGTTATATACAATAATGCAGTCTGTACAGGTGAATGCTCAAGTGTATCAGCACCATAAACAGCCCAACCATCCAGTTTTATTTAGTTTTTTAAGTTACCTCTTTTGAATTATTTAATATTGACGCAACAATACTCCCGTCGAGATATTTCATTTGAATGGGAGTTAATGGGAAATATTTGTGCTGTGTGATCGTATGCTCTCTCATGTTGCCTTTGACGTATTTTAAAGGACGCTATTTTGTTTCACGTTACATTCCGCAGTAAGATTGATCTATCTTATTGTGGTATGTTTATTTATCATCCACTATAATCATTGTGTTATTTTACCATAGTGGGTACATCTGATGATTCGATATTGATTCTATAGCATACGCTGAAGATTACTAGGCCACTGAAGTTGGGTGTGACTTCGTTGCTATAAGAATGATTTTTACAATTTTATTAGCATCGGCTCTAAATGTATGGTAGTTGTAACAGTTTTAATTTAGTATATAAATAAGTATTCTCGATATTTTATTATGTCTATATTTAATTACAATAAGATTCTGTGCATTTCTTATTCTTTATTTTCACAAAGTTTTTTTTTAATCGGTTGTGTGGATGATATGTCCTAGTAGGCGTCATTTATGTACTTGTAAAATATCATTACTACAAATTTGACTTGTAGTATAATAATTACTAAAACTGTCCCTTACTTTAATACTAACAAGATTTTTTTGTAATGCTTTACAAAAAAAGGCCTTTATATATTTACAAATAATGCATGCATTCAGAGCAAGTTAATAATCACCATAAAAACAACGTCGTAAGTAGGTACCTAAAATGCAATTATTATTGTATGTAAGGTCAGAAGTACCCTAAACAGAAGAGCATGCATGAGAAACTTAATGGGTGTGAATGAAGCAAGAGAGGTATGTCAGGATCGTTGCAAATGGCGTTCCGTAGTTTCTGTCTACTCCTCCCGGAAACAGGCGTGAGTCTATGTATGTATGTATTGTATGCCATTTTGAAGAGTATAGTATCTTCTTGGGTTTACGCGAATGTTACACATTGAAATTAAACTTCAGTTTACGGATTTTATCGCGTTGTATTGGTTTCACTAAGTTATTACATTTGAAACTAAAGATCTAGAAACTATATTTTTAATTTATTACTAGCCGACGTTTCGAATTCTTTACAGAATTCATGTTCACGGCAGACTGAGGTGATATTTGTCTTTTTCTTGAATGTATAAGTTATCTCAAAGTACCCGAACATTTTTCAACTACTGGTGTTACTATTTACGCAGAATGAGCTCACAGTGTCCTTAGGTCTTCTGGTGACTTTGTCCTTCTTGGGTTTCATTAGCCTTATGACAGGGTCCCAAGCTGGAGGAACATTCCAACCATCTTCCCTACTGAAATTAGGGTGTTTTTTAATTTCAATAGCCTCTCGTATCATCCTTGGAAGAAAACGATGTTCTTTTGCGAGTATCTGTGGTTCATCAAATCGCAGGTAGTGGTTGGGTCTTTGTTCCACATGTTCACACACAGCAGACTTTGTTGAGCGTTTATGTTTTATGTCAGCTATATGTTCTTTGAGTCGAATGCCTATGCTTCTCTTGGTTTGTCCAATGTATGAGAGCCCACATTCACAGTCAATTTTGTAGACACCGGCCTCTTGCAAGGGTAACTGACACTTGACAGATGGTAATAATTGACTGATCTTCGTTGGCGGCTTGTAGTAAGTTTTGATAGAAGCTCGCTTCAAGATGTAGCCAATTTTGTCGGTCACGCCCTTGATGTATGGGAGGACAGCAGGTTGTCTTTCTACTGTGGCTGGTTTTTCTTTCTTCTGGGATCTGTGACAGTGGCGCGGCGGTTGGAGCTTGTTGTCTTGCAGAACTTGCCTGACATGTTGAAGCTCAGCGTCCAGGTGTTTCTTGTCACAGATCCCGCGGGCTCTCTGAAACAGAGACATTCCTACAGTAGCTAACTGTTTAGGATGGTGGTGAGATTCACCGTTTAAGTACCTATTTGTATGGGTCTTTTTCCTATACACAGTATGGCTTAAGGAGCTGTTTTTATTCCTGATGACAAGTACATCTAAGAAAGCTAAAGACTTGTTTGCCTCTAATTCCATTGTGAATTGTATTTGGTTATTAATAGAATTAAGATGGTTTAGGAAAGCATTAACACTATCTGTTGGTAAAATTGTGAGTGTCATCTACATACCGCTTGTAGAACCTCGGTGTGATGGTGGCCGTCTGCAGGGCTCGCGCCTCGAAGTCCTCCATGAAGATGTCAGCGACAACAGGCGATACTGGAGAGCCCATTGCTACACCGTCTACTTGTATGTAGTATTTCTTGTCCCATAACAGATAGCCCGTTGTCAGGCAGTGTTTGAGTATTTCTGCATATTCCTCAGGCATGTTGTTTTCTGTCAGCTTCCTTCTAGTAATTTCTACACAGTCATGTACTGGTATGCATGTGAATAATGACTGTATATCAAAACTAACCATAGTTTCCTTGTCAGAGAGATGTAGGTGTTTGATTTCACTGACAAAATGGTAGGAATCTTTCACATGTGCTCTCGTGTTGCCTCTGAGGGGTGAGAGAATCTTTGCCATGTGTTGAGCCAGTCTGTAAGTTGGTGCGCCTTTCTGACTAACTATCGGGCGCAGAGGAGCGTTTTCCTTGTGTATTTTTGGTAGCCCATACATTTGAGGAGGTTTTACACACGATGGTATTAAATATTTCACGTCCAAATTAAGTTTTTCGGAGTATTTCTTAACAATATCACAAGTTTGCTTGAGTATTTTGTTCGTAGGGTCTGACTTAACCAACTTGTAGGTACTTTCATCCGACAAAAGATGTTCCATTTTTTGTTTATACTCGGACTTGTCCATCACTACCGTTGCATTTCCTTTATCTGCTCGGAGTACTGTAAGTTCAGGCCTAGCTTGTAAGTTCTTCAGTGCGAGATATTCGGTCTTAGGTAGATTCCTTGCCGGCACTTTCGATTGACGTAATACAGCAGAAACGTCCTGTCGTATGGCCTCGAAATCTTCCTTACTCACATTGTTCTTGACTAGGCAATCCTCAACGTTGCAAATAATGGTTTCATACGGTATTCTTGATGGAGTTATCGCGTAATTTAAACCTCTGTTAAGTACTCTCTCGGTATTTTCATCTAACGTGTGTTTTGACAGATTGACAACTGTTTGTCTATGGGCGGACGGTAGCGTGTGATTGGTCCGTGCGAAAACGTTCTGTTTCATGTTGTACTGGTCATTTGATTTTTGTTGTAATTTTTAAAATTTTTGAATTTTGTTACGTTTACACGCATAATATTTTGATGTTTCTCTGTTGTTTATTGCATCTATGCATTGTTTAAAATCAAATGAAGTTGTCAATCTGTATATTTCGTTAGATAAATTCTCAACATTTTTATTTATTCTGCGTAAGTCAGCTCGGTTTGGTAGGTACTTAAACGGTGAATCTCACCACCATCCTAAACAGTTAGCTACTGTAGGAATGTCTCTGTTTCAGAGAGCCCGCGGGATCTGTGACAAGAAACACCTGGACGCTGAGCTTCAACATGTCAGGCAAGTTCTGCAAGACAACAAGCTCCAACCGCCGCGCCACTGTCACAGATCCCAGAAGAAAGAAAAACCAGCCACAGTGAAATGAAATGAAATGAAATAGTTCTTTATTTCGTATAAACTTTGCAAGTACTTACGAAACGTCATTTAAAAAGAGCATTTTATACAATTATTTTTGTGTGCCGAATTAGAACAGCTCAATCCCAAGCGTTTTGGTCGTCTTTATATTCAGATATTTTATAGTATGCTTTTGAACATAATTTCGCTTTAACAATAATTTTGAACTTATTTATAGACAAGTTTCTTAAATTATGAGGGAGCTTGTTATAAAAGCGTATACATTGCCCCATAAAACAGCTACTTATTTTGTGGAGACGAGTGCTATGAACTACCAGATTATTCTTGTGTCTCGTATTTACAGAATGTATATCACATTTTTTACTAAATTTGTCAATATTTTTATGTACATATAACAGATTTTCATAAATATATTGTGATACAACAGTTAGAATGTTTATTTCTTTGAATTTTTCTCTTAGAGTAACTCTTGGACCGAGGTTATAAATTCCCCTTACAGCTCTTTTCTGTAGAACGAATATTATATTTAGGTCTGCAGCACTCCCCCAGAGAAGAATCCCATACGACATTAAGCTATGAAAATAACTGAAATAAACCATTCTAGCTGTTTCTAAATCTGTAAGGCGTCTAATTGTCTTAACTGCATAAGCTGCAGAACTGAGTTTGCCCGATAGCCTTTCAATATGTGGACCCCATTGTAGTTTGGTGTCGAGCATAATACCTAAAAACATGGTTGTCTCGACGGGCTCAATCCTAGATTCATTAAGTTGCACATTGGTTTCCAATTGTTTAACATTAGGCATAGAGAATTTTAAAAGTTTCGTTTTCTTATTATTAAGTAATAGGTTATTTACATTAAACCAATTAACAACTTTAGAGAGTGCATTGTTTACTTCGTCAAAATTAACCTGTTGTCGTTTAATGTTAAAAATCAAAGATGTATCATCCGCGAACAACACAATCTCATGATTGTCCTTTACATAATTAGGTAAATCGTTAATATATATCAAGAATAAAAATGGACCTAGAATTGAACCCTGCGGGACACCCATTTTTAAAGCTGAACCTGGAGATGTCTTACCATTAACTTCGACCTTCTGGATTCTGTTGCCCAAGTAAGAAGTCAGGAGATCGAGAGCTTTGTTCCTAATGCCGTAGTGATATAATTTCCTGATAAGAGTATCATGATGTACACAATCAAAGGCTTTTGATAAGTCGCAAAATATACCTAACGCATCTTGTGACTTCTCCCAAGCCGTAAAAATACTTTTCAGTAACTCAACTGCTGCGTCAGTAGTTGAACAACCCCTCGTAAATCCGAACTGTTTCTTGTGAAGAAGATTATGTCTATTAAAATGATTAAGCAATTGATTAAGTATTAACTTTTCAAAAATTTTACTAAGAGTTGGCAATACAGAAATAGGTCGAAAATTTGAGGGGTCTGATGTGTCACCAGATTTAAATAAGGGTGTAATTTTACTATATTTCATTAAATCAGGAAATGTTCCAGAAGCGACACAGCCATTGAACACTGTGGCTAGATGTGGAGCAATTAAAGTAATAATATATGAAACAGTCTTTACTGACAATCCCCATAAATCCATTGTCTTTTTCATATTAATAGTTTTAAATTGTTTAAGAATATCTTCAGTAGTAACAGCAGTAAATTCAAAGGCTGTGACACATTCTGGTACGCAGTCCTTAAGTAGTATTTCAGCAGACGTGGAAGATGACTTGAGTGACTCTGTAGTTAAAATGGGTATATTAGCAAAAAATTTTTCAAATTCTGTCGCTACTTCCAAGTCCTCTGCAACACTCACATTATTGATATTTAGTAGGTAGTCGCGACTGCGTGCTTTGGCTCTACCAGTTTCGTTATTGATGACATTCCAGGTAGCTTTTATGGTATTTTCAGCGCATTTTATTTTATTTTTCAAATAAATTGATTTTGCAGCATAACAAGCTTGTCTGAATGTTTTTGAATATTTTTTTACATAATTAATAAAGGCTGGACTATTATTAAAAGTTTTTTCATTGTAAAGTTCATATAACCTAATCCGACTTTTATGAATGCCTTCAGTTGCCCAATCACTAAACGTCAGACGGTCAGTTACATTAATTTTTTTGGGTTTAAATACAACAGAAAATTCATCATTAATCAATTTAAATAATGAGTTATATAACTGATCCGGATGGTCATGAGTAGGCAACCAACGCATTTTACTAGATAAATTATTTTTAAAAACTTCCATTCGGTTTTCATTTATAGGTATAAAATTTATAATTTTACTCTGAACCTTAAGGTTTTTTCTTGGACAACAGACTAACTGCCCACTGTGATCAGACTGAAGCATATTAATTAAGGATTTATGTAAAGGTTTAGTGTTAATAAATATATTATCAATACAGGTGGCACTTGTGGCAGTCACTCTAGTTGGTTCTAAAAAAGTATGACTTAAATTGTAAGATTTAAAAAGATTTAAGAAATTAATTGATGAAGAACTTTTCTCTAAAATGTTAATATTAAAGTCACCACAAACAGCAACCGCTTTATGGCAATTATTAACTTTGCTTAGGGCGTCCTCCATAATTACTATAAAACTTTCAAAAGGCGCACATGGAGGCTTGTATACACTCATAACAATGAACTGTTCAAATTCGACACATGATATCTCTATAACTCGCTCAACAGAAAGGCTCACAATATCAGATCTTTCCTTAAATTTTAAAAGTTTATTTATTATAATTAACGAGCCGCCTCGAATAAAGTTTTCTCTGCTGAATGAGCTTGCAACCTGGTGGTTATTGAAATTGAATATGAACTGATGGCTTTTTAGCCAATGTTCTGTAATACATAAGATGTCAATATTGTTACAGTTCATAAACAATTCCAATTCTAATTCCTTACTCATTAACCCTTGTATATTCTGATGCACCAGGTTGATACAATTCTTTAAATTATTTTTTTTACAATGTGTGGTTGATGAAAGTGTGTTTTTTTTACTTATAATAGGTGTGGTATTAAAAAAGGTAACTAATGTCCTATCAAGGTTATTGCCAGAGATTGACTCTATTGTCTCATTACTTAATTTAAAGAATTTGGAACGGATTCCAAGCTAATATTTAATGTCAAATTAGACTGCTCAATAAAAGCAGAGTTATTAGCCAAATTTTTGGCTGTGTTATTAATAAAATATGCTAGCGATGATGCTATTTGTCTTTGATTATATTGAGATAGATAACAACTATCACATGTCAAATAAAAGTTTCTAATGAAAGCATTAGAGTCAATTATGTCAATAAAATCATTGTAAAATGTCAGTGTATGTAATTTGCTATTTAACTTATGTCTAAAATCATTTTCGGCCTGTGGCAACAACTTACTGTAGGGAAATGCAACTAAAATTATTTTTCTAACTTTTATGTTTAATAATTGATTGAAATATCTTTTTATAGTATTTAAATTTGCATTACCCCTTCTCCCAATAAAAATGATTATTGTTGAATCAGGACAGTATGTTTTACTTAAAATGTTTTGTAAGATATGTGTAAAACTTGCTCCGGGCATACAAAAGTTGGTTACTGTTTGACCTGTCCTTTTTCTCAACAATTGGCTCATATTCCTACCTATCTCATCACTAAACATTACTAAATTGTTGGTGTTCGTATTTGTATTCAGATGTGAGAGGGAAGTGCTAGCATTCATGAAGCTGTTACTCATCACCGCTGACTGAGATGACATAGCAGAACTATCTTTCAAGTTGGTAGGCTGTGAAAAACTTTGTGGTGTCAGGCTAGGTTCATTGGCCTGATTATTATTAGTTAATGATATGAGTCTTTGCTCATTGTATTTACACAAATCCACTAAGTCGTCCATGGCCAAGATATGTTCATTAATTTGATTTTGAGATAATTGATATTTCTTTGTCATGTTACATAGGGATTCTTGTAAGCGGTCAATCTCTGTCTGCAGACAATGGATATCAGCCTCATACTTTATAAGATTATTATCTAGTTTAGTCATGCAAATAGACAAATCTTCCTTTAGAGCTATATACTTTTGGCAATAATTGACATTTGACTTTGAATTTCTAAATTTTCTTAATAACTTTTCCTTTTTCTTAATTTGTTTATTCAACTTAACATACTTTTTCAGTTTATTTGCTGAGTTTATGGTTTTACTAGCTTGAACAATTGAATTGTCTTTAGTTAAGTCAATTGTAATAACTTCCATGTTTGAGTTTGAGTTTGAGTTGGCAGAAACCATAGATGGAGCGCTACCAACCAGCTCATCAAACAGTGATTGTGTAGTGGCTGATTTGATGGACCGGTCTGCACACTCCAATCTATTAATATGATTGTTAGCCTCACTTAGGAGGCCCTCTAATTGGGTGATGCGCTTGAGTGCGGTCTCAAACTCATTACTACAACTGTCAAAATTGTTTACAACTGATTGTAATTTATCGCGTTCATCTAAAGATGTAATTAAATGAGAATGAATTTCTGCCATCTCAGTTCTTAGTTGAGAATTTTTCTCTAAAATCTGTAGCATCTCCCTCTCATTGTCATCATGCTCACTTTGTAGTGTCTCACACAAATCCTTGTATTTCTTAAGTTCTTTAAGCGTTAATTGTAATTTTTCCTCCTCTAGACGCGCCTTCCTGGTCATCATCTTGTTAATAGATTTAAAATAATTGGATCGCAAGAAACTTAAGAACAAAAGACAAAAATAATAAAGTACTTATTGTATGACACTTAGGTTTGGGTAAGTCACCAACCAAAATGAGCCGGGCAATCGAGATATGTTCACTAGGTGTTTATTACTTGTGCAAAATTGTTTAGATGTACAATATATCGTAAACTTACCTCAACTGCTCGTATATTAGAAAAAGTAATGCAAAAGTATTTTAAATAACAGTTCGTTTGACAGATGACTTTGCAAAACTTTTACTTTGTGTTATTCACCAACAATTCACTTCTAATTATGATATTAAACAGTTAATTACCATTATAACACACTAATACGCACTTAACATACAAATAATACCTAATAAAATGAATTAAATCAAATAAAATAAAATTATTATTGGGAGAAGCACAGTTTTAGGTCTTACTACCAGTGTTGCCAGAAACCAAAAAAAAAAAAAAAAAACAGAAAAAAACCAGAAAGAAAAACAAAAAAAAAACAGAAAGAAACCAAAAAAAAAAAAAAAAAACAGAAAAGTAGAAAGACAACCTGCTGTCCTCCCATACATCAAGGGCGTGACCGACAAAATTGGCTACATCTTGAAGCGAGCTTCTATCAAAACTTACTACAAGCCGCCAACGAAGATCAGTCAATTATTACCATCTGTCAAGTGTCAGTTACCCTTGCAAGAGGCCGGTGTCTACAAAATTGACTGTGAATGTGGGCTCTCATACATTGGACAAACCAAGAGAAGCATAGGCATTCGACTCAAAGAACATATAGCTGACATAAAACATAAACGCTCAACAAAGTCTGCTGTGTGTGAACATGTGGAACAAGGACCCAACCACTACCTGCGATTTGATGAACCACAGATACTCGCAAAAGAACATCGTTTTCTTCCAAGGATGATACGAGAGGCTATTGAAATTAAAAAACACCCTAATTTCAATAGGGAAGATGGTTGGAATGTTCCTCCAGCTTGGGACCCTGTCATAAGGCTAATGAAACCCAAGAAGGACAAAGTCACCAGAAGACCTAAGGACACTGTGAGCTCATTCTGCGTAAATAGTAACACCAGTAGTTGAAAAATGTTCGGGTACTTTGAGGTAACTTATACATTCAAGAAAAAGACAAATATCACCTCAGTCTGCCGTGAACATGAATTCTGTAAAGAATTCAAAACGTCGGCTAGTAATAAATTAAAAATATAGTTTCTAGATCTTTAGTTTCAAATGTAATAACTTAGTGAAACCAATACAACGCGATAAAATCCGTAAACTGAAGTTTAATTTCAATTTTGAAGAGTACTTAAGAATGACAATATTTGACAGTCTTAAGTCTGCATGGGCAGACAGTCACTACACACTTATCCCGCAAATTGGGCCTCTTGTGTGAAGACAGGATAGGCGACGGCTACCTACTACACAGAAGCACCCTCTATTTCGCTTTCAAATTTTAGTTCACCGCTTTATAGATGTGGTGTCAATGAATAGTCATGCTAAATTGCAAACCGTTTTTGCTTAGCCAAGGACGGACATGGCGAAAGTTTGTAGTTTATTATGAGCCTAACGTCCTGATCAAATAAGGCCAGTAATTATGTTGTGTATGTATTGAATATTTTTTTATACAATACGTCACCTGACAGGGATATTTGTTCACCAAACTCGTGATTATCCGCAAATATAAATGACTAACTACACCACGGCACTAAAGGTTCCGTACCTAAAAGGTAAAAAACGGAACCCTATTACTAAGACTCCGTCGTCTGTCTGTCTGTCTGTCTGTCTGTCTGTCTGTCACCAGGCTGTATCTCATAAACCATGATAGCTAGATAGCTGAAATTTTCACAAATTATGTATTTCGGTTGCCGCTATAACAACAAATACTAAAAATAAAAAAAAATAAAAAATTAAGGGGGGGTCCCATACAAAAAACGTGTTTTTTTTCCGTATATTTTGCTCAAAATTACTAACTGTTACAGGTAAACGCTTTAAATTTTTACAGAATATGTAGTTGTATATTACCTTTCAAAATAAATAATTAAATTTAGAAAAAGTAAATAATAAAGGGGGGCTCCCATACAACAAACGTAATTTTTAAGCAATTTGTTACTCGATCTTAATAAACAGGTAGAAACTTATAAAGTATTTAAGTATACATACAACGAACGTGATTTTCTTTTATAGATGATGGTACGGAACCCTTTGTGCGCGAGTCCGACTCGCACTTGCCCAATTTTTAATTACGTTAATACTTTGATTTGCTTTCATTTTAACCGTTCTCATTACAGCTCATTGGTTTTACCTTACTTACAAATTCTTAGCATTTTTAGGGTAAGTATGTAAATGGTGTTCAATTGACATTGATATACGATATTGTATTGACTGCTCATAAAGCGTTGTGATATTAGCGGTTGTGTAATCCACAAATAGTTGTATTTAGTCTAGGTGTTTTGTGTACGCTGATTGAATGTTAATGTCCCCCGCGACACAGGATATTGCTAGAGTTGTCGTTCCGAAATGCAAAATAGAAATTAAGCATTTAATGAAAGCTACCTTGGCCGTAATAGATATGTGTCTTAGGAGTATAATTATATTATTTTGTGATTTAAATGAATACAAATTACAACCAAATACTTTATTTAAAAAAATATATTGTATCAGTATTTATTCTTTTGGTATAGAGTTCGATCTCCACTTAATGCACTTTTAATGTAAATTTACTCTGAAAGTTCAATACCAGCGATTAGTTCAAATGTATAATATTTTTAGAACTTAATTATAACATATCAATAGTATTTTGCGTTTTAAATTAAGAATTAAAAAAAAAACTAATATATCGCTAAATGCAGCGTTTCTAGACGAGGAAATGGTCTTGAAAGTAAATTACATGTTTCAATTTGATCTTCGACATTTCAATTAATAATTGACTCCTATTACACATGGCTAATGTAGCACATTAACTTGCCGACAACAAAGAGGATCAATTTCTTATCGTTTTCAACAACCATATTATAAAATAAAACAATGATAATTCTTATACGTTTTCAACAATCAATAAGTATTCCAAAGGAGAATATTTGATCCCTTTTCATTTTTTTATATATAGATGGCCATCTATGGCTTGTACGTATAGTTGTGTATGCGCGACGCCTCGATTTAAAATTGATTGATTGACAAGATCGTGTTGAGATTCGCACGATCTATGCCCAATACGACACACGATCCCATGTCTGGAAGCATCATTAATGCATAGTTACAAAGAGGTTGGACGTTTGTTATATTTCTTTGCATAGTTACTTCACAATACTGTGACGGCCGGTGTCATGTCAAACCGTCGTCACGAAACACAATAATTAGCAAAGAGGTTTCAAGACTATTTTATTATTTGGAAATGAGTTTTTAGTTCGATGACGTCATACACTCTGTCAAGTGTTCGCCAAATTTACAAGTCGTTGACAACAAGGCAGTGGCCGTGCGGATAACGCATCCCGTTCACGTTCTGATGGCGTGGGTTCAAATCCCAGTCATAACAGTTATGTGGATTTTGGTTTTTATGAAATTTGGAAAATGTTTATGAATATTTGGCAAATATTTAAAAAAAGATTATTTAAATATTTCAAGTAAAAATTAGAAAATTCTAGAAACTTCAGGAAGGAATGGAAAGGTTAAAAATCGACAGGAGATGGAAAAAAACAATTGAATTATGAAATGACGATCGAAATTATAGTATTTTCGCTGTATGATGATATGCATGACAGTTATCATTTTACATATCACGCATACTACTTTCAACTTATTAAAATAAATTGCCAAAAAAACAATTATTAAAAAAATATCCATTAAAAATTACAAAGTAAATTGATACTAGTATGTCTCTCTCTATTTTTATAATTATTATTTACTGTAAATAAATTATTTAAATATAATAAAATATAATTCTCAAAATGTCAGATGCATGAAACGAACCCTCTGTCAGTAGAGATTGACACCATTGATTCGACATGAAATCGATGAATAGGAGCGGCCGTCTTGTAATCGAATACGTCAGTACGAGCGCCTTGTATGCGGTTTGTGCTTCTGCCTGTTTGGCGTGTTATTTTTTATTTTTTGTTGTGTTTTATTTGGTACGTACAATGCCAAAAGCAACAAAAAAGATAGTTTTAAACTCTCAAAGCCGTGAGTTAGTGCTTCATTTGAGGAACTTCTTTGAACGAGAGCGTGCAAACAGGGGCCCGGCAATACCGATCGACAGTGTTGTGTACAGAGTTGCGGCAGCTCTGAAGATTCCGATTCAGATATGAGGTTTTATTTCGAGTGACAGTGATGTATAATAAAAACAAATATTTTAAAATTACTGCGTTTTATTTGTGAATGTATTTTTCCAAAACACTTTTAATATGAATTTATTTCGAAGATTTTAAATCGTTAGCTACGTACGATTGCATGTCTTTTGCCAATTAATTCGATATTTATAAATAATCGATTAAATTTCTTTAGGTTACATCACTATAATTGTCAGTCATGAACTGTCATGCATATCATGAGGTAGCGAAAATACTATAGTGAATCTAGAACATTCCTAGGGGTATATAAGGCGGTGTAGAAGCGCTGAGCGCCAGTTGGATTAGCTACGCGCCTTTCGATTAGTACACACGTCCCGATCACGTACGCACTAATCCAAGTACCCACTTTAGTTGCACGGACCGTCAACCGTTGAGAAGCCCGGCGAACAAATTTTAAATTTGAACGCCGAACGGTCGCAGCTGCCGCGTCCCAACGACATGCCTCGCCGGCCAAGCCCTTCTAAGGGCTCTGCCGACGACCAAGCTGAAGAAGAAGAAGCAGATGATGACTTACCACCGGTGTCTATCCAGGCACCGCGCTCGCCGTCAGGCCAACACACTGCCCCAGCCGCCGCCGCCGTCGCCACGAAGTCTGCGCCAGCCAGTCGCACAAACAAAACTGTGAGTACGTCTGCACCGCATATAACTCGCGAACAAGGCGGCGCCTCCACGCTAGCCTCCGCTCGCCCCGCAGCATCCTCCCGTGCGCCTACCAATGCGCAAGGGCGAACGTCTCCGCGGGATGAGGCGCGCGCGGGCCGCGACACGGTCCGCGCCACGCCTCATCTCCAGTCGACCGCGAGCGCTGCCGCCATGCGCGCGCCTACGAACCCGCCGTCGCGCGCCAGCGCCGCGCGCGGCCGCCCGCCGGCGCCGCGACACGCCGCGACGCGCCCTGCCCTCGTGGCGGACAGTACACCGTCCCCGACGCGCTCGTCCGCCGCAGAGTCCCCCCGCGTGGCAGCCAAAGACTCGCCCGCACCGCGTTCCGCGTGTTCATCGCGTAGTGGATCGGAGATATCGCTCGCCTCCGCAGATTCGTTTAACAACGATAAGGCGGACCTTGTACTACATATCAAGCGTCGCCGCCATACTATGTGCGCGTCGGCGAATATACAGCGCTCGGGCTCGGCGCCGACGCTAGTACATATGGATACAGACACCACACCCGAGGCGGTGCGCGCTGTGCCAGCGCGTCGCCAACGCAGCCCCGACGAGGACGACGCAGAGGAGCCGAAACGCCCACGCGCCGAACCTTCTAGAAACTCCGAGAAAAACGTGAGTACCTCACAAATTTTATTAAGTGAGAGTGTGCCCGGTATGAATAAACCGACTTATACGGACGTCGCCCGATCGCCGCCAACGTCGCGCCGCGTGCCTGCCGCCGCGCCCGCGTCGACCGCGGCGCCCGCGAGCGCCCGCACCGCCGCCGCGCGCCCCGAGGCCGCGCCCGCGCCGCCGCTCGCTGCTGGCGTGTCCGGCCACAGCAACGCGCGCCCCGCGGCCGCGCCCGCGCCACCGCTAGCTACTGGCATGTCCGGCCATAGCAACGCGCGCCCCGGGGCCGCGCCCGCGCATCTTGCTGCCACGTCCGGCGCCACCGCCGACTCGCGCACCGCCGCCAACGCCGCCGACCCGGCTGTAGGCGAGAAGAAAAAGCCGAGGTTCCCTCCGGTGATCGTCGAGTACCTACCGAACTGGGCCCACCATATGCGGGAGCTCAAAGGCCAACTCGGCAGAGCCGCCAACGGCCGCCCCTTCGGAAAAGGGCTGCGGTTTACACCGAAGGACGAAGACGAGTACCGCCTATTGCAGCGGTACTTTACAGAACTAGAGAGGACAGACCGCATCTCTTGGTTCTGTTACTCGCTCCCCGCAGAACGAAGCTTAAAGGTGGCAATTAGAGGCCTGCCCAGCAACGCGACACCGGAGGAGGTCGAGGAAGAGCTCCGCGAGCTGGGATATGAACCGGAGTACGTGCGCAACATCCGGGCGCGCCAGGGACGGCCAGGGTGCATCCTACTGGCCATTCTAAAGCGCACAAAAGAAACTACGTCGGGGATCTACGGCGTTACCGAGATGCTCGGCATCCCCGGCGTCCGAATAGAACAGTGGCGAGGCAAGCGGAGGCCGGCACAATGCCACCGCTGTCAGAAATTTCGGCACTCTAGCCACCAGTGCCACCGCACACTAGCGTGCGTGCGATGCGGTGAGGAGCACACGGCCAGAGAGTGCCCGCGCCCGAGGGAAGAGCCCGCCACATGCGCGAACTGCGGGGGTGACCACCCCGCAAATCATATCAACTGCCCCGTCTTCAAACGCGAGGCGAGGAACAAGAAGGCGGGGACAGTAGCCATAACCGGCGAGCCGCGTCAAGGACCGGCACCGGTTAACGCGCAGCCCCAGGGAGAGGACACTAACGGGGCCTCACTCATGGCCAAAGCCAACGACCCCCCAGCTCGCGGACAACCCGGACATACAAAGAGAGGGCGGAGGAACCGTGCTCGCGGCAAACGGGGCGCAACCGCCTCGGACACACCCGCACCCACACCCACAACTGCACCCGCACCCGAACAAGCGCCCGCCGTAGTGAAGAAAGCACGGAAACAAAAGGGCGGCCCCGGGAAGACCCCTAAGACCCCCGCCGAAACACCTCAGCCGACAACTCACACAGTCGCCGCCCCCGCGGGCAAAACCGCGCCCCAGGGGAAGAAGGGGAAAAAGGCGAAGACCCCGCACACACGCGAGGGTACAAAGAGTTCCGGCACTGTTCAGGCCGCTATCGCAGTGCTTCAGAGCGTCCTCACCGCAATGAGCGAAGGCCGCGACAAGCACACTGTCGTGAGCATCATCCTCAAGGGCCTGGCGGACCTTGTTCTCCAAGATGAACAGTAAGCCCTTGAGGATTCTACATTGGAACGCCCGCGGCCTGAACAGAAAGGCCGCCCTACTCCGTCCTCTCCTGCAGGAACAAGACATAGACGTGGCGCTGATAAACGAGACGCACCTGGGACCTGCAGACCAACCACGATTCCCGGGTTTCCTCGTTTATCGGAGGGACGAGATATCACCTGAAGGAAGGAGCTACCGCGGACTGGCAGTGCTAATCAAGCGACGAGTCGTACACCAGCCGCTACCTACACCAGACTTCAATACCGTGTACACGCTGGGTGTCGAAGTGCACCTAGGCGGTGCCAACCTCCACCTCCACGCCGCTTACAAGCCGCCCGCTACATCGCCAGACGTCGCAGAGCTGCGATCGCTAGTAAGCGTCTCGCACCCTGTCATCATAGCGGGCGACTTAAACTGTAAGCACCCAGCGTGGAACTCGTCGAACACCAACCACGCTGGTGTACGACTATTTAAAGACGCCGAGACGTACGATTATGTGGTCGCGGGACCGGAGGTACCCACACACTACCCGGACGACCCCACACTGATGCCCGACGTACTGGACATTCTCGTACACAACGAGACGCACTGCCAGATACAGCAGGAGGTGCTCGGCGACGAGCTGTTGTCGGACCACCAACCTGTACTCGTCGTCATCCAACAGCAGCTGACCCGCGTAGTCCCTCAAGCGCCACGTCTCAAAACGGACTGGACAAAATTCACAGAAACGATGGAGACCACTACACCGACTCGCCCGATCAACTCCGCGGCCGACGTCGAAACGCTCGCGGCCGAGCTCGCCGACGCAATCAAGGGCGCCCTTGTGACCGCTACAACACCCGTCACCACCCAGAGGAGGCTACCCCCTCTGCCGGCACACATCCAGCGAATGATCGCGGACAAGAGGCGTCTTAGAAGGCAGTGGCAGAGCTCACGATGCCCCACATTGAAAGCCAGACTAAACCGGCTCGCGGAGAGAGTGAAGGACGAGTTGAGGACCTACACCGCCGAGAGCTGGGAGCGCTTTATCGACGACTCCAGCGACGACTGGCCGTCTATACATCGGCTATGTCGTCGCCTCACTAACACCCCAGCTCCGGTGCGCCCGCTGCTACACGCCGACGGGACGCCGAGGTACAAAGCAGCAGACCGCGCGGCCATACTCGCTGAGCATTTAGAGAGCGTGTTCGCGCCGAACCCGACTGCTGACACGGAACACACCGCAGCAGTCGAGAAACACCTTCGAGACTACTTCGCCACGCCGATAGCTCCCGACGAGGACCCCATCCACTTCTCCCCCGGCATGGTGCAACGAATTATTCGGCAGACCCAGCCCCGGAAGGCTCCTGGGGCGGATGGGATACCGAACACAGCGCTGCGCCGCCTGCCGCACCGTACCGTGGCAGCGCTGGCGCGCCTGTTTACGGGGATCGTCCGCACAGGCGTCTTCCCTACATGCTGGAAGGAGGGACGCATAATTATGTTGCCCAAGCCGGGCAAGAACATATTGAAGCCTGAGAGCTATCGGCCGATCACTTTGCTGCCCACCATCTCGAAGGTGTTCGAAAAACTCCTGCTGCGGCACCTCACACCGCACATCACGCCCAGACCTGAGCAGTTCGGGTTCCGCGCCGAACACTCAACCACATTGCAACTGTCGAGGGTACTGCACCGGATAGCGGCGGCGCGTAACAAACGCGAGCACGCCGTGGCAGTATTCCTCGACATGGAGAAAGCATTCGACCGAGTATGGCATTCCGGTCTGCTGTATAAGCTCTCGACCTCAACAGCGCCCCGCCGCATCGTGAAAACGGTCTCCTCGTTTCTGTGCGACAGGAAATACCGAGTGGTGGTGGAGAGGGAGGTCTCAGACCTCCATCCTATCGCCGCCGGAGTCCCGCAGGGCTCGTGTCTCTCGCCTGTGCTCTACTCGCGTTTCACCGACGACATCCCCGTCGCCGAAGGCGCTGAATTAGCCCTGTACGCTGACGACGCGGCGTACATCACCACAAGCATCAACGCCTACCACGCCGCGTCTAAGATGCAGCGTACCCTCCAGCTTCTCCCACACTGGCTGTCACAATGGCGGCTGTCGGTAAACGTGGGTAAGTCACAGGCGATACTTTTCAGCTCCAAGAGAGACCACCCACCACCACTCCAGCTCCAGGATGACTTCATCCCCTGGACAAGGACGGCGAAGTACCTGGGGGTCACACTAGACCGCCTACTCACTATGGAGTCACACGTCCGTAGAGTCGTCGCGCAGGTACGCGCGACTAGGGCACTACTGCGTCCAGCGCTCACATCCCGCCTCCCGCTGCGCGTGAAACTGGGGGTGTACAAAACATATGTACGCTCCCGGCTCACCTACGCCGCACCTGCCTGGTACGCGCTCACTAGCGAAACCAACCGGGCCCGCCTCCGAGCGCAACAGTCGCTCTCCCTCCGTACCGCGGTAGGTGCGCCACGCACCGTCCGCAACGCCGTCATACAGCGGGACACGCGTATGGAGAGCTTGGACGCCTACATCCGCCGCCTGTCCGTGGGGATGTTTGAGCGTGCCGACGCCTCGGCCTGGGACCACGTCCGAGACCTGGCCCCCTGGCACGCTCGCCCCCCGGACAAGAAGAAGCTGCCGCGAGATCTGCTCGCGTCGCCCGATGACTCCACGGACAACACGGTCACCCCCAGGTGACCGCCGCCCCCACAACATTACACTCCATTCCCTCTGTTGCAGGTGACCGCCCCTATCCGCGCGACATCTGCGCGTATGATCAGCATACGTGCATCATGTGCGCGCGCGGGCGACCACCGCAACAGCGGACGCCTACATGAAGACGCCTACACAACACACACCACACAGCCATTAACACACATACACCCACAGACATCCACAGGGCCGCACACTAGTAAGTCGCTGTCCGCGTCGCTGGCTTCACGGAGCTGGGCCTCCCTCGGTTCGCCGGGGGTCTCACCCGGCTCGTGTTGACCGCCCAGACGGCGTGAAGACCGAAGCGGCCCTGTAAACAACGACGACGACACTCACAGGGCACACATAGCCCACCCCAAACACCTGCCCTTTATTTAAGGGGCAGCGACGATCCCGCAGGCTGAGGGCACATCGCCCTGAACCCGCTTCCGCCAACCCTCTAGGGGGTTGCGTGAGGACCCGACTGTGAGCGCCAGTTAAAGTTGAAAAGTGGTAAAGTGAAGAAGTAAAAAGGAAGAAAGAAGAAGAAGTAAAATAAAGTGAAGTGAAAGTATAGTGCAGTAAAGTGCAGTGAAGTGCAGTGAAAAGTGCAGTGCAAAAGACGCTAGTGTTGGTGCTGTCCGCGTCGAAATTAAACGGCGCGTCGTGTGTGAAGTCGAATAAATTGTCATCAGTGCTACTCGGTGTTTCCTTCCAATTCCGTTACCCCGTCCGTAACAATTGGTGTCAGAAGTGGGATAGGAAGGATCAAAGATGCCAGTCATGCCGAGGGAAGGGCCTACGACACGTGCAAGGGCTGCCGCTCAAGAGCTAGGCGACTCTAGCCAGGAAGTTGTGAGCAGGGATGCTCCTTCGCAAGCAAGCGGATCTGAAGGAGGGGTATTTACGTCCGCAAGCGCAGCTAACCCTATATCTCTCGCAGACCTCGCAATAATAATCCAGCAAAACTCGCAGCAGCTTAAATCTGAACTCCAGCAAAACTCGCAGCAGCTTAAATCCGAACTCCAGCAAAACTCGCAGCAGCTACAATCTCAGCTTAGCGAGATAATGGAGAGCCAGGATGAGATTCGCCATTATATATCGGAGAACGAACGTAAGATCACCGAGATGGAGATGCGTATCGGTGAAGTGCAATCTCGCGTGGTTACTATAGAGGATGAGATACACACCCGAATAGCTACGATAGAGGAAGAGTTAAAGAAGATGAAGTCCAACAGCCCTTCGGTTTCTATCAACTTATCAAGTTCTGGTGGTTATTTAAAAGTACCATTATACGATGGTAACACTTCCTGGGAGGCCTACAGAATACAGTTCGAAGCCGCTTCTATTAGCAACGGTTGGGATGTCGACCAGGCCAAGTTTGCACTCATCCTGGCGTTGCGTGGAGAAGCATTATCGGTGCTTGAGGCCGTGGGAAAAGACGCTACTTACGCACAGCTGTTTGACGCTCTAGAATCCAGGTTTGGAGACGAGCACTTAAAATATGTGTTCCGAGCCAAGTTACGCAACCGCCGTCAGTATCCGAACGAATCCTTGCAGCAGTGGGCAATGGAAGTGATGAAGATGGTGCGAAAAGCTTATCAGTCGACACCTACGGAACAAGTTCAAAGCATGCGACTCCAGGCATTCATCGACGGAATTTATGACGATGAAGTCCGAGCTGCCGTGCGCCTGAAACACCACAACAACGTTAAAGACGCATTAGCACATGCTATGGAAGTGGAGGCTTTTCGACAAGAAATTACGAGTGATCGAGACAGGGTTATTGCAGCGAAAGTAGACAGAACTGGTCGTAGATCTTTTGTCCCAAAGTGTTATAACTGTAGAGAGCCCGGACATTTAAGGCGTAGCTGTCCGAAACATGTAGCAGAAAGGCGTCAGATTGACGCTAGTGTTCAAGTGTTGAAAGATGATCAGGAAGCGATTACATCTAGGACTTCGATGCAAGCGCTGACCAAAAGATGGAAAGCTCCGAAAGTTCGTATTCGACAACGCACGGATGGAAACGGTTTAACTATCGATGGAGCAGTCAATGGCGTTACCTGTTCGCTGACCCTGGACACCGGTGCGACACGAACGGTTATAGGAACTCGTTTAACAAGAATGAATGGAAAGATTTTAAGACCGTCAAGGTCACCTCGACTGACGACGGCTACCGGTCAGTACATCCCAGTTAAAGGCGAACAGATGGTGGCTATAAAAATCGGCGACAACCTATACTGGCAACGAGCGGTGATTGCAGACATTGTAGACGATTGCATTGTTGGGCTGGATTTCTTCAGAGATTATCAGTGCAGATTAGACATTAACGGCGGTATCCTTAAGTGTGGAGATGTGGAGATTCCAATGAAAGGTGGTGACAAGGGGCAAGTTTTGTGTCTCAAAGAAAGCAAACTTACACATAGATCACAGGCTTCTATAACGACGAAGTTTAATCATTTGGTCCATGTCGATAGAAGAGCGGTGTATTATGGGTCTAAGGATGCGCGGGACGCGCATGTCTTAGAGGGGGGTAGTGTGACGGCCGGTGTCATGTCAAACCGTCGTCACGAAACACAATAATTAGCAAAGAGGTTTCAAGACTATTTTATTATTTGGAAATGAGTTTTTAGTTCGATGACGTCATACACTCTGTCAAGTGTTCGCCAAATTTACAAGTCGTTGACAACAAGGCAGTGGCCGTGCGGATAACGCATCCCGTTCACGTTCTGATGGCGTGGGTTCAAATCCCAGTCATAACAGTTATGTGGATTTTGGTTTTTATGAAATTTGGAAAATGTTTATGAATATTTGGCAAATATTTAAAAAAAGATTTTTTAAATATTTCAAGTAAAAATTAGAAAATTCTAGAAACTTCAGGAAGGAATGGAAAGGTTAAAAATCGACAGGAGATGGAAAAAAACAATTGAATTATGAAAAGACGATCGAAATTAGTGAATCTAGAACATTCCTAGGGGTATATAAGGCGGTGTAGAAGCGCTGAGCGCCAGTTAAAGTTGAAAAGTGGTAAAGTGAAGAAGTAAAAAGGAAGAAAGAAGAAGAAGTAAAATAAAGTGAAGTGAAAGTATAGTGCAGTAAAGTGCAGTGAAGTGCAGTGAAAAGTGCAGTGCAAAAGACGCTAGTGTTGGTGCTGTCCGCGTCGAAATTAAACGGCGCGTCGTGTGTGAAGTCGAATAAATTGTTATCAGTGCTACTCGGTGTTTCCTTCCAATCCCGTTACCCCGTCCGTAACAATACTATATTAAGCACAAAATTTTCAGATCTGTCTTTGAAATAGATTAAGATTAAAAATATATAGGGCTGTTTTAATATTGACACAGCAAGCTCGTAACATAAGTTATGTAAAGACGTGTTCAATAAATACAAGTACTTGGCTTTCTTTGATTATAAAAATTTGAAGAGAGGTGCTAAGGCTAAGGGGGCAAAAAGATGGAGTGTCAAGCGAAAAGGGTATGCCGAGGAAATTGTGTAAAAGCACCCTCGAGTGAATCTCAACGTTTGAGTGCGTTTATATTGTCATGCGGCGAATATGCCGACTAGCCATCGTTTATTAGATTATTCAGATATATGGTGCACTTTGATGTTGCAAGGGAATCGTGCCGTGAATATGTTATTTACATACTGCTGTCTGCTTGGCTGTATTACACGATTTAACGTGTCACGCATTACATTGTGTCTGTTGGGTACTTTTATTTGACTTCTTGGATCTCGAGAGATAAATATAAAAAGAAACATTTATTGCATACAATACTGAAGATGGCGTATTTGTTATTTGATGCATTATATTAAGGCAAAGTTTTAACAAAAGCCGATTAATAGCTTCAGCGTGAAAGTTGGACAAATTAACAAACACACTCTAGCATCTGCCTAAATCACTAGGCCCCAGCAGTGCAATCCAACCTGTAAGTAATATATTCTTTATGTGAGATCGCAAACATTAGTATATTTTACTGCCGAATGTTTAAATTATTAAATATGTTCTACCTGCTTTGATGTCATGCTCAAGAGAGGAGTAAGACTCTACTGGTACTGCGTTACAGGGAATAATGTAAATATTAGTAACGTTAAGAGGTGAAAATCAAATACAGCCCTGTGACGACGTAGACTTGCTTCAGAGTGAATGGTCAGGCTATACAGAAAGGTAAATCACATCCTTATAAAATAATATGGATGCAAGCAAATAAAATAAAATTCATACTTTGAATATCTTTTCCACCTTTTAAGTATTTCATCCTTTGTAGCAATGCGCTGTTATGGATGTCTTTGATGCTCGATTAATCTGTAATGTAATTAATGTGTAATACTATGATGATAAAGTCGTGTCCAGTCGGTTAGACTAGTAAGCGGACTTCGGGCTCCAAGGTGTGTAAGTCTTGGATGCAACCGGGATAACGTTAGGGCGATGATGATGACTATTACAATAAAGTCGTGTCCATCTGCCAGGGATTCGCTTAGGCCAGACTTGGTAACAATGTGCTGAGAAAAATGTTTTGGCAGCGATGCTTACATATAGCAAATACAATATTTTTACACGCTATGCTTTAGATAGTGCCCCTTAAATCACGTAGTAGGTGACATCATGCAAATTGTGTATGGTTTTTAAATTAATCGATGTGATGGTACTTTTTCAAAGATGGTGGTACAATTGAAGTTCAGATAAATTTTGTGCTAATTTGCTACTACTTTCAAACTATCTGTTTTCAATTATAATAAAAATATTTTCAAATCTACTGAGTATTATATTTGATATTAATTATAATTTTACTGCAATACGAGAACAGCATTTAAGTTTAATTAGGCTTCATTGTCTTTGGTGACTGTTACTTAAAATACAATATGTATGTTTTTATTGAGCTTGATACCTATTGGCTATCTAACGACAGTTTTGATGTGTATTTGCATATAGATTACTCATGATTGAGATTTAGAAAGTTTCGTGCGAGAGAACAAAATATTCAAATAAAGTTTGTGTAGTCATAAGGATCCTTGTTTACACGACGTACAAAGCCATGGTGGATAAGCCGTTAAACGCTACGGATCACCGATAGGTATATAGTATTATAGAAGATTGACCACGGTCATAGTTTACTTGCTGCGACCTATCCTTATCGTAAAGATACAGTAGGAGTGTGTTTTTGTTATCGTGGTATTATTTTCTCTTTGAATCATTGATTTCAAAACATCTTATAAACACTGTTTGTTCTTTTAAACTTACAACAGAAGTTAATAATTTTACATTTTTCAAGATTTCAATTGAGCCGCACCTAATCGCTGTTTTCCCGGAGGTTCATTGTGAGTAAATCATGAAGTGGATAGGTTCCTAGTCCCCACTAAAAATAAGTGTCTATTCTATAGTGGGGTGCCATATAGGATAGGCTATGGTGAACCCGAGCCGTAGATAAGGGCCCTTAGGAACATCATTTACTTACCTGAAATCCAATGATTTAAAACGTCCAGTATAGTTCATAACGGTAAAATAGCTTAGGCAGTTTTGTGTTTGAACGAAACAAATTTTGATGTTGCATCTGAATGTTATTTGAGATGTTTGAATACAGAACGCGGTCTGTGGTCACGTAATAAATAGTTTTCTTCTCGTTCCATTTATATTTCACTGCGGTTTTCCAAACAATAACAAACGCCATTATTTCCATTACCTCTGAAACCTGATGTAAATGGCTTTGCAGGTATAAATAGGCTTTAAGGTGTTAAGTTTTATAAATTTTAAGGTGACTTCTGAAAGAAGTAATTAAATGAAGATTTGAAACAAATATTCATATACATGGTCAAGAGAAAGGATATTAGTATTAAAAATAATTAATTCCCATGAATAATATGTGCCTACTGATTTTTTGGATCGTATTTGGATGATACCAATTTGTTATAGCATCTTAATACACATTTATTATATGTCAGTACACGAAGCGTGAACATTGGTCACAGTACATACAACAATAATACAGACAGTAGGTACGATGCTTACTTGCGAATCTCTTTTCTATTATAATACACATAATTCTCAACGCGCGTACCGAGTAGTCCGGACTCCATTTATAATGGGGATTCAGACTGTGGACACTGAAAGGGTTAAGCGCATTGAGGTGGATTTTGAGTTATTGCAAAGTTTTTTGTAATAGTCCGATAGACTCAACCGAGCTCCACCTAATCTAACCGACTCGCCGCGACGCCGACGCCCACGTTTTTGCATAATACTCTACGATTTGATTTATGTTCTGAATAGCAGATTTTGTATTCTAGTTGGCTACAAATTCTTTACAGTGGTGCTCATTTCTCGTATTACAAATTGAATACTCTGGATCCGGATGAATGATAAAATATTTGTATTAATTTTTGGTGCAAACGATTCATCTTTATGAAATACTAAAAGGAGTAGTAATGTCAGTAAAGTGTGCAAAGTAAGTATTATGCCATTGTCTGTCTGACTTCGTCATTGTAGTATTAATGACACTGTGTAATAGCACTTAAGGACTACGGAATAACCAAAAGTGGGTATAATGGACTGCATATTTTAATGTGATACGTACCGGCGTGTGTTTTAAATCGTTTATAACTCGGAGCCTGAGTATTTATATCCTCGGTAACTACATAGCAAGCAGTTTGTCTTTTGCTGTTTATACTAGTATTTGAGAATTGTAATCGATGTCACATGAACAATCAAGTTATCTTTAAGATTACGCTTTAGGCCACTGAGCAAACGTATAGTTAAACTAGACTACAGAGATCATGTTCCCCAATTTAATTAATTAGTGACGAGAAAAATGCTTTATTAGTCGATGTTCGTGTCCTGCTATGCATATAGTATTACTGCATCAGTATCAAAATTTAAGTCAACTGTTACTTATACGCAACAAAAAAGGAACTAAAACCCAGCACCAGTATTTTCCCATTTTACAGAATCCAGTTCATGTATCAAATCACAGTCTGCCAAAACAAATTGGCGTGTGTGTATACAAAGTCGCAAAGCGCTGCACCGAGTGTCGAGAGTGAGCACACGTTCAGTAACGATTGTCGAATCAGTGTTCATTGTACTAAATCGGAACTGTCGTTATCTTTATCGGTTACATGTAACTCTCTGGCACAATGTCGTCACGTCCGTAACGAGCCAACTTTTCAGTTGATAACAGACTATACTATGTTCACTATGCTAATCCTGACTTATATGGTGGACGTGGATGTTTGTTGGCCCTGCGTTCGCAAAAAATCTAGTTAAATAAAGTTTAAGCGACGGGACAAAATAAACATTTCCTTTTTTTTGTGATTGTGTGTGGACGTACAACTCTGATGTCGGGCAATGTGGCAATGGATATGTAGAGTTCATAGGTAGTATCACCCGAAGGCCTCCAATATGGCCTAAAGATTCTTGCAGGTCAAGAATATAGAACAGAATAGACACGAATTGGAACCGTCTGCTTCATGTGTCCTGGGACACATGGTAGCGCTATGACGTAAATGCCATAATGAGCGGTCACGCACTTGCTCTGCAATCGTTGCTTTACTTTGCTACACTCTAAACAAAAATCAACGAGATTTTGAACGAGTAGGAAACATACATAGATATTTTCGTTGATGTTACGCGATATGTGACATCACATCAATGTAGTCACGTAAAACGTAGTACAAAGGCATTGTTTAAATCCGAAATATGCAATTTATATTTACTACCTCCTAGATACTGGAGGTTTAAGGTTTCAATTTACCACGCGACCTCATATGAGTGAAGCCGCAGGCAGCGGCTAGCTGTAAATAATTTTACGTAACCCCATTTTATTATTATTGTTACGTTTTGGGTCACGCGATGTGATCGTACACACGACAATTTTGCCGCTTGTTTATGCATGTAAGACTCAAATGATTATTCCGTTCGGACAAAACAACTTGTTGTAACTAAATGTGTTACGTAATTTGACTGCTAATTGTTTACAGATTGAAATAGTAGGTAAACTAATCAGCTAATTAGATGAAGATAATTAATTCGTGAAAGATTATAATTGATTAAAGGGAGGGAACATTCAAGTAGGTTGCGGATTTGAATAGGCGAAATATATGTATTTGCTTCAGTATTACTGAAAGGACATACATAGACAGTCTTTGGACCAAATGCTACCTAGGAACAAAATAACCTCTAATGTGCTCCTGGTATCACTTAATACTGTAAAATAAAGTACCTACACATTATGTTAATTAATTTTGAGAGGAAATAGTCAATATTATTTGTTTTGGAAACAAGTTCTTTTATAATTTATTGTATATAAAACGTTCTTATAAATGATTTGTCTTACTCTGTCATGAAAAACGCCTGCAACATTAGTCAATTTATGTACTATTTAAATATATTAGCTACTAGTTTATTTGTTCTGAGCAACATATAATATAATACTATACTTATTACCACTATAAATATATTCCGTTTGAGCTTTCGTTTTGATTTCCTTTGGCAATCAATCGCTAAATTATCAGTTTTTGGAGGTGATAAGTTATTCACAGTTATCGCAAACGGTTTAAATAACGTCTAAACATTTTAAGTCTATGACGATATTTAATTTGCTGGCTTTCCTGGAGTAGTGATAGTAATGGGCCTAGTATTAAATAAGTCCATTATCTATTATACAAATAATATCGCAGTAAAAGTAATAGACCTTGTGTTTTGTACAGGATCATGGTGCGGCGCCTAGAGTAATGTAGTAAGTTATTGCTTATAAATATAATAATAATAATAATACAACAACAACAACAGCAACACCACCAACGTCAACGTGTTTTTTTCATCAAAGAATTTTATACATTAATATATCACGGATCTCACTTCATTCATTGTATAATAATATATAGCATCTAAATTAGCATATAAAACTCAAGCAAAGGCAGAAAATCTTTGGGAAAACCAATAAATAAAGAAAAGTAATGACAGCCGTCATAACAAAAACAATATGACACGTCAACCAATATCAATAACGATGTTTACGAAAATAAAAATGAAATTATCAAGACTTCAATATGTTGACAAGAGCCAGGAGCAAAGGAGCACGACCCACACCTCCGGGCTCGTCGCTGTCGGAACCTAAGCCGACAACGATGGCGGCTGCAGTTGCGTCGAGCTCCAGCGACGAGTATTTCTCTCCGCCGTCGACACCGTCACCTGCGCGGCAGCGTGGGAGAGGCCGGCCACCAGCGTGCTTGGGACCTCGGGGCCCACCGGCCCCAAACAGGGTCCCCGCTGCCGGTGGTAATGTGCAGCGCATGAAATGGACGACATCAATAAACGAACATGTCATGCGCGCATATTTTGGGGCGACAGAGGGGGGCACTAACCTTACTGCGTACCGTAGTCGCATGCTGTCTTTGTTTCAGGCCTTGGAACCAAGCATCAAAGTTACGGCTCAACGACTATCGGATCAGGTACGGGTTATCCAGCGCAGTGGCAAGTTGGATAATGCCGTGGTTGATAGGATTCACTCAGAGTACTTACCTTCGAGCCATGCCAATCCAGTCCATCCTACACCAACATCTACATTGAACGCGCCGCCCATTGATGGCAGTACCGTTAGGGAAGAGGATGACATGGCTGATAACGTAAGTACCCAGTGCTATGAGGAGGTAAAGGATGCTTTGGAATGTGCTATTAGGGACTACCGGTACACGCCATTAGATATCAGGCCTCATCTACCGCGGTTGCCTATGCATAGGCGAAATATAGCGCTGGTAAGTGCTCTTGACTCGTTATTATCAAATTATTTTGATAATAGCGAGGTGATACGCATTCAATCTTGTACTGTACCGCCGTGGAAGCTTGTCGTATAGCTGGTATTAAGTTTCCTGAAACTGATACTGTTGTACGACAAAAGTCCATTTCTAGCCAGGACGTTACACAAGCAGTCCATCCATTATCTAATTGGAAATCTCCAGGATTGGACGGGCTGCACAATTTCTGGCTGAAATGGCTACGCAGTTTGCATGAACGCGTGGCATCTCAATTCCAATCAGCCGTGGAATATGGGTCGTTGCCAACCGTTATGACGACTGGAATTACCCACCTGCTCCATAAGACAGGCAGTACTAGCAAGCCCAGCAATTATAGACCTATAACATGTTTACCATCGGTCTATAAACTTCTTACATCTATTCTGGGAGCTAAATTAGCCAAACATGTCGAAGATAAATCAATTATGTCAGCCTCTCAGAATGGATGTAGGAAGGGTGGTACTAAGGAGCTCCTCCTCATTGACATGGCCATTAGCCAACAAGTTCGCCGTAACCGAAAGGATCTGGCGGCATGTTGGATAGATTATAAGAAAGCGTATGACTCCGTGCCACATACATGGCTTTTGAGGGTGCTAGATTTGTATAAAGTGAATACTTCTCTACGCACATTCTTAAAGTCATGTATGGGGCAATAGAATACGACTCTTTGCTATCCAGGATGCCGAAGCATCCAGGAGGACGGCGAACTTATTAAAATTGAGCGGGGAATTTTACAGGGCGACAGTCTGAGTCCATTTTGGTTTTGCTTAGCCATGAACCCTCTCAGTACATTACTGGAGGGTTCAAGGTTAGGCTACAGGTTATAGAGAGGCATTCAGGTCATATATCACCTGTTGTACATGGATGACCTGAAGTTATTTGCCCACTTTGATGCCCAATTGCTAGATTTACTAAACGTAACCCAAAACTTTAGTAAGTCTAGTATGTTCGGTATGGATAAATTTGCTGTCATTCATGTGAAGCTGGGTAGGATGGTGGAATCTGAGGGGCTCCAACTCTCAGATTCCATTAACCTAAGATCGCTTCTCTTAACTGATACCTATAAGTACTTGGGTATGTCACAGGCTTTAAGTATCAATGAAGCTGACATGAAGCATGCGTTGCAAGAGCGTTTCTTTGGCCGCCTGAAAAAAGTATTAAAAAGCCTTTTATCAGGTGGCAACAAGGTTCGTGCTTGCAACGGTTGGGTCATGCCACTTCTTGTATACTCCTTTGGCATACTCAAGTGGACTCAGTCTGAATTGGATGCCCTGGACTTAAGAGTCCGCACATTGTTGACGGCATATCGTATGCATCATCCACGTTCATCCGTGATGAGGTTGTACATCCCGCGGAAGTGTGAGGGTCATGGCTTTCTAAATGTCAAGACACTACACAACCGCGAGGTGTGCAATCTCAGAGAATATTTCCTCCGGGCGAACGTGGACATGCATCGAGATGTTGTCGCAGTGGACAATAGACTCACCCCGCTCAAGTTGGCTAAGGAGAACTGGCGCATACCTGTAGTACTCAGTACTGATGATCGCAAGCGTGTATGGCAGAGCAAGGACCTTCATGGCAGGTTCCATCGGGCCCTGTATGGATCTGATGTAGACCTATTAGCCTCGGTGAACTGGCTACGCTTCGGTGACCTCTTTGGGGAAACCGAAGGGTTTGTTTGTGCAATTAATCAAGTGTATCAGCACCATAAGGCTACACCCCAACCATCCAATTTTATTTAGTTTTAAAGTTATCTCTTTTGAATTATTTAATATTGACGCAACAATAATCCCGTCGAGATATTTCGTTTGAATGGGAGTTAATGGGAAATATTTGTGCTGTGTGATCGTTTGCTCTCTTATGTTGCCTTTGATGTATTTTTAAGGACGCTATTTTGTTTCTCGTTGCATTCCGCAGTAAGATTGATCAATCTAATTGTGGAATGTTTATTTATTACCCACAATAGTCATTGTGTCATTTTACCATAGTGGATCCATCTGAGGATTCGATATTAATTTCTGTAACATACGCTGAAGATTACTAGCCCGCGGGTTATTTGTATTTACCGGTAATTACCGGTTTATTTGTATTTCTGCATCAAATTTTTTGACTGACGTTGGGTGTTACTTCTTTGCTATAAGAATTCTTATTACTATTTTTAGCCTCGGCTTTAAATTGGTCAATCGCATGTATACAAAATTTGTGTAGAACTGCGGATGTAATTGCTTTACAAGAAACCTGGTTGTTGCCAGACGAGATTTCTATACTTGGTAATATAGATGTTAATTTTGGTTATTTTGGTAAGTCTGCTGTTGATACGTCAGCAGGCATATTGAGGGGTTGAAAATACGGTGGTGTGGCCCTCTTATGGAGGAGGTCTGTGTTTACATCAGTTTCAATTATACCCTGTATGAGCGATCGCATTGCGGCCATCAAAGCGACATGCGCTGACCGTAGTTTACTTTTATTTAGTGTTTACATGCCAACAGATTGTCGCGATAATTTAAATGAATTCTGTGAATATTTAGGAGAAATAGCGGCCATTGTTGAAAGCGCAAATGCAGAATATGTGTACATCTTAGGCGACTTTAATGCACACCCTGGTGAGTTATTTCATAATGAATTATTAAGTTTTTGTGCTGAGCAAAATTGGATTTGTGCTGACTATAAGACATTAGGTATTGATTCTGACACTTATACCTTTGTCAGTGCTAGATGTGGCAGCAGACGGTGGCTTGACCATTGCTTAGTATCTAAGGCCGCATGGAAGTCACTTAATAGTATAGAAGTCTACTATGAGTGATTGGTCAGATCACTTTCCACTTTCATGTCAAATTAACATAAGAATGGTGAGGCCAATAGATACAACAATTAGACAAGTGTCCACACATCCTGACAAAGCAGTATGGGGTGAAAGAACTGCTTCACAAATAAAGTGTTATTATAGTTTATGTATGGAGAACCTGAAGGTAATAGACTTGCCTTCTGACATGAGGCACTGTTGTGATAATTTCTGTCAAAATAATGAACATAGTTTAGTAATTGATAATCTGTATAATAATATAGTGACATCGCTCCGGGAAGCAGCAGTACACAGTTTTAGTGCAGTGAGAGCTGGTAGAAAACAACGCACTGTCATAGGATGGAATAGATATGTCAGAGCCGCTCATAGTAATGCTAGAAGGGCTTTTCTGAACTGGGTGTCGGATGGTAAACCTCGCACTGGGTTGATATTTGAAGAAATGAATGAGACGCGAAAGATTTTTAAGCAGAGATTAAAATATTGCCAGAACAATAAGGAGCAAATTAAAATGAATATTTTGGCAACTGAGCATAAAAATAAGAATTTTAAACATTTCTGGAAAGCCACTCAAAGATTAAACCCAAGACCTGCAGTTTCTATGAATGTCGACGGCTTGACTAAACCTGGAGAAATTGCAGATATGTTCAGAAGTCATTTTACGGTAACGCCGCGTCAAGTTGACATCAGTCAGGAGCGTGTCACGCATGATATCATGTCTGGAATTCCATTGAATATATCAGCCAAAGAAATAAAAAACATTATTACATCTATGACCAGGGGTAAATCTTTGGGACATGATGGCCTCAGCATAGAACATTTACAATGTGCTGGTCCGCATCTGCCGAGGGTTTTATCCATGCTATTTAACTTTTGTGTGCGGCATTCCTATTTACCAACGGAACTGATGAGAACAATAGTTGTACCAATAGTCAAGAGTAAAAGCAAGGATGCGGCAGATAAGGATAACTATAGGCCTATATCCATAGCGACCGTAATAGCCAAGGTTCTTGATTGTGTGATTGAGCGTAGAATGACTGAGCAGCTTAAACCGCATGATTCTCAGTTCGGATTTAGAGCAGGGTTGTCTACAGAAACTGCTATTCTGGCACTCAAACACACTCTTAGGTACTATACAGATAGAAACACGCCTGTATATGCTGCTTTTTTTGACCTCTCCAAGGCTTTTGACCTGGTTAATTATGACATCTTATGGTCAAAATTGCGGGAGAAATCCATACCTCATGAGCTCATCAGCCTCCTCCAGTACTGGTATGGCCACCAAATAAATCAGGTTAGATGGTCGGATGCATTGTCTGACGAGTATGGACTGAGATGTGGTGTGAGGCAAGGAGGGGTGACGTCCCCAGCGCTTTTCAGTCTATACATCGATCAGCTGATCGAGGAGCTCAGTAGCACTGGTGTCGGATGCTCTGTTGTTGGTAAGATTATCAACAGTATCAGCTACGCGGATGACATGGCGTTGCTGAGCCCCTCTGTTGATACGCTCAGACGTTTGCTTACAGTGTGTGAACAATATGCCACTGCTCACGGCCTACTTTACAATGTCAGGAAAAGCGGGGCTATGGTTTTTCGAACAAGTTGCAGAAAACCTGAGGCTGTCCCGCCGGTTTACATTTATGAGGTGGCACTGAAAAGGGTGTCACAGTTTAAATACCTAGAATACCTTTTGAATGAGGACCTAGGCGATGATATTGATGTAGAGAGGGAACGAAGGGCGTTGGCGGTTCGATCCAATATGCTGGTCCGCAGGTTTGCTAGGTGTACTAAGGAAGGTAAAATTACTCTGTTCAAGGCATACTGCCAGACTTTTTACACCTGCAGCCTGTGGCTCAGATATACGCAGATAATCTACAACGCTCTTCGCGTGCAATATAATAATGCATTCCGGGTACTATGGGGCTGCCACGGTTTTGTAGCGCGTCAACCATGTTTGCTGAGGCAAACATAGACAGCTTTGAAGCGATTATACGCAAGAGGACTGCATCTTTGATGAGCAGAATGCGTAGAAGCCCCAACAGCATCCTTCTAAATATTGCAGGGAAACCAGACTCTCCATTCTTGATGCACTGGTCCCGTAAACATTGCTGCGGTCCCGGTGCCGAGGGAAGGTTTTTGAATTCGGCAGAGTGCTAATTTTAATTTCCGAATGTTAAAAAGTATTTTGTTCTGTGTCTTTGTTACTAATGTTTTTGTATGAATATGGAAAGTCTCCGAAATAAATATTTATTTTTATTATTATTATTTAAATGTGTGATACTTGTAATGGTTTTATTTTTTTCATATCATATAAGTATTTCCGATATTTTATTGTGTCTTTATCCCGTTACAAGATTCTATCCATTTCTTATTCTTTATTTGTGGACGATATGTTTGACACCTGTTTTACGCTGTTAGTACAGTAAAAAAAAATCTGTCAGTTGTATGGAAGCATTTTGTGTATGCTAAGTCTCACTCTATCATATAGTAAGATTAATTAGTTGCATCCTTGTCACTAATGTTCCGCAGATAACTGCGAAATTGTCGTTTCACAGACGCAGACGTTTTGACAGGTAGCCGTTTATAATATCGACAGTCACTACATCGATGGTCGCTGTATCGAAAACGTTCCATCGACGGGCTAATGTATCGACCGTACCCCAAATCGATGGTACGCTACATCGACAGTACCCCAAATCGATGGTATGCTTCATCGTTAGTACACTAAAACGATGGTATGCTACATCGACAGTAAACCAAATCGATAGAAGGCTGCATCGACTACCCGACCCGAGCCAGATTTAAATAAAAACATAGGATTTTTAAAAGTTTTAATCATAATTTGCCAAGACAAAAAGAAATAAAGGTTAGGTGAGACTGTAACTCAAGTAAGTATGTTATGTTAGGTTGTCTTGTGACCCTTAATCCAAAAATAGGAGCCCTGCGAAGCAGAACTCCGTGAACTTAGTGTTTTTTTTATTAAAAAATTCGGACATTTACCAAATCATGCTGGTAAATCTTAGGAGTTACTTGTTCGGGTAGTCGATGCAGCGTACTATCGATTTGGTTTACTGTCAATGTAGCATACCGTCGTTTTAGTGTACTAACGATGAAGCGTACCAACGATTTGGGGTACTGTCGATGTAGCGTACCATCGATTTGGGGTACTGTCATGTACATATTTCGTCGCCGCAATAGTATCGCAAAAAGTTTTGCAGCCGCAACGCGTAGGTCTACTTTCATTTTCGTATTTATAAAATAAATATATTTACTACCAATTTTACTTCTAATGAAACTGAAATATCATCATCATCATCAGCCTTTAACAGTCCACTGCTGGACTAGGCCTCTCCTTTGAAAGGAGGAATTGGCCTACTATACCACGCTGGCCAAGCGGGTTGGTATAGGGTTTGTTTCAAGTTTTCCTTCTCTTACAGTGCTGTTCTCTGCATAATATGCTCCCTCTGTTGGCTCTTACGACACCCATGGGATGATATGGGGTGGTGACAATCCGTATTCTTAATACGTCACCACACGGACAATGAAACTGAAATATATAATAATATAATAATTAATAAACTTTAACTTACATTAATACTAACAAGAAGATTCCGTAATGATTTACAAAAAATGTCGTTTATATATTTACAAATAATAGCACCTACACTTTTTTATCTATGTATACGCAGAGCAACTTAATAATCACCATAAAAACAACGTCGTAAGTACCTACTTACGACGTTGTTTTTATAATAGCCAAGGTTCTTGATTGTGTGATTGAGCGTAGAATGACTGAGCAGCTTAAACCGCATGATTCTCAGTTCGGATTTAGAGCAGGGTTGTCGACAGAAACTGCTATTCTGGCACTCAAACACACTCTTAGGTACTATACAGATAGAAACACGCCTGTAGATGCTGCTTTTTTTGACCTCTCCAAGGCTTTTGACCTGGTTAATTATGACATCTTATGGTCAAAATTGCGGGAGAAATCCATACCTCATGAGCTTATCAGCCTCCTCCAGTACTGGTATGGCCACCAAATAAATCAGGTTAGATGGTCGGGTGCATTGTCTGACGAGTATGGACTGAGATGTGGTGTGAGGCAAGGAGGGGTGACGTCCCCAGCGCTTTTCAGTCTTTACATCGATCAGCTGATCAAGTACCTCAAATCTAACTATTGTGTATGTAATTTGAACTGTACTTAAGAATGACAATATTTGACTGTCTTAAGTCTGCATGGCCAGACAGTTACTACACACTTATCCCGGAAATAGGGCCACTTGTGTGACGACAGCGTTGGCGACGGCTACCTACTACACACAAGCACCCTCTATTTCGCTTTCAAGCAAATTATTTTAGTTCATTGCTTTATAGATGTGGTGGAAATGAATAGTCATGCTAAATTGCAAACCGTTTTTGCTTAGCGGAGGACGGACATGGCGCAAGTTTGTAGTTTATTATGAGCCTAACGTCGTAATCAAATAAGGCCAGTAATTATACGCTTTTATAAAACATACCCTGACCGGGATATTAGTTCACCAAACTCGTGATTATCCGCAAATACAAATGACTAACTATACCACGGCACTAAATAGACAGTTCCTACAGCTAAAACTTACGCTTATTTTGCTTTTGACAACGTAATTGTAAACTAGAATGATTAAACATCTGCACTGTCAGCACATTGTCAATTACTTACTCTCGACGTCAAAGGTATCAGTGTACCTACTCGCTGTGTGAAGTTTCAACTTGTCTCATAACAAAACCGCACGTACTTATAAAGGACATGGCTTGTACCTCTATGTTTTAATTAATTCATATTTTGTATGATATTCTCTGAATATTTATTATTTAGTTGAATATACTAGCTGATTATTCACATAGCAATATGGCTCTTTTATAAAGGTTTTGTTGAGCTCTATAGAATATATAATACGTTGTTGTTTTCTGTGTCGTGGATAATTAATAATTCTAGTTATCAAATATTCCACTGGAAATTTCTCCTCTTACTTCTGTCATGATTTCTTTAATCTTTGTCTAAATTTAATCTCGGCTTTATCTGTTTGACACATGCTCCCATAAAAATAAGTAGGTACGTTAAATATTGTCACAAGCGAGTACTTATTCTCTGTTTTGGCAGATTCCAATTTGATGGTATTTGATAAAAGACTCATTTTATTTCATTCTCGCTATTGAAATCAGAAAATTAAAAAAGTTATGTTGGAATATGAAACGGATTATTAAAAATAATATGATACAGTCAGTGTCGAGGCTTTAAACGAGTCATTGAAATAAAACGCAAATGCACACAACTAGAGCGTAGCAAAACAAAAGTATTAATATCAGTATCCCGCACGCTCGTCGTCGAAGCCACTCTCAATACCCAAATACAGAACCACAGCCTTCCGGGGTTGTTTCAGGTATGCTGCCACTCATTGTTGGAACGATATACCGCCTCCCATAAGATCTCTAAAAACAAATATATAACAAGTTAACATTTGAGAACCTTAGTAACCCAACGGTCATGTCCTACAGGCAAAATAGGTATACCGAATCCTAAGCTTATTGGTTCTGGGTTTTGTTTGAAGATGCATATATCATCCAAAATTCACAATAACATAGAGAGGCACACGAGCTATGGGTATAGAAAAAAATCACCTAAATTACGATGTTTGCTGTTTTATTTGGTTTATGATATGAATAGGTATTTAAATGGTTTATGGTTTGATTGATAATTTGTGTAAGCAAATGAAAATGTAATAAGTATATTCATGTGAAAATATAATACTTATTAGGTATTGTAATTATATAATTACCTGTTAAAATGCTCAGTAGGCTAGTTGCAGTTGATATCCACACATAACCACACTTAATCCAGCCTTATTTATCAAGCTGTAGATGTATGTTTGTTAGAAATGATGCAAAGTTTACATCACGTGACCACGCTGAGCTAAAAACTTGTTTTGTTTTATATACGCTCGCTGACGCGCGCTGCTTTCGCAGCGCCACCACCGGCCATCACGAATAACTAAGTGGTCGTTTTTAGTTGTAAACATAATTATCACTGGCACTTTATTCTAACATTTAATTTTAACACACAACAATGATGTACGAACAAATATTTTTGTATTTGTATCTGTTTACTGTGTATGCGTAATAAGCGGTTTTTATTTTAAACTATTATTTATTTCATTAGGTTCATATTTTGTAACGTTAGGTGCCTACGTTCGTTACGTCACTTGGGGCAGGCATTGAAAACCAGCAAGTCGTGTCGCGGCTAACGTCACGAACGACGCAATGCTGAATGCCTGCCTCATTTGTCACATCGACGGCGTACAGTTGTACCTAATCAGTTATCCTGTTATATTTTTTATGTGGGTATTGCTGTAAAATGTATGTAGGTATAAAGCTGTGTAATGTGTACCCGTATAAATAAGATTATTTCTACATGCCTACAAACTTACTTGTAACAGGTTATTGTTATATGTACTTACATACCTTTGTTTGTAATTGATGATTGTACGATGAGATGTGACAATAAAATTTCACATAATATAAGGGCGACATTACTTATGCTATGGATGGGAAACATACCCGAAGTTCAAGTCGTTAGATACTATTTATTTATTAGGTATGTTTAATTTTATTATCTTGTACTCAATCATTTGGCTCGGTGGTTGTATTTCAAAAGGTTTCATGTCAATTAAATACTATACGGTACTACATTTGCATTTCTTCAAGCGTTTCACAAATTTATGCTAATATTAATGTTCTGGAAAATGGAGGTAATTCGCGTTCATGGTCAGTATACCAACAGATTGTTAATTTTATTACTGCCGGTTCGTATACCGTTGTCGTCATGCTCACTAAAATGTCATTTCTTGTGGTGGCGTCGTGTGTAGGGTCATCCCTGTCCCTCTGATATGGTCAGAGGGATGATACGTCATACTCGTGAACGGGTGCTACTTGCGATGACTGGTCGATGGCGGTCTTTTAGGCTGGTATATTTTTTTTTTAATATTTAACTTCATCATTTCCATCATGATTCTGAACATTTGCGCGGATTGCCTTCATTGTTAGGTGCATTATGTAAGTGGATGCTCCTGTTTCACCATGTCTATGTTCAGGAGGCTAACTAAATGAATATCAGAATTTAACTTGATTATGCTTGAGAATTATGTACAGTAAATATATACAAGTAACTTAGAAGGTAACAGTTAAAGATAACAGTTGCAGCACCTTACAAAAGTTTAATTGTTATGTATTATTAAAAACCTGGCGATGAAAAAGAGTGACCGTGAGTTTTATTGCCCGTTCTTTCTCATGGTTCTACGCCCTTGCTTTGCGAACGTGGCAGTAAATGTAAATGTAGAAGCATACAGTAATAATGTTTTAAATTTGACGTTCATAAGTGTCACTTTGTGATCTAAATGAATAAAGGATTTTTTTGACTTGAAGAATTTCATCAATTTAGATACTTTTTATAATCTAGCATACCAACTAAGCACAAAGGCAACGATAGCCTAGTAGAGATATGAACAGAAGCTGTGCAGAAGGTATCGTGTTCCAACTCACAGCGCGCACCACTGACTTTTCAAAGTTACTGACCTATGTCTTTGCTTTGTGGAGGTTACACGAGATGACACGAGGAGGTTATACGACTTTCTGAGATTGGATGACATTTGTAATTACCGACGCACTGTCAGCATTGCGTAGTTTTTGAAGCCTATATTATGACTGCTATTGATAAACGGGTTTCGGTTGGCAACACTGAAAACGTCAAACGTAAAATTACGTAGCTCCGTGATTTTAAAGTTTTATTTAAGTCTAAATCAATATTAAACGCTTATGTATCATTAATATCGTGTGTAATAGTAATAGAAGTGTGAAATACATTGAGTTTGCTGTTTGAAACCTCGCTGCAGACAGTTCTTGGCGGACAGATCAACTACCCAGTGGCAACGGACGGAATTCAAATCATCATCCTTAAACCCGGGGAGTATTTTACTTATTAACTTACACTCCTCAGCACATATTTACTCGGCTCACTGAACGTGAGCTTCGTCCATCACACACTGGCACAGTTTCTGTCTCTTTTTGCTTGACAAAAGTGGAAGCAAAATCGAGGACTGAACAAATGCCCCATACAAGCACAAACTACACTTACACTTCACATTTATATACATATATGTAATTATTTATTAATTAAGTATACAATATTATAATTATTTATTGATTGTCTGCCTAGATTTAGTTATTAAGTACAACCATCTTAGATATTTACCTAGATTTAGTTATTTAGTACAGCCATCAGCAAGGATTATCCTACCTACTTGATACTGATATAAGAGTTGTTCAACAAACCATATTAATCTAAACCATTATTTAGTTTAATAGCCAAATTACCATTCTTACATCTTTCTTTCAATTTTCATAACTTATTTTCAACATACCTACATCAATCTATAATTCTCATAACTTTTTTATCTCTTTTATTTGGTACTAATTATATATATTCACTCTTGTATATTAACATAATACCTATCTTTCTTCAAAGTATTCACCTGTTTTTCATTTTTTAGGTAATTTGTGAGGCATGTCTACAAACATGATGACCCGCAAGGCACTTGCTAAGGAAACAGAGAACAACTTGAAGATACCACTGTTAGAATTAAAGAAGTATAAAGAAGATAACAGTCAACTATTGAAGGAACGTGTTGATAGCGAAGAAGAAATTAAATATGTCAATGACAAGGTATCCCAGCTGAAGGCGCAATTGACGGAACTCCACATTGAACACATAGACATCTTGGGCCAACGAGACAGACTACAGGAGGAAGTTAGGTCCTACAGTAGCTGTGATGAAACCTACCTTAGACAACTCAGTCGAATTATGTAGTTGGAGGCGAGTCTGAATGAAGCCCAAACAACAATTTTATCACAAGAGGAATCAATTCAGACGCTCAACACCACAGCAATCAAGAACCTGTTTTCAGAGGTAATCAGCGGTAATGCTAGTGTTATTAACCTCTCGTATGCTGAGTTACCAGACACAATTAAAATCTATTGTGTCTCGTGCAGATCTGCTCTTAAGCATACGAAAGGTTAAGACTGTAAAATGTAAGTGCAACTGTAAACCTAAATTGATAACCAAAAAAAAATTTAGGCATATATCAAAATTAAATAAATTGATTAAGCGACTTGAATCCAGTCACAAGGGGTCAAATAAAGTAAATAAATTATCACAAATTAACCATGACTTGGTTAAAGAACAGGAGTCATTGATGTCGAAGCTTGAGGCTAGCAGTGAACAATTACTCAGTTGTAGATTATTATATGATCAGCATACTCAGGAGCTACAAACACACATATCAAAACTGACTGCACAGCTCGACAAAATGGCAATAACACACCAGAAAGAAACTCAAGAATACATATTAAAATATGATGAGATTTCTAGAGTTGGTAGAGAGAATCTAGAGCAACTACTCTCAATAGCCAACAAGAAATGTTGCTTAAATTGTTCAAAATTAAATAATGATTTAGAAAGTAGTCTAGTATTAGAACAACCTCACAAAATATACAGTGACTCCGGTTCTGATGCCTTGTTACAAACAAATCATATATGTTCACTTGACACTCATAGTAATAACACTGTATTGATGTTTTCTGACCAATTGGGAGTTGGTTTGGGTAGCTTAATAGATAGTTACACTAACCGTCCATTACAAAACTTTTGTTATCCAGGAGAAAGAATGTCTTCATTAGTTAATAAGTTAAAACATGCAGAATTAAATAAACATTCTACAGTTATTATTATGTATGGTGATAGCTTACTAGTTACTAGGAAAGATATACTAGCTTTATCGGATATAATGACTGATATAAGTTCTAAGGTGGGGTGCAATTTTATAGTCTGTGCATTTCCTTATTTAAAGACCTTATCTGATAAAGAAAACAACCAGATAACTAAATTAAATCTATTATTATATAATAGTACATATCGTCATAATGACAAAATTTTATTCTTTGGCACTAATACTTTTATAAAAAGTAATTTTATTTTAACAAAAAAAAACACAATTTCAGGATTATGTTAGAAACTATGCTAGGATATTTCGGAAACTTTGCAAGAAAGCTAAGTCTCTTTACCTGAATTCAAGGATTAGGAGTAGTGACGATAAAATGAAAATGACATGGAATATAATAAACAGCGAGACTGGGAAAGTTAAAAGTAAAAGTTCAAAATTTAGTTTGAACATTGATAACGACACTATTACATCAGACTCAAAAGTTGCATCGGCGTTTGAAAGTTTTTTTACTGATATCCCCGTTATTACTACTAGATCTTTGGACTCATCAACCAATGCAGCGGAATCTCTTTTAAAAGAAAACATGAATACAACCTATAGTAATTTCTCATTTCAGTATATAAATTCAAATAATGTTATAAAAGCTTTTAATACTATAAATTTAAAGAAGACTGCAGACTTGTGGGGAAATTCCGTTACTATTACCAAGTCCATTATTGCTTTAGCTGCTAACAGATTAGCTTTAATATTTAATAAGTGTATTGACTGTGGTGTATTTCCTGATCTTATGAAAGATAGCAAGGTAATACCTTTGTACAAAGCAGGTAGCACATCAGACCCCACCAACTATAGGCCAATTTCTGTGCTGCCCACATTTAGCAAAATTTTCGAGAAATTGATACTAGACCAACTGCAAAGTTATTTTAATAACAACGAGCTTCTACACTCTAAACAATTTGGTTTTACAAAGGGGCGCTCCACGACCGATGCCGGTGTTGAGCTTGTAAAACATATCTTTGATGCCTGTAAGGATTCACATGAAGCTTTAGGTGTCTTCTGTGATTTGTCCAAGGCCTTTGATTGTGTAGAACATGATACATTGATCAGGAAATTACATCACTATGGTTTAAGTAGTTCTGCTCTGCATCTTCTTACTTCATATTTGAGTAATAGGATTCAGAGAGTTGATGTCAACGGGACGCGTTTGCATGGGTCTGTAGTCAAAATGGGCGTCCCACAGGGTTCAATCCTCGGTCCTTTTTTATTTTTAGTTTATATTAATGACTTACCACACCTTGTCAATGACAAGCACGGGATAGTACTGTTTGCTGATGATACCTCACTTTTATTTAAATTAAAACGACAGCAAATTAATATGGACGATGTAAACATTGCTATCTCAAAGGTGGTTCGCTGGTTTGAGGTTAACAACCTGCTTTTAAATAGACTAAAAGTATTCGATTTTTGATGCTTAACGTCAAACAAGTGAACACCTCAGTAAAGGTTAAAAATGATGTGTTGGATCTTGTGGATAACACAAAATTTTTAGGCATTACACTAGATTCTAAGCTGCAAAGGGGACCACATATTACTAAATTGTCGAATAGACTCAGCTCTGCAGCATACGCAGTCAGGAAAATTCGCCAGTTAACTGACATTGCCACTGCCAGGCTTGTATATCATAGCTATTTTCATAGTATAATGTCATACGGTATTCTCCTGTGGGGAAATGCTCCCAACATTCAGACCATCTTTGTTCTGCAGAAAAGAGCTATTCGAGCAATTTATAATTTGGATTATGGGGCTTCGTTAAGGAATAAATTCAAGGAAATAAACATTTTAACAGTTGCAAGCCAGTACATTTATTCCAACCTAATATATTTATTCCAAAACAAGGCTACAAATACTCAAAGAAAAGTGATATCCACAATTTGAATAATAGAAATAAGAGTAAGCTAGTAGTGCCGGCTACCCGGCTAGAGAAAATAAAAAAATCTTTTCAAGGCCAATGTGTGCGCTTTTACAATAAAGTGCCAAGCAATATTCAAAATTTAAGTTATAATAAATTCAAAAAGATTATAAAACGTAAACTTTTTCAAAAAGGGTACTATTCAGTGCTAGATTATATTGAAGATAAAAATGCTTGGGATTAGTTTGCTCGATGCCACAGGCTACTTATGTTTGATTAGTGTTAAGTTTCATGTGAGTGTGAGTTATTGTGTCTATATTATGCTAGTTAGTACTTTTATATTATTATTAAAAAAGCCTTATTAATTGACAACAACATTATAGACACACCAGCTCATATACCTATGAAAAATTCAATGTAGTTACTAAGTTTTTAAATTGTATAGAATCAAGACGTAGAAAAGAGTGGCCCGGAATTTCTTGCCTGATTCTTTTCACGAGGCTCTACTTTCTGAACAGGCATTTTTTTTCAATGCTCAACTATGTTAATATGCATTTAAAGTTACTTTTTTATTTTTTTTATTTGTTTGACTTTCTGACGTTTCCAAAAAATTTTTTTTTTTATGGAAATAAACATATTTGAGTTTGAGTTTGAAACATCGGATAAAAAAGGATTTGGTTTTCAACTCGGACTGAGAATACCTGAAATTAGTGTATTGAATCAAATAAAAATGCTCTTAAAGCTTCATATAAATAAAGATGATTTCTTTACAAATCATAGCTCAAGCAGTTAGAATAAACATTTTGTCACAGTTACTTAACAAAAATTCAAACAGCAGACACAAAGTACTACCAGACAAAGACTAGAACACACAAAGTATTGTCTCGTGTGGGGATCGAACCTACAATACTTGGCACAACTCTAAATAGCGAGGCGATCAATTAAACCATTGCGCCATACGTGCAGTAAGTATTGTTATTGATTTACAAGCTGCTAAAATTAAAGAGAGATTATACAACGTGTAACGGAAATAACGCACATCCTCAGACACCCCAATTAGAAAACCTTGTTTTAATCATAATTCATGCATTGAAATATTTTTTTTATTAGCCTAAACATTGCTTTTTATCGAAAGTATAAACTTGATTATAAGTGAAATGCGTGGTCACTACAAACCTGGGCACGCACACAATCACACGAAACGTTTGCTGTGGTAAACAAACGACAGCGAAATACGATACGGTCTATCATTTTTTAACATCGTTAGTGGCTATTGCGACTATCTTAATTTAATCATCATACCTAGTTAGCATTATTGATACATTAGAAATTAAAGTAAAAGAGTATCAATGAGAGAATTAAAGAAGAACGGCGTGTTTAAAGTTGTGAATCATAATTTTTTTACAATAATGGAATAACCAAACGACTCACAGGCTTATTGTCACTTGTTCGGCGTCTTCTTTTTATAATGGTGACACTAAATGTCCACCAACTGGCTTAAATATTCCTTTAGTTCACATAACACTTCGGTGTTTCTTTTCACTGTTTCAAAAGCAGCTGATATCTTATTTTAACTCCCCGGCACTTGTTATCTCGTCACAATCAACTAGTGGTTTAATAGGTATGTCCCCATAAAGCAAAAGTCCGGGGGCATCAAGTCAGGCGACCTAGGAGGCTACTAGACAGGACCGCCGCGATCGATCCAGCGCTCCTTGTATTCGACATCACGATGATCTCGAACGTTCTACGTAAAATGCGCGGGGGCACCATCATGTTGATAATACACATTTTGTAAATAAACAAGTAAACTTGTTAAAATATTTTTTCACTAGACTCACAGAGAATCCAGGTAGATGACTAATTTTATTTATCTAAGAAGCGCAACAATGGCCATCCGGCCGCCGCGCGCCGGCCGGCGCTGTAACTACCTACCAGCGCGGGCAACCGACGGTTACAAGTGAGACACATTACGTCTCGCTCTTTCCCGCTGTTAATACGTAAGCGAAAGAAAGATGATAGATATTTTGGTGGTCAATTGTGTGTTACTCGTATTGTCTTGTACCGACTGTTATGTTGTATTAATGTGTGCGTTCCTGTACGTGGAACCATTAAACAAATGCATTTAAAAAGAAGCCGTTCTACGTTGACTTAAGGTTTATTTTCGTACATTTGGACTTTTCAGAGCAATGAGTGACTATAATTTACGTAATTTTAATTATTTTAGGATTAAAAAAAAGGATATTAAAAATGTCAGAAATGGATTCAGTAGCCGATTCTGAACAAAGTACTTTCAGGATGTGCATTAAACTTGTTACATGTTGTATATAGCCATATATTATAAAACTTAAAATGCTTTTATATTTTGTAAGCATATACTATCCAAAAAAGGGCCTCAGACATAATAATATAACACGTAAAAGCGAGGTGACGTACTTTTACGTATATGTGGGTAAAATATTAATCTATGAATTGAAACATATTTTTATGGACTATTAAAAATACTTTGTATTTTATCTCGTTCTCTTTATGCGTGTGTACAATGAAAAAGTACAGCCATTTCTATTTTCACAACATAATAATTAAGTTAACGCAAAATTTAGGAGCATTTAAAATGTGTTCGAGAATTATTTAGGTATGTAAAGTGACACACCCCAGATGGTCGATATTTAACATAAAGTAGCAAAGTTGACTTTAATATAAAGTAGCAAAGTTGTTTCTTACAACCACCATTTTTAAAGCACTAGCGCTGAGTAGGTAATTTCACAAATTTTCTTCACTTTAGATCCTGAATTCACTTACTACGCTATATGCTACGACGTAGCGACTCTACGGTAATAGACATTACGCTACGTGAACTACAAACGTCTATGATCGTATCCGATTACAGAATTTGCAATTTTCTCATTTCAATCCTTTAAAATGCTATGTAATAGCTGCTTAATAGCAATGCTACTGCTAAATTACTGATCCTGTTTATTTCGCTTACTGTTTGTTACCATTTATCAATTCAAATTATTAATAAACATTGTAATGAAATGAAATGTCGGAATGATTATGCCTGATTCAATTTTATTTTATTATGTCGGCCACACACAGAATCGTGTCCGTATATTTTAATGCGTAATGTTCAAATTAACAAGTATATTTTTTGTTCTATTCGAGGGAGAGAGGGGTCAGATATTTGGATGGATGGTACAGGTTAAATCAGAGTGGGGGAGGGGGCAAGAATCGGGCTAACGAACCGGACCAACCTATTACTTAAGCAGGCGGGTGCTGTCATGGCTACAATTGAACATGGAAAAATTATTTAGAGCCTCCCCCACCCTCGGATTTGCGGAAGGAAAATATATTTTAATAAAGCTAAGAATAAATTTGAAAGTAACGTATACCTTTTTCGATGAATAAATGGGTGATTTCAGAGCTGTCCAGTTATAGATATGAGAAGAATTTTATTCGGCATGTTGCTTGTAGTTAACATGTTAATGTAGTGTGTGCGATGTACACGCACACACACAAGGGAGCACACATACGTTTTGTGGAGCGGCGCAAATATTCACACAATTACACCTACCCTGTGTAATGCCCACCACATTGCATTCTGTTTGCGGAGTTTCTAACCAAATACGAAACATTATATAAAGATGGATTTTTTGTTTGTTATGGACTCTCACAGCGAGTTTGTAAAAACTGTAAGCATTAATATAATTTTTATGCAGCATTTACCTCATGGAATGTAATAAAATGGAATTTATTAAAAAGAGGTGAGCCTGTGCTTTTCGTTCAAGTTTTGTGCTTTGTTTTGTTGGTGTATTGAGAGGTCCTATTTATGATTTCTGGCTCGAGCAAAAGATAATCTTGTTTTGTTGTCACCTATCAGTGAGTATTTTACTGAAGCTTTGCTTGTGTGTTCTGATAGTGATAACCTACGATGGATACTAAAAGACTGCTAGGACCTCAGGTTCAAGCCCCGCATGCCCGCGTCTGAGAGATCTTCATAATGTTTTCTTTAGACATGTGCGTTGTGGGCCATCACCGAAGGAGCAATAGGGAGCCCGTGGCCAACAGTTGGAGAATCTATGTACATTGCTGATATTATTTTTATGATGTCTAAAATTATCTGGGAGTAGTCTGGTGCGGCGAAACTGCCTCTGAGTTCCAGTGGATAGCGTCTGCGTCTGCTGATCGGGAGGTCCCAGGTTCGATTCCCCGGTCGGGCAAAAGTGTTACTGAGTTTTCCCGAATTTTCAGTAGCAGCACGAAGTCTGGCAATGTGCCAATAGGTTCACCCCTATTACGTGGGACCAAAAATTCATGGCGAAATGTGGGTGTAATATTTACACCTCTGCCTATCCTTTCGGGGATACAGGCGTGAGTTTATACAAAATATAATAAAATGAAAGTCTAGTGCTTTAGTGTATCATAAAATACACATGCCTTATCGCTGCCTATTTATAGCTTGCGCAAGCAATCAAAAATGGATTTCTATAAATAAAATAAACGTAAATAAATGTTCAAAGTTTGTAATGAAACTATCAATAAAAGTGAGTAAATACGAGTGATATCCGTGGATATTAATTTAGCCCACTGAATGTTCATTGGAAATTTATTGAATGAGCTCTAAATATAAATTCACTCGTTTTCTCAAAATGAAGTTTCTTGTGAGAAATCCTCGGAAATCGAACATTTACATTTGATGAAACACAATTCGTTCAGTGACTTCACAACAGGAACTTTAAGTGCTATGTTATGTCTGAACGATTCTTAGTTATATGTCTGTTTAGAATATAAACTCTTTCTTTATTTACATGTGAGTATGTGGTTAGCTCTGGTGCCGGAATTTATAGACCGCGCGAGAGCCACAGACGTGGATTAAAACTATACTTCTTGTGTTTTGACGTATATACCTAGTTTTGAGATGAGAACCTAGCCTCCGAAGCACAGTACCGCTTTGATATAAATGACATAATAAGCGGTCTCCCATCCAAATGTTGACATGTTCTAATGTTGCTTTTCTTTGCACTCTAATGCGAATGGCGAGTCTATGAGTTAGCTACTTAGAGTATTTTGTTAATTATATGAATTTAAGACCATACATTATGTATGGTGAATGTTTGTATAGGCTTATTTAGCTAGCAGTAAAAGCTTACCAACAAACCTGTAGACTTGGTTGTCAGATCTTGTATGAATCGTGTTACTATATGTCCATGTTGTATTCTGTGAAACCTCATTTTAATTGTGATCTTTTATAAGGATTGATATGTAATTTTAATTGAACTCAATTTCTGTCCCAAAAACGTTAAAAGGCTATATCTATCTTGACTGTTACATGAAAAACAAATTTTAAATTTCTCATTCACTATGTAATCATTTACCTATGTTATTTCAGATCCTAAACATTTACACAGTAAATGTTACAACAGAGCAGATTAACTCCATTTACACGTTTTTTATTATATAATCCATAACAATTTAACTAATTATTTGAAGTACGATAAAGTTGAATGTTACACCTTCTTTAGTAAAATGTTTGGTAAATATATATATTTTTTTTTATTAAAAAAAATACTTGTCAAATTGACTTCACGCTGCCTGATGGTAAGCTGACAGTGAAGTCATATTGGGAAGGCCACCATCCCCAATTGCTGATTAAGCAATGTGACATGACGGCCCTCACTTTGACGGCCTTGAGAGATGCTTTTTCACGCCCCGCTTAAAGGACTCAGGATCAAGGGAGGAAGGAAACACGTGAGCTGGCAGTGAGTTCCACATCTTTATGGCACGGCAAAGATAAGATGTACCGAACCTTTTCGTACGTGACGGTATCTGATCTACCGTATAAGGGTGGCACCTTAACCCGGCACGTGTTGTTCGGGACAGGAAAGGAGATGAGTTGAAAGAGTTCTTCTGAACACTCACCGTGATACAATCGGTAAAAGACTTGCGTAATTGCAGAGATTCAAGGGTCTTAGTAGCCTCAAGGTCACCTATGATACGGACAGCACGCCGCTGCAACCTATCAAGGGCATCTAGCAGGTACTGAGTGGAGCCGTTCCAGAGATGAGAGCAGTATTCCACGCAGGGGCGAACCTGAGTCTTGTATAATAGACACAGCTGCTCCGGCGTGAAAAACCTCCTCATTCTGTTCAGGACTCCGAGTTTTCGAGATGCCGATTTAATGACACCCTCAATGTAGTTTCTTTGGTTGAGATTGCGGCGTATGTCCATACCAAGTATATTTAGACTGTCCTGTATCGGTAGTGGAGGGTCCAGAAGAGAAGGTTGGGGAAGGAATGGAGATAACTTAGCTGAAAATGCGCACACCTGTGTCTTCTTGGCGTTGAACTCGACCATGTTTTCAGCACCCGAACGAGATGCTGTTCAAAACCTGGTCAAGCTCAGCGACAAGTTTTCGCCTATTTTCCTCAATGTCGGCCTGCTTAGCCGCAGGATGGCCGAGATACCGCCCATGCACGGTACTGTCATCTGCATAGCAATGTATGCTCCCAAAAGTGAGCATATCATTGATATGCAGAAAAAAAGTGTGGGCGATAAGACGGTTCCCTGGGGCACACCAGCATTTACCTGCATAAACTTTGAATTTAGACGTTCGCAAATAACTCGAACACGTCTCGAACACAATCGAGGTGGCAAGCCGTAAGCCGGAAGCTTGGAAAGAAGCGCACGATGCCAGACTCTATCGAAGGCTTTGGAGATGTCGAGGCTGATAGCCAACGACTCCCCGTGCCTGTCCATAGCCTCACCCCAAAGGTGAGTGACATACGCTAGAAGGTCGCCCGTTGACCGTTTCCGTCTGAAGCCATATTGTCGATCATTGATAAGAGAGCGATCTTCTAGGTAGCGAACGAGTTGGGTGTTGATAATCCGTTCAAATACCTTGCAGAGAATGGGGGTGATGCCTATGGGTCGATAGTTAGCTGGATCAGAACGATCCCCCTTTTTGGGAATCGGTTGTACGTTCGCCTTTTTCCAAGCCTGCGGCACGACGCCAGAGGATTAAGACAGGCGATACAGGCGTGTAAGCGTTGGAGATAACTCGGCTGCACATTTCTTAAGAACAACCGCTGGGACACCGTCGGGACCACTAGCTTTCCGGATATCGAGAGACCGCAGTATCGCGCGAACATCGCATTGCCTGATGCGAACATCAGGCATGGAGTGGCCGCAGTTGTTTATAGATGGCGGCTGCGAACCACGGTCATCGATTCGGGAGTTGGCCGCAAAGAGATTGACAAGCAAGTCAGCTTTCTGTTGCGGCCCATGAGCCAGTGATCCGTCATAGTATCGCAACGGTGGCAGCGAAGACTGGCAGAAATTGGATTGCACGGCTTTGGCCAGCCGCCAATATCCACGGCTTCCCGTAGGGTGCGACAGAAGTTCTTGGCCAAACCGTGCAACGCGCTGTGCATCCGCTCTGATGTATGCCCTCTTGCAGACCTTAGTGGCTCTGTTATAGGCCGCTTTGATGAGATGGACACTCGGATATATTGATATATTACTATTAGTACACATCTTTGCTACTTTAATTTGACATCTTTTAGCTACTGCCTGCGGTCTTGCGGCTGCGTGGGTCGGTTATCGTGACAAAAGTATACCTACCATGTGAATTCTGGTGTATGAGCCATATGCAAGGTTTCATCAAAATCCTTTAAGAAGATTTTACGTGAAAGAGTAATAAACATCCATACACCCATCCATCCAAACATCTACCCATCCATTCATCATCACAAACTTTGACGTTATAAATGTATAAGATTTCGCCTGCGGCTACGCTCGCGTGGGATTGGGTTATCGCGAGACGTAGTCTGTTTCTTTCTAGCCTGCGAATTATCTCCACGCACAAAAATCTTACCATAACATCGCTCAGTTGAGACATGACATAATGACTTAAATCAAACAGGTATTTGCATTCATAACATTAAGTATATATATAGTAAGACATATATTTTACTCGTATCATAAAATGCTTTCAGTAACTACGGCTATACACTAGACTACACATACATACATAGACTCACGCCTGTTTCCCGGAGGGGTAGACAAAGACTACGGAACGCCATTTACAACGATTCTGACATATCTCTCTTGCTTCATTCACTCCCATCAAGTTTCTCATGCATGCTCTTCTGTTTAGGGTACTTCTGACCTATCCTTTTTTTAGGATGTCTCCAATCTAAAAAAAGGACAGGACTAGAATACACTAGACTAGCTAAACCTGCATAGAGTATGGGACAATGACGTCAGCCATTTCATTATAACTTAGTACTTGCCGCCTTGAAAATACATTTGTAGCAGCATTTATTTGTTTTAATAACGTTTAATTGTTTCTAGCGCACTCACTTAAAACTTTTAATAGTTTTTATACTGAACCCCTTAACGGGAACTTAATTTGTTTCAGCGATAAGTATCTTGGCGGTGGTTCGTGTTTATTGGAACACTATGAAATGACTTTAAGTTTAAGGAAATACTTTTGTTTGAAATAGAAATATTGTTTGTGATAAGTCAAATCGATTATATCGGTTTAGTAACGTTTTGTTTAGTCTATTGTAAATTTTGACTATGGTCACACTATGAACTGTCATTCAGGCACTCTGGTTCATGGTCGTGTCCGGTATAAAAGTTTTTCTTGTGTCCACGCCGTATCTTGTATTCTCGCGTGCCTTTGTGATATATCATAAAATAAAAACCCCTTTGAATTGCCGCTAATTGATCTGCCGGCATCGGTTTATTTGTGATAAAAGATTTGTGAAATATTGAACATTTGCAAAAATTGTGTGAATCCGGTGTCGACGTCCACGTGCCATCGTGTCTTGAAGACGTCGCGTTTGCAGCCTAATAGCTAAGTATTTAGATAATTCACAAGCTAATATTGGCCAATTTTAGATCTGTGTGTGTTTCTAATTTAGCTCCAAGCCTGACATCCAGTGAAGATTTGGTAAGTAAATTAATATTGTAATCTTGTAATTCACTGTGCAATCTTAATATATAAAATCCTTGCGTTACTGACTGACTGACAGACACGCTACAGCCGAAACTATTGGGTGCAGAAAGCTGAAATTTGCTACGTATGTTCCTTGGGGACCGTAGGGGTGCACTAAGAAGGGATTTCCCGAAATTCCCACGGGATCGGCCAAAACGGGTAAATTAAAAAAAAATGCAGGAGTAGCTGCTGGCGTCCTCTAGTCACAGTATAAGTGTTTAGATCTTTTGCCTTGTCGTGGTCAGGTGGATGTATTACAAACTTCCACTGCGCACTCTGAACAATTTCCTACCTGCCTACGGCAACTCTAAACAACTTTACTTAATTTTATTCTGATTTGATTTATAAGGCAAGTAGCTAATTTTTAAGTTGTTGTTCTTTGTTTTCAAAGACAAGTTGTATACTAATTATAATTTGTGTTCGTATATGTGAAGGTTCTTGCAGAATTCTCGTTGGGTTTCGAGCACCGGTTTTGCAGTTTTTGACAACAGCGAGATATTTGTACAGCTAAAATATATTTCAAATTCGATATCTGTGTTCTGGAAATCTTACTCATAGCATTGACTAGCCACTAATGAATAACTAATGCAGAATTTATTTTATTTTATATTTATAGACTCACGCCTGTATCTCCGAAGGGGTAGGCAGAGGTGTAATGTAGAATGCATCGACAAAAATCCATGAAGTTATTGAAATTTTCAGCTATGTTCATCAACCTTACAAATAAAATGGTTGAGTTATCGTCGTATCTATGCATACAGTTTAACTTTACATTTGCAGAATCCATATGTCGGAGATTGGAAAATGGAACGTCAAATCTTAATAAATTTGGGCGTATTCGGATACGATGGTTGGCAACACTGAGGTCGGCAGTTGACAGCTGTGAATGTCATTTGATGTTTTTATAAGCGAATGTGGAGCTGTCAACGGACACTTTGGTGACAGACATAGCGGAGGAAGCAAGTGTAGCCTACCTACGTCCGCCTTCGCCGCGTTTCCGAAAGCAATCCATTTACATCCGAGCGACTTGTGCATATTTAGCTTGTGAAGTTATTTAATTAGTTTGATTAAATCCTATCGAGTGTATACCGAGTGTTATTTTCTCCAAATACACGATGAATGAAGAGCTGAGAGACGAAGAACGCCCACATTCTACCACGTTGTCTACGTTATATATTTTACTTATTTTACGAGCGCAAGTAGGCTTACTTACCTTACTACCGTTACTTACTACTACGCTTACTACCGTCTTCAGTTCAAGAATAAAAATTAAAGTAACCAGTCTATTTAAAACGTGGTAATGCAGGTTTTAATAAGGAACCTGATGAGCTTACAGCTTTCATAAAATAGCTGTCCACAAAAGCAAGTAGGACCTTACTATTTGTCGCCTACGACGATCTTACAATATCACTTTTACTTCCTTCGCTCTCATCGCATTCTCCATGCACGTTAAAGGGTTTAGGGTACTTACATAATATATGTATTGTATAACATTAACGACTTTTACTGATGTTTGTTAGCTAAACAAGGCTATGGCCGATCAATAACCCATCATTTACATAATTCATTCGTTTAATATTCAGGCATTTCATATCCCTTCGTAACTACTTTGAGTGACATATTAAAGGAGATTCATGAACCATTTTACAAACTCACTTTTCACGTTTATTTAAAAAGTGTTGCCTCCACAACATCAGCTCGACGATAAATTACGAATCTACAAAGTATTGTGGATGCCACCGAGCTACGAATTGTTCGCGACTAGAGTTGGCAACATTACAAATCAGTCTGTTTTTCAACTGCCTTTCTAAGATTTCTCTTTTTTACGTCGTACGTAAAATTGTGTTTACCAATACCAAAGATGATAAATTGAATGCTTTGTCCTTTATACTCCATCGTCAGGTCATCTGAGTACCTTTTAGGAAAACGGAGTCAAATCTGCTTTAAGAAATCTTTAAATTGTTTTAAGACCACCGCAAATATGTTTCAAGATTAACATTCGTCTGTAGTTCGCGGTTCATTTGCGTATATTCAGTTTTTCGATAACTTCTAAATAATACGTGTTTGAAGTTAGCGAATAAAAATGTACGCATAATATGAATATATAAACTTAAAAATCCTTGGATATCTCACAACTTAAAAGGTATAAGCAAATATACACTGTGAAGGACATTAATAAGATTTCCCAAGCAATAAACTGTCCAAAACGATATTATGCGGTGATCATTTATTTTAACACTTTAATTTTTCAAGGAATGACTCTGATACTTAATATTAATCTAAACCAGCGGGTACAAATGTAGCCAAGTATTTGATATTCGAGAAAGCTTTTTGTGTTTTTATAAAGTCAATATTGAGTTACATACCGATTCCTACAATGTCGAGCGAGCTCTTACAAAAATCTCGAAAGCTTTTAGTCAAGGTTAAGATACTCTTAGTCTAGACTAGACTTCCCTCTAAAACCACAATGGTGTTCCTCTATCCGATCCCATTGAATGGCGGGGTCACGGGAACTACTTACCATTACTACCGCGACCACGCCTGAGCTGGCCTGCCGAGGCAAGCCCCGTCCCTCGCTTGCATCCATCTGCATCCATCATATATCCTCTTTCATACTACGAGCGGAAAAGAACGACGTAGTCTACTATAGCTACGAGAGGCGCAGGCGAAACACGTGCGCCACCTCTCGGGCCTCGCGGACGGCGGGCGGCCCAACAGGCCCGCCGGCCCGCTGGCGTGTACTCACGGTGGCCGGAGATCGTTGAGCGCCCTCCGGTGACGAAGCCAGGTTCTGCGGGTGGAGACAGGTCGCGTGGGCTCCCTATTCCGTTCCGCCGCCTCCTTGATCGACAACACCGTCTCACAAAATGAGGCGGCGGCGTCCCAACACATTTCGCTCCGGACCATGACGAACGAATCAAGGTCCGAAGCGAGAGTTCGACCACTCTTATCGCCGCGACTAGATCCCGGCGCTGCGATGCCCAAGCAGGGCATTCCGCCAAGATGACTGAACCACCCTACTACTCATGAGTTAAGCCCAATAATGAGCCCATGAGCTTACCAATAATATGAATACAAACCTAATTAATGATTGTATGTTTATACAATAATTATAATTTAACTAGAGAGTATGTTTATACAATAATTATGATTTAAATGAAATTTTTTTTTGGTGTAGGACCTTTTTGGGGTCTGTTTCAAGTTTTTGGCTTCTCTATATTGGGCGCAGTAATGTTTGGAAAGTTGCTCGCAACTCATGAGATTATCATAAATCTAATTTCAATAAATAGGAAATATTCTGAAATATGTGTTTCACCTTAATTAAAATTAACAGACTGCCTCCGTGGTCCAGTGGATAGCGTATGCGGCTGCTGATCGGAGGTCCAGGGTTCAATTCCCGTGTTGAGCAAAAGTGTTATTGGGTTTTTCCGATTTCTCAGTAGCAGCACGGAGTCCGGTGATGTGCCCGGTAACGGCAATAGGCTCGCCCCCTATTACGTGGCACCTAAAATTCATGGCAAAATAATTTATATAATATAATATTCTAACTACATTCACACAACATCATCTAGTTCCAAACTAAGCAGAGCTTGTACTATGGGTACTTACTTGATAATGGATAAACATACATAAATACTTTTTTTTTGTAAATACATACATATCATACATAGAAACACCCAGACCAAGACAAAAATCTATGTTCACGCACACAAATGTTTGACTTGAGCCGGAATCGAACCCGCGACCTTCGGCGTAGCAGTCGCTTACACTCCCGCTGTGGGTGTAATATAACACCTCTGCGTAACCCTTCGGGGATAAAGGCGTGTGTTTATAAAAAAATTACAATATTACAGGATTATTGCTTACGAACACAACGCCCAGGTCATAGATTGTATCTTACGGACCCGCGCTTTGGCGTCTATCCATGACACCGAGGAGATATTCCAGACCATCTACGTTGTCCCGTCTTCATTCCTGGTGACAGATACACTGAAGTCCGTCATATGCCTGGATCATATACTGATTTGAATAAACTTTATTCGACTGAATGGACACCGAAATCGGCCGGGAATCCCAACCGACCCCTTCAAGTTACAGACGATGGATATTAACGATGGACGTTACTCCACTTAGATAGAAAGTCAATCACTATCTTCCACCAAGCGGCCTAGTATCATCAACCTGAACATCCCGGCGATTTTTAAATAACATGCCTGACATAAATATACAATTTCCAAGACAAAACCAACCGCACCAAGATCAGGGTAATCCATACCCTTCCGGGAATGGTTTGCCAAATCAGGACAACATAAAAATCAGACGTAATCAAAACAGAAGCTATCCAACGTACCCGTCAAAGAATGCGCTCAATAATGTGATGCAGTATCCATGGAATTGTCATAATGTTGATGATGGCTCAGTTCATTCCCTAAAGAAAATAATCGGCCTAGTTCTAACAACCAAAATAATTTGAATAGCACTCCTCAACTCCGTTTGCCAAACAATCATCAATTTAGACAGGTTAATGATCCAAACGTTAATGATACTGGGGCCATTCTGGGGAAACTGTTTGTTCTATGGGTAACATCGTTGTCTGGTCAACCAATGTCGGGTGGAAGTTAATTGATAAGACAAATAATGGATGATTGGGTGGTTCGGAAAATGTACTTAAATAATAATTATCGCTTTAATCAATGTCAAATAAGTGTTTTATTGTCACGTCGTGATTCCATTTTCATTACTTTGAGCCTTTCTTATAAGCAGTGTGTATAAGATTCTTACTTTGGCATAAAACCATGTGTGTGGTATTCCTCATAAGGCACTGTACTCATATTATGGTAAGCGAATATCATATTACTACAAGACAGCACATATATTTTTTTAATTTAACCGTTTCTTCCGGATTTCGTGGGAATTTTCGGCAATCTCTTCTTAGTGCACCCCTACATGCCAAATTTCAATTTCTTGCTTCCAGTAGTTTCGGTTGTTCTTTATCTATCTGTCGGTCAGTCATTAATGGAAGAATTTTTGATATATTGATACGAGTATAATCTGCATTACCTTGTAGAACCTTATAACTCTTTATCACTTTATTTAGTAGGTTTACCATCTTCGATGGTAACATACAATGTCAGTTAGCGTAAACGAATATACTCGTATCTTAGGAATAACAGAATGAAATGAATTGTAGGCATGTGATTTTATTATAGGTACTCAGTTTGTAAATAAATTTATTTACCCATAACCCTACTTTAAGCGTAGATTACGTATGTATGTTTTTATTGAACTTGATTATCTACCTATTATAATACCTATTGACTATCTTACAACAATTTTGATGTGTATTTACATATAGGTTACTCATGATTGTTAGAAAGTTTCGTGCAAGAGGACAAAATCTTAGTATTGAAATAAAGTTTGTGTAGTCATAAGGATCCTTGTTCACACGAAGTTAAAAGTAATGGCGGATAAGCCGTTAAACGCTACAGACGACCGATAGATATATAGTATTATAGAAGATTGACCACGGACATACATAGTTTACTTTCTGCGAGCCATCCTTGTCGTAACGAAACAGTAGTACTGTGTTTTTCTATACGTGGTATTATTAACCAACTTCAAAAAAAGGAGGAGGTTCTCAATTCGTCGGAATCTTTTTTTTAATGTATATTCCCCGATTTCTCTTACTCCGGAATTCAATATTCGAATTATATATATAATTTATTATATATTATAACTCTAATTATATATAATTATAACTCCATATAAAATATGTCAAACACGAATCTAAAATCTACAGATCTATCTATAGTTCAAATATTGAAAATGGCCGTAAGACGCCTGGACTTCTTCTTTTGATTGAAAGAGTATACCTTCTTGTTGGTCCCATGATCATCAGGGTGCGATCTGATCATGGAATCCTGAAAAAATCGAAGGAACTCTTCAAATTTTATAAGCACACTTGAAGCGATTTGACGAAAACAACCCAATGCCGCCGAGTTTGGGCTCTTTTGATTGGCCTTTACATGGACTTTGGTACTGGATGTTTTCCAGGGTCTGATGATGGAGCCGAAAGGTGGCCATGGGATCTTTGTGATACAAAGACGCAATCCCATTGAGTTTGGGCTCGTTTGATTCATCTTTACATGGACTTTAGTGCTGAATGTTTACCAACTCTGATGATGGAGCAGGAAGGTAGCCATGGGATATTTGTAATACAATTACGCAATCCCATCGAGTTTGGGCTCATTTGAGTCGTTTTTACATAGAATTTGATGCTGGATGATTTCCATAGTCTGACGATAGAGCTGGAAGGTACCCCAATCTCATCTAGTTTGGGGTCGTTTGATTGGTCTTTACATGGACTTTGGTACTGGATGTTTTCCAGGGTCTGATGATGGAGCAGGAAGGTGGCCATGGGATCTTTGTAATACAAAGACGCAATCCCATTGAGTTTGGGCTCGTTTGATACGTCTTTACATGAACTTTAGTGCTGAATGTTTACAGAACTCTTCTGATAGAGCAGGAAGGTGGCCATGGGATCTTTGTAATACAATAACGCAATCTCATCGTGTTTAGGCTCGTTATTTGTCTTGGCAAACACAGATGATTTCCGGGATCTGATGATGAAACTGAAACGAACGTGTTTAGGCTAGTTAGTTGAAAACGTAACGTTAACGTAACGTTAGGTCTTCATTTCAGAATTGAGGCATTAAGGAAGGCCTCCCCATCATGTACCACTTACACTATCCTATGTACCTACTTACCACCTCTTAATGTTTTTATTAGTATACCCACCACTAAAAAGCAAAAAATATTTATAAATAAAAAAAGCCGATTTCAAAAAACACTAAGGAACTAAAAAACAAAAAATAATAGGTTTTGGTGCAAACATTTTTGGAGTCGGTGCCAAGCCCTTACGCAAAAAGTTACTAAATTACAAACTACCTATTCTATCAACAACGAAAGTTATATAAAAATGTGTAGAGGTTTTATAGTCAGATCAGAAATACTTGGCTTGGCACCGACTCCAAAGATTTTTGCACCAAAACCTATTTTTTTTGTTTTTTAGTTCCTTAGTGGTTTTTGAAGTCGGTTTTTTTTATTTAAAAATATTTTTTATTTTCTCTTTGAAACATTGATTTGAAAACATCATTATAAACACTGTTTTTCTTTTAAACTTACAACAGACGTTATTAATTTTCAATTGAGATGTACGACGCATATGAAGATTTCTAATTGAAATCTTCATATGCGTCGTATATCTCCACACCTAATCGCAGTTTTCCCGGTGGTTCATTGTGAGTAAATCATGAATTGGATAGGTTCCTAATCCCCACTAAAAATAAGTCTCTATTCTATAGTGGGGCGCTATATAGGGTAGGCTATGGTGAAACCAAGCCGTAGGTAAGGGCCCTTAGGTACATCATTTACATACTTGAAATCTAATGTTTAAAACGTCCAGTATAGTACATAACGGTAATAAAGCTTAGGCAGTTATGTGTTTGAACGTAACAAATTTTGATGTTGCATCTGAATGTTATTTGAGATGTAGGTATATAGAACTCTGTCTGCGGTCACGTAATAAATAGTTTTCTTCTCGTTCCATTTCTATTTGACTGCGGTTTTCCAAACATAAACTAACACCATTATTTCCATTACCTCTGAAACCTGATGTAAATGGCTTTGTAGGTATAAATAGGTTTTAAGGTGGTAAGGTTTATACATTTTAAGGTGACTTCTGAAAGAAGTAATTACATGAAGATTTGAAACTAATATTCATATACATGGTCAAGAGAAACGATATTATTAAACAAATAGTTAAATTCCGATGTATAATGTGTGCCTACTGATTTATTGGATCATATTTGGTGATTTTATAACGTGGGTAGTTGTAGCAATAATATTAAAAGTTAAAAGCTCTACTTTTAAAAATTCAAAATAAATAGTAAATTCATTTTTTTATAAGTTTTAATGATATTATTTAATTGATTACAAACAGTACCTGTCAGTATAGTGTTAACATTCTCCTGCATTAATAAATTCCAAATTGTTACACATTTCACTGCAATATGTCTCAAGCACTGCAAGAGTCTGTGAGCAATTTAAAAGACATGTTCCTCAAGCGGATGGCAGACTACGAAGCTGAGTTGCCCAAAACACAGGGAACTCCAACCATGCCGGCGTTGGCTTCAGAATACAGCTCCTTCAAGACCTTCGTGATGCAGGCTCTGAATGGGCTGCAGAGCCAAATTGAGCTTCTTGCACGAACAGTAGACGCAATGGAGATGAGGACTAGGCGTAAAATGTTGCTGCTGCATGGTGTGACAGAGGGCAGCAAAGAGGATACTGCCAAGGTGGTAGTTGATGTATGTAAGCAGCACCTCAAGTGTGATATATCTGTTACTGATATTCGGCGGTGCCACAGGATGGGGCGCACATCAAACAACCTCAAGCCTAGGCCCATAGTTTTGAAGTTCAACAGCTTCTCTGTACGTGACAGTATATGGTATGGCAAGACAAAGTTCAAGGGCACTGGTGTTACGATATCGGAGTTCTTGACCAAGCCGCGACATGACACATTTATGGCTGCACGTCAGAAGTTTGGTGTCTCTCAATGCTGGACCAAGGAGGGCATCATACATGTGCTGGCGCCTGACGGCTCGCGTCATCGGGTCGTCAATCTCAGCGAGTTGAGCAAGATTGAGCAGAAGGACGGCGTGGAGCAAGCATCAACGGCCGCAAAGCCAGTCACAAAATCCAAAAGGAACGTATCCCAAAAGAAGTAATATATCGTTTGTCATAATAAATTGCCGGTCCGGGTAGTAACGATAGTAAGTAGAATCAAAAATTTTTTCTTGGTCTATACCCTATACCCACTTTTAATCTTAATCTTAATTCATATAAATAACTTTAAACCTGTCGGTGAAAGATATTTTTCTTGTGTTTTTGTCATAACTGTCAGCTGTCAAATCTATTAGTCATGTACTTGTCAATGTCATGTATTTGAATACCTATTTGAATACGAGGCTTTTGAGAATTTTAATGTAATTTATTTTCTATCTTTTCTTTTTCCCATCTTCATGTACATTTATTTTTTCAATAATTACCTTACAGTATTCGCAATAACCCGGACCGATACTTCTCATTTGTTTCTTTTTGTATTTTTAACATCTGATATTTTTATTTTTCCATGTTTTTACCTTTTTTACTCTATTACAATATGTAACTTAATGTCCCTCTACTATAGGCACTACTGGCAGGTGGTGTATTATTGGTTATATTATAGTTTAATTATATATTTTATATATATTATAATATTTTATATAAGGAGATCGTTATTACATTATTATTATCGCCATTGATTTGAACGAAATAAGTGATGATAGTTTCCATTCAATAAGTAGTTTAGATTCTGATGGAAGCTTTTCCAGTGTGCCGTCCCTTGCAGACTGTCTGAATTCACAGTTTTCTGATGTACCCAAAAACTTCAATGCCGTTCATATCAATGCCCAGAGCATTCCGGCACATTTCCCTGATATGCTGGCTAATCTAGACTGTAAGAGTATTCATGCTATCCTTGTTTCTGAGTCATGGCTAAAGCCCTGTCTGCCATCTACATTATACTCCCTACCTGGTTTCCAACTTATCAGAAATGATCGGGCGGTAAGAGGCGGTGGGGGTGTTGCTATATATCTTCGTTCATATATCCCCTATTCAGTTGTAAGTATGTCTGCACAGCCTCTCCCGCTTAATGCCGGTGAACATTTATTTCCGGAAGTTATTCTAAACCACACCAAAATCCTCCTCGGCGTTTACTATTCTCCTTCATAACGTTTAGATTATTTTTCTAGTTTCGAAACTCTATTGGTTAATCTCGTGCCCTCTTACAGTCACACTATCATAATGGGTGATTTTAATACCTGTCTACTTAAAAATGATTCCCGCTCTTCTTCCCTTCTTTCCAGTATTACGGCCTGTAATATGACAATACTACCTTCAAACGCTACTCATCACTTTCCAAATTCTACACCTTCTCTTCTTGATTTAATCATAGTTGCTTCAAGACAACATGTCGCTATGCACGGGCAATACCCAGCAGACATGTTCTCTTATCACGACTTACTTTTCATATCCTATAAAATCCGCCCTCCTAAGACTAAGCCTAAAATTCTATTGCAGCGCAATTTTGGTGGCATGAACACAGATAATCTTCGTAAAGATGCCGGAGGTATCGACTGGATTCCTCTCATGAACTCTGAATCTGTCGATGAAAAGGTCAGCCTCTTTACAAATCAAATCACAGAACTTTTCGACAAGCATGCGCCAATTCGACCCGTGAAACTAAAGCACCGTCCCTCGCCTTGGCTCACTGAGAACATCAAAAAGTTGTTGCACAAAAAAGCTGCCGCTAAATTTAGATATAAAATCAAACCCGATGCTTCCAACTTACAAAAATATGTAGATATTAGGAATCACTGCAATAGGGTGTGTAGGGATGCACAACGCCAACATATCCATAGTTCTGTAAAAAACGGAGATCCGGCAAAAGTCTGGAAATTTCTTAAAACTCTGGGGGTTGGCAAAGCACGTCTAAACACTATTCCTTATGACTTCAATATTGACTTGCTCATTCAACATTTCTCTGCCTCGTCCAATATTGATAGAACTACTAAGACAAGCACTATTAATTATCTTTCATCATTGCCCACCCCTAGCTATTCACCATTCGTCTTTAATCAATTCTCCGATAGTGATGTTAAGAAGAGTATTATATCCATCACGTCCAACGCTGTTGGTAGCGACTGTGTCAGCCGTAATATGATCCTTCCAATCCCCGATTTAATCCTACCTATCATTTCCCACATCCTTAATTATTCCATGTCCAGTGGTGTCTTCCCATCGATGTGGAAGGACGCCTTAATAACCCCAATCCCAAAAACTTCTCATCCTTCGTCCTTTTCTGATTATCGTCCAATATCTATCCTACCATTCCTCTCCAAAGTCCTCGAACGTCTCGCCTACAACCAAATCAACTCGTTCCATTCTAAAAATAATCTTCTTAATCCCTTCCAGTCCGGCTTCCGTTCGGGTCACAGCACCGTCACTTCCTTGGTCAATATTACGGATGACATCAGGGCTGATATGGAGGACGGTCAGCTTACGATCCTTGCTTTGCTAGATTTTAGCAACGCTTTTAACACAGTAGATTTTGATATCCTACTTGGCCGTCTACGCTCTCTTAACATATCTCCTACGGTGGTTGATTGGTTTCGTAGTTACCTGTGTGGCCGCCGACAGCGTATACGCATCGAAAACTCACATTCTTGTTGGTGTGACACAACTGTTGGTGTGCCCCAGGGTGGCGTGTTGTCTCCTTTACTCTTCGCAATTTTTATAAATTCTATATCAACTGATCTTCGCTGTTCCTATCACCTTTATGCAGATGATCTACAAATCTATACGCAGTCACCATTGGCACAAATGTCACTGTCTATTGGTGCCATTAATAGTGACCTGATGAGTATCAGCAGTTGGAGCAAATCCTTTGGCCTTAAAGTCAATCCCTCTAAAACCCAGGTCATTGTTATTGGGAGCGCAAGATTGATAACGAAAATCGACTGGTCTCAGCTGCCACACGTTACCTTTGATGGTACTATTATTCCGATACAGGATAAGGTAAAGAATCTGGGTATAATTATGGACTCTACATTAACATGGCGATCGCAGATACAAGAGGTGAGTCGAAAAGTGTTTGCTTCAGCAGGTTCATTGAGAAGACTAAGAAACTTTCTCCCTACTGCCACCAAAATTGCACTTGCAAACTCTCTTCTTTTACCCATTATTGATTATGCAGATGTCAGCTATCTAGATCTCGCCGAAAACCAGCTAGACAAACTTGAGCGCCTTCAAAATCTCTGTATAAGATTCATATTTGGATTACGCAAATACGATCATATTTCACAATTTAGAGCACAGCTCAAGTGGTTGCCCATACGATATCGCCGGAATGCTCACATTCTTTCTTTGCTGTACAATATACTGTTTAACCCTTCAACTCCTTCCTATCTTAAAGGACGATTCGAATTCCTTCATGATACGCATAACCGTTATTTGAGGTCATCAGAAAATTTGAAACTGAAGATGCCGGTACATTCCACAACGTTTTATGACAAATCGTTTTCCGTCACTGCTGTTCGTCTATGGAATGCATTACCGCTACATATAAGACAGGCGCAGACGGTAACCAGATTCAAATATTTAGTCAAGGAGCACTATCTATCATTATAATATTTCTAGTTTCTCCCGTTCTACTAAGTATATGTGTATTATATGTTATTTATGTATGTATATGTATGTATTTTATGTATGTATATCTATGCATGTATAAGTATTTATGTATGTATGTGTATGCATATAATCTTAGTATTATATAACTTAATATATATTTAAATATAATATATACTTACATATTTATTGGTATGCTTACAACTATCATTTCTTTCCCACCAATAATATCTCCATCTAAAGGTTGCCTGGTAGAAATCGCTTTTAGCGATAAGGCCGCCCATTGTACTGTATCTTATGTGAATATCTTTAAATGTTTGTAAAAGTGTACAATAAAGTGTATAATAATAATAATAATAATATTTGGATAATACCAATTTGTTATAGCGTCTTAATACACATTTATTATATGTCAGTACACGAAGCGTGGTCATTGGTCATAGTACATACAACAATAATACAGACAGTAGGTACGATGCTTACTTGCGAATCTCTTTTGTTGTATACTACACAGAATTCTCAACGCGCGTACCGAGCAGTCCGGACTCCATTTATAATGGGGAATCAGACTGTGGACACTAAAAGGGTTAAGCGCATTGAGGTAGATTTTGAGTTATTGCAAAGTTTTTTGTAATAGTCCGATAGACTCAACCGAGATCCACCTAATCTAACCGACTTGCCGCGACGCCGACGCCCACGTTCTTGCATACCTAATACTCTACGATTTGATTTAAGTTCTGAATAGCGGATTTTGTATTCTAGTTGGCTACAAATGCTTTACAGTGGTGCTCATTTCTCGTATTACAAATTGAATTCCCTGGATCCGGATGAATGATAAAATATTTGCATTAATCTTTGGTGCAAACGATTCATCTTTTATGAAATACTAAAAGGAGTAGTAGATAATGTAAGTAAAGTGTACAAAGTAAGTATTATACCATTGTCTGTCTGACTTTGTCATCGTAGTATTGATGACACTGTGTAATAGCACTTAAGGACTACTGAATAACCAAAAGTGGGTATAATGGACTGCATATTTTAGTACGTTACGTACCAGCAGTGTGTTTTAAATCGTATAGGTATAACTCGGAGCCTAATAATAATAATATTTATTTATTTCAAGTAATAAAACCCATACAGATATATACCTTACAGGCTAACATACAGACTATTACAATACAATTTCTAATAATAATATAATGACACAGGTGTAGTTTACATTGGCGTGTTTCTCAGTGTGTTGTTGCGTAATCTTTCATAAAAACGCCGATAGACAACACCTTTCGGCCAAAACTCTTCCTTGAGGAACGTCTGGAGATGATTAGTCGGCACTCGCACCACGTACCACTTAGTTAGTGTTATCGAGTGACTCCAATCCTAAGCATTTACATCCTCGGTAACTACATAGCAAGCAGCTTTTGCTGTTTATACTAGTATTTAGGAATCGTAATCGATGTCACATGAACAATCAAGTTATCTTTAAAATTACGCTTTAGGCCACTGAACAAACGTATAGTCATACCAGACTACAGAGATCATGTTTCCCAATTTAATTAATATTATTAGTCGAAGTTCGCGTACAGCTATGCATATATCTAGTATTATTGCATCAGTATCAAAATTTAAGTCAACTTTTACTTATACGCAACAAAAAAGGAACTAAAACCCAGCACCAGTATTTTCCCATTTTACAGAATCCAGTTCATGTATCCAATCACAGTCTGCCAAAACAAATTGGCGTGTGTGTATACAAAGTCGCAAAGCGCTGCACCGAGTGTCGAGAGTGAGCACACGTTCAGTAACGATTGTCGAATCAGTGTTCGATGTACTAAATCGGAACTGTCGTTAACTTTATCGGTTACATGTAACTCTCTCGCACAATGACGTCACGTCCGTAACGAGCCAACTTCTCGGTTGATAACAGACTATAATATGTTCACTATGCTAATCCTGACTTAAATTGTGGACGTGGATGTTTGTTGGCCCTGCACTCGCAAAAAATCTAGTTAAGTAAAGTTTATAAGCGACGGGACAAAATAAACATTTCCTATTTTGTGTGATTGTGTGTGGACGGACAACTCTGATGTCGGGCAATGTGAGTTCATAGATAGTATCACCCGAAGGCCTCCAATATGGCCTAACGATTCTTGCAGGTCAAGAATATAGAACAGAATAGACAAGAATTGGAACCGACTGCTTTATGTGTCCTGGGACACATGGTAGCGCTATGACGTAAATGCCATAATAAGCGGTCACGCACTTGCTCTACAATCGTTGCTTTCCTTCGCTACACTCTAAACAAAAATCAACGAGATTTTTGAACGAATGGTAGGTATACATAGATATTTTCCTTGGTGTTACGCGATATGTGACATCACATCAATGCAGTCACGTAAAACGTAGTACAAAGGCAAAGCTTAAATGATCCGAAACAATCATGCAATTTATATTTACTACCTCCTAGATACTGGAGGTTTAAGGTTTCGATTTACCACGCGACCTCATATGAGTGAAGCCGCAGGCAGCGGCTAGCTGTAAATAATTTTACGTAACCCCATTTTATTATTATTGTTACGTTTTCGGTCACGCGATGTGATCGTACACACGACAATTTTGCCGCTTGTTTATGCATGTAGGACTCAATTGATTATTCCGTTCGGACCAAACAGCTTGTTGTAACTATATGTGTTTAGTAATTTGATTGCTAATTGTTTACAGATTGAAATAGTAAGTCAACTAATCAGATCATTAGGTATGCAGATGAAGATAACTAATTCGTGAAAGATTATAATTGGTTAAAAGGAGGGAACATTCAAGTAGAGTGGATTTAAATAGGTGAAATATATGTATTTGCTTCAGTATTACTGAAAGGACATATATGTACATAGACAATCCTTAAAATCAATCTCAAAATAACCTCTTATGTGCTCCTGGTATCACTTAATAGTCTAAAATAAAGTACCTACACATTATGTTAATTGATTTTGAGAACTAGTAACTATTATTTGTTTTGGAAACAAGTTCTTACTACTTTATATAATTTATTATTTATAAACCTAATTCAACGTTTCACCGTAAAATGTAAAAAGAGATTGAAAAAGCAGTTTTTATGTATGATTTGTCTTACTCTGTCATGAAAAATGGCTGCAACATATAATGTAATACTACTTATTACCACTATAATTATATTCCATTTGAGCTTTCGTTTTGATTTCCTTTGGCAATTAATCGCTACATTATCAGTTTTTGAGGTGATAGACTATTCATAGTTATCGCAAACGGTCTAAATAACGTCTAAACATTTTAAGTCTATGACGATATTATTAATTTGCTGGCTTTCCTGGAGTAGTGATAGTAATGGGCCTAGTATTAAATAAGTCCATTATCTATTATACAAAGAATATCGCAAATCAAATCAAATAGTTTATTTGTGAAACATAGGTATACAATAAGTCTTACACATAAAATAGGACGCTATGTTTTGTCTTCAGACATACAAATATTATAACATGCAGAATGAATTTGCTAAAAAAATTACATGAATAAATTTTATTATACATTCTAATAAACAAAACATTATAATATTGATTGAACATAAAAATAAAATGAAAAAAAAACAAATAAAAATATAAAAATTACAGATGTCAAAATTTTAAATGCAACATAAATAAAATTATAACTCTTTATCGTTTAAAAACTCGTCTATTGAATAATAACATTTGTCAAGAAGAATTTTCTCCAGCGATTTTTTTAATTTAGACAATGGCATTATTTTTATGAAATTGGGAATTTTATTATATATTCTAGAAGTAAAAGTAATAGACCTTGTGTTTAATTTGTATAGGATTACGGCGTCTAGAGTAATTTAGTAAGTTATTGCTTATAAATATAATACTTTCCTATATATTATTATATATTATATTTCACAGTTTGATTACGGAATCAAACTGTGAAATTTGTTTCAAAATTCTTCACAGTCAGGTCAATTTGCTACTTACTTTTTTTATAGTAATAGGCGGCAAACGAGCCGACGTATCGCCTGATGGTAAGCAATTACCGCCGCTCATGGACACAAGCAACACCACAGGAGTCACACAAGTGCGTTGCCGCCCCTTGGGATTGGGAAAAGGGACAGGATGAGGAGTGGGATGAGGGAGGAGGACTATAGGGCCTCCGGCACTCTCACTCACCAAACGAAACGCAACAGTTTAAGTACTGTTACTTTACGTCGATTTTCTGTGAGAGGGTAGTACTTCCACGGTCGAGCCGGCCCATTCATGCTGAAATCAGCAAGGCTCTCCTACCTGTATTTCGATCAACGTAGCATAAATACTCTGAACCCGGCTCCACAACATTGGATCGGTTTTAAACTTTAAGCGGTCGGTGTTGTAGATTGACATCAATTAACCGCAATCTGGTTACACTTTTAGAGGCCGTTCCGTGCTGCGGCTTTGAAACTTTAACTGTAACTTAGATTGGAGAACCTAGCTGAAGTTTTAAATTTATATTAATAACGTCACTCTTACGAATATCTGAAGAGGCCGGTAAAGACGTATAGAGAAAAAATTGTTTTATTTTGATAACCTACATTTTACACTGTAATAACAAGTTTTAACAATTTTAATTTTAAGTCTGACGGGTACAGGCGACAATGATTTCATGATGTCCCGTTTGTAAAAATGCCATCAAGGCCCATTGGAAGTTTTAGTTACATTAAGTATATTATTCTAATAATTCTTACAATAAAGGTAGAATCAATCTTGAGATAACGGTGCATATTGACCTATTTGACCCCACATATTTTTGTAGTTACTGGGTGTACATGTTTTACGAAATAGCTGTCAAAAGTAATACCGATTTCAAGTGCAGGTATATGTTACGCGTTTATCATTTAATTTTATTTCCCCAACAGTTTGAAGTGGACATTTATTAATAACCTTTCATGTAGTCTTCGATGGTAATTGGAATTATTTTATGATTATATTATTATTAATATTTGATTTGTTGTTGCTACTGAGTGCTGTCGGTAAAGTATACAATAGTCGCGTTTTCTATTTACAGGAAACCCTTGCGATGCGACTAATACTGAGATAGTACCTTTTATTGGGCTGACAGAATTGTATGTATGTATTCTACCACATTCACACAACACCATCTAGTCCCAAACTAAGCAGAAGCTTGTACTTTGGATACTAGATAATGGATAAACATACATATATACTTTTTTTTGTAAATACATACATATTATACATAGAAACACCCAGACCAAGACAAACATCCATGTTCATGCACACAAATGTTTGACTTGTGCGGGAATCGAACACGCCGAAGGCGGCGTAGCAGTCGCTTACACTCCCGCGGCGCCAACCGGTCGTCGATTTGAATTGAACATTCACTTTCAATAGAGCATCGAGCATTCACCGCTTTTAAATTTGTCTAACTAAACAACGAACAGAGCCAAACATCGCTACGAATATGTTCACGATCTTTTTAGCGAACGCTCATTAGAGCGCATTAACCTTTTGCTGATTACAGCAAAAGGTTGATGCGAAGTTTATTTTTCTGTTATGTAACATTCGCAAGAATGCTCTGTAGAGGTGAATGCTCAAGCGTATCAGCACCATAAGGCTACACCACAACAATTAAGTTTTATTTAGTTTTTAAGTTATCTCTTTTGAATTATTTAATATTGACGCAACAATAATCCCGTCGAGATATTTCGTTTGAATGGGAGTTAATGGGAAATATTTGTGCTGTGTGATCGTATGCTCTCTCATGTTGCCTTTGACGTATTTTAAAGGACGCTATTTTGTTTCACGTTGCATTCCGCAGCAAGATTTTCTATCTTATTATGGAATGTTTATTTATCATCCACAATAATCATCGTGTCATTTTACCATAGTGGGTACATCTGGTGATTCGATATAGATTTCTGTAACATACGCTGAAGATTACTAGCCCGTGGGTAACTAATTACCGGTTTATTTGTATTTCTGCATCAATTTTTTGCCTAACGTTGGGTGTTACTTCGTTGCTATAAGAATTCTTATTAGTATTTTTAGCCTCGGCTTTAAATGCGTGATACTTGTAATGGTTTTAATTTCTTCATATCATGTAAGTATTTTCGATATTTTATTGTATCTTTACCCGTTACAAGATTCTATCCATTTCTTATTCTATTCGCTTCTTATTTGTGGAAGATATGTTTGACACCTGTTTACGTTAGTACACTTACGCGTACGCATGCAGCAACGAAACTTAAAAAAAATTGTCAGTTGTATGGAAGCATTTTGTGTATGCTATGTCTTACTCTATCATATAGTAAGATTAATTAGTTGCTACCTTGTCTCTACTGTTCCGCAGATAACTGCGACATTGTCGTTACACAGACGCAGACGTTTTGACAGAACATGCCTCAAGGTTTTTTGTTGTTGTTTTGACAGTTTCGTACATATTTCGTCGCCGCAATAGTTTCGCAAAAAGTTTTGCAGCCGCATGCGAACGCGTAGATCTACTTTCATTTTTGTATTTATAAAATAAATATATTTACTACAAATTTTACTTCTAATATAATAATTACTGAAACTATAGCTTACATTAATACTAACAAAAAGTTTCCGTAATGCTTTAAAAAATGTCGTTTATATATTTACAAATAATAGCACCTACACTTTTTTATCTATGTTTATGCAGAGCAACTTAATAATCACCATAAAAACAACGTCGTAAGTAGGTACTTCAAATCTAACTATTGTGTATGTCATTTTGTAACTGTAGTTAAGAATGACAATATTTGACAGTCTTAAGTCTGCATGGCCAGACAGTTACTACACACTGATCCCGCAAATTGGGCCACTTGTGTGACGACTGGGATGGTGACGGCTACCTACGACACACAAGCACCCTCTATTTCGCTTTCAAATTTTAGTTCACCGCTTTATAGATGTGGTTGCAATGAATAGTTATGCTAAATTGCAAATCGTTTTTGCTTAGCCAAGAACGGACATGGCGAAAGCTTGTAGTTTATTATGAGCTTAGCGTACTTATCAAATGTCATCATCAGCCTTTAACAGTCCACTGCTGGACTAGGCCTCTCCTTTGAAAGGAGGAATTGGCCTACTATACCACGCTGGCCAAACGGTTGGTATAGGGTTTGTATCAAGTTTTCCTTCTCTTACAATGCTGTTCTCTGCATTATATGGTCCCTCTGTCGGCTCTTACGACACCCACGAGATGATATGGGGTGGTGACATTCCGTATTCTTAATCCGTCACCACACGGACAACTTATCAAATAGGGCCAGTAATTATGCGATTTTCTTGACCGGAATATTTGTTCACCAAACTTGTGATTATCCGCAAATACAAATGACTAACTACACCACGGCGCTAAATAGACAGTTCCTACAGCTAACACTTACGCTTATTTTGCTTTTGTCAACGTACTCTCGACGTCAAAGGTATTAGTGTACTCATTCGCTGTGTGAAGTTTCAACTTGTCTCATAACAAAACCGCATGTACTTATAAAGGACTCGTACCTCTATGTTATAATAAATTCATATTTTGTATGATATTCTCTCAATATTTATTATTTTGTTGAATATGGTAGCTGATTATTCACATAGCAATATGAGGCTTTTATAAAGGTTTTGTTGAGCTCTATAGAATATAATACGTTGTTGTTTTTTGTGTCGTCGATAATTAATAATGCTAGTTATCAAATATTCCACTGGAAATTTCTCCTCTTACTTCTGTCATAATTTCTTTAATCTTTGTCTAAATTTAGTGATTTTTTAGGCTTTAGCTATTTGACACATGCTCCCATAAAAATATGTAGGTACTTAAAATCAAAATAACGTTAAATATTGTCACAAGCGAGTACTTCTTCTCTGTTTTGGCAGATTCCAATTTGATGGTATTTGATAAAAGACTCATTTTATTTCATTCTCGCTATTGAAATCTGAAAATTAAATAAGTTATGTTGGAATGTGAAACGGATTATTAAAAATAATGTGATACAGTCAGTGTCGAGGCTTTAAACGAGTCATTTAAATAAAACGCAAATGCACACAACTAGAGCGTAGCAAAACAAAAGTATTAATATGATTTTTAATTACGTTAAAGACTTTGATTTGATTTCATTTTAACCGTTCTCATTACAACTCATTGGTTTTACGTTACTTACAAATTAAGGTATAGCTTAGCATTTTTAGGTAAGTATGTAAATGTCCAATTGACATTGATATACGATATTGTATTGACTGCTCATAAAGCGTAGTGATATTAGCGGTTGTGTAATCCACAAATAGTTGTTTTTTTGTGTACACTGATTGAATGTTAATGTCGCCCGCGACACAGGATATTGTCCTTCCGAAATGCAAAATAGAAATTAAGCATTTAATAAAAGCTACCTTGGCCGTAATAGACATGTGTCTTAGGAGTATAATTATATTATTTTTAAATTTAAATGAATACAAATTACAACAAGATTCTTTATTAAAAAAAATATTGTATAAGTATTTATTCTTTTGATGTAGAGTTCGCACTTAATGCACTTTTAATGTAAATTTACTCCTTGAAAGTTCAATACCAGCGATTAGTTCAAATGTATAATATTTTAAGTAATTATAACATATCAATAGCATTGTGCGTTTTAAATTAAGAATTAATAAAAACTAATATATCGCTAAATGCAGCGTTTCTAGACGAGAAAATGCTCTTGAAAGTAAATTACATGTTTCACTTTGATCTTCGACATTTAAATTAATGATTGACTCCTATTACACATGGCTACACATTAACTTGCCGACAGCAAAGAGGATTAATTTTTTATTGTTTTCAACAACCATATTATATAATAAAACAATGATAATTCTTATACGTCATCAACAATCAATAAGTATTCCAAAGGAGAATATTTGATCCGTTTTCATTTTTTAATGTACATAGATGGCCATCTATGGCTTGTACGTATAGGTAGTTGTGTAAGCGCTACGACTCGATTTAAAAGTGTTTGTGATTCGCACGATCTATGCCCAATACGACACACGATCCCATGTCTGGAAGCATCATTAATGCATAGTTACTTCACAATACTATATTAAGCACAACATTTTCAGATCTGTCTTTGAAATAGATTAAGATTAAAAATATATAGGGCTGTTTTAATATTGACACAGCAAGCTCGTAATATAAGTTATGTAAAGACGTGTTCAATAAATACAAGTACTTGGCTTTCTTTGATTATAAAAAAGGTGAAGAGAGGTGCTAAGGCTAAGGGGGCAAAAAGGTGGAGTGTCGAGCGAAAAGGGTATGCCGAGGAAATTGTGTAAAAGCACCCTCGAGTGAATCTCAACGTTTGAGTGCGTTTATATTGTCATGCGGCGAATATGCCGACTAGCCATCGTTTATTAGATTATTCAGATATATGATGCACTTTGATGGTGCAAGTGAATATAATCGTGCCGTGAATATATTATTTACATACTGCTGTCTGCTTGGCTTTATAACACGATTTAACGTATCACGCATTACATTGAGTCTGTTGGTTACTTTTATTTGACTGCTTGGATCTCGAGAGATAAATATAAAAAGAAACATTAATTACATACAAGATTGAAGATCACGTATTTGTTATTTGATGCATTATATTAAGGCAAAGATTTAACAAAAGCCGTTTAATAGCTTCAGCGTGAAAGTTGGACAAATTAACAAACACACTCTAGCATCTGCCTAAATCACTACGCCAGCAGTCCAAACTATAAGTAATATATTCTTTATGTGAGATCGCAAACTTTAGTATATTTTACTTCCGAATATTTGAATTATTAAATATTTTCTACCTGCTTTGATATCAGGCTCAAGAGAGGAGTAAGACTACTGGTACTGCGTTACAGGGAATTATGTAAATATTAATAAAGTTAAGAGGTGAAAATCAAATACAGCCCCGTGACGACGTAGACTTGCTTCAGAGTGAATGGTCAGACTAAACAGAGAGGTAAATCACAAGCCTATAAAATAATATGGATGCAAGCAAATAAAATGAAATTCATACTTTGAATATCTTTTCCAGTTTTTTAGTATTATCCTTTGTAGCAATGCACTGTTATGGATGTCTTTGATGTCCGATTATTCTGTAATGTAAATACTATGACGATAAAGTCGTGTCCAGTCGTTTAGACCAGTAAGCGGACCTCGGGCTCCAAGGCGTGTAAGTCTTGGACGCATCCGGGATAACGTTAGGGCGATTGTTTTTTTTGTTTTTCGTGTGAGTGTGTGGCCAACTCTGGTGTCGGAGTTTTCAGACCGCCCTAAGGCCTCCGACATGGCCTAACGATCCTTATCCTTAGACAAGAACCGGGACCGACAGCTTTACGTGCCCTCCGAAGCACGGTAGCGCTCAGATATAAATGCCACACACGGTCACCCATCCAAGTGGCGACCTGTGCAAGCGTTGCTTAACTTTGCCGATCTGTTACGAATGGCAAGTCAAGTCTCGCTATGAGCGCTAGGGCGATGATGATGACTATGACAATAAAGTCGTGTCCATCTGCCAGGGATCCGCTTAGGCCAGGCTTGGTAACAATGTGCTGAGAACAAAAATGTTTTGGCAGCGATGCTTACATATAGCTAATACAATATTTTTATACGCTATGCTTTAGATAGTGCCCCTTAAATCACGTAGTAGGTTGCACCATGGACATCATGCAAATTGTGTACGATTTTGAAATTAATCGATGTGATGGTACTTTCTCAAAGATGGTGGTACAATTGAAGTTCAGATACATTTTGTGCTAATTTGCTACTACTTTCAAACTATCTGTATTCAATTATAACAAAAATATTTTCAAACCTACCGAGTAATTAATTTGATATTAATTATAATTTTACTACAATACGATAACAGCATTTAAGTTTAATTAGGCTTCATTGTCGTTGGTGACTGTCACTTAAAACACAATAAGAATTCTACAAGGAAAGCTGCTAATATCCATTCCCTTATACGAACATTGTCAATTTGTTAGCGCGAAGTAATAAAAGACTTCCGTTCCCCTATATCCCTGAATTAAGTAGCTCAATGTTTGCTAACTAAGTCTCAGTAAACACATTTAAAACGGCATCTCGCGTGTGGACGGATTCCAACAGACTTAGATATAATTTTCCGTTGTAAATCTCGGTTTTAAGGAGCTCTTCTAAATTCCCCCGCCCGCCGTAAAGGGAATTTTAACGATAGCAAATTGACAATTTCAACTTGTCTTCTTTGCCATTAAAATTGTAGTCATACAAAAAATGCTAAATAACTCTGGCGCCATTCGCTATTTCCTACGGGAGGTTTCTTTAATATGCTGCTCTTCCTATACATTGCAATGAGCGATGCTGAGAAAAAGATAATATTTTTGGTTGAGTGAATTTTAACTTTTTGACCGTGGGAGAGCCATGCTTCGGCACGAATGGGTCAGGCTCGACTGGAGTGATACCACGGCCTCACAGAATACCGGCGTGAAACAACGCTTGCGTTGTGTTTCGCCGAGTGAGTGAGGATACCGGAGGCCCAATCCCCCAACCCCCCCCTATGATGGTGCAGTTGAAAAACTATTTGCTACCCCAGGAGGGTACCAACTGCGCTAGCGTTGGAGAATCCCTCTCTGGACGTCCGCGTTCAGGACACAACGCATCTAAGCGTGGACGCCCAGGCCGCCCCTCGTACTCTGGGGGGGGGGGGGGGGGGGGGCAAAACTGCGCTCGAAAAGTCCCTAAAAAGGAGCAAAAATATCCTGGCACCCCCTGCCACACTGGCCATGGACTTCTGCAATATCAGGGGATTACACACCAACCTTAATGCTGTCCACCACCACCTCGAGACAACAAAGCCGGCCTTGCTCTTCTTGACTGAGACGCAGATATCGCCTCCAGCAGACACTTCCTACCTTACTTACCCTGGGTATGGACTTGAACACTCCTTTCTGTCCAAGGCCGGAGTGTGCGTGTATGTTAGAGACGATATCAGTTCTCGTCGACTTAGAAATCTTGAAGGTAGGGACCTTTCCACCTTATGGCTACGTATAGATAGCGACGACCACCCCCGCGTCTATGCTTGCCTTTATAGGTCCCATAGCGGTGATACCGAAACTGACCGACTCATTGAGCACATCCAAATGGCTTCAGACTTTGTGCAGCAGCAGATCCCGTCAGCAGAGATCATCTTGCTTGGCGATTTTAACGCCCATCACGCCGACTGGCTCAGTTCCAGTAAAACTGATCATGCGGGGAGATCTGTTCACGACTTCGCACTGGCTTATGGCCTGAAACAACTGGTTACCACGCCCATGCGACGTCCCAACATCGTGGAAGACAGCATTGGTCCACCCGATCCCTAAAAAAGGCGATCGCTCTAATCCGTCCAACTACAGACCCATAGCCATAACCTCCCTCTTCTCGAAGATAATGGAGTTCATTATTAACTGCCAGCTCCTTCGGTTTCTAGAGGATAATCAGCTGCTTAGTGACCAGCAATACGGCTTTCGTAAGGGTCGATCGGCTGGTGATCTTCTAGTACCTGACACATCGTTGGGCACAGGCGATCGAGACAAAAGGGGAGGCTTTGGCGGTCAGTTTGGACATAGCGAAGGCCTTCGATCGGGTCTGGCACAAAGCGCTTCTTTCGAAGCTCCCTTCCTATGGGTTGCCCGAGAAATTATGCGAATGGGTCACCAGCTTTCTTACAGACAGAAGCATAAGGGTCGTAGTTGACGGTGAATGCTCTGACGCCTTGTCTGTAAATGCTGGTGTTCCTCAAGGCTGCGTGCTATCGCCTACTCTGTTCCTCCTGCATATCAATGATATGTTGCTAGATAGCGGCATTCATTGTTATGCAGATGACAGCACAGGTGATGCTTTATATTCCGGCCACGCCATCATTTCTCGGGAAAAAGTCATCGAGAGCCGACATAAACTTGTGTCTGAAATTGAGACCTCCTTGGAGATGGTCTCAGATTGGGGAAGACTTAATTTGGTCCAATTTAACCCCACAAAGACACAAGTCTGCGTTTTCACCGCAAAAAAACTGCCGATGGTCGTATGTCCTCGTTTTGAGAGCACCCCCTTGACTGCCTCCTCCAGTATTGGAATACTTGGTGTCGACATATCGAGCGAATTCCAGTTCCGCGGTCACTTAGAGGGTAAGGCTAAGTTAGCCTCGAAGAAGCTTGGCGTGCTAAATAGATCGAGACGGTATTTCACTCCGGCCCACCGCTTGCTCCTTTATAAGGCGCAGGTCCGGCCGCATATGGAATACTGTTCTCATCTTTGGGCAGGGGCACCCCAGTACCAGCTTCTCCCTCTAGACCGCATCCAACGGAGAGCTGCTCGAATTGTCGACTGCCAAGATATTTGCAATCGGTTAGACCCCTTGGCGCTGCGTAGAGATGTAGCCTCGCTATGCATCTTTTATCACTTCTACTATGGGGAGTGCTCCGAGGAATTGTTCGGATTAATCCCTGCTGCCTCTTTCCGCCATCGTTCTACGTGACAGCATTTCCATCCCCATCGTTTAGATGGTTGGCAATCCACAACGGTGCGTTTCTCTAGAAACTTTCTGCCTCGCACCTCTAAACTGTGGAATGATCTGTCACCTGCGGTTTTTCCGAACCAATACGACCTTCAAACCTTCAAAAAAAGAGCGTATTCCTTTTTAAAAGGCCGGCAACGCGCTTGTGACTCCTCTGGTGTTGCGGGTGTCCATGGGCGGCGATAATCGCTTAACATCAGGCGATCCGTCTGCTCGTTTGCCCCCTATTCCATAAAAAGAAAAAAAACACACTTGAGTACTATTTCTTTCTGACGAGCGAATAAAATGGTAATATTATGTAAGGGAAGATTAAATTATTAATTAAGAAGAATATACTTTACACGAACATTTTCTAACACTTAGATACGTTTGGGTATTCGTTAAGAACAAAGTTCTTAAGAAAGTTTGTTTATTAGTCAAAAACATCATTACAAATTTTGTTTGTAAAACTATATTAAATTTTCAATAAGTTTGTTTTAAGGTTTTCGTCAGCATTGCGTGGTTTTTGTAGCTTATATTATCACTGGTATTGATAAAAATCAGATTAAAAAAAGAAAATGGTTTCCAAGTTGGACTGAGAATACCTGAAATTAGTGTATTGAATCAAATAAAAATGCTCTTAAAGCTTCATAAAGATGATATCCTTTAAGACGCCATACGTGCAGCAAGCATTGTTATTGTTTTAAAAGCTGCTTATATCAAAGAGGGCTTTATATTATAGAGCTTAAAATGCTTTTATATTTTACAAGCATATACTAATAAAAAAGGTCCTCAGACATAATAATATAATACGTAAAAGCGACATGACGTACTTTTTACGCATATGTGCGTAAAATATTAATCTATGTATTGAAACATGTACTTCTTATGGACTATTAAAAATACTTTGTATTTTATCTGGTTCTTTTTATGCGAATACAATGAAAAAGTACAGCCATTTCTATTTTTACAACATAATAATTAAGTTAACTCAAAATTTAGGAGCATTTAAAATGTGTTCCAGAATTATTTAGGTATGTAAAGTGACGCGCCACAGATGGTCGATATCACAGTACTTCAATATAAAGTAGCAAGTTGTTTTTTACAACAACCAGTTTTAAAGCACTAGCGCTGAGTAGGTCATTTCCTTCACTTTAGATCCCGAATTCACACTCTACGCTATATGCTACGACGTAGCGACTCTACGGTAATAGACATTACGCTACGTGAACTACAAACGTCTACGATCGTATGCGATTACAGAATTTGCAATTTCCTGATTTCGATCCTAAAAATGCCATGTAAAAGCTGCTAAGCAACAATGTTACCGCTAAATTACTCATCCTGTTTATTTCGCTTACTGTTTGTTACCATTTATCAATTCAAATTATTAATAAACATTGTAATGAAATGAACGTGTGTCGGAATTATTATGCCTGATTCAATTTTATTTCATTATGTCCGGCCACAAACAGAATCGTGTTCGTATATTTTAATGCGTAATGTAAAAATTAACAAGTATATTTTTTGTTTTGTTGAGGGAGAGAGGGGTCAGATATTTGGATGGACGGTACCGGTTAAATCAGAGAGGGGGTACAGAATCGGACTAACGAACCGGACCAACCCATTACTTCAGCAGACGGGTGCTGTCATGGCTACAATAACGTAATAGGTAGGTATACAACAGCCACCTAGTTGCGGAAGAATGACTTAGAGCATCCCCCACCCTCGGATTTGCGGAAGGAAAATGTATTTTAATAAAGCTAAGAATAAATTTGAAAGTAACGTATACCTTTTTCGATGAATAAATGGGTGTTTTAAAAGCTGTCCAGTTATAGATATGAGAAAAATTTTATTCGGCATATTGCTTATAGTTAAGATGTTAATGTACTGTGTGCGATGTACACGCACACACACAAGGGAGCACACATACGTTTTGTGGAGTGGCGCAAATATTCACACAATTAACTTTTTTTTTTTTTTTGGTGTCGGGTTGGAAAATCCTCATGGAGTCCCTCCGCCCCGGGAGAAGGACGAAGGGGACTGTCAGACTCTTACTGACTAAAAACCAACCCGTGTTCCTCATGTACCCGTGTGTCGGAGGGTAGGGATTCGCATAAGCATTCGTCGCTACCCCCCGACGGGTATTGGCCCGCCAGATGGTCAGGCGGGCCCCGAATAAAACTCCCTTGGCGGCGGATTAAGGTGTTGGGCTCCGCCGCCAAAACACTCAGCGGCCGCAGAGGATAGGGAGGACAGCAACCTGACACCACCGCATCTCCTCTTCCTCTGCGGCCCCACCGCGACGCATCGAATGGTGCGCCCCCATTTGGTCGCGGGAGATAGGGCGCGCGGCAACGCAACACCGACACGCCTCTCCTCCCGCGACCGCACCCGACTGCGAGGGACAGACAGAACTGTCCCCCGCACCCGCACCGTTGGACGCATCCTGCGCAGGCCCCGTCAAGCCCACGCGGAGCGTCCCCTCCTGGATCCCTCTTAGCTTCACCGCGGGTAACCAATCCACGGTTACTGAGCCCCCCCACCACGACAAGTTGGAGATCCCACGGGGGGGCCACAATTACACCTACCCTGTGTAATGCCCACCACATTGCATTCTGTTGGCGGAGTTTCTAACCAAATACGAAACATTTTATAAAGAGGGATTTTTCGTTTGTTATGGACTCTCACAGCGAATTTGTAAAAACTGTAAGCATTTATTGAATTCTTATGCAGCATTTACCTCATGGAATGTAATAAAATGTAATTTAGTCAAAGGAGGTGAACCTGTGCTTTTCGTTTAAGTTTTGTGCTTTGTTTTGTTGGTGTATTGAGAGGTCCTATTTATGATTTCCGGCTCGAGCAAAAGGTAATCTTGTTTTGCTGTCACCTATCAGTGAGTATTTTACTAAAGCCTTGCTTGTGTGTTCTGATAGTGATGACCTACGATGAATACTAAAAGACTGCTAGGACCTCAGGTTCAAGCCCCGCATGTCCGCGTCTGAGAGATCTTCATAATGTTTTCATTAGACATGTGCGTTGTGAGCCTCTATCACCGAAGGAGCAATAGGGAGGCCCGTGTCCAACAGTTGGAGAATCTATGTGCATTGTTGATATTTTTTTTTTTATGATGTCTAAAATATCTGGGAGTAGTCTGGTGCGGCGAAACTGCCTCTGAGGTCCAGTGGATAGCGTATGCGTCTGCTGATCGGGACCCAGGTTCGATTCCCCGGTTGGGCTAAAGTGTTTCTGATTTTTCCCGAATTCTCAGTAGCAGCACGAAGTCTGGCAATGTGCTAATAGGTTCGCCCCTATTACGTGGGACCAAAAATTCATGGCGAAATGTGGGTGTAATATTTACATCTCTGCCTATCCTTCCGGGGATACAGGCGTGAGTTTATAAAAAAATATTATAAAATGAAAGTCTAGTGCTTTAATGTATCATAAAATAAGCATGCCTGATGTCTGCCCATTTACAGCTTGCGCATCCAAAAAAAATGGATTTCTATAAATAAAATAAACGTAAGATAAATGTTTAAAGTTTGTAATGAAACTATCAATAAAAGTGAGTAAATACGAGTGATATCCGAGGATATTAATTTAGCCCACTAAATGTTCATTGGAAATTTATTGAATGAGCTCTGGATATAAATTGGCACGCGTCAGCAGCACTCGTTTTCTCAAAATGAAGTTTCTTGTGAGAAATCCTCGGAAGTCGAACATTTACATTTGATGAAACACAATTCGTTCAGTGACTTCACAACAGGAACTTTAAATGTTATGTTATGTCTGAACGATTCTTAGTTATATGTCTGTTTAGAATATAAACTCTTTCTTTATTTACATGTGAGTATGTGGTTAGCTCTGGTGCCGGAGTTTATAGACCGCGCGAGAGCCACAGACGTGGATTAAAACTATACTTCTTGTGTTTTGACTTATATATTTAGTTTTGAGATGAGAACCGAGCCTCCGAAGCACAGTACCGCTTTGATGTGAATGACATAATAAGCGGTCTCCCATCCAAATGTTGACCTGTTCTAACGTTGCTTATCTTTGCACTCTAATGCGAATGGCGAGTCTATGAGTTAGCTACTTAGAGCATTTTATGAATTTTTAGCTGACCCGGCAAACGTTGTTCTGCAATTTTTTTTTTTTTTTAAATAGATGTTGGCCTATTCTCATAGATACCGGATAAGCACAAAAAATTTCATCAAAATTGGTCAAGCCGTTTCGGAGGAGTATGGGAACGAAAACTGTGACACGAGAATTTTATATATTAGATATGAATTTAAGACCATACATTATATATGGTGAATGTTTGTAGGCTTATTTAGCTAGCAGTAAAAGCTTACCAACAAACCTGTAAACTTGATTGTCAGATCTTGTATGAATCGTGTTACTGTATGTCCATGTTGTATTCTGTGAAACCTCATTTTAATTGTGATCTTTTATAAGGATTGATATGTAATTTTAATTGATCTCACTTTCTGTCCCAAAAACGTTAAAAGTCTATATCTATCTTGACTGTTACATGATAATCAAATTTTAAATTTCTCATTCACTATGTAATCATTTACCTACATTATTTCAGATCCTAAACATTTACACAATAAATGTTACAATAGAGCAGTTTTTTATTATATAATCCATGACAATTGAACAAATTATTTGAAGTAAGATAAAGTTGAATGTTATACCTTCCTTAGTAAAATAGTGGGTTAATATAATGTTATAATATACTTAAGTTAACCATTAGTACCGTACCGTAGCCCGTGGTGTCGAAGCCGCGTGGCTCAGTTATCGGGACAAAAGTATACCTACCATGTGAATTCTGATGTATGAGCCATATGCGAGGTTTCATCAAAATCCTTTAAGAAGATTTTACGTGAAAGAGTAACAAACATCCATACACCCATCCATACACCCATCTATCCAAACATCTACCCATCCATTCATCATCACAAACTTTGACGTTATAAATGTACTAGATTTCGCCTACGGCTACGCTCGCGTGGGATTGGGTTATCGCGAGACGTAGTCTGTTCCTTTCAGCCTGCGAATTATCACCACACACAAAAATCTTATCATAACATCGCTCAGTTGTGACGTGACATAATGACTAAAAACAATCAGATATTCGCATTCATAACATTAAGTATATATATAGTAAGACATATATCTTACTCCTATCATAAAATGCTTTCAGTAACTACGGCTATACATTAGACTACACTAGACTAGCTAAACCTGCATAGAGTATGGGACAATGACGTCAGCCACTTCATTATAACTTAGTACTTGCCGCCTTGAAAATACATTTGTAGCAGCATTTATTTGTTTTAATCACGTTTAATAGTTTCTAGCGTACTCACTTAAAACTTTTAATAGTTTTTATACTGCACCCCTTAATGGGAACTTAATTTGTTTCAGCGATAAGTATCTTGGCGGTGGTTCGTGTTTATTGGAACACTATGAAATAACTTTAAGTTTAAGGAACTTACTTTACTTAATTTTATTCTGATTTGATTTTTAATACAAGTAGTTAATTTTTAAGTAATCAGGTGATAACGGGAAGGTTGTTGTTCTCTGTTTTAAAAGACAAGTTGTATACTAATTATAATTTATCTTCGTATAAGTATGTGAAGGTTCTTACAGAATTCTGGTTGGGTTTCGAGCACCGGTTTTGCAGTTTTTGACAACAGCGAGATACTTGTACAACTAAAATATATTTCAAATTCGATATCTGTGTTCTGGAAATCTGACTCATAGCACTGGCTAGCCACTAATGAATAACTAATGTAAAATGCATCGACAAAAATCAAATGAAAAGTTATTAAATTTTCAGCTATGTTCATCAACCTTACAAATAAAACAGTTGATTTATCGTGAAGAATGCTTAACGAAACCTTTCAAGTAGGAAGAATACAGCATAAGTTTGAAAGAACAATACAGATGAAGGTTTAAAGCGCTTTGAACTTGCTTGTAGTTTTGATCCAAATTCACTATACACACAGTATATCTTTACATTTGCAGAATCTATATTTTTATTATTTTACGAGCGCAAGTAGGCTTACTTACCTTACTACCGTTACTTACTACTACGCTTACTACCGTCTTCAGTTCAAGAATAAAAATTAAAGTAACAGGCTTTTTATAAGGAACCTGATGAGATTACAGCTTTCATAAAATAGCTGTCCACAAAAGCAAGTAGGACCTTACTATTTGTCGCCTACGACGATCTTACAATATCACTTTCACTTCCCTCACTCTCATCACATTCTGCATGCACGCTCAAGGGTTTAGGGTACTTACTTAATTTATGTATTGTATAACATTAACGACGTTAACTGATGTTTGTTAGCTAAACAAGGCTATGGCCGATCAATAACCCGTCATTTACATAATTCATTCGTTTAATATTCAGGCATTTCATATCCCTTCGTAACTACTATGAGAGACATATTAAAGGACACTCATGACCCATTTTACAAACTCACGTTTCACGTTTATTTAAATAGTGTTGCCTTCACAACATCAGCTTGACGATGAATTACAAATCTACAAAGTATTGTGGATGCCACCGAGCTACGAATTGTTCGCGACTAGAGTTGGCAACATTACAAATCAGTCTGTTTTTCAACTGCCTTTCTAAGATTCTTCTTTTTTACGTCGTACATAAAATTGTGTTTACCAATACCAATGATGATAAATTGAATGCTATGTCCTTTATAATCCATCGTCAGGTCATCTGAGTCAAATCTGCTTTAAGAAATCTGTAAACTGTTTTAATACCACCGCAAATATGTTTCAAGATTACCATTAGTCCGTAGTTCGCGGTTCATTTGCGTAAATTCAGTTATTCGATAACTTCTAAATAATTCGTGTTTGAAGTTATATACCTAATAAAAATGTACACATAATATGAGTACATTAACTTCAAAATCCTTGGATATCTCACAACTAAAAAGGTACGTAGTAGCAAATATACACTTTGAAGGACATTAATAAGATTTCCCAAGCAATAAAGTGTCCAACTTAGCATTACTGCGGTAGATAGAAATAAACCGAAAGCATTTTAGAAATAATAATTAAAATTGAGTATTGTAATGAAAAAGTTGGTATAATGTCTGTGTGATTCTACGGGGAGCTCGTGGAGTATCTGATATTAACTAACTTAAACAATGTTATATATTACAAAAGCACGTATGTAACTGCAATCCGAGTTTTTAACCACTTACCCGTAGATATTAAGCAACTAGAAGGACAATTGTTTAAAGGGGCCTTAAAACGTTGGCTAATTAAAAAAGCTTTTTACAATATGAATGAATATTTTCAAAATAAATGTTAGTCTTAAGTAGTAGTAGTATGTAATTATTTATAAGAATAATATTACAATGCCCGATTGGGTAGGCTGTTGAAACTATATATTTTATGTAAACACCTATGTATGCACACAGTTTCAGTAATAAATGTCTTTGTCAAGTCCCCGCAAAAGATTTAAGCTCGGGTTGTAAACTTTCTGCAAGGAGCTTTGTGGTCTGTCATATCGGGGGGCCAAATCACGTATTTTCAAATTGTTGAAACTCATGCTTCACTACTGATTTTATTAAAATCTGTATTTATTCTTTAATGAATATTTGTTCAGACTTGGCTTCGGTGTATTTTTATTAGGTATTGAAAGAAGCGAAAACCATCTGTGGATGCTGTTAGAGATGGCTGGTTAATTAGTTTCTTTCCAACAGCTCCTGAGAAGAGACATTTCGATTAAGAGTCGTGGTTACTGATCTGTTGCTAACCGAGAGCGTTGCATGAACTAATAAAGCTATCTATGCTATTATTTTATAAGGTTTTGAAGCAGATCCACCGACTAAAACATGATTAAGTAATGAAGCTGGATAAAGAAGAAGTCCAATAACTAGCAAACGTTGATTGAACGAACTTGGATATTAATGTCTGGAAACAATATTCCAACTTTTGGCTAAACGATAATTTGCGGTGATCATTTATTTTAAGACTTTAATTTTCCAAGGAATGACGTGCAAACCCCTGATACTTAATATTAATCTAAACCAGCGGGTACAAATGTAGCCGAGTATTTGATATTCGAGAAAGCTTTTTGTGTTTTTATAAAGTCAATATTGAGATTATTGAGTTACATATCGATTCCTACAATGTCGAGCGAGCTCTTACAAAGTTCTCGAAGGCTTTTAGTCAAGGTTAAGATACTCTTAGTCTAGACTAGACTACCCTCTAAAACCACCATTGTGTTCCTCTATCCGATCCCATTGAATGGCGGTGTCACGGGAATTACGTTAGCATTACTACTGCGACCCCGCCTGAGCTGGCCCGCCGAGGCGGGCCCTGTCCCTCGCATGCATCCATCTGATCCATCATACATCCTCTTTTATACTACGAGCGGAAAAGAACAACGTAGTCTACTAACGCTACGAGAGGCGCAGGCGGAACACGTGCGCCACCTCACGGGCCTCGCGGACGGCGGGCGGTACAACAGGCCCGCCGTCTGTTGTCGTTGAGCGTCCTCCGGCGACGACACCTGGTTCTGCGGGTGGAGACAGGTCGCGTGGGCTCCCTATCCCGTTGCGCCGCCTCTTTGATCGACATCACCGTCTCACAAAAGGAGGCGGCGGCGTCCCAGCACATCTCGCGCCGGACCATGACGAAAGAATCAAGGTCCGAAGCGAGAGTTCGACCACTCCTATCGCCGTGACTAGATCTCGGCGCTGCGATGCCTAAGCAGGGCATTCCGCCAAGATGACTACTACTCATGAGTTAAGCCCAATGATCCCATGAGCTTACCAAAAATATGAATACAAACCTAATTAATGATTGTATCTTTATACAAAAATTATGATTTATCTACAGAGTTGATTTAAATGAAATATTTTTTTTGTTGTAGGACCTTTTTGGGGTCTATTTCAAGTTATTGGGTTCTCTATATTGGGCGCAGTAATGTTTGTAAAGTTGCTCGCAACTCATGAAATTATCATAAATCTAATTTCAATAAATAGGAAATATTCTGAAATATGTGTTTCACCTTAATTAAAATTAACAGACTGCCTCCGTGGTCCAGTGGATAGCGTATGCGGCTGCTGATCGGAGGTCCAGGGTTCAATGCCCGTGTTGAGCAAAAGTGTTATTGGGTTTTTCCGATTTCTCAGTAGCAGCACGGAGTCCAGTGATGTGCCCGGTAACGGCAATAGGCTCGCCCCCTATTACGTGGCACCTAAAATTCATGGCGAAATAATATAATTATAATATAATATTCTAACTACATTCACACAACATCATCTAGTACCAAACTAAATCAAATCAAATCAAATCATTTATTTGCATAAAACATGGTAGGTAACAAGATGTTTAGTATAATATGTGTACAGCATGTTTTGCCGTGGCACACGGCGCGCAAAAATAATATTAAATTAGGTAAATTAAATAAATTAATATAAATTAAGCATTATACCTTATAATCAAATTAGTATTGTATAAATAAAAATAAAAGTAAATCTCAAATCAATCAATTAGCATTAAAACCAGAATAAAAAAAAAAAAATCTACTAAACATTATAATAATTATAGATTAAAAAAAAAAATATTAAAATTATTGTCATTGAGGAATTCATGAATACTATAATAACATTTATTGGTCAGAATTATTTTCAATTTATTTTTAAATACTTTTACATTACAATTTTTAATATCATTAGGGATTTTATTATATATTTTAGGCGCCATACATAATACGCTTTTTCCTGCCAGCGATGTTTTTGCCCTATGTAGACACAGTCTATTACTATTAAGTTTGCGCCTGTTCCTTTTTACCACATCAGATAATTGTTCAAATAGATGTGGGTTTTTATGGACAAACAGTGCTATCTCTAATATGTATAGTGAAGGAAGTGTTAAAATTTTATGTGATGTAAAGAACGGCTTACAAGAGTCAGTGGAGTCCAAGCGAAACATGGCTCGTGTACAACGCTTTTGGGCCTTAAAAACCATCGCATTATCTGTTGAGTTTCCCCAAAAGATTATCCCATACTGTAAGACAGAGGCAACAAGACCGTGGTAAGCCGTGAGTGAAGCATCGATGTTTACTATAGGAGCCAATCTGTACAGAGCATATGCAGAACTACTGACTTTTTTGCATAATTTTGATATATGCGCCTTCCAGTTCAGTTGCCCATCGATGGTTAGTCCTAAGAATTGCGCCGATTCTACCTCGTGTATAGGGTTATTGTCGTAATTAACATTAAGATTATGAGGCTGACCTCTCTGGCTGAAGTGCATGACTTGGGTTTTTGATAAATTTATTTTAAGATTGTTATTATCTAGCCAGTTAATAATTGAATCCAAGCAATTGTTTATATCGTCTTGGTAGAGTTCTTTTGTCTTACATTCTACAGATACAGTACTATCGTCTGCAAATAGGGACATTGGGTGGGTGGTAAATTTAGGCAGATCATTTATATAAATGATAAATAAAAGCGGGCCTAGTACGCTGCCCTGTGGTACACCAAAAGTAATTTTACGCGACTCAGATAAAAAAGATTCTTGATGTTTAGTCATAATATTGATCCTAGATATATGTGTCATCTGAGATCTATCAGAGAGATATCATTTCAGTAAATCCAGAATATTGCCTCGTATACCATAAGTCTCTAATTTATTTAATAGTATTCTGTGGTCCACATAATCAAAAGCCTGGGTCATGTCGCAGTATATGGCACATATGGGAGTCCTTTTATCAACCTTTGTAAGCACTGTTTTGTAGAAATCAAAGATAGCTAAATTTATACTTTTGTTTTTTCTGAATCCTTTTTGCTCCTGACATAGTAGTTTATTGGATTCTAAATAGGCGTATAGTTGGTTATAAATATACTTTTCAAAAATTTTTGAAAAAATAGACAACAGTGCAATGGGTCTATAAGCTTGTAATAATTCTTTATCACCCTTTTTGAACAGCGGTTTTACAATAGCTACTTTCAAATTATCAGGAAAAATACCATTACTAATGCATAAGTTTAAAAGATGACTCAAATGTCCACAAATATGTCGATTACAAATTTTTATAATTTTAGTTGAAATGTCATCGAAACCTACGCTATTAGTTTTCTTCAGTTCGGAAATAATTTTATATATGTCATTTGGTACACATGGAGCCATAAAAATAGAATTCATCGTGCCTACAATCCTCGATGTTACTTTATTGCTACGACTTGATATAGGCTTTATTTTATCAATAAAGTAATTATTGAAGGCATTGGCTATAACGTTCGGATCAGAAACTGTATTATTATTCACTTTAATTTTATTTATAATGTCACGTGGGCTATTTAATCTTAAATCATTTATGATTTGCCACGTCGCTTTACATTTATTATCAGAGGATTTAATTTTATAATTGTTTTGTGAGCGTTTTGTAAGTTTTATAATTTTTTTAAATTGTTTAGAGTAGGTAATAAACATGTTTTTTGTTTTAATCGATGGCTTTAATCTATATTTCCATAATAGCTGTCGCTTTCTGACACTACATTTCTTAAATCCGCGGGATATCCATTTTTGTTTTCCATTCACTTGTATAGTGATAGTTTTGAATGGAAAACAAAGGTTATAAAAAAGTTCGAAATGTTCGGTAAAAAAGTTGTATGCCCTGTTAGGGTCAGTTTCTGCATATATCTCAGAAAATGAGTAATTACTAAGACACTCAATAAATTTCTTAGTGTTATCATTACAAAAATCGCGAATTTGTTTTCTCCATATCTTAACTACAGGTATTTTTCTAATAGGGAACATCATCAGCTGCGCCGTATGATCTGACAAAGCCAATTCTAACACTTCCGTCTTACATGATTTTTTGAAGTTGTGTGCAAAATTATCAATACAAGTTTTACTTATCAATCTGGTCGGTTCTCTTACAGCTAAAGTCATATTGTACGTTAGTAATAAGTTCTCAAAATCGCATGTTACACTGTTTTGTTTTAACAGGTCAATATTAAAATCACCCGCAATTATACAATATTTATGGGCTTTTTTATTCAATCGTTGTAATATAGTTTCTAGTTTACTGAAAAATGTATTCATATTCTCTGGTTTGGGCACCTTGTAAACACATACAATAACTATACTATAACTAGTTAGTTCTATTGCGCAACATTCACATAGACCTGAAATCGATAGACTTTTTATTTCTGGTAACTCCTTCCACTGAGTTCCATTTTTTACCATTATGCAAGCACCTCCGCGTTTACAGTGGCTCTTACCATAAAACGCTGCTAGTGTGTAGTTTGGAATTACTAAGTGATTTTCATAGCCGTCCATAATAAAGTGCTCAGTGACGCATAATATTTCCACTTGTATACTCTTTTCAGTAAGTTCTTCTAAACATATGGTTAATGCGTCAGATTTGTTTAAAAGACCAGCGATGTTTTGGTGCAAAATATAGATGTTATTGCAGACGAAAAAAGTCCGAGGATTTGCTGCAGTCGATCGCTTGCTGGTGGGAGTTTGTGACTTTGTGTTTTATGTTATCATTAGTTTGTCCAATGTAGTTTTTGTCCAATAAACTCAAATCGATTAATATGTTATCCATTATTCGGTTATATATATTCATTAGTCCACCTTTGTTAATTTTTCCAGTTGTGTTGGAGAACATTTCAAGGCTCAGATCATAGTTGGTGTCAAACAGATACGCGTAGTCATTGTTTTGTAAGTTAAGATGAAGTAGTTTACCAAACATTTCTGCCTTAAAATTGTATATGGGAGCCCCCCTGATATACGTTGGGGTACAGATAACTACATTGGTGTGCTTAATTTTCTGAAGTGACTTTTTTAACGCATTGATGGCGTTAATGTGTTCGCTCTCATCTCTAACCTCACTCTGTCCTATAAAGAGAATACAGTAGTCCTTAATTGTAAAACCCTTTAGTTTTTGCTCTATATCACTTGTTAATTGCTTAACATTACAATTAGGCAATATGTAATGGCAGAAATCAAAGTGATTGGAAAAAACATCTTCCATTACAGATAAAGATCCACTGATTTTTTCGTTACTAAGAATTCACAGTTTATTTCTTTCTTTGGTCTTCATAGAAATATTTTTTATTTGTTCTTTTGTGTAACAATTTTGGTTATTAACTGATGTAGAAGTATGTGGGTATTCTGATGCTAAAATATTCTGTACTTGATTAGTTGTTTGAGTTTCTTTATCGTGCTTGCTATCAGCCCTTTTTAAGGTGTCTATACTAGTTTCACGGTTATGATTTAATATTTTTTGTTTGCGAGTTGATGTTATACATTTTTTGCTAGGCGTCGAGCATATTTTCTTATATGTGTTTGATTTTTTTATCATCTCTTGAAGATGACTTTTTAGTCGAAAGTTTTCATTGTTTAAATTTTCAATTTCTTGATGTGCGCTTAACAACTCCATTGTAAGTTTTTTATTCTGTTCAATCAAGTTATTTGTAGTGTCACTGTCGTCATTAAAACTATCTGGTATACTCATCATAGTCGTGTCAAATATATTGTCTTCGTTCGTTATTGATGATAAATCAGTTAATGACTTCACTTTGTGCGGTTTACGTTGAGTAATATTATTATTAGAGCTATTAAAATCCATTTCTATACAGTATTATTTTATTTATGATATATAAATTACAAAATGCTAGATTTTACGTAAGTCCAGGTTGTCTCTGTTCAAATTAATTTTTCTACCATCGATAAAATTATTTTATGTAATGGTATCCCCAATAACTACCAATCGCCCTCTGGTGGGCAGTAGCGTTATTATTTAAGTTCACTTTTCTACCACCTGAACCGTTTAGTACGATATTGTGGCGCTAGTAGTCGTCTTCAATTGCTGTTAGGTTGGCAAGATTGCTAAATCACTTTAGTACGTCAATTCACCGCTTCGGCAGTTGTATTATTGTTTTGGCGCTAGTTGTGGCCTTTAATATTGCGCTGATACTGGTAGCACTGGCAAGTAGTAATGATTTTAAATAAAATTAACGAGTTCATAAAAAGGTAAAGTCTTACTTGAGGATAGTAAGTGTTTTTGTTCACTATTTATAGTTGGATGTTTCTTCATATACTGCACCAGGAGTGTAATTATTGATAAAAGTCCAATATGTCACTTTTCCACGGGTTTTTAGTTTGTTTTCGTATTCACTATATATTTTTCTGTAACTTCTTTAAACCAGATAATAACACAAGAAAAACGATATGACTTGATAAATGACTTATTAAGACTTTAGAGATGGTATTTTCATAAGTAATAACTGAGTTTATAGATTTTTATGATTTTTTGATTACGGAGCCAATGTTTACATTAGCCAGGGTTGCCAGGTCAGTCCGCAAAGCTGTGTGTGAAGATACCATTAGTTTTGTGTGTCGAAGTACCGACAGTTCCGAACTTATAAATGTTAATAATTGTGAAGACCAAGTGAGGGTAGGTTCCGAAACCCGCACTTCTCGGAGGCAGCGCTGACGGACATCAGTCTTCCCGTGACCACGGCTGGTGTAACCCATGCCAAATCGTCGGGGAAAATAGAAAGGTATTTCATCTTTCTTTTTCGTTTAGTTACACAATTCAGACCCATTACATAATCATTAGTATAAGCAAAGCTTGTACTATGGGTACTAGATAATGGATAAACATACATAAATACTTTTTTTGGTAAATACATACATATCATACATAGGAACACCCAGACCAAGACAAAAATCTATGTTCACGCACACAAATGTTTGACTTGAGCCGGAATCGAACCCACGACCTTCGGCGTAGCAGTCGCTTACACTCCCGCTGTGGGTGTAATATAACACTTCTGCGTAACCCTTCGGGGATAAAAGCGTGAGTCTATAAAAAAAATTACAATATTACAGGATTATCGCTTACGAACACAACGCCCATGTTATAGATTGTAGCTTACGGACCCCGGTAAAGGCAACCCGATAAGGGGTGACAGCTTTGGCGTCTATCCAGGACACCGAGGAGATATTCCAGACTATCTTCGTTGTCCCGTCTTCATTCCTGGTGACGGATACACTGAAGACCGTCATATGCCTGGATCATACCCCGGTAAAGGCAACCCGATAAGGGGTGACAGCTTTGGCGTCTATCCAGGACACCAAGGAGATATTCCAGACTATCTTCGTTGTCCCGTCTTCATTCCTGGTGACGGATACACTGAAGACCGTCATATGCCTGGATCATACTGGTTTGAATTAACTTTAATCGACTGAAGGGAAGCCGAAACCGGCCGGGAATCCCAACCTATCTAACACTAAGCGGACTTGTATCACCAACCTGAACATCCCGGCGATTTTTAAATAACATGCCTGACATAAATATACAATTTCCAAGACAAAACCAACCGCACCCAGATCAGGGTAATCCATATCCTTCCGGGAATGGTTTGCCAAATCAGACGTAATCAAAACAGAAGCTATCCGACGTACCCGTTAAAGAAAGCGCTCAATAATGTGACGCAGTATCCATTGAATTGTCATAATGTTGATGATGGCTCAGTTCAATGCCCTAAAGAAAATAATCGGCCTAGTTCTAGCAACCAAAATAATTTGAATAGCACTCCTCAACTTCGTTTGCCAAACAATCAACAATTTAGACTGGTTAATGATCCAAACGTTAATGACACTGGGGCCATTCTGGGGCAACCGGTGTTTGTTCCATGGGTAACATCGTTGCCTGGTCAATATGTATGTCGGGTGGAAGTTAATTGATAAGACAATTAATGTATGATTGGGTGGTTCGGAAAATGTACTTAAATAATAATTATCGCTTTAATCAATGTCAAATAAGTGTTTTATTGTCACGTCGTGATTCCATTTTCATTACTTTGAGCCTTTCTTATAAGCACATTCACAATATTAATACTAGGAACAGGCACAAATTATGTGTACCATATTTCCGTTTACACAAAACGCATAGCTCTTTTATTGGGCTTAGTATAAGATTTTATAATAAAATACCAAGTAATATTTTAGACTTGCCTTTAAGGTCGTTTCAGACAATTGTTAAAAATAATCTTTTACTAAAGGCATATTATAGTTTAAATGAGTATCTTGACGACAAGTACGCTTGGAAATAAATATTATTTTATTAGGTCAATTTCTTTTTATTATTAGGTCAATAGGCAGTTTTATAGTGTAGTTAATTACCGTATTCTCTTTTATACTACATTTGCATTCTTGTTCTACTCTTTTTATTATAATTTATCGGATTTGTAAGGTGAGGGTAACTCGTGGTCATGAACTGCTAACTAATAGATTGTAAATTGCTGCAGGTTCATATACCATTACTTTTCGGAACATACTGTTCCACCATAGATCAGAACAGTCATGTTCGCGAGTTGCTTACATCAAAAGACGTAAGTGGATGCTCCTGTTTCACCATATTCACTTTGGGAGGCTTACAAAATGAACATAATTTATTGCTTGAGTATGATATCAATAACTATTAACTTTTGCAATAGTAGATAACTCGCAATGTGAAACAGTTGCAGCTCCTTACAAATATAACATGTAAAAGAATTATACTGGCAGTTAAAAAGAGTGGCCACGAGTTTTATTGCCCGTTCTTTCTCGTGGTTCTACCTATTGCATTGCGAACGTGGCAGTAAATGTAAATGTAGAATCATCTAGTAATTAACTTTAATCTTTGACGTTCATAAGCGTCACTTTGTGACCTTGATGAATAAATGATTTTGAGTTTGAGTTTGAGCAGTGTGTATGAGATTCTTACTTTGAGATTTCTTACTATTGGCATAAAACCATCTATGTGGTATTCCTCATAAGGCACTGTACTCATATTATGGTAAGCGTATATCATATTACTACAAGATGAACGCAGCACATTATTTTTTGTTAATTTAACCGTTTCTTCCGGATTTCGTGGGAATTTTCGGCAATCTCTTCTTAGTGCACCCCTACATGCCAAAGGACAATGGCAGATCTCCATACATCGAAATGTCTGAAATTAAATTGATGCGCACCGTAATAAAAAATATATTAAAAAATTCGGCGTAAGTAACAGAGTCTATAAATGATTCTATTTTCACTCGGGAAACCCGGAAAAATAAGATATCGGTGTTTTAGTTTTTAGTTAAGAATGAACAATGTAGGTACGTTTGAATTATCTAATGAAATTATGTCAGATTGACATCAAAACGCAGAAGTATTTGTAGCATCTAACTGTCACAGCCAAAGACAAAAGCAGAGCTGCACATTTTAAATCGATTTTATGTGAAATCGATACAACATTAAAACGATGCTGTGACGTTTTTATTTGATTTAAAAGTTGTTTTGCTTAATAAATTATTAGCTTAGTGATATAATGTTAATTAAAGATTAAATAACTGCATTTTTATAATTATATTTTAATAATCGATACGGATAAATAGTACTCTCGTCTATTCCTGTCACACCATTGTCTATGGCAACAATCAAATAATAAAGTAGTTACCTAGTTCGTAAACAATTGGAATGGTTTTTATCATCATAAAATACTCCAGCTTTAACGAGACAAAGTGAAAATATTAAAAATCATAGAAAAAAAAAACAATTTATTTTGTTCATATGAAGTTTAAGGTCGCCACAACAAACCCAGACCGAATTCTGCCATTTTTCTTTCAATTTCTTGCGTCCAGCAGTTTCGGTTGTTCTTTATCTATCTGTCGGTTAGTCATTAACGGAAGAATTTTTGATATATTGATACGAGTATAATCTGCATTACCTTTTAGAACCTTATAACTCTTTCGGCTTGGCCACGGGGACCGGCGACGCGACCTGCGACACGACCGGCGACGCGACAATTCGCGCGACGCGTTAAACATGCCACGGGCACACGCGTTCGCCGTCGCGACCAGTGTAGACCAGGAGCGAGACGACATTAGCTGAGATCTTTTTATGAAATTTAGCTCGACATTGTACGGACTTTGATGGCAATATCACATTTGTTTCAACCCGGCAATCGAACCCGAGACCTCATGATCCGCTTACACTATCGCAAGATCACAGAGGCAGACTTGATATTGTGTACCTAACCACTGTATTGAAAACTATAGGTACTGTATATTTTTATCTTTAAACAAACGGTCTGAAGTTCGGAACGCGATTTATACCGACGAGCGTCAGGCTCGGTACCCTACTACGTTGATCGAAAGTAGCAAATTGACTCAATACTCAATATTTTATTGCACTCCATAAGTTACATAAGGTGTTACAAAATGTTATTATAAGATACATTATGGACCCTGCAGGGCACGTCAACATATAATAATGTAGAAGAGAGAAGGACGCTATTTTTTATTTTAATAAAAAACAAAATATTCCATTTAAATTTAATATTGCACTGTTTTATTCGTTATTTTTATAATATTAATTTTATTTATAATAATAATAATATTTATTCACTATCAATATATTATGTTATTACTCATAAATTTATATTGTGTATATATGTAGGTACTTATCATATACATATATACCTAGTAGATATAATATGATATGTGTAATATAGCTTTCTATTAGGTATGTATTTATTGAAATATTTATGTAGTTACATTGAATTATATTTCATTCTGTCTTTTTGTGATTATATAAATATATTTTTTAATTACTCATAAATTTATATTACATATATGTGTATGTCGGCGATACGCCAGGGTTATGGTGTCCAGACTCCATAATAAAAACACTCACGTAAAATTAGTTGGTTTATTTTCTGACGATTTCTAGCACAGAACTGAAATAAAATGTGACCTACAGTCCTTTTTATACAATAACCGTCTACCTACACTTAATTTTTAACAACTGCCACTTCCTTTACAACATATAATTGAAATTACTATACAATTAATTACTTATAAACTAATCAAAATTCGACATTAATATTGTAATGAATTTTGCACAACACCAAATGATTTATTTTACACGAATAACAAATTTATTTAATTAACCAAACGCTGCTTTACAACATTGTCAACAGATAGCGCTATCAACAGGATGTCAATATAATCGCATGTTATTTATTACCGAAAACATAATAAGAAGTGTCAGAATCATGTTATTTAATACTAATTGATTTTACATTGAAAGTTTCTGGAGTTATCTTAATAATTAAGCGATAAATTAAATACTCAACCTTTATAAAACGGTTAAGCAGCCAATACAGTGTCTAATATTGTAAAGTAGTGAAGTTCTCAGTTCTGTGTTCACAAATAGTTATTTAAATATCAATCTTAAATATTATTAACATTTTTGTATCAATATAATCATTCTATATAAATTTGCGCCCATACGGCCATACTAACTCCAGCGCGTCCCCTGCGCTGCTGTTTATTTAACGGTTACAGAATAAACAGCATAACAAAAAGAATGGATATAAAAATAACATAAATAAGCGTTTATCATACAGAATTAACTGAAAGTTATTTACAAGGCTTCACCTAGTCATAGGATCTTAGCCTGTGGCATGCGTCACCCATCACGGGATCTAACAAACGATGCTTCACCCATGGCTAAGCCAACTCGTGGCATCACCGATTACGGGATCCAGCGCACACAAGGCATCACTCATTCCGAGATCTAGCCAACCTATGAAGGCATCACTCATTCCGAGATCTAGCCAACACATAAGGCATCACTCATTACGAGATCTAGCCAACCCATAAGGCATCACTCATTCCGAGATCTAGCCAACACATAAGGCATCACTCATTACGAGATCTAGCCAACCCATAAGGCATCACTCATTACGAGATCTAGCCAACCCATAAGGCATCACTCATTCCGAGATCTAGCCAACACATAAGGCATCACTCATTACGAGATCTAGCCAACCCATAAGGCATCACCCATCCTGGGCTCTAGCCACCACAAGGCATCACCCATCCTGGGCTCTAGCCAACACAAGGCATCACCCATCACGGGATCTAGCCAACAAGACCAGGATCAAGGATACGCATGGTGGCCAGCCAGCGTTTTGGGAAGGATGTTGGATAGGAAAAATAAAATTTCACTCAAACACATAAATGCAAAATTTGCCTCATAAAATAAAAATAAAATAATCATCATCGTTCGTCATGATCAGTTATATCAATACAATGCAGTTAAATAGCTCCAAGAACGACAGTGGAGGAGGTAGAGGACCCCCCCCCCCCCCCACGTAAATCGGTATCTGACGAATCCTCCGCCCATACGGTCAAGCTGCTCATACAGTTGTTGATGTTGATCAACAAAGGTTAGCAAACAATGCTTGACTCCAGCTCAGTACAGCACTCATGCGGCATGTGTGCGCGTAGCCCACACACAAAACCACTGACGTCAAAAGGGCGGGCCACCGTCATCCATACATACCAATCAGTAAAGGACCGCTCGTCCATCCTTTCTTAACACCAAGGTCAGGTCAACTGCCAGGATGTCATCACCAACCTGCAACACTCAAAAGACAGGTGGTGGGCAACATTTCCCACCCAAATATTAGTTCTATGAACCTTCGTAACTGTAGATGAAATAAAATTCGACTCTTACAAAGTGGTCCGGTCTATTAAGCTATATCTATATATCAGGCATGTTCAACCTGTGCATTGGTCTATAGTTATCTTTGCTACACAGTGTTGGAGCCCAAATTTTACGCATAAGGTTAAATACAAAAGACACTGAATTTTCTCAGGTTCTGTCTGACAGTGCCATTTTAGATAGTCAAATATAAAGTTATCAGGATACCCATATTTTTCAGTTTTGATAAAACAGTTAAAACCGAATATATTCTAAATAAGTTTTATCCACATCAAACAGGAAAACAAGATGGCAAGAACAAAGAGAGAACATCTCGGCTGAACATCTTTGTTCACGGCGGAACAAAGATGTTCAGCCGTGAATAGTCGGACTGTTGGTGACAAATATGAAATGATTTCAAACCATGCAGATCCAAGGATTTCGAAAATACTAGTGCTACAATTATTATTCATGTAAGAACATGTTTAATCCAATACTGAATATTTTTGGGCATAGTGCAAGCTGTGAAATTGTTTAACTGTTTGCCAACTGAGCCATAAAAAAGAAATTTACAAGCTTCCAATATTACAAAGCAAGAGTAGTGCAGTCTTATTTCTAAAAATGATTCCACTCAGTTTGTATAGTTAATACGGTGGTGAGTTTATATCAATAGTTTTAATTGACTTTATATTTAAGGAAATTTTCTAAATAATGTTATTATTTATTTTAAACTGTTAACATGTGGTGTTAATGTAATTCTTATTAATTCATACACAATTAATAATTGTTTATCTGAATAAATAAACTTAAACTGACCAATCACAACTTACTTATGGGAAAAGAGATAATATGGATTTTCACATCATGTTCTTTAAACCCTAAACACTTATCATTATCCCAATCATATTCCTAACCGTCTTGCATCCCACAAGAGCTAAGCAATAAGGTTGGCACTAAATTTTATTGGTTTATCACTGGTTGTCATCTTGAATATAGATGCAACTAACTTAGCAAATGAACTCACAACTAAAATAAATTGTATTTATCAAGTATAACACTAAGGTTTGGTATTTATAAAAGATGAACAGTCAACTGCCTTAAGACTTTCAACATAAAATGCTTAGAGATGGACTATTATAGAACCTAAGCGAGTGCATATGTCCATAAAGGAATCTACTTGTCCAGATCTCATGTTTCTAGCTTCAGTAGTTCAGGTTAAGCAAGGACTTATCATGGTTGGAACAAATCATTCTATACAGGTATAAAATTAAGCGACAAATATTAAGATATGTCGGGTTCCCTTGTCTTATTATATAACCTTAACTTGAGCTGCAAGTTGTAATTTCAACATAATGTTAAAATGAAATCATGTAGGCACCTACAGAGTCCACAAATTAATAAAACCTACCTATTTTGTAACTTTACAAATATTAGTTTTAAAAATGTGTAACACAAATTTATGTTTATATCTACCTTCTGAATATTTAACTGTACCAATATAGTAAAACTGAAATTTGCTGTGCCGAATGCACATATCTGTGAAACTACTGGTGCTATGCAAATAATTATTTTTGTGGTGTATAGTCATTTATCAAGAGAGGCTTCATATAATCGGGCCGTGAGCACTAGCCATAAGTAATGCAGTTAGTTAGCCTTATGTAATGTGTAACCAAGGGGTATAAATAATGTTTTGATTCCTTTAATGTTTTACTATTGAGATAACCTATTGACTACTAATTGAATGCATCTTCAGCACATCAATTAGCTTATTTAAACTGAAAGCAAATCAGGTAATTTATACAATGCATCTATATCAGAGCTTCAACTTGAAAAGGGCAGTTATAACGTCCTTAATTTACTAATAATTACATCAGTAGAACCACATGACAACAAAGCTATTTTCTCTTTCTTGTGTAGATAAGTAAGTTTTACAGAAATTTTCCGACATGGCCTAACGATTAATAAACAGACAAGAGCTGGGGCTCTTCGGCTGGAGCCGACGACATAACATGACTTTAAGCACAGTAGCACTGCTATGTGCCAAACGTGGATAAACAACAGTTACCTATAAGTTCCATTTTGGGGTGTAACGTTCGTAATTTTGGCTGAATAATGTTTATCTGGTAATCTAAGACTACAGAACAAAAGGCAGACAGAGCGCGCGGAACACTTGCGTGAGGCCACTAAAGCAAATACAAAATTGAAAAGCGAATACAAACTCGGCTCAGTGCGCTGCGAAGCATCGCACAGTTCACACGCCACGATCAATCAAGCTTTTAAATTCATAAAATGCCGTCTTGCGTTTTTAAACATTGTAAAAGTTGTTTCCAAAAGCAAAAACGGGAAGATGGTAATATATTTTTACAGATAACTATGGATTATTTGACTGTTTTATAATATTATTTCGATAAAATTCGTATTTCTGCAGAAAATATGTAAGTGTTGCCAGTTTACGTCGACGCCGTTCTCCCTGAATTAGGGAAAATGCACTTGTCTATTGATTATGTAATAATGATGGTCATGTTAATGAAAAATACATTAACGTAATGTAAAATTATATTGTAGATTATCTTTCTTCTTATAAAATATAGTAATAGAATTTCCATTAGTATATACTTACATTGTTTTGAGTTCGATCCCCAAACGATCCAAATATTCGTGTACACATGGCTCCTCGTCAAGCTTTATACACTTTGACCTTTGTATCGTTCTTATGGCGTAGGGAATAAGTATCAAAATCGTACTGCAACTGTTTAGCTTGACTTGGCGCCGTGTGTACATTAAGTACAGAAACAGAAATCATTGATTGCAGCCATTATTAATTTTTAATTGCAATGTTTTTTTGTTTTGATTTATGAATCATAATATTCATAATTTATTGTGTGCATGACAAAATGTTTATAGCTAATTAATATTTAGGACGCAAGCCTATTGCAATTAACCAAACATTTCCAGATACTATACTGAGAATATATATATCTAAACAAAAAATAAACAACATATTCGCCGATCTAAGATCTGAACCCCATGATTGGTATTCGTAAATAATTATATGTAGTTGGTATTATATAAGTATTTATTCTGGATCGAGGGTATTAATCACAAAACATAATCTATTTATTTCTCAATTTTCGAATAAAATTAGTTAAAACTTTACTCAGTACCTACATTTAAGAAATGTATTTATAAAAGCATACATTAATGGTTTCTTTTATTTGAATCATTTTCATAACAGCATTACATATTAAAAGCATTAATTAAATCCATGGTAAATTCTTCAAAACCGCAAACGAATATAAAATATGTAATATTTTTATATCCGTTTGCAAAAACTATATACAAGGTAGTGGGAGATTATTCATAATCTGGCAACTTTACACACACATAGGCGCGCGTGTCCGTACAGTGCCAGTCGCCAAATGTCACGCACACATAGCCGTCAACGTGCCTCACTTAGTCGGACGAATACGCTCCATCTGGTCTTAAATCTGTGCTGGTAATCCTTACGGGGACAGTAGGTAATCGTGTTAGCACCATAATTTATTAAATTAGGATGTTTCTCAAAAACTCTAATCAAATCAGCTCTGGATAAATACCTCTGGTCAGTGCATCAACAACCCGCATCTGCAACCTCTGGTAGCACTCGGAGCAGAACAGCGTTCACGCCACAGCACAGCCCAGTGCGTGCACCCCGTCGTAGTCGCTCTGTCGCTCTCGCTCGCACGTGGCCTCACGTGAAGTGTAGACGTGCTCGCCATAACTCCGGCACACCGTGCGGTCTCCGATCAGGGTTGACTAGCGCCAAACACGGCTTCCAAGCGCTTGTCGCATCAGTTTTCAGGTCATCATTGATAATGGCGGCCAAGCCAAGAGACCCATCACTCTCGCGCCAACCGTAGATCCCGAAGTCTCTTAGGGGGCGTTTATCCCACCGCTGCTGTCGGCGATACGCCAGGGTTATGGTGTCCAGACTCCATAATAAAAACACTCACGTAATATTACTTGGTTTATTTTCAGACGATTTCTAGCACAGAACTGAAATAAAATGTGACCTACAGTCCTTTTTATACAATAACCGTCTACCTACACTTAATTTTTAACAACTGCCACTTCCTTTACAACATATAATTGAAATTACTATACAATTAATTACTTATAAACTAATCTGTATGGTCTGTTACCACACAATCTTTATCGATGTTTTGGTAAATGATTGATATTGATTGAAACTACTAAATGGACTGTAAAAACTGTATATTAAAATTAAATGTTTTATAACTAGAATGAATGTGAATGATATGATCTGACTTTAACGATGGTACGACGCGGACTGTATATAATACTAAATGAAACACGCGTGTCGCGTAAAGGTGCTGATACAACAAAAATGTACGGATGCACCGTACATGCTCCCACGCGGAGATGAAAGAGGGTTGATGGTATGTTTGGTGCTATAAGATGATGCCATTGGTTCCTTACACTATGCATAAAGTCTCTAATTGAATTCGATTTTACGCGAGGTAGGCATTGTATACTTGTCTACTCTATGCACTTTACGTAGATCACTGTTATCGATATCACTCAACGAACTCGACACTTCACACGGGTTACGCGCACTAACACTGTACACACGCATTTTCGTTGGAGAGTTCGAAGGTCCAGCTTCCACCGTCGTCGCAGATGTATTTGTAACATTGGGCAAGCTGGCCAATGCTGCCTGCACCACCGCATGAGATGTAGCTCGCTTTCTGCGAATCCTGCGTACCGCAATGAGAACACCGATTGCCGCTGCTGCGCCGATCATCACATATAACACGGTATAATGATGTATATCGTGATAAGAAATCTCATTCGATAAATTCTCGTTTGCCTTTAGTATGTTGATTTGAGCCTTTATATCTGCTAATTCCCTGCTGCTTGACGTGAATGAATAGTTTTGTATCAACGAGGTAGGGATGCCTGAATCAATAATATGATTGATTGGTTCAATTTCGGGAAGCTGGAATGATGATTTTGCGTACAATTTGCTTATTCCATTGTTGCGAGAGAAAACTGTGAAGCCTTCTGTTTTTATGAGACAATCTTGATCCATTCCAAATATTCCAGCTTTGTCCAAATACTCGATAGAAATATGATCGCCACACAATACACGTATTTGACACGGAGTGCAGCAAAAGTACACGTATTTGTTTAGCTTGTTGATAGCTGACCATTGGTTCGCGCATGTAGTTACGCTTACCTTGCACTCTCTATTATTAGATTGTAACTCGCATAATTTTTCATCATTTTTTAGGTGAAATATTGGCGTTTCGGTATGGCATAAATATGTATCGACATCGTCATGTAGACATGCTTGGAGTTCGTACCCAGACATCGTTATGTACGAGTCCCTTTTCAAGTTCATTGCTACATATTCGGCAATGGGAATTATCGTCGCCATACTTGAGTTATTTATAAGTTGAGGTATTGGTATCAATCTCAATATTGTGTATGAATCTCTAGACACTAAGGGCAACTTTAACTCAAATAATAGATATTCTTCAGACATTCTTGCCTTAACCTTCAGGAGATGGTAAATACTTCGAAAATTCGCTTGTAAGTTATTGATAGGTAAGGCAAGATCTTTCGCTAAATGACCGGAAATTGTGTTTAAAGTTTCTTGCAGTTGTTCTGGTGATAATAAATTGAAACTGAGTCTGCCATGATAAATGTCTGTTACAGTGTCCAGTAAACTTGTCTGAATAGTTTTCAGGTGCCTCAGGATGTTGCTGATAGCTATGGCACCGGTACTGAACTCATTAACGTTTCTGTTGATCCTGGATTCATTCAACGAAACATTCTGCAGGTGATCTATTTTCATTGACAAATAGTTCAACATCTTATGTTGTTTATGGAGTGCATCCTTATTCCTCTTCAAAACATTATACTCGGCTTCGATAAGTGAGGTCTGATTTCTCGTAAGTAATAACAAATGATCTTCATTGTGTTTTAGTAAGTTGATATCTTGTTTATATTGTTCGGCAAACCTTTCATCTAGTACACCGAACAAGTCGCTCGCCAGATATCCGACACCGTTGATAAGGCCTCGCTTGCGCCGGCGCTCGGCTCGTGCGCGGCGTGTGCTGGAATGCTGACTCAGCAACAGGTGGTTGTAGTACTGCAGTTCTGAGAATTCTTGTTGTAATTGTACTTGTATGACGTCACAATGAGATGTTTCTTTAACGGTATTGCATAATTGTGTTAAATAGGTTATATATTTATTGCATGCTTCGGTACCTTGCCAATATGGCTCCATATCATAATATGCAACAATTTTCCACTCATCTCTAATTAATTGCATATTAGAGATCTTGTCGAAATATAGACCTTGGTTGTCTTTTAATCTGGTTATGTTATAGGAGTATGCTGTTGTAAAAATGTTTAAAAGTATCAATAGTAGTATGGATAACGATACGAAATTGTATTTTGGAGTATTACGACATTTTGCTTGCTGTGTATTATCAGATTTCGACTCTTGATTGCCGACTCTCTCGTTGACAGGGAGGATTGATAGCTTACTAATGGGACGCTTGATAAGTCCACCTTTTGTTTTTAATGTGACCACTCTGACGTGGTCGTCAGCGCCGGGATGCAATTGAACGACGCGTCCCATCGCCCACTTTCCAGGAGGTAAGTTAACGTCGTTGATAGTGACAATGTCATTGATCTTAATGTTTGGCTGTGATTGTCGCCATTTACATCTCGCTGACAGTTGGCTAAGATATTCTGACCGCCATCGTTTCCAGACGTCTTGAACAATTTTTTGGGTCAAATGCCACCTCGTACGCATGTCTGATTCAGTTTCCAGTATGGTCATTTTTTGATTCAGATTGATAAAGCTTGCGGGGGTGAGGAAATCCAGATCGTCCGGATCTTCAGTCATGGGGCACAGCGGTCTAGAATTGAGTACTGCTTCTAATTGGGCCAGGATGGTTGAAAACTCCTCGTAAGTGAGTTTCTGTTCGCCGATGACTCTCTTTAGATGGTATTTTAGGCTTTTAACTGCAGCCTCCCACAGCCCGCCTGCTGTTGGCCATGAAGGTGCGTTAAAATGCCACTCGATATTCATGCTTGTGATTTCTGTTATGAAATCTTGATCAAATGTGCTTTGTATTTCATACAATTCTTTTTGAAGAATCTTATTGGCACCGATAAAATTTGTACCGTTGTCGCTGTACAAATGCTGTGGAGCGCCTCTTCTACCAGCCATTCTGCGTAGTGCTGCCAAGAACGCTGATGATGTAAGGTCCGAAACCAGCTCTAGGTGAACAAGCTTGGTCACCATACAGATAAATACTGCAATGTATGCTTTTGATGTTTTTATGCCCCGGCCCTTGCTGGCCTTCACGAGCACGTATCCACTGAAGTCAACTCCACAATGTTGAAATGGTTTCGCCACATTACATCGGGATACAGGTAAATCTCCCATGAGTTGTGTACCTTTGTTGGGATTGTGTTTTCGACATATTATGCATGAACGTATACGCTTTTTGACAGCTCTATTGCCACCGATAATCCAGTATGCTTGGCGGATGGCCGCTGCTGTCACGCGGGGTCCACCGTGGAAGGTAAGCATATGAGCATGATCTATTATTAGGTTAGTAAAGTGACTATTATGAGGTATAATAATTGGATACATCATGTCCAGACTGATGCTAGCGTTACGCAATCTTCCTCCAACTCTGAGAAGTTTGTGTTCGTCAAGAAACGGGTTCAATGGTAATAATATACTTTTTGTTGATATGGGCTTATTCGCTTGTATGCTGTTCTTTTCCTCTGCAAATTCTTGTCCTTGTACAAATCTGACGATCATATATTTTGCTTGTTTAATTTCTTGTAGCGTGAGAAAATTCTGTATGCTCTTCGTCCTTTGTCCTTGTTTGACTTGTCTGATAAATCTCAAGATCCAGGCTAAAACTCTTGTTAGTTTCGTAAGCGAACTGTATCTTGCCAACAGTTCACCTAAAATGTCAGGTTCTTGTTGAGTAATGTTGTTTACTTGTTTTGTTTTGCGTATTTCTTCGTTGGTAGAATAATTCAGTTGTTCTATGTTATTTATATAGTTGATATTCAGTAGGCAGGATGGCCCTTCCCACCACAAAGAATGATTCTTCAGCTGATCGACTGTCATACCGCGGCTAGCGCAATCTGCAGGATTATCAGCTGATTTGATGTATCGCCAATTGTTTGCGGGGATTATGTTTGTTATTTGAAGAACCCTATTTGCAACAAAGGGTTTCCATCGTCCCGGTTCTCCTTGTAGCCAGGCAAGAACTACCATTGAATCCGTCCAGCCGTACATGTTGATAGTATGACTGGACAGGCACTGTTGAATTTTAGCCATTAATCTTATTAATAGTAAGGCACCGCAAAGCTCTAACCAAGGTAACGAAACGGTTTTGCTTACGGGAACTATTCTTGATTTTCCTGCCACTAATACAAATTTTGCCTTACCATCCACCATTTGTTTATAATATACCACGCAGGCGTATGCCTTAGTGGAAGAGTCACAAAACCCGTGTAACTCAATGTGATCACTTTCACTAGTGCCTAACCAACGCTTAACTTCAAACTCGTTGATCTTGTGCATGTCGTTTCGAATGCTAACCCACTCCGTGTATATATCCTCGGGTAGTCGTTCATCCCATTGAATATTTGTACTCCAAACCTTTTGAAAAATTATTTTAAGCCTTGTAGATAGCGGTGAAAGCCATCCGAGAGGGTCGAACAACTTGGATATGTCCGACAGCATTGTTCGTTTTGTTGTCGGTTTGGAAGTGGATGGTTCAATCTTAGATGTAAACGTAAATGAATCCGTTTTGGCGTTCCAGCGCAGACCTAAAGCTTTTGATGACTCCGCTTCTTTAAAATCGAAATTTTCCGTGGCTTCTTGTTCGCAGGATACAACTCTTCGTAGTTCAGGTGCGTTGGACGACCATTTTCTTAAATTGAACCCTCCTGATTTCAACAATTTGATCAGTTCTTCCTGTATTTTTATTGCTGACTCTACAAAATGCCCACCATGAAGGATATCGTCCATATAAAAGGACTGTTCCAATGCCTTGATAGTATTGCTTTCAAAATTGTGTTTTTCATCTTGTGCCAGCTGCTTCAACGTCATCATTGCCAAGAACGGCGCGGCCTTGGTGCCGTATGTGACGGTGCGTAGCTGGAAAATTTCGTGTGGTATGTTTGGAGAGTCACGCCATATGATCTTTTGGAATTTTTGGTCTTGTTCGTTAAGCCAAATAAATCTAAACATCTTTTCTATATCTGCAATGAAGGCTATGCGATATTGCCTCCATTTTAACAATAAAGACTGGAGATCTTGCTGCAGATTTGGCCCTCTCAGCATAAGATCATTTAAACTATATCCTGTTGTTGTTTTACATGACGCGTTAAATACCACACGTAATGCAGTTGTAGTTGAATCATTACGTAATACACAATGATGCGGTAAATAATAGTCGGGTCGTTCGTAACCCGACACAGGTTTCATGTGACCGAGTGTTTTATATTCTTGAATAAATGATTTATATTGTTTCGCGATAGATTCATTGTTATGAAATTTCTTTTCTAACTGATTAAATTGCGCCATAGCCTTATGTTTTGATGACCCTAACTGATATTCAAAATTATCTTGAAATGGTAATCTTACTATATATGTGCCATCTGATTGTCTTTTCGTGGTCTTCTTATAAAAATCTATACACTGTTGGTCTTCTGCTGATAAATTTGAAGATTCCGTTATGTCTTCTATCGCCCAAAAATGGTGCAATTCTTCCATGTTATTAAGGACTACATTACAGTGCAGTGATTGTACAATGTCACCGCTTATAATCCAGCCTAACCGCGTGTTTTGTGCGGATGCGGAGTCCTCGGTAGCCCTACAGACGCCATCTAATAAAATCTTAGAATATACACTACTACTAAGTAATAAATCAATGGGACGACTTAGGTTGAAATCGGGATCAGCCAACGTAATATTGTCTAAGTAGGACCACGTCGGTTTCAAAAATGTGTTACTTGGTAATTTCTTGACTAATTTGTTCATGATAAAGGCATCAATTGTAAACTGAAAATCGCTGTTTGTAGACGCGCATTTGAGACGCATTACGCCTTTACAATTGCTCTCCTTCTTTCCTATACCGCAAACTATTCCAGACCGTTTCTGCCTAGGCAGTTCTAAAAGCTGTGCGGCGTATTCACTGATCAAGCATACTTGGGAACCCTGGTCTAAAAGGGCACGTAAAGTCTTGAATGTTCCGTCTTGAGCCTGTACCTAGATCAGGGCTGTTGGAAGTAAAACTTCTGACATATTATTTTTTGATAATGACGCATTAGAATTACCACGTGTTAATTGCGAAATTTCCTGTTGTGAGTCTTGTGTCATGTTTTCGCTACTTGCTACATTTCTTGCTGAATGTGCACCGGACGTGCGGCTTGTTTGTGAGAACGCTTCATGTAATAACGTATTATGTTTATTATTACATTTACGGCATCGCTTATTCGAAAGACAATCTTGTCCGCTATGACAATAGAGACAAACTTGGCATATATCATATTTAGTTAAAGTTTTACGTTTGATGTTCGGTGACATCGCTAAAAATTGAGGACAGTAATAAATTCCATGTTCATTGGTTTTGCAAACCATACACTTGTATTTCACAGAATTGACATTTCTGTTGAATGATTGCGAAATAGCTTGATTTTGCGCAGTAAATTGTTGATTTGAATATGAATTATTTTTCTGTTGCCTAAATCCAGACGTTTTACTAGAAAAGTTTTCCTGTTTCTTGCGTGAAGACTCCATACTAGTAAACTTTCCTTCTAGAAATGACAAAAACTCTTGCATGTTTGGTAAGGCTCTTGGGTCCTTAATGGATGCTGCATAGTCGTTATACGTCTCAGAGTCCAACTTTGGCGTCAAAAGGTGCAGCAGTAAGGGATCCCACGATGTGACGTTAACGCCTAAATTCTTGATTGCATTCAGGCTTTCGACTGTGGTGTCGTGTAAACGTTTAATATTATTTACCGTAGGTTGCTGTATGACTGGCGTGCTTAGTAACGTATCTAAATGAGAGCTACAAATTAACTTGATATTGTTGTAACGATGGTTGATAATATCCCAGCAAATATCGTAGTTATCGGAGGAAATTGGAAGGTGTTGGATTAGCCTTTCAGCTTCTCCTCTTAGTTTACTTTTAAGATACTGCATCTTCTGTGCGTTGGAAATGGAGCAATTATTATGAATCGTCTCGGTAAATAAATCTTTGAACGAGGTCCGATGTTGATAGGAACCAGCAAAAATTGGGATATCCATCTTCGGGATAGAGCGTACTTTATGAGCTACTGACCATAATTTAATATTGATAGCTTTTTTCAGACTCATGTATGTATTTTCATGTTTGGTATAAGACTGATCGTATTGATAATTCGGTTCAGCTAATTCTCCGTCTAACTCCCAATGTAAAGAGTCAATAACTGACCATCTTGCTTCTAAGGTCTTTAATGCGTCTTCCAATGCCCACTTCTCTGTAACTTCGTCCAAGTTAAAATTGGAAACAGTTCGCTCAAAAGCTCGAAAGTTACTTGATTGCTTCTTGAGCATGTCTTCTGTCTTGCTTGATGTACCTCTTGTTGAGAATACTGGTGAACGGCGCGTAGACGCTTGTTCGTCTTGCTCGCCTGCTTGATACTTGCCTGTAGGCTGCTGATCTGATGTCCGCGGTGCAGCAGATGGTCCGGGCTCTGTCAACTCTTGTTCTTGACACAGAAGCGCCTTGATAGACCTGTATAGACTTGCTGCGCGTTCATACTCGTTTTGTACAAAGTACGGGTGAGACTTGATTTCTCCCGCACTCAAACGAATATGGTTGTGTTGAAAGTCCGACCAATATCTTTCTAAAAGTTCTAGACGTCGCCTAAAATAGTCGCCGACCTTACGACTAAAACTATCCTTTTTGATATTTGTGAATAGCTTAGTCAATTCGCTGAGTATTTCGACTTGGTTTTGATGAATATCTTCCATGGTGAAGAAAGTTAGATAATAACAAAATAAGAACGATCTTACTTGTGTACTCTGCAACCTTTGTGTAGTACTCCTTTCCTGCTAGCAGCACTGCACCTTGATACTAGGATGAAGTCACTTGATCGTCCCTGTATAATCACTTGATAGTCACTTGGTTCACTTGACACACACACGCGAGAGGTCCTGATTTTACCAACGCGCGCGTAAGGTCAAAAGGCTAAGGACCAGAAAAGATGTATGGTCTGTTACCACACAATCTTTATCGATGTTTTGGTAAATGATTGATATTGATTGAAACTACTAAATGGACTGTAAAAACTGTATATTGAAATTAAATGTTTTATAACTAGAATGAATGTGAATGATATGATCTGACTTTAACGATGGTACGACGCGGACTGTATATAATACTAAATGAAACACGCGTGTCGCGTAAAGGTGCTGATACAACAAAAATGTACGGATGCACCGTACATAATCAAAATTCGACATTAATATTGTAATGAATTTTGCACAACACCAAATGATTTATTTTACACGAATAACAAATTTATTTAATTAACCAAACGCTGCTTTACAACATTGTCAACAGATGGCGCTATCAACAGGATGTCAATATAATCGCATGTTATTTATTACCGAAAACATAATAATAAGTGTCAGAATCATGTTATTTAATACTAATTGATTTTACTTTGAAAGTTTCTGGAGTTATCTTAATAATTAAGCGATAAATTAAATACTCAACCTTTATAAAACGGTTAAGCAGCCAATACAGTGTCTAATATTGTAAAGTAGTGAAGTTCTCAGTTCTGTGTTCACAAATAGTTATTTAAATATCAATCTTAAATATAATTAACATTTTTGTATCAATATAATCATTCTATATAAATTTGCGCCCATATGTACTTATTACACATACAGTAGATATAATATGTAGTACTTAGATGTAATATAAATTTCTATTCAGCATTTATTATAAAATATTTATGTGGTTACATTAAATTATTTATCAGACTTTTTGTTTGTGTACCTATAAATTATTAGAGGTCCCTATCTTCAAAGTATTCTTTTATATTATAATAGGCTTTATTTATGAGTATTTGTTTTAGTTTATTAGTAAATGTTATATTTCTAGGTTCTTCTTTAAGGGCTTCTAGAAGTTTATTATAAATTTTGATGGACATAACATATGGGCTATTGGAATGGAGGGTCATGTTAGAAGTAGGTAACATTAATCGGTTTTTGTGTCTTAACGATCTATTTGCATGCCTGTCTCCACGTTTAGTAAAGAAGGTAATATTGTTTCTAACGCATTTACATATTTCCAGAATATAGATACATGGTAAAGTAAGTATTTTGTGGTTTATAAAGTACGGTTGGCAACTATCGGCTTGGTCTATGTTAGTTAGAATGCGGATTAGTTTTTTTTGGAGAATGAAAAGAGAAGGTGTGTCAGTGCTATGGCCCCACAAAATAATTCCGTAGCTAAGCCAAGAATATGCGTAGGCATAGTATGTAATTAATGCTGTGTGAAAGTCAGTAGTGTTCTTAATTTCCCGGAGAGCATAAGCAAATCTAGATATTTTTGATCTAATGTTTTTGACATGAATTTTCCAGTTGAGATGTGTATCAATAGTTATTCCTAATAGAGTGAAGTCTTTGGCGTTTTCTATTTTTATTCCGTTCGTTTTAAAATCTATTTCTAAGGGAGTTTTTTGGTATGGGTAGAAGGTCATAATTTTAGTTTTCTCGTAGTTGATTTGAAGATTGTGTTCTTTCATCCATTCTGCAATTATATGAAATATGCTTTTGAGACGTTCATTTAATCCAATCACGTTTTTGCATGAAGTAAGCAGTGATATGTCATCCGCGAATAACACACAGGGTTCCTTTGTGATTTTCGGGAGATCGTTGATATAGATAAGAAAAAGTAAACAACCGATTACACTGCCTTGTGGTATTGACGCGTTAGTGATTTTTTTGTCAGATCTTATGTTAGAAATTTCTTTAAGGTTTGGGTCATAAGTTTATATTTCTACATATTGTTCCCTATTTCTTAGATATGATTCAAACCAGTTGTGCACTTGTCCACGAATTCCTATTTTATATAGTTTTGCCAGTAGAATATTGAATTGAACTCTATCGTACGCTTTCGTCATGTCTATTTGACCTGACTGTGAAGAATTTTAAAACAAACTTTACAGTTTGATTACGGGAATATATTGGAAAGTGTTATATTTATAAGCAATAACTTACTAAATTACTCTAGACGCCGTGATCCTGTACAAATTAAACACAAGGTCTATTACTTTTACTGCGATATTCTTTGTATAATAGATCATGAACTTATTTAATACTAGGCCCATTATTATCACTACTCCAGGAAAGCCAGCAAATTAAATATCGTCATAGACTTAAAGTGTTTAGACGTTATTTAGACCGTTTACGATAACTGTGAATAGCCTATCACCTCCAAAAACTCATAATGTAGCGATTAATTGCCAAAGGAAATCAAAACGAAATCTCAAATCAATAATTATAGTGATAATAAGTATAGTATTATATTATATGTTGCTCAGAAAGAATAAGTAGTAAGTAATATATTTAAATAGTACATTAATGTTGCAGCCATTTTTCATGACAGAGTAGGACAAATCATACATAAGAACTGTTTTTTCGATCTCTTTTTACATGTTACGGTGAAGCGTTGAATTAGGTTTATACATAATAAATTATAAAAAGTAGTAAGAACTTGTTTCCCAAACAAATAATAGTTACTAGTTCTCAAAATCAATTAACATAATGTGTAGGTACTTTATTTTACAGTATTAAGTGATACCAGGAGCACATTAGAGGTTATTTTGAGATTTGATTTTAAACACTGTCTATGTACATATATGTCCTTTCAGTAATACTGAAGCAAATACATATATTTCGCCTATTCAAATCCACAACCTACTTGAATGTTCCCTCCCTTTAACCAATTATAAGCTTTCACGAATTAGTTATGTTCATCTGCATACCTAATTAGCTGATTAGTTTACTTACTATTTCAATCTATAAACAATTAGCAGTCAAATTACGTAACACATTTAGTTACAACAAGTTGTTTTGTCCGAACGGAATAATCAATTGAGTCCTATATGCATAAACAAGCGACAAAATTGTCGTGTGTACGATCACATCACGTGACCGAAAACGTAACAATAATAATAACATTTTATTATTATTGTTACGAAAACGTAACAATAATAATAACATTTTATTATTATTGTTACGTTTTCGGTTACGTAAAATTATTTACAGCTATCCGCTGCCTGCGGCTTCACTCATATGAGGTCGCGTGGTAAATCGCAACCCTAAACATCATAGTGCCTAGGAGGTAGTAAATATAAATTGGATATTTCGGATTTAAACAATGCCTTTGTACTACGTTTTACGTGACTGCATTGATGTGATGTCACATATCGCGTAACACCAAGGAAAATATCTATGTATGTCTACTCTTCTTCTTCCATTTAAGAGCTAGGTAGCTCTTGTCGGTGGAGCAATTGCCATTGGCTTCGGTTTTCTGCCTTTTCTTTGACCTCTTGATAGGACCCGACTCCAACTTTTTCCTTCAGCTGTGTCATGTAGGTACGTCGAGGCCGTCCTCTTCCTCTTCTCCCTTCTATTTTGCCTTCCAGTATTATTTTGAAAAAGTTGTTGTGTCGTATCAAGTGGCCAATCATCTTCCCTCTCCGATTTTCTATTAGTTTTAACAACCGTCTCTCATCGTTAACCATTCGCAGAACCTCTTCGTTTGTAATCTTTTCCGTCCAGCTTATTCTCTTCATCCTCCTCCAGCACCACATCTCAAACGCCTCCAATCTTTCTCTATCCCTTTGCGTCATGGTCCAAGTTTCACAGCCATATAGAACGATACTCCAGACGTAAGTTTTAATTAGCTGTTTTCTAATTTTTGAGTTAATATTCGATTTGAATAGAGTCTTTTCCTATTAAATGCTTGTTTGGCTATTGCAATTCTAGTTTTTATATCCGGTGTACATCTGGAGTCGTGTGTTATTTGGCTACCTAGATATTTAAAGCTATTGATCTGTTCTATGACAATGTTGTTAATTTTAATGGGTCTATTTTGTGACGGAAATTTCGAAGTTGTCAAACATTTTGACTTGCTAGTTTTTATTTTAAGACCAAGTTTGCTAAATATTGCGTCCATTTCTGCAAGTAATTTTTCTAAATTATCTGGGCTATCTGATATTGCTGCTATGTCACCTGCAAATCAAATAAATTGAATATTATAACCGTTGAACTTAACTCCTCCCATGCCGCTGTTTGACACTTTACGAATAGTGCTCTCTATAAAGATGTTGAAGATTAGAGGTGATAGTGGACATCCTTGTCTTACTCCCTGCTGAACTTTTGCACTCACTTTTTCATTCCCGACTTCTATTATCATTTCTTGTTGCCTATATAATTCGTATATTATTTTCCTATCCCTATAGTCTAATCCTGCTTCTTTCAAAATTTCCATCATCTTCAGCCAATTTACTCTATCAAATGCTTTTTCCAGATCTATGAAAGCTACATGTGTATTCAGGCCCAAATCCATACGTCTATCGATAATAAGTCTTAATGCTAATATAGCTTCCCTTGTGCCTTTGTTCTGCCTAAATCCATATTGGTCTGGTCCTATAAAGATGTCTGCTAAGGGCTGTATTCTATTTTGAAGTATTTTCAATAGAATTTTAGATGCTTGAGAGACAACACTTAGTGTCCGGTGCTCTTCGCATTTATTGGTGTTTAATTTCTTCGGCAAAGTTATCGTTTTACTGACTGTGAAGTCCTTCGGTATCATTTCAGTGACATACATCTTTCGAATAAGATAATAAACTTCTTCTAGCAAAGGCTCACAGTTAGCAAATTTAATCAGTTCTATATAAAATTGATCATTTCCCGCAGCTTTTCGGTTGTGTAAGCATCGGACTGCTTCATCGAATTCCACTCTCAAGATATCAGTGCCTAGATTTTCTTCCTCCACTTGATCTGCTTGTTCTATGGTGTTTTCATTCATACCTTGTCCGTCATACAAATGTTATATATATCTTTTCCATCTTTCTGCTATTTCCTTATTATTTACAAGAAGTTTTTCTTCTTCATCTAGTATTACTGTACTTTTTGTTTTATATGTTTTATTTATCTGTTTGATTTCCCTATAAGCCCCATCTATTTTACCCTGTTTTATTAAAGTTTCTATTAAGTCACAAGATTGTTTTAAATCTTCTTCTTTACGTTTCCTACACTTCAGAGTAATTTGGTTGGTCAACTTTTTGTATGCTGTTATACTAGTTTCATCGCTTTTATTTCTAAAATGCCTTCTCTTAGTCATTAAATCAATTATGTCAGGGGTTAGCCATCTCTTACGTGGTACATTTTTTTCTTTTAATAGTATATGTCTACTACTCGTTCAAAAATCTCGTTGATTTTTGTTTAGAGTGTAGCAAAGTAAAGCAACGATTGTAGAGCAAGTGCTTGACCGCTCATTATGGCATTTACGTCACAGCGCTACCATGTGTCCCAGGACACATAAAGCAGTCGGTTCCAATTCTTGTCTATTCTGTTCTATATTCTTGACCTGCAAGAATCGTTAGGCCATATTGGAGGCCTTCGGGTGATACTACCTATGAACTCTACATAATCATTGTCACATTGCCCGACATCAGAGTTGTCCGTCCACAAAAAAGGAAATGTTAATTTTGTCCCGTCGCTTTTAAACTTTATTGAACTAGATTTTTTGCGAGCGCAGGGCCAACAAACATCCACGTCCACAATATAAGTCAGGATTAGCATAGTGAACATAGTATAGTCTGTTATCAACCGAGAAGTTGTCTCGTTACGGACGTGACGTCATTGTGCGAGAGAGTTACATGTAACCGATAAAGTTAACGACAGTTCCGATTTAGTACATCGAACACTAATTCGACAATCGTTACTGAACGTGTGCTCACTCTCGGCGCTCGGTGCAGCGCTTTGCGACTTTGTATACACACACGCCAATTTACTGGAATAATACATGTACTGGATTCTGTAAAATGGGAAAATACTGGTGCTGGGTTTTTAGTTCCTTTTTTGTTCCGTATAAGTAAAAGTTGACTTAAATTTTGATACTGATGCAGTAATGCTAGAAATATGCATAGCTGGACGCGAACTTCGACTAATAAAGCATTCTTCTCGTCACTAATTAATTAAATTGGGGAACATGATCTTTGTAGTCTAGTTTAACTATACGTTTGTTCAGTAGCCTAAAGTGTAATCTTAAAGATAACTTGATTGTTCATATGACATCGATTACAATTCTCAAATACTAGTATAAACAGCAAATGACAAACTGCTTGCTATGTAGTTACGGAGGATGTAAATGCTTTGGCTCCGAGTTATATACGATATAAAACACACTACCGGTACGTATCGTATTACAATATGCAGTCCATTATACCCACTTTTGGTTATTCCGTAGTCCTCAAGTGCTATTACACAGTGTCATCAATACTACGAATGACTACGATGACGAAGTCAGACAGACAATGGTATAATACTTACTTTGCACACTTTACTTACATTTTCTACTACTCCTTTTAGTATTTCATAAAAGATGAATCGAATTTGCACCAAAGATTAATGCAAATATGTTATCATTCATCCGGATCCAGAGAATTCAATTTGTAATACGAGAAATGAGCACCACTGTGAAGAATTTGTAGCCAACTAGAATACAAAATCCGCTATTCAGAACTTAAATCAAATCGTAGAGTATTATGCAAAAACGTGGGCGTCGGCGTCGCGGCGAGTCGGTTAGATTAGGTGGAGCTCGGTTGAGTCTATCGGACTATTACAAAAAACTTTGGAATAACTCAAAATCCAACTCGATGCGCTTAACCCTTTCAGTGTCTACAGTCTGAATCCCCATTATAAATGGAGTCCGGACTGCTCGGTACGCGCGTTGAGAATTCTGTGTAGTATACAAAAAAGAGATTCGCAAGTAAGCATCGTACCTACTGTCTGTATTATTGTTGTATGTACTGTGACCAATGTTCACGCTTCGTGTACTGACATATAATAAATGTGTATTAAGACGCTATAACAAATTGGTATTATCCAAATACGATCCAATAAATCAGTAGGCACATATTATACATCGGAATTTAATTCTTTTTTATACTAATATCCTTTCTCTTGACCATGTATTAGTTTCAAATCCTCATTTAATTACTTCTTTCAGAAGTCACCTTAAAATTTATAAACTTTACCACCTAAGCCTAAAGCCTATTTATACCTACAAAGCCATTTACTTCGGGTTTCAGAGGTAATGAAAATCATGGCGTTTGTTATTGTTTGGAAAACCGCAGTGAAATATAAATGGAACGAGAAGAAAACTATTTATTACGTAACCGCAGACCGCGTTCTGTATACCTACATCTCAAATAACATTCAGAAGCAACATCAAAATTTGTTTCGTTCAAACACAAAACTGCCTAAGCTATATTATCGTTATATACTATACTGGACGTTTTAAATCATTGGATTTCAAGTAAGTAAATTATGTTCCTAAGGGCCCTTACCTACGGCTCGATTTCACCATAGCCTACCCTATATCACGCCCCAATATAGAATAGACTCTTATTTTTAGTGGGGACTAGGAACCTATCCACTTCATGATTTACTCACAATGAACCTCCGGGAAAACTGCGATTAGGTGCGATTAAGGTGCGGAGATATACGACGCATATGAAGATTTCAATTAGAAATCTTCACATGCGTCATATATCTCAATGTAAAATTATTAATTTCTGTTATAAGTTTAAAAGAAAAAGCAGTGTTTATAACATGTTTTGAAATCAATGTTTCAAAGAGAAAATAATACCACGCATACAAAAACACAGTACTACTGTTTCGTTACGACAAGGATGGCTCGCAGCAAGTAAGCTATGTTCGTGGGCAATCTTCTATGATACTATATACCTATCGGTCGTCCGTAGCGTTTAAGTTCTTATCCACCATGGCTTTATACGTCGTGTAAACAAGGATCCTTATGACTTCACAAACTTTATTTCAATACTAAGATTTTGTTCTCTCGCACGAAACTTTCTAACAATCATGAGTAACCTATATGTAAATACACATCAAAATTGTTTTTAGATAGTCAATAGGTATCAAGTTCAATAAAAATATACATACGTAATCCACGCTTAAAGTAGGGTTATGGGTAAATTAATTTATGTACAAACTGAGTATAATAAAATCACATGCCTACAATTCATTGCATTCTGTAATTCCTAAAATACGAGTATATTCGTTTACGCTAACTGACATTGTATGTTACCATCGAAGATAGTAAACCTACTAAATAAAGTGATAAACGGCCTGGCCACGGACAATTCGCTCCAGCGAAAATTCGCGCGACGCGACCGGCGACGCGACTTGCGACTGAATCAAATGTATAGAAATGTTCTAAGCATGCCACGCGCAGCGGCGACCGGCGACGTGACCGGCGAATAGCACCGAGCGGTATAGCGGCGTGTCGTGCGACACGTCGCGCGACCAAAACAAATGTATGAATTAGTACGGCGCACGCCAGCCTGGCGCAAGTTCCTAAGAAAAAACCGAATGTATGAAACGTGCTATCTTTTTAATGCCTACTATTATATGTATAAAACGTAAAGATAGCATCCTTCACTATGTACCCTTGGAACAGTATTCTTTCAAAGTTAGACGGGTTATACGTACATCACCGCCTTGGCTGTCAATAGTGTCAAATGTCACAACTGTCACATTATTATCCAGATTGAACTTTGCCGCGTTATGTAGTTTGTTTATAAAACGTAAAAAACATACGGTAAAAGTGTTTTGTGTATACCAAATAAATAAATGTGAAAATAACGTCCGAAATATGACATACAACAACATGCCGGTCAAGCAATGAAAAAAGGGTAGGTATTTATGGCAAAATGTCCCTAGATAAAGATCAATTAATATTTATAATGTTATAGATGTGATATATTTCAATAAAACATAAAAAATAAGGAAAAATTCCAAAGTTTCATATCCTAGTACTTTGTAGGTAAACAATAGTGCTACCTGTCAGTTATCGATAATCCGTTATTAGAAATTGGCACAAGGACTAAAAATTCTATTCTTTTTTCTTTTTAGATGTAAAAATGGGTAGCTGCAACTGGAAACCAAGACTTGATTTATGAGCCCATTGAAAAAATACATCAGTTGAACTATGTGTGTGGCAAGCATTTTAAGCCGAAAGACTTAAAAAAAGGGAACTCAAGTCAGAAAAACAGCTGTGCCTTGTATCTATAGACATTTCTTTAAATCATATTACAGAAGAAATGTTGAAAACCTTTCCATTACATGTACATACATATTTATTTTTTAGTTCTGCGTATTTTTCTACGCTAATCTAGAATAGATTTATAGAATAGGCTAATTTGTTTGAATAAACACATAAATATTAAATACATCTTTTATTTGTGTTGGAAAAGTATAATTCTAGTCGAAACATATTTATAATTATTTCTTACCGATTATTATCGATATCGATATTTCGTTAATCACTAGAGGTTACATCCCTATATTGACAAATATGACAATGCTGACAACATAAAAACGATGTCAATTAGTATCTTTATGTTGGTACGAGTTCTCCCTGCACGTTTCATAAAAAGCTGAAAGTCTCGCATGATCTATGGCACATCCGCCTCTTCTTACGTAGTATTTGTATACTCTTTGGCGCACGCCACGGCGTCGAGCGGTAGTCGCGGCGACTAGCGCCGGAGCTGAGTCAGTATAAAATGTTTAGTTTATTTCTCCGCGAGCATGATATTATTCTTAGAATTTTTAGTTAGGCTAGCTATTTGGATCGTCTGTCTGGAATAGAGATGGGCAGGTGGGTATGAATTGGGAAGGTAAAAATTGGAAGGAAAGGGTAAAATAGGTAAAAAAGAAAAAATACCCTTTTTTACCGGGTATTCATAAAAAATACCGGGTAAAAATTTGTTGTATCTTTATATTATTTAAATTCCTTCGCCATGAAATGAATACTGTTCTTATGTAATGTAATTGGCTTCGTCATCAATACTACGATCTACCTTGTTAATTTTGACCTTGAACATTGAAGATAAAATATTGATTTTAAGTAAAACGAAGTTAAATATCTTTTAAATCTTTAATCAACATACATTTTCTATTAAAATAAACTGTTTAGAATAGAAAGAAATATAATAGATTGCACATGATTGAAAGTTAACTAAATGCTGCACACTACCTTATAGAATATATAAATAAGTAACATAATTATACACATGGGATGTGGACGACTTCAGTGACAGGTTCGTGGATGCTGTCCATACAACGGGCTTGAAGTTCTTTAAGCCCAAAACGAAGAAAAGAGTCAATAAAATCTCGGGTCCGACCCTCGAGCTCATAGAGGAAAGGCGTAGGATGCTTCTGCTATCCTCCGACGACATGCCAAAATATCGGCGTCTCAATAGGCGGATCTCTAAGTCTCTGACACTAAATGTATTCGAGAGGCGATCGAGCGGAATGAGGGTTCCAAAGTGTTCCAAAGAGATCTTTCTTTCGGGCAGAGTCAGCTGTTAAAGCTGAAGACGGAGTATGGCGGAATTATCTCGTCCAAACCTCAGCTCCTGGAGGAGATCGAACAGTTCTATGGACAGCTATACACGACTACACGAACACCTGTTACTACTCCAGCCACAGACCCCAGAGCTGGATTGATCCGACACTATACCGAAGATATCCCGGACGTCAGCATGCACCAGATTAGTGTAGCCCTAGAACAACTAAAAAATTCGGGCAAGTGCGAGTCTGACCCGCGCACCGAGGGTTCCATACGCATTTTACCTTATTTGAGGTTGGTGCCAATTACGCTAGTCCTCTAAATCTGATGAGCGCCCATACAACTTAGAGGACTATCTTAATTGGAGTCTACTATGTATGTATGGGGACACCCTTAAATATCCCACTTTTTTATTTTTTGTAATTTTTCCTTTATTTGTGCTGTAAGACCCTGCTTTTGGCCAAATTTCGTGATTGTAGTTCAACGGGAACTACCATATAGGTTTTCGACCCAAAACCTATAGGGTACTTACGGTTGACCTAGAATTGTCAATTTTGGTCAAAACCAAGGTCTTCCAGCACAAGTAAAGGAAAAATTCCAAAAATTAAAAAAAGTTGAAAATTAAGGTTAATTTTGGTACTTACAAGTTTTCGCAAAAATCTAATTTTGACCATATCTTTTTATTGGGTTGACCCAGGACCCTGATTTTCATACACCTAATAGCAACCATAGACCTCAGTATCTGGTATAAATTTCAATTTGCTAGGTCCACCCGTTCCTGAGAAAATCGGTGGTGACACACGGACAGACAGACAGACAGACGGACAAGAAAGTGATCTTATAAGGGTTCCTTTTTTACCTTGAGGTACGGAACCCTAAAAACAACAAGGCACCGGGTGATGACAGCATAACTACAGAGCTTCAAAAAGCTGGCGGCACACCTGCCGTGGAAATGCTTCGGAAGCTATTCAATTCCGTCATACTCGAGGGCAAAACGCCACAGACATGGCACAGAAGGGTGGTGGTGCTTTTCTTCAAAAAGGGTGACAAAACCCTTTTGAAGAACTACAAACCCAGTCCCAGACTAAACTACACTTCTGAGTCACGTCTATAAGTTGTTTCCTATGGTCATCAAAAATCGTCTCGAGAGCAAGCTAGACGACTTCCAGCCTCCCAAAAAAGCCGGTTTCCGTAAAGGCTATAGTACCATATACCACATACATACGCTGCGGCAGGTTATACAGAAGTCCGAAGAGTATAACCAGCCTCTATGCTTAGCGTTTGTGGACTATGAGAAAGCCTTTGATTTGATCGGAACCTGGGCAGTGCTGCAGTCTCTCCAACGGTGCCAAATTGACTATCGATATTTCGAAGTACTGAAGTGTTTGTACGAAAACGCCACCATGTCAGTCCGCCTCCAGGATCAGAGCTCAAAACCTATTCGGCTACAGTGAGCAGTGAGGCAAGGAGATGTTATATCTCCGAAAATCTTCATCGATGCGCTGGAAGACGTTTCCAAGCTTCTGGACTGGGAAGGACTCGGCATCAACATCAATGGCAAGTACATCACTCACCTTCGATTTGCTGATGATATCGTAGTCATAGCTGAGACCATGGAAGACGTCAGCACAACGCTCGATGGCCTCTGTAGAGTCTTTCAACAAGTAGGTCTTAAGATAAACATGGACAGCACGAAAATCATGTCTAACGTCCATGTCTTACCTGCTCCTATCCAGGTTGGGAACTTCACACACGAAGTTGTCAACAAGTACGTCTACCTGGGACAAATGATCCAATTAGGTAGGTCCAACTTCGAGAAAGAGGTCATTCGTCGAATCCAACTCGGTTGGGCGGCATTCGGGAAGTTACGAATAATACGTTATAATCTACGGCGCTGAGACGTGGTCGCTAATTATGGGCCTTATCCCAAAGCTCAGGGTCACTCAGAGGGTGATGGAGAGAGCTATGCTCGGAGTTTCCCTGCGAGATCGAATCAGAAATGAGGAGATCCACAGGAGAATCAAAGTCACCGACATAGGTCTCCGAAAAGCCAGGCTGAAGTGGCAGTGGGCAGGGCATATAGCACGAAGAACCGATGGCCGTTGGAGCAGGCGGGTCCTAGAGTGGCGACCACGTACCGGAGCAGGCAGCAGGGGTAGGCCTCCCGCAACGTGGACCGACGATCTGGTTAAGATCGCGGTGCGCGGTTGGATGCGGGCGGCTCAACATCGGTCTGTGTGGAGAACCTTGGGGGAGGCCTATGTCCAGCAGTGGACGTCTCTAGGCTGACATGATGACACATAGGTATATCTTGAAAACATTTCAAAACCTATAAATGACTAACAATTACTTAGATTTTTCATTTCAGTTCAATAATTACAATGCAACCTAGACAGTAAAAATAAAATATTAAAACTGCACAATTCGTTTGAATCCCTCATTGGACAGTTATAGTGCTATAACTCTTCTCTTGTTCTAATAAGAAAACAATGTCCGCGTATGTTGTTCTGACGATGCGTCGTCAGAGCAACATACGCGGACATTGTTTGCGGACATTTAATTTGTTGTATTAAAAAATACAACAATTATTTTAAATTAAACTGATTTTAATTTTTACCCGGTATAAATTAAAAATGGGTAGGTAAAAATGGGTATAAATGGGTATTTACCCAAAGTCTGGGTTTTTCAATTCAATTCAATTCAATTCAATTTATTTATCAAAAAACACAGATACATTAAAATATTATTTTTACATAAAATCAAACTTAAGGCTAAGCGGTTTATTAATAAATTAGAAAGAACACCATTCCTGTACTAGTTAGAAAACTGTATCACAGTAAGTGGGTTCTCCCTTTACAAATTCTTGTTATGTATTTTAAAAATACCACAAAATAATTATAATATTCGTAAACAAAAATAAAAAGAAAAAAAATTAAAATCAGTTTCTAATTAATTGGTACATACATATAACATTGTCGCATTTATTATTAAAATTGCGTGTTGTGCATTTTGTAGAAAACTTAAGTGTAACATGTAAAACTACGAGTCAGCTGAATCGTGAACAGTGTCAGTGTGTTAGTTATAGTTGTGTTTAGCATTTATTTATAATAATTACATAATGTGCGTTTATCCAAACTCGATGAAATTACAATATAATGTTAGTAGGTCACTGTTCTAATGAGTTTCTGTTAAGTTTATAACTAATATTGAAAGATATAATTATGATAACCAAATGATATGAAAGTTAGTTAAAGCGAGTTTAGTATGTAGCACTAAGTATCTCCATAATCAACGGTGTTGATATATCTCCTCTCTGCCATAATTTTCGCCGGACAGTCAATAGAGCCTGTGTTGTGTTTGCTTGGCTTTTTGTAGTGCAAGCAGGTAGCGCACGTTGGTTCGTCTGCCTTTTTCGTGCATTCCTTTATTGAATGTCCACGATCACCACAATGTCCACAGGTGTATGTTGTCTCCCGGCAAGTCTTAGCTGCATGGCCATATTGCTGACACTTGAAACACCGAGTCACTAAGGTAAAGTCTCTAACAGGGCACGAAGACCAGTTTATAAAAACTCGATCTTTTTTTATGAGGGTTTACCTTAACACTGCAGACACTTCTATGATGAAGTTGCAGGTCTCACCGTCCTTCTTGCCTGACCTGGCTTAGTTTGACGCTATTAAGGAAAGTTTCAAGGTCGGAATCTGGCATCACTTCGGCAACATTTTGGTGGTATAGGCAGGAAAAAACTTTCCTTTCTTGCATACAAGTGGGCACGCCTATTATCACCACCCTCGGTCGTCGCTTATGAGGCTCATCTATCTTAAGACCTGAGCTTGTGAGCTGCACTGATTTCTTGAGCTTCTCAATGTCATCTCTGGGATCAGTACTAATTATGACACCGCCATTTTTAATTTTGTGTAGGCCCCGTACGTGCAGTTTCATCTGCTCAGGGCTAATAATCTTTTGGACAAGGGATTTTGTGTCCTCACTCGACTTCAATTTATCACCAGGATAAATGGCTACTGAGTTCATTTTCTTTGGCTGTATGAAATTATTAGGTCCTTTTTTTACCATGTCCGCAAATGAAGTGGTCTCGGGAGGTTTTAATGTTTCTTCAATGGTCCGGGTGTGGTCTTTTAGCCGCTGTGATAGGTCTAACTGCTCTTGAAGTGACTGTACAAATGTTTGGGCTTGGACGAGTCTAATCTTCAGTGCCTGGTACCGTACCGTATGCGATGTGGCAGTACTCACAGTACGGCACAAATTGTTGATGCGCAACTTCTGCTCCGAGTTCATTTTGCCCTCAGCTACAATAGCGCACACCCCATTGAGACTTTCTTCAATCATGGTCATCCACGAGTGTATCTCCGGTGTTTGCATCACTTCGCGAACATCTTCCCCTTGGCTTGGCGCATTAGGTCTCGTTGCGGGTGCAGGTGCAAGCTCTGCCGACGGTGTAGGAGGCGGGGAGTGCAGGGTCCTGCTACTCCGATTGAAAGGGCTGTGGTCCATTATGGGTGTTGATCTACTAAATTCTCTTAAACACGATCCATGTTTAAAATTTAAGTTATATTCATTTCACTGGTAAGTTTAAAACCGATTGCCGGCTAACAAGGTCACGATTCAGCACTTCATATGTTTATTTTAATTGATTTTTAACACGTCTGTACTCAACGAAAGGTGCTAGGTGAATCCTAATTTACCGGGTATATGCCCATCTCTAGTCTGGAATGCTACATCGACAGTAAACCAAATCGATAGTACGCTGCATCGACTACCCGAACAAGTAACTCCTAAGATTTACCAGCATGAGTTGGTAAATGTCCGAATTTTTTAATAAAATAAACACTAAGTTGACGGAGCCCTGCTTCGCAGGGCTCCTATTTTTGGGTTAAGGGTCACAAGACAACCTAACATAACCTACTTACTTGAGTTACAGTCTCACCTAACCTTCATTTCTTTTTGTCTTGGCAAATTATGATTAAAACTTTAAAAAATCCTATGTTTTTATTTAAATCTGGCTCGGGTCGGGTAGTCGATGCAGCGTACTATCGATTTGGTTTACTGTCGATGTAGCATACCATCGTTTTAGTGTACTAACGATGAAGCGTACCAACGATTTGGGGTACTGTCGATGTATCGTACCATCGATTTGGGGTACTGTCGATACATTAGTCCGTCGATGGAAGGGTCATTCTTCGAGACACGTTTTTTAAGCGGCATCACCTTAAAAAAATAGAAATCGAAAAGTTAGCAAGCCACGTTTTTTTTCGGGCAAACCTTTAATCCTCTTTTATCTGGGTTATTGATTATTATTCAATTTTCTATATATTTAATATCATAAAAAAAATAAAACACCCCCATTCTTTGATTTTCCTGGAGTGTCCTTAACCCCGATCTAGTCACTTAGTAATTTATATATTTTAAACTAAACGGTACATGCTTACCAAAAAAAAAACATTAAGTCCTAAGAAGTTGACAATGCTATGAAAAATTTGATCAAAGTTCTAAAAGAATTACATTATGTAAAAAAAATAAAAAATGTAACTGTCCCGGAGTAGTTACTGATTTGCGTGGACCATTGTAAATTCACTTGCACATCTCTTATTTCGCGGCCCAATGTTGCGTCATCCCAATTCACGTTACAACTAGTCGCGCTCCGACGGCCGGGCAGAGTGCTTGTGTGACGACGCATCAAGTTTCCGAAAAATTAAGGTAAGAACTTCGTCCCGTGGGTATGGTTTCTCAAAACTTTGATTTGCGTGGTACAATTTTCTCCGGTGTCTGTGAATTTGTTTATTGAATAAAATATTCTAGCGAACAAATATAAGGTAACGCAACTTATATTCAAAACAGAGTATATTTGCTTAAAGAGTTTTTATATATTTTTAGAATAAACGGTTTATTTTGATTTTCGTGGTCGTGATTTGCGTGGTTTACGTGGTAGTTTTGACACATGCAAATCAATTAGTGGCCATGCAAATGAAATAACTTTGAGTTTTGTAATAGTATTGTATGATAATATTTTTTATTACTTTATTAATTTGTAAATTCGGTTAAATCTAACTTAAAATGATTTTATAAGTATCTAATAATTATAAAAATAGTGTCTGATTAGCTAAAATTGTAATAAATTATTTTTTAGAGCAAAATGCCATTAACAAGAGAGGAAAAATTAGACAGAAGGAAGATATCTGAAAGAAGATGAGAGAGGCTTAAAAATAATGAAGAGTTCAAGGCCAAAAACTTGGCAAGATATAAAAAAAAAGAAAAGCTGAAGGAAAAGAAACTTTGCATTTATTTGACTTGACTTTTTTTTTTGACTTGAACCGCCGCAAACTAAAACCTAGACGAGAGAAAAGTTCCCAGAAATATAACTTGAAGAAAATAATCAAGGTAAGCCTTGTCTTCATTAAAAACTTATACAAGTACCGAAAATTAAAAATAAATAATGTTGACTGATTCTACTATAAATAAAAGCTTTAAAAAAACTATTTCTGTGTTAGTTACTTACTTATTTCTTTTACCTGATAACTTAATAAGTGATTTGAGAAAGTTAAATTTTAAAAAATCACTTTCGTGGTGTGTTTTGTGATTTACGTGGTCTCCAATTTTTTAACCTCGATTATCTCTGTAAGTATATCGCTCTCTGAGGTGCCTCTTCTATAAAAAAAATACTTTTACGTATATTTTAAGAAACACATGTCTTTTTAAAAAATATATTACATTTAAAAATTGCCACGCAAATCACCAAATAATGCCTTGCTCAAAGAATCACCCGGAACGTTTTCGATACAGCGACCATCGATGTAGTGACTGTCGATATTATGAACTAGACCCGTTTTGACAGAACATGCCTCAAGGTTTTTTGTTGTTGTTTTGACAGTTTTGCACATATTTCGTCGCCGTAATAGTTTCGTAAAAAGTTTTGCAGCCGCACGCGTAGGTCTACTTTCATTTTCGTATTTATAAAATAAATATATTTACTACCAATTTTACTTCTAATATAAAAATTACTGAAACTGTAACTTACATTATTACTAAAAGGAAGTTTCCGTAATGCTTTACAAAAAATGTCTTTTATATATTTACAAATAATAGCACCTACACTTTTTTATCTATGTATACCTATGCAGAGCAAGTTAATAATCACCATAAAAGCAACGTCGTAAGTAGGTACCTCAAATCTAACTATTGTGTATGTCATTTGAAGTGTACTTAAGAATGACAATATTTGACAGTCTTAAGTCTGCATGGCCAGACAGTTACTACACACTTATCCCGCAAATTGGGCCACTTGTGTGACGACAGGGTTGGCGACGGCTACCTACTACACACAAGCACCCTCACTGCTTTATAGATGTGGTTGAAATTAATAGTCATGCTAAATTGCAAACCGTTTTTGCTTAGCGGAGCACGGACATAGCGCAAGTTTGTAGTTTATTATGAGCCTAACGTCCTAATCAAATAAGGCCAGTAATTATACGCTTTTACAAAACATTACCTGACCGGGATATTTGTTCACCAAACTCGTGATTACAATACTACGTAATACAAATGACTAACTATACCACGGCACTAAATAGGCAATTCCTACAGCTAAAACTTACGCTTATTTTGCTTTTGACAACGTAATTGTAAACTTGAATGATTAAACATCCGCACTGTCAGCACATTGTCAATTACTTGCTCTCGACGTCAAAGGTATCAGTGTACCCACTCGCTGTGTGAAGTTTCAACTTATCTCATAACAAAACCACATGTATTTGTAAAGGACATGGCTCGTACCTCTATGTTATAATTAATTCATATTTTGTATGATATTCTCTGAATATTTATTATTTAGTTGAATATGCTAGCTGATTATTCACACACACTGGTCGAGGCTTTAAACGAGTCATTTAAATAAAACGCAAATGCACACAACTAGAGCGTAGCAAAACAAAAGTATTAATATGATTTTTAATTACGTTAACACTTTGATTTGCTTTTATTTTAACCGTTCTCATAACAGCTCATTGGTTTTACCTTACTTACAAATTCTTAGCATTTTTAGGGTAAGTATGTAAATTGTAAATGGTGTTCAATTGACATTGATATACGATATTGTATTGACTGCTCATAAAGCGTAGTGATATTAGCGGTTGAGTAATCCACAAATAATTGTATTGAGTCTAGGTGCTTTTGTCTACGCTGATTGAATGTTAATGTCCCCCGCGACACAGGATATTGCTAGAGTTGTCGTTCCGAGATGCAAAATATAAATTAAGCATTTATATTTTGCATCTCGGAACCGTGTGGTTGACGGCATAGAATACAAGTGTCACCACCCCCTATCTTCCCGTGGGTGTCGTAAGAGGCGACTAAGGGATAACACGATGCAAATACTATATTTGCGTAGAGACGGAAAACTCGACATCAAACCCTATACGACTGCCTCGTTGGTCTCGCGGCATAAATGTGCGCGTGGGATCGGGAGGTCCCGGGTTCGATTCCTGGGTCGGGCTGTGTTATTGGGTTTTTCTGTCACGAAATTCTCAGTAGCCGCACGGAGTCTGGAAATGTGCCCGGTACGGCAATAGGCTCGCCCCTTATTACGTGGGACTAAAGTATATATCTGGCGAAAAGTGGGTGTAGAAATACACCTCTGCCTACCCCTTCGGGGATAAAAGGCGTGACGTTATGTATGTATGTATGTATGTGAAAGCTATCTTGGCCGTAATAGGCATGTGACTTAGTAGTATAATTATATTATTTTATCATTTAAATGAATTCAAATTACAACAGGACTCTTTATTAAAAAAAAATTGTATCAGTATTTATTCTTTTGATGTAGAGTTCGATCTGCACTTAATGTACTTTCAATGTAAATTTACTCTTTGAAAGTTCAATACCAGCGATTAGTTGAAATGTATAAGTAATTATAACATATCAATAGCATTGTGCGTTTTAAATTAAGAGATAAAAAAAACTAATATATCGCTAAATGCAGCGTTTCTAGACGAGAAAATGCTCTTGAAAGTAAATTACATATTTCACTTTGACCTTCGACATTTAAATTATGATTGACTCCTATTACACATGGCTAATGTAGCACATTAACTTGCCGACAGCAAAGAGGATCAATTTCTTATCGTTTTCAACAACCATTTTATAAAATAAAACAATGATAATTCTTATACGTCTTCAACAATCAATAAGTATTCCAAAGGAGAATATTTGATCCGTTTTCATTTTTTTATATATAGATGGCCATCTATGGCTTGTACGTATAGTTGTGTATGCGCGACGACTCGATTTAAAATCGATCGATTGTCAAGATCTTGTTGAGATTCGCACGATCTATGCCCAATACGACACACGATCCGATGTCTGGAAGCATCATTAATGCATAGTTACTTCACAATACTATATTAAACACAAAATTTTCAGATCTGTCTTTGAAATAGATTAAGATTAAAAATATATAGGGCTGTTTAAATATTGACACAGCAAGCTCGTAATATAAGTAATGTAAAGACATGTTCAATAAATACAAGTACTTGGCTTTCTTTGATTATAAAAAAGGTGAAGAGAGGTGCTAAGGCTAAGCGGGCAAAAAGGTGAAGTGTCGAGCGAAAAGGGTATGCCGAGGAAATTGTGTAAAAGCACCCTCGAGTGAATCTCAACGTTTGAGTGCGTTTATATTGTCATGCGGCGAATATGCCGACTAGCCATCGTTTATTAGATTATTCAGATATATGGTGCACTTTGATGCTGCAAGGGAATCGTGCCGTGAATATGTTATTGATATACTGCTGTCTGCTTGGCTGTATTACACGATGTAACATGAAAGTTGGACAAATTAACAAACACACTATAGCATCTGCCTAAATCACTACGCCAGCAGTGCAATCCAAACTATAAGTAATATATTCTTTATGTGAGATCGCAAACATTAGTATATTTTACTGCCGAATGTTTGAATTATTAAATATGTTCTACCTGCTTTGATGTCAGGCTCAAGAGAAGAGTAAGATTCTTGAGAAGAGAAGATGCGTTACAGGGAATTATGTAAATATAAATAACGTTAAGAGGTGAAAATCAAATACAGCCCCGTGACGACGTAGATTTGCTTCAGAGTGAATGGTCAGGCTATACAGAGAGGTAAATCACAAGCCTATAAAAATATGGATGCAAGCAAATAAAATAAAATTCATACTTTGAATATCTTTTCCAGTTTTTTAGTATTTCATCCTTTGTAGCAATGCACTGTTATGGATGTCTTTGATGCCCGATTATTCTGTAATGTAAATCCTATGACGATAAAGTGGTGTCCAGTTGTTTAGACCAGTATGCAAACCTCCAAGGCGTGTAAGTCTTGGATGCAACCGCGATAACGTTAGGGCAATGATGATGACTATGACAATAAAGTCGTGTCCATCTGCCAGGGATTCGCTTAGGCCAGGCTTGGTAACAATGTGCTGAGAAAAATGTTGGTGGCAGCGATGCTTACATATAGCAAATACAATATTTTTATACGCTATGCTTTAGATAGTGCCCCTTAAATCACGTAGTAGGTGACACCATGCAAATTGTGTACGGTTTTTAAATTAATCGCTGTGATGGTACTTTTTCAAAGATGGTGGTACAATTGAAGTTCAGATACATTTTGTGCCAATTTGCTACTACTTTCAAACTATCTGTATTCAATTATAACAAAAATATTTTCAAACCTACCGAGTAATGAATTTGATATTAATTATAATTTTACTTCAATACGATAACAACATTAAAGTTTAATTAGGCTTCATTGTCTTTGGTGACTGTCACTTAAAACACAATAAGAATTCTACAAGGAAAGCTGCTAATATCCATTCCCTAATACGAACATTGTCAATTTGTTAGCGTGAAGTAATAAAATACTTCCTTTCCCCTATATCCCTGAATTAAGTAGCTCAATGTTTGCTAACTAAGTCTCAGTAAACACAATTAAAACGGCATCTCGCGTGTGGTCGGATTCCAACAGACTTAGATATAATTTTCCGTTGTAAATCCCGGCTATAAGGAGCCCTTCCAAATTCCCCCGCCCGCCGTAAAGGGAATTTTAACGATAGTAAATTGACTATTATTTCATCTTGTCTTCTTTGCCACAAAAATTGTAGTCATACAAAAAATGCTAAATAACTCAGGCGCCATTCTCTATTTCCTATGGGAGATTCCTTTAATATGTTGCTCTTCCTATACATTGCAGTGAGCGATGCTGAGAAAAAGATCATATTTTTGGTTGAGTGAATTTTAACTTTTGAAACCATACTTGAGTACTATTTCTTTCTGACGAGCGAGTAAAATGGTAATATGTAAGGGATAATTAAATTATTAATTAAGAAGAATATATGTACTTTACACGAACATTTTCTAACATTTAGATACGTTTTGTCTGTGTGGTGACGGATTAAGAATACGAAATGTCACCACCCCATATCATCCCATGGGTGTCGTAAGAGCCGACAGAGGGAGCATATTATGCAGAGAACAACACTGCAAGAGAAGGAAAACTTGATACAAACCCTATACCAACCCGTTTGGCCAGCGTGGTATAGTAGGCCAATTCCTCCTTTCAAAGGAGAGGCCTAGTCCAGCAGTGGACTATTAAGGCTGATGTGATGAGATACGTTTGGGTATTCGTTAAGAACAAAGTTCTTAAAAAATATTGTTTATTAGTCAAAAACATCAATACAAATTTTGTTTGTAAAACTTTATTAAATTTTCAATAAGTTTGTTTTAAGGTTTTCGTCAGCATTGCGTGGTTTTTGTAGCTTATATTATCACTGGTATTGATAAAAATCAGATTAAAAAAAGAAAATGGTTTCCAAGTTGGACTGAGAATACCTGAAATTAGTGTACTGAATCAAATAAAACTGCTCTTAAAGCTTCATAAAGATGATATTTTTTAAAACGCCATACGTCTAGTAAGCATTATTATTGTTTTGAAAGCTGCTTATTTCAAATATGGCTATATATTATAGAGCTTAAAATGCTTTTATATTTTGCAAGCATATAATAATAATAATAATAATCCATTTATTTGCAAAGAATATATACATTAGATGACACGATTAATAGTGATCTGCTATATTCTGCCTTCAGTAAGCATGCAAATTAAGAGTATAAATTAAATTGCTGAATAATTACATTGTACGAAATAGTTAATGTCACAATCAATAATTTAAAAATAATGTCAATAGTATGATAAGGAAAAATAAATAAAATAAAGAAAGTTGTCATGTCAAAATCTAATGGTGATTAGTTATTACAATATAATAATAGAATGTCAAGAAATTATAATTGCTATATTTGATTATCTTCTAGGAAACCTGTAAGTTTATAATAACATTTTGTAATCAAAAGATCTGACAGCCTTTTTTTAAAAACGTGTATTCTCTCGTCCTTTAGAGCTTCGGGTATTTTATAATAAATGGTTACAACCATTCCTAGAATATTTTTCTTTAGTAATGTTGTGTTATAAGGTACATTATGAAGTTTATTCTTATATTGGCTCCTAAGAGGACCTTTTCTTATTTGTGACACTAGAGTAAACAATTTTTGATTACATTTAACAAAAACTATATACTAATAAAAAAGGTCCTCAGACATAATAATATAACACGTAAAAGCGACATGACGTACTTCTTACGTATATGTGCGTAAAATATTAATCTATGTATTGAAACATGTACTTTTTACTGACTATTAAAAATACTTTGTATTTTATCTCGTTTTTTTTATGCGAATACAATGAAAAAGTACAGCCATTTCTATTTTTACAACATAATAATTAAGTTAACGTTAACGCAAAATTTAGGAGCATTTAAAATGTGTTCCAGAATTATTTATGTATGTAAAGTGACGCGCCACAGATGGTCGATATCACAGTACTTTAATATAAAGTAGCAAGTTGGTTTTTCAACAACCATTTTGAAAGCACTAGCGCTGAGTAGGTCATTTCCTTCACTTTAGATCCTGAATACACTGTCTACGCTATATGCTACGGCGTAGCGACTCTACGGTAATAGACATTACGCTACGTGAACTACAAACGTCTACGATCGTATGCGATTACAGAATTTGCAATTTCCTGATTTCGATCCTTAAAATGCCATGTAAAAGCTAATAAACAGCAATGTTACTGCAAAATTACTCATTCGCTATATTTTGCTTACTGTTTGTTACCATTTATCAATTCAAATTATTAATAAACATTGTAATGAAATGAAATGCCGGAATTATTATGCCTGATTCAATTTTATTTTATTATGTCCGACACAAACAGAATCGTGTTCGTATATTTTAATGCGTAATGTTCAATTTAAAAAGTATATTTTTTGTTTTATATAGGACGGTGCCGGTTAAATCAGAGAGGGGGGACAGAATCGGACTAACGAACCGGACCAAACCATTACTTCAGCAGACGGGTGCTGTCATGGCTACAATAACGTAATAGGTATGTATACAATAGCCACCTAGTTGCGGAAGAATGATTTAGAGCCTCCCCCATCCTCGGATTTGCGGAAGGAAAATGTATTTTAATAAAGCTAAGAATAAATTTGAAAGTAACGTATACCTTTTTCGATGAATAAATGGGTGTTTTAAAAGCTGTCCAGTTATAGATATGAGAAGAATTTTATTCGGCACGTTGCTTGTAGTTAACATGTTAATGTAGTGTGTGCGATGTACACGTACACACACAAGGGAGCACACATACGTTTTGTGGAGCGGCGTAAATATTCACACAATTACACCTACCCTGTGTAATGCCCACCACATTGCATTCTGTTTGCGGAGTTTCTAACCAAATACGAAACATTATATAAAGAGGGATTTTTCGTTTGTTATGGACTCTCACAGCGAATTTATAAAAACTGTAAGCATTAATAGAATTTTCATGCAGCATTTACCTCATGGAATGTAATAAAATGGAATTAAGTAAAAACCGGCCAAGTGCGTGTCGGGCCACGTGCAATGTAGGGTTCCGTAGTTGGCCATAATGACTTGCTGCAAAGGGTATTAAACTAATCCGAATGTTTATTTTGCTGAATAAATAATTTTAATAACACTATTATAAAAACCTAAGTTTTGTTTAGAAAAATACTAGGTATATATCCAGTTATGTATTGTAAACATAAAATGTGGTTTCCAAGATATACTACTACTATACATACGTAGTACCGTAGTATATTACATACCAAAGTACGTATATCTTTAAGATTAAGCCAGCGCGCCCAATGTAAACTTACAGAAATAGGTATTTATAAGTTAACCGACGATTACTCGTAAACTAGTGATATTTACTTAGCCGTGATAGTTTTCCTTTTAAATTCGTTATATGTACTACATTTGTGATTTTTTTCACCTCTTCCAAATTAATAGTTTAGCCGGCAGAGGGGGGGGACACTTGAGTCTAACAATTTTTTTCACTTCAAAGCTTGATATTTGACAAACCAATCACTTGATCGAAAAATGATTTGAGCAAACTAATAATATTTTTTTAAAACCTATCCAATGATATCCCACATGATGGGGTACTCAACCAAAAAAAAAATTCAGCCCCACTATATATGTAGGGGAGATACACTAAAAAAAAATATTTCCCTAAATTTTATTCTACAGTTTTGTTGCAATATCTTATGTCTATATCCATGTCAAATATCAGCTTTCTAGCACCAGGCGTCTTTGAGCTAGGCTGCGGACGGACAGACGGACGGACATGACGAAACTATAAGGGTTCCTTGTGGACTACGGAACCCTAAAAAGGAGGTGAGCCTGTGCTTTTCATTCAAGTTTTGTGCTTTGTTTTGTTGGTGTATTGAGAGGTCCTATTTATGATTGCCGGCTCGAGCAAAAGGTAATCTTGTTTTGTTGTCAGCTATCAGTGAGTATTTTACTAAAGCTTTGCTTGTGTGTTCTGATAGTGATGACCTACGATGGATACTAAAAGACTGCTAGGACCTCAGGTTCAAGCCCCGCATGCCCGCGTCTGAGAGGTCTTCATAATGGACATTGCTGATATTATTTTTATGATGTCTAACATATCTGGGAGTAGCCTGGTGCGGCGAAACTGCCTCTGAGGTCCAGTAGATAGCGTATGCGTCTGCTGATCGGGAGGTCCCAGGTTCGATTCCCCGGTCGGGCAAAAGTGTTACTGCGTTTTCCCGAATTCTCAGTAGCAGCAGGAAGTCTTGTAATGTGCTAATAGGTTCGCCCCTATAACGTGGGACCAAAAATTCATGGCGAAATGCGGGTGTAATATTTACACCTCTGCCTATCCTTTCGGGGATACAGGCGTGAGTTTATAAAAAAATATAATAAAATGAAAGCCTAGTGCTTTATTGTATCATACAACAAGCATGCCTGATGCCTGCCTATTTATAGCTTGCGCATTCTATAAAAAATGGATTTCTATAAATAAAATAAACGTTAGATAAATCTTTAAAGTTTGTAATGAAACTATCAATAAAAGTGAGTAAATACGAGCGATATCCGAGGATATTAATTTAGCCCACTAAATGTTCATTGGAAATTTATTGAATGAGCTCTGGATATAAATTGGCACGCGTCAGTAGCACTCGTTTTCTGAAAATGAAGTTTCTTGTGAGAAATCCTCGGAAATCGAACATTTACATTTGATGAAACACAATTCGTTCAGTGACTTCACAACAGGAACTTTAAGTGCTATGTTATGTCTGAACGATTCTTAGTTATATGTCTGGTTAGAATATAAACTCTTTCTATATTTACATGTGAGTATGTGGTTAGCTCTGGTTTAAAGACCGCGCGAGAGCTACAGACGTGGATTAAAACTATACTTCTTGTGTTTTGACGTATATACCTAGTTTTGAGATGAGAACCGAGCCCCCGAAGCACTGTACCGCTTTGATGTAAATGACATAATAAGCGGTCTCCCATCCAAATGTTGACCTGTTCTAACGTTGCTTATCTTTGCTCTCTAATGCGAATGGCGAGTCTATGTGTTAGCTACTTAGAGTATTTTATGAATTATATGAATTTAAGACCATACATTATGTATGGTGAATGTTTGTATAGGCTTATTTAGCTAGCAGTAAAAGCTTGCCAACCAACCTGTAGATTTGGTTGTCAGATCTTGTATGAATCGTGTTACTATATGTCCATGTTGTATTTTGTGAAACCTCATTTTAATTGTGATCTTTTATAAGGATTGATATGTAATTTTAATTGAACTCATTTTCAGTCCCATAAACGTTAAAAGGCAATATCTATCTTGACTGTTACATGATAATCAAATTTTAAATTTCTCATTAACTATGTAACCATTTACCTATGTTATTTCAGATCCTAAACATTTACAAAATAAATGTTACAATAGAGTAGTACTCCATTTACACGTTTTTTATTATATAATCCATACATACATAGTCTCACGCCTATAGCCCCGAAGACGTAGGCAGAGGTGTATTTCTACACCCACTTTTCGCCAGATATACTTTAGTCCCACGTAATAAGGGGCGAGCCTATTGCCGTACTGGGCACATTGCCAGACTCCATGCTGCTACTGAGAATTTCGTGACAGAAAAACCCAATAACACCGCCCGACCCAGGAATCGAACCCGGGACTTCCCGATCCCACGCGCACACTTATTCCAACGAGGCAGTCGTATAGGGTTTGATGTCGAGTTTGCCGTCTCTACGCAAAGATGGTATTTGCATCGTGTTATCCCTTAGTCGCCTCTTACGACACCCACGGGAAGATAGGGGGTGGTGACACTTGTATTCTATGCCGTCAACCACACGGCATCCATAACAATTTAACAAATTATTTGAAGTAAGATAAAGTTGAATGTTACACCTTCCTTAGTAAAATAGTGAGTTAATATAATGTTATAATATACCAACCTTAACCATTAGTACACATTATTGCTACTTTAATTTATCATCTTTTACTTACTGCCCGTGGTGTCGCGACCGCGTGGGTCGGTTATCGGGACAAAAGTATGCCTACCATGTGAAATCTGATGTATGAGCCATGTGCAAGGTTTCATCAAAATCCTTTAAGAAGATTTTACGTGAAAGAGTAACAACATCCATACACCCATCCATCCAAACATCTACCCATCCATTCATACTAACAAACTTTGACGTTATAAATGTACTAGATTTCGCCTACGGCTACGCTTGCGTGGGATTGGGTTATCGCGAGACGCAGTCTGTTCCTTTCAGCCTGCGAATTATCTCCACACACAAAAATCTTACCAACACATCGCTCAGTTATGACGTGACAGAATGACCAAAACAAACAGGTACTCGCATTCATAACATTAAGTATACATATAGACATATATCTTACTCCTATCATAAAATGCTTTCAGTAACTACGGCTATACACTGGACTACACAAGACTACCTGCATAGAGTATGGGACAATGACGTTAGCCACTTCATTATAACTTAGTACTTGCCACCTTGAAAATACATTTGTAGCAGCATTTATTTGTTTTAAAAACGTTTAATTGTTTCTAGCGCACTCACTTATGTAAAAAAATTTAATAGTTTTTATACTGCACCCTTAACGGAAACTTAATTTGTTTCAGCGATAAGTATCTAGGCGGTGGTTCGTGTTTATTGGAACACTATGAAATAACTTTAAGGAAATACTTCACTTTATTTTATTCTGACTTGATTTATAATACAAGTAGTTAATTTTTAAGTAATCAGGTGATAACGGTAAGGTTGTTGTTCTTCGTTTCCAAAGACAAGTTGTATACTAATTATAATTTATATTCGTATATGTGAAGGTTCTTGCAGAGTTCTGGTTGGGTTTCGAGCACCGGTTTTGCCGTTTTTGTCAATATCGAGATATTTGTACAGCTAAAATATAATTCAAATTTGATGTATGTGTTCTGGAAATAACACTAATGAATAACTAATGTAGAATGCATTGACAAAATCCATGAAGTTATTAAATTTTCAGCTATGTTCATAAACCTTACAAATGAAATAGTTGAGTAATCGTGAAGAATGCTTAACGAAACCTTTCAAAGAGTAAGAATACAGCATAAGTTTGAAAGAACAATACAGATGAAGTTTAAGACGCTTTGAGCTCGCTTGTAGTTTTAATGCTAAGTTACTATACATACAGTATAACTTTACATTTGCAGAATCTATATTTTAATTATTTTACGAGCGTAAGTAGTCTTAATTACCTTACTACCGTTACTTACTACTAAGCTTACTACCGTCTTCAGTTCAAGAATATAAATTAAAGTAAACAGTCTATTTAAAACGTGGTAATACAGGTTTTAACCCTTTAACGCGCAAGTTACTTTTATTCCGAAATTTGCAATTATATATGACTCAACTATGCCCAAAAAAATAAACAAAAAAAACAAATAATTATTATTTTTTGAGAAAACATGTGTTAAGTATACTCAATATTACGAATGACTCGGGAATCTATAGATATAAATAAACGTTGAGTATTTTCAACAACGCCCATGTGTGAATAAAATGTTTTTATAATAAAACCAAACAAATACAAATGTAAAATTGTTTATGTAGCAACATGAAAATTATAAAAACAATTTCTCTTAGAAACTAAGCAGAGCCTCATTGAACATTTGTTAGAAATTACATTTGTATACCCATTTTTACAATATTTGCACCTACCGTAAGGTACAAATTCTGGTAAATGACCAGTGTTGTCATATCGTACTGCATCAGGAGGTTGGGGTGTGACTGGTGTTTGTATGATTTCTGGTTTACTGATGTTGCCGATGTTTTTTTTAGGAACTCTGTTTCTTTTCAGTAATTCGGTGTATATATTAATCCGGAACGTCTTTAATGGCAAGCATTTATTAGGTGAATCTTTTTGATCCCTCCCATGTGCATATTATACTGTTTTATAATTTGGGGACAATCAATATTTACCCTGGATCTCGATTCTTTGGAATATCGTTTTATTTTTTCTATGGGGAAGGAGTCTACAAAAGAACTGGCTAAGATAACAGTTTTATTATCATGCCATTTGACAACAGCAATTTTATTTGAATTGCATACAACTTGTTTACTTGTGCCTCTACATTTTTTTGACAATTGTTTGTCAGTGAGCAACATGTCGGCACATCCTCTTAGTCTATTGCTTTTAATTGTGCCTAGGGTAAATAATCCATATCCATTGCGTAAAAAAGGAACCAATTCAAGAGAAGTAAATAAGTGGTCGAAGTATAAAATGGAGGGTCTTTTCTTGATTGTCTTAGCAAGAGCCAGGACAATTTTAGCTCCTAAACCAAGGCTGTTTTCATACTCAGAAAATATTATTCCTCTAAATGTATCATCTCCTGCATAAGGTATGAAATCGTAAACCAATCCGGAAACTCCAGCTCTCACAAAAACCTTGAAGCACCATTTCTTTGGCTTTTTTGGCAGATACTGACGTCGGCTTCCAGCACGAGTACCCTTGTAAGGAACCATCATTTCATCGATGCTGTATCGCCCTTCTTCTTCAATTAATAAACAGTTAAATCTTATTTTCTATATCCGTGGACGAATCTTAAAATAGCGGTCATCATTGGTATCGTTGTTATCAGCAAAATGCGGGTACTTTCTTATTTGTTAATACTTCTTTAGAGGCATAACATCTGCTATAGGAGCATACCTTAAAGTTCTATTCCAATAGTCCCTGTATGACGGCATTTGAACTACCCCCATCAAGATTGTAATAGCCAGGAAGTCACAGATATCATCTTTTGTTACGTTAATGCAAAAGATATTATTGAAAGGCCAGACTGTACGGAGTATAAATTTTTTTGTTCTATTATAAGATTAATTATATCCTCAGAAAAAAATATAAAGAAATAATCAAGTGGAGATTTACCGTTTGTTGGTGGACTGAAACTAAATTCTTCAATAATAGCGGCATGATGGAATTTGCCTGAGGTCCACTTAAAATCTAGTGGTTTTCTAACGTATTTCTTCACTCTTTTTGTTGAGATTACCGGTTTACTGACAGCTTTTCTCTTTGAACGGGTATTTTGCTGTAGTGTAGACATAAATGGAGAGTTTAACGTAGGCAGTTCTGCACTGATACCTGATGGAAACATCTCATTTATTATAGGCGTCAAGGGAACAGTGTCTTCCTCATAAGGTAGTATGGGTGAATCTGGTGAAGCAGTGATCTGTTCATCGTGCTGCTGGTACTAGCGCCATGATGCGCCTGGTTCGCTCCTATCGTTGTTTTACTTAAGAAAAGCAAATAACAAAAGCTTGCAAAACCCATTCCAACACCAAAAGCAAATAAATAACATTCAAAAACCATAATTTGAAACAAATAAATAGAAAGGCATAGGTATCATCATTTTTAAGCTATAAAATATATATATTTAGATTTTTATTTAAAAAATGCAATAATTTTTATAAATAAAATAAATACTTAAAAAAAATATAACAATATTATTCCAGATGTCGTGCAATTTTGAATATACTCAACATAGATAACCACATGTACTTTGTTCATAGTTGGTCTATGTTGAGAATACTCAACACTAACAATTTAAGTGTTATAACTGTTCTTGTTATGATGGGACTGACATATAAAATTATACCTATATAAGTCCCAAAACAAATAAAGAGAAAAAAAAGTGTTATAACTTGTAAGATAAAGTAGTTTAATTCGCAGTAGATAGCATAAATCAAAGAGTGATAATATACGTTTATAATAAGTATCAATGATTTGTGTAAATCAATCTTAATACATAACTAAATTAAATTACTTACCATACCTCCGCGAGTTGATTCCTTGCCCGGCGCCATTTTGTCGCAAAATGTCAAATTCTATGCATAAACTGTCACGTCATTTTTTCTCATGGATGCGTTTTGTTTTTGTTACGATTTGGTTTAGAAAATATATATCATATATTAACGCAGAATTCCCGACAAATAATTTTATTTTCTATACCTACGTTGAGTAAAATCAACGTTGCGAATTAAAGGGTAAGGAAAAGATTTAAGCTCGGGTTGTAAACTTTCTGCAAAGAGCTTTGAGGTCTGTCGTATCGAGGGGCCAAATCACGTATTTTCAAATTGTTGAAACTCTTGCTTCACCACTGATTTTATAAAAACCTGTATTTATTCTTTAATGAATATTTGTTCAGACTTGGCTTCGGAGTACTTTTAGTTGGTACTGAATGTAGCGAGAACCATCTGTGAATGCTGTTAGAGATAGCGGGTTAATTAGTTTCTTTCAAGCGGCTCCTGAGAAAACACATTTCGATTAAGAGTCGTGGTTACTGATCTGTTGTTAACCAAAGAGAGTTACATGAACTAAAAAAGCATTTATGCTAGTATTTTTTATCGTTTTGAAGCAGACCAACCGGCTAAAACACGATCAAGTAATAAAGCTGGATAAAGAAGAAGTAAGAGAACTAGCAAACGTTGATTGAACGAACTTGGATAATAATGTCCGGAAACAATATTCCAACTTTTGGCTAAACGATAATTTGCGGTGATCATTTATGTTAACACTTTAATTTTCCAAGAAATAACGTGCAAATCTCTGATACTTAATATTTATCTAAACCAGCGGGTTCAAATGTAGCCAAGTATTTGATATTCAAGAAAGCATTTTGTGTTTTTATAAAGTAATATTGACATTATTGAGTTACATACCGATTCCTACAATATCGAGCAAGCTCTTACAAAGTTCTCGAAAGCAAAAGCTTTCGAGAACTTTGTAAGAGGTTAAGATACCCTTAGTCTAGACTAGACTACCCACTAAAACCACCATGGTGTTCCTCTATCCGATCCCATTGAATGGCGGGGTCACGGAACTACGTTAGCATTACTACAGCGACCACGCCTGAGCTGGCCCACCGAGGCGAGCCCCGTCCCTCGCATGCATCCATCTGATCCATCATACATCCTCTTTCATACTACGAGCGGAAAAGAACGATGTAGTCAACTAACGCTACGAGAGGCGCATGCGGAACACGTGCGCCACCTCTCGGGCCTCGCGGACGGCGGGCGGTAAAACAGGCCCACCGTCCGCAGGCGTGTACTCACGGTGGCCGGAGATCGTTGAGCGCTCTCGTCGACTAGATCCCGGCGCTGCGGGCAGCAGGGCAGGCATTCCGCCAAGATGACTGAACCACCCTTTTTTTTTTTGTTTTGTTTTACGAGGTAAAAAATCCCTTCGGATCTCCGACTCTTGGGGAAATGAGAACCGGAGTATGTGGTGTTACCACTAAAAACCACCTCGACTTTCTCATGTACCCGTGTGTCGGAGGGAAGGGTATTGCCGTAGCATTCATCGCTATCCCCCGACAGGTCGCGGGAGATAGGGCGCGCGGCAACGCAACACCGACACGCCTCTCCTCCCGCGACCGCGCCCGACTGCGAGGGACAGACAGAACTGTCCCCCGCACCCGCACCGTTGGACGCATCATGCGCAGGCCCCTCTAAGCCCACGCGGGGTGTCCACTCCCGGGATCTCTCTTAGCTTCGCCGTGGGTGTCCAATCCACGGTTACTGAGCCCCCCACCACGGCAAGGTGGTGATCCCACGGGGGGATGACTGAACCACCCTACGGCTACTACTCATGAGTTAAGCCCAATAATGAGCCCATGAGCTAACCAATAATATGAATACAAACATAATTAATGATTGTATGTTTATACAATAATTATGATTTAACTACCGAGTTGATTTAAATGAAATATTTTTTTTTGGTGTAGGGCCTTTTAAGGGGTCTGTTTCAAGTTATTGGGTTCTCTATATTGGGCGTAGTAATGTTTGTAAAGTTGCTCGCAACTCATGAGATTATCATAAATCTAATTTCAATAAATGGGAAATATTCTGAAATATGTGTTTCACCTTTATTAAAATTAACAGACTGCCTCCGTGGTCCAGTGGATAGCGTATGCGGCTGCTGATCGGAGGTCCAGGGTTCAATTCGTGTGTTGAGCAAAAGTGTTATTAGGTTTTTCCGATTTCTCAGTAGCAGCACGGAGTCCGATGATGAGCCCGGTAACGGCAATAGGCTCGCCCGCTATTACGTGTCACCTAAATTTCATGGCGAAATAATATATAGTATAATATTCTAACTACATTCACACAATATCATCTAGTCCCAAACTGAGCAGAGGTTGTACTATGGGTACTAGATAATGGATAATGAATAAACATACATAAATACTTCTTTTTGTAAATACATACATATCATACATAAAAACACCCAGACCAAGACAAAAATCTATGTTCACGCACACAAATGTTTGACTTGAGCCGGAATCGAAGCCGCGACCTTCGGCGTAGCAGTCGCTTACACTCCCGCTGTGGGTGTAATATAACACCTCTGCGGAACACTTCGGGGATAAAGGCGTGAGTCTATAAAAAAAAATACAATATTACAGGATTATTGCTTACGAACACAACGCCCAGGTTATAGATTGTATCTTACGGACCCCGGTAAAGGCAACCCGATAAGGGTACCCGATAAGTTAAAGCTTTGGCATCTATCCAGGACACCGAGGAGATATTCCAGACTATCTACGTTGTCCCGTCTTCATTCCTGGTGACAGATACACTGAAGTCCGTCATATGCCTGGATCATACTGGTTTGAATTAACTTTAATCGACTGAAGGGAACCCGAAACGGGCCGGGAATCCCAACCAACCCCTTCAAGTAACAGACGGACGTTACTCCCCGGAAAGAAAGTCATCTAAGACTAAGCGGACTAGTATCATCAACCCGAACATCCCATCATCATCATCAGCCTTTAACAGTCCACTGCTGGACTAGGCCTCTCTTTTACAAGGAGGAAATGGCCTACTATACCACGCTGGCCAGACGGGTTGGCATAGGGTTTGTATCAAGTTTTCCTTCTCTTACAGTGATGTTCTCTGCATAATATGCTCCCTCTGTCGACTCTTACGACACCCATGGGATGATATGGGGTGGTGACATTACGCATTCTTAATCCGTCACCATACGGATATCACCACACGAACATCCCAGCGATTTTTAAATAACATGCCTGACATAAATATACAATTTACAAGACAAAACCATCCGCACCCAGATCAGGGTAATCCATACCCTTCCGGGAATGGTTTGCCAAATTAGACGTAATCAAAACAGAAGCTATCCAACGTACCCGTTAAAGAAAGCGCTCAATAATGTGATGCAGTATCCATTGAATTGTCATAATGTTGATGATGGCTCAGTACAATTCCCTAAAGAAAATAATCGGCCTAGTTCTAGCCACCAAAATAATTTGAATAGCACTCCTCAACGTCGTTTACCAATTTACCAAATAATCAACAATTTAGACCGGTTAATGATCTAAACGTTATGATACTGGGGTCATTCTGGGGAAACCGGTGTTTGTTCCATGGGTAACATCGTTGCCCGGTTAACCAATGTCGGGTGGAAGTTAATTGATAAGACAATTAATGTATGATTGGGTAGTTTGGAAAATGTACTTAAATAATAATATAATTATCGCTTTAATCAGTGAGCGTGATTTATTGTCACGTCGTTATTCCATTTTCATTACTTTGAGCCTTTCTTATAAGCAGTGTGTATGAGATTCTTACTTTGGCATAAAACCATGTGTGTGGTATTCCTCATAAGGCACTGTACTCATATTATGGAAAGCGTATTTATTTATTTTCTTTATTTGGATCACCAACAATTGTTTACATAAAAATAACTTTTACAACAACAATATAAGTAACAGTGTGAGTGTAACAATCACTTACAGGTGATCACCGCATGAGTAAAATATATGTGTTAATTAAGCTAACCTAAGCATGCAGTTACACGCTGGTATAATAGATGTACATTGAGACTATACAAACATAGTTTTGCGAAATATATATATGTTAATATAATAAAACAGAAATGCAAGTTATAATAGATAGACAATAAATAACAATGTAAAACAATGAACCTACGAACAACAACATTAGACAACTACAGTACAAGCCATTTTACAAGAAGGCCATGATCTTCGATTTAAGAGAGAGATCATATTACTACATGATTAATGCAGCACATTATGTTTTGTGCCGTGTCGTTGACGGCATAGAATACAAGTGTCACCACCCCCTATCTTCCCGTGGGTGTCGTAAGAGGCGACTAAGGGATAACACGATGCAAATACCATCTTTGCGTAGAGACGGAAAACTCGACATCAAACCCTATACGACTGCCTCGTTGGTCTCGCAGTATAAATGTGCGCGTGGGATCGGGAGGTCCCGGGTTCGATTCCTGGGTCGGGAAGTGTTATTGAGTTTTTCTGTCACGAAATTCCCAGTAGCAGCACGGAGTCTGGAAATGTGCCCAGTACGGCAATAGGCTCGCCCCTTATTACGTGGGGCTAAGGTATATCTGGCGAAAAGTGGGTGTAGAAATACACCTCTGCCTACCCCTTCGGGGATAAAAAGCGTAACGTTGTGTATGTATCTATGTATTATGTTTTGTTAATTTAACCGTTTCTTCCGGATTTCGTGGGAATTTTCGGCAATCTCTGCTTAGTGCACCCCTACATGCCAAATTTCAATTTCTTGCGTCCAGTAGTTTCGGTTGTTCTTTATCTATCTGTCGGTCAGTCATTAGCTGAAGAATTTTTGATATATATTGATACGAGTATAATCTGTATTACTTTGTAGAACCTTATAACTCTATATCACTTTATTTTGTTGGTTTACCGTCACATATAGGTTACTCATGAGTCATGATTGTTAGAAAGTTTCGTGCGAGACAACAAAATCTTAATATTAAAATTAAGTTTGTGTAGTCATGAGGATCCTTGTTCACACGACGTTAAAAACCATGGTGGATAAGCCGTTAAACACTACGGACGACCCATAGGTATATAGTATTATAGAAGATTGACCACGGACATAGTTTACTTGCCGCGCGCCATCCTTGTAAGTAGGCAAACAGTAGTAGTGTGTTTTTGTAAGCGTGCTCTTTTTTTCTCTTCGAAACTGTAAAGATTAGAGGATCCTCCTTTTAGCTGGAGGAACACCATACCTTATTCCTCCACAAACCACCGTTGGTTTTAAAACATCTTATAAACACTGTTTGTCTTTTGAACTTACCTTAGCCAACAAAATAGTACGTAATAATTTTACATTGACATATACGACGCACATGAAGATTTCAAATGAGTCGCACTTATTCGCTATTTTCCGGAGTTTTGTTGTGAGTAAAAAAATATCTGGACAGGTTCCTAGTCCTCACTATGAAATTGAAGAGTCTATTCTATAGTGGGGCGCTATGTGGGGTATACTTTGGTAAAACCCGGCTGTGTAGGTATAGGGGCCCTTAAGGTCATCAATGACTTTCTTGAAACCATTGACTTAAAACGTATAGTACATACAGGTCAAATAGGTAGTTTAGGCAGTTTTGTGTTTCAACGAAACAAATATTGATGTTGCATCTGAATGTCATTTGAGATGTAGGTATATATATACAGAACGCGGTATGCGGTCACGTAATAAATATTTTTCTTCTCGTTCCATTTATATTTCACTGCTGTTTTACAAATAATAACAAAGGTAATTATTCCATTACCTATGAAACCTGAATAAAGTGGCTTAATAGTAGAAGGTATAAACAGGTTTTCCTATTCGTTATGACAGTAAACAAATAATCTTTACTGCGATTTTAAGTTCTATCATTTCAATAAGCTGGCTGCTGCTTTGGAGTACTGTCGTCCTGAAACTTATGTGCCTATTTACTTGTCTTTTTACCTACATTATTTGCCTTTATTTTTTAAGGCGGTTTCTGAAAGAAGTAATTACAGGAAGATTTTAAACTAATATTCATGGATAGATTTAGATGGTCATAACTTCATAAGAGAAAGGATATTAATGTAAACAATTATAAATTCTGATGTATAATGTGCGCTAACTGATTTATTGGATCGTATTTGTATAGTACCAATTTGTTATAGCGTCTTAATACACATTTATCATATGTCAGTACACGAAGCGTGGTCATTGGTCATAGTACCTACAACAATAATACAGACAGTAGGTACGATGCTTACTTGCGAATCTATTTTGTTGTATACTACACAGAATTCTCAACGCGCGTACCGAGCTGTCCGGACTCCATTTATAATGGGAGATTTAGACTGTGGACACTGAAAGGGTTAAGCGCATTGAGGAGTGGATTTTGAGTTATTGCAAAGTTTTTTGTAATAGTCCGATAGACTCAACCGAGCTCCACCTAATCAAACCGACTCGCCGCGACGCCGACGCCCATGTTTTTGCATAATACTCTACGATTTGATATAAGTTCTGAATAGCGGATTTTGTATTCTAGTTGGCTACAAATTCTTTACAGTGGTGCTCGTTTCTGGTATTACAAATTGAAATCTCTGGATCCGGATGAATGAATAAATATTTGTATTAATCTTTGGTGCAAACGATTCATCTTTTATGAAATACTAAAAGGAGTAGTAATGTAATGAAAGTGTGCAAAGTAAGTATTATGCCATTGTCTGTCTGAATTCATCATCGTAGTATTGATGACACTGTGTAGTAGCACTTGAGGACTACGGAATACCCAAAAGTGGGTATAATGGAATGCATATTTTAATACGATACGTACCGACAGTGTGTTTTAAATCGTATATAACTCGGAGCCAAAGCATTTACATCCTCGGTAACTACATAGCAAGCAGTTTGGCTTTTGCTGTTTATACTAGTATTTAGGAATCGTAATCGATGTCCTATGACCAATCAAGGTACCTCTAAGATTACTCTTTAGGCCACTGAACAAACGTATAGTTAAACTAGACTACAAAGATCATGTTCCCCAATTTAATTAATTAGTGACGAGAAGAATGCTTTAGTAGTCGAAGTTCGCGTCCAGCTATGCATATATCTAGCATTACTGCATCAGTATCAAAATTTAAGTCAACTGTTACTTGTATGGAACAAAAAAGGAACTAAAACCCAGCACCAGTATTTTCCCATTTTACAGAATCCAGTTCATGTATCAAATCACAGCCTGCCAAAACAAATTGGCGTGTGTGTATACAAAGTCGCAAAGCGCTGCACCGAGCGCCGAGAGTGAGCACACGTTCAGTAACGATTGTCGAATCAGTGTTCGATGTACTAAATCGGAACTGTCGTTAACTTTATCGGTTACATGTAACTCTCTGGCACAATGACGTCACGTCCGTAACGAGCCAACTTCTCGGTTGATAAAAGACTATACTATGTTCACTATGCTAATCCTGACTTATATTGTGGACGTGGATGTTTGTTGGCCCTACGCTCGCAAAAAATCTAGTTAAATAAAGTTTAAGCGACGGGACAAAATAAACATTTCCTTTTTTTGTGTGATTGTGTGTGGACGGAAAACTCTGATGTCAGGCAATGTGACAGTGAATATGTAGAGTTCATAGGTTTTATCACCCGAAGGCCTCCAATACGGCCTAACGATTCTTGCAGGTCAATAATATAGAACAGAATAGACAAGAATGGAACCGACAGCTTTATGTGTCCTGGGACACATGGTAGCGCTATGACGTTAATGCCATAATGAGCGGTCACGCACTTGCTCTACAATCGTTGCCTTACTTTGCTACACTTTAAACAAAATCAACGAGATTTTTGAACGAGTAGTAAGCATATATATATATATATATTTTCCTTGGTGTTACGCGATATGTGACATCACATCAATGCAGTCACGTAAAACGTGATACAAAGGCATTGTTTAAATCCGAAACATGCAATTTTTATTTACTACCTCCTAGGCACTATCGTGGGTATAATGGAAGAACTAAATAACTCGGCTTTTGGCCAAATTTACCTTTTACCATTTTCGTGAACCCCAAAATGTGCCGCATCTTTTGGTCTAACATTCTTCTATCTTAACCCAGTCCAAAAATAAAGCCATTTTTGTGTTTCAATTGTAGAAATAGATATGTGTATATGAAGATTAAATATTAATAGAAAAAATTACTAACTCTGTAAATAAATGAACAACTGTTACTTCTGATCACTTGAGTATGAAATGAATTAGCTAAATTGAGTTATTTAGTTCTTCCGCGCACGAAAATATTTTAATGAAACTAGTCAAGTTGAAGGAAAACTAAACAACTTAAGTTATTTAATTCGGGCAGTAATGAGCGTTCTTTCGTTTTTAAATAAATATTTTTATTTATTTCTTCTTCGAACAAAATGTAAATTTATAAGAAATTCCAATCAAATAAATGTCAATAGGTGAAATTATTTAATATTTCTATTTATAGTATACGCACGTAAGCAAAGTTATCGTGCAATTCAGTAGTACAAATTAGCACGAAATAATGTAAACCTATAGATTAACCATTCTCAAAGTTCGCTCCGCGGAGCGCCAGGGCTCCACGAAGCATCTCCAGAGGCCCCACGACAATTTTGCTCCAATTAAAATAAAATTACTAAAATATAACTAAATCACTAGGTACATACAGCAAAATGGTCGATCTAGATTCTAAACTCACTGCAACTTAAAGTAGTAGTACGTGCTATATGCTATGTTTTTACCGGCGATTTATTACAATCGGATAATTATCGTATAAACAGATATACTATTATTAGACATATTATGTTACTAAGGTAGGCAGCGATAGCCTAGTGGAGATATCAACAGACTGCCATTCACAAGGCTCGGGTTAGGATTCTAGGCAGTAAATTTTCGAAGTAATGAGAATTTAAGAAGTGTTTAAATTGTTAATTATGGCTTGCCTCGTGCCTCAGAGAGCAGCTCTTTAAGACTGGGTGGTGTGTCGCCTACCTACTTTTTTCTGACGTCAAGATTTGATGTCTTCCAGCCACCGGTGCAGGCTAGGTTTCTTAAAGAGTTTAGTACCTTGGGCCAAATCCATACAGAGCATACTTTTTCATAGGTTATTTAGAAATCCGAAGAGTGAAACCGGCCGCTGTGGCTGGATTTTGTGGATTACGAAAATGCCTTCAACTCTATTGAAATTGGGCTGTCCTGCAATGCACTGCCTACACTATAGGTCTCTCAGTGAGCTATGAAAAGGACAATGCTAGGGATTTCGCTGATGGATAATTTCCGGCACGAGATTATCCGGCAGAAGACCAAAGTAACTGACATAGTTCAGAGTTATTAGCAAATTGGATGGGGGAACTTATGGTCTGTCGATTAAAAAGCAGGTTCTTAAATTAAGGCCACGCCTCAGCAAGCGTAGTGTTGGCCGCCAGAATGGGTCTTGTGGCATACCCTGGGGAGACCCACCTCTAGGAGTGATAGGCTAATGAAATGAGTTAAATGAGAAGAAGTAGTTAATATAATTGTTTGACCATTATACGCCCACTTCTTATTATGAAAGCCTAAAGGTGAGAAAATACCTCGTGAGACAGCGAGCAAGGCATGACGTGGCAAACCGATACTCCGAAGAGGTAGACATAAGTTGTAATTATTACACCCACATTTGGCTATGTCCCTGTCCCTTTTAGGTCCTACGTAAAAAGGGGGTCTATTGACGTTGCCGGGCACATTGCCAGACTTCGTTCTACTACTGAGAATTCGGAAAAATCAGTTACCTTCACTCTTGCCGAGCCCGGGAATTGAACCCAAGACCTCTCGATTAACAGACGCATAGGTTATTTACTGGGCCATGGAGGCAATCAGCGACAAAATAAATATAAATTATACGAAGATTTATGTTAGTTATATAGTCTTTTCTGCAAATCTGGACCTTTTTGCAACTTCTACCTTCAATTTGTCTAGTAATAAAGTGTCGTATGCTGCAGTAATAGTTATCCCTTTCGATCTCTCTCCATGCACATCCCAAAAAACAGTCAACATCACTCTACCAGCCGAAAAAACGTCCTTTGTCCTTTGGAGTCGGTTCTTCCTTAGCAATTTACTATTTGGAATGTATAATTGATTTGGGCGTATAACTTCACGTTTCATCTACAGTCATTAATTGGACCAAAACTTGGATTTATTAGGCCTAAACTACGCAAACAGAGCATTAAAAAATGTTCACTCGAACGCGGTTTTGGTCTTAACGTGAGCAAACGCGGCACCCATCGCTGGGAGCTTGCTCATGCTTAAATCTTGATTTAATATGTAACTAATACGTTTGTTGGTCATTTTCATAGCCTCTGCTATCTCTATTACTCAATTCAGCTGTCGTCTAGCATCATTTGGTGAAATTTAGCGGGGTTATCGTCAGTGGTTGCAACTGTTCCCTAGCTCTTACGACCAGGTTTAAATTCAGTTGCCCAAAATTTCATTGTGGTAAATGATGGAGCAGAGAGGCAGCGATAGCCTAGTGGAGGTACCAATGGCAGTCCATGGAGAGAGTATAGGGTTCGAATCCACGGCACGCACCAACGATTTTTCAAAGTTCAGTGCGTATTAAATTGTTAATTATCGCTTGCCTCGTGCCTCAGAGCACGTTAATCCGTCGGTCCTGGCTGTCATGAAGATCTTTGACAGTCGTTACGGGGAGTCAGTACCCTCAAATAAACTGATACTGGTCTAAACCATCGAATATCGCTATCCCTTTGGGTGGCAGAGGTCAAACTGCAGTCGCTCTGTGGAAAAATTTACAGTCTGTCATATCTGGTTAGACCATTAAGCGGACGTCGGTGTCACAGACGTGTAAGTCTTGGATGCAACCGATAACGCCAGGGCGATGATGATGGAGCAGAGAGTCCCCATAAACAGAGTTTTAATCAAATTTAAATGGCGTCGGCGTATTGCCTTTTAAAAACACGAATTTAATGACAGCTTGATACAAAATTTCCCATTTTCACAAAAAACACTCACATTGACTTAATCGTATGGCTGTCAAACAGCAACTACTGGTACAAAATATCTGAAATGTTGGTGGGTAACTGCCACAAGAAGTAAAATTACATCCACAACACTTTTTTTTACGAGTGCTGCTTCCTTCAGGTTGAGGTCCGAAACTTTTCAGGCCACCCTAGTACGTTTTAATACAAAGGAAAGTTATTTTTGTTTTATTTGATTTTAGAAGATATATAATAAGTAATTTATTTGATTTAATTACATAATTATAATATTTTGTTGCCATACCTAATTCTCTTCATTTTGATATTGTAATTTTACGTTTATTTTTATATATACAATGTTTCTACTTCCAATCTAGGTTTTTTATTTCATGTGAGATCAAGAATCAGTGATAAAATTTCACAAATAAACTTTCACTAAGAATGCCTAACTTTCATGTTTAAATATTTCTTAAGGTTCAAAACTCAATAAGTGCACTTAGTCGACCCAAATTCATGTATTCACATTCATCTAATGTGTGGGAAAACTGAATAACTACAATATAGAATTAACTAACTACGGTATTTTTGCAATATCTTGGTGTGGCAAAATTAGATAACTTGGTTTTTTATTTTAAAAATTTTTTTGGTTCATGATAAAAGTTAGTTTTATCAAGCATACAATCGACAACAAAAATGTTTAAAGCATATAAAATCGCCGACGGTAAAATTGTTCTCCATTACTTAGTGATGTAAAAAAAGTGTCAAAAAAACCAGTAAATCGCGAATATCTCGAAACTTGAAATTTTGAGTTATTCAGTTCTTACATTATACCCACGCTATGATGTTTAAGGTTTCGATTTACCACGCGACCTCATATGAGTGAAGCCGCAGGCAGCGGCTAGCTGTAAATAATTTTACGTAACCCCATTTTATTATTATTGTTACGTTTTCGGTCACGCGATGTGATCGTACACACGACAATTTTGCCGCTTGTTTATGCATGTAGGACTCAATTGATTATTCCGTTCGGACAAAACAACTTGTTGTAACTAAGTAAATGTGTTACGTAATTTGACAACTAATTGTTTTATTTTGATTGAAATAGTAAGTAAACTAATCAGCGAATCAGGTATGCAGATGAAGAAAATTAATTCGTGAAAGATTATAATTGGTTAAAGGGAGGGAACATTCAAGTAGGTTGCGAATTTGAATAGGCGAAATATATGTATTTGCTTCAGAATTACTGAAAGGACATACATAGACAGGCTTTGGACCATATACTACCTAGGAACAAAATAACCTCTAATGTGCTCCTGGTATCACTTAATACTGTAAAATAAAGTACCTACACATTATGTTAATTAATTTTGAGAGAAAATTGTAACAATTATTTGTTTTGGAAACAAGTTCTTACTACTTTTTGTAATTTATTATATATAAACCTAACTCAACCCTTCACCGTAACATGTAAAGAGATATCGAAAAACAGTTCTTATGTATTATTTGTCTTACTCTGTCATGAAAAATTGACTAATGTTCAATTTATGTACTATTTAAATATATTACTTCTTTATTCGTTCTGAGCAACATATAATATAATACTATACGTATTACCACGATAATTATATTCCATTTGAGCTTTCGTTTTGATTTCCTTTGGCAATTAATCGCTAAATTATCAGTTTTTGGAGGTGATAGGCTATTCACAGTTATCGTAAACGGTCTAAACATTTTAAGTCTATGACGATATTTCATTTGCTGGCTTTCCTGGAGCAGTGATAGTAATGGGCCTAGTATTAAATAAGTCCATTATCTGTTATACAAAGAATATCGCAGTAAAAGTAATAGACCTTGTGTTTAATTTGTATAGGATTACGGCGTCTAGAGTAATTTAGTAAGTTATTGCTTATAAATATAATACATTCCTATATATTTTCGTAATCAAACTGTGAAGTTTGTTTCAAAATTCTTCACAGTCAGGTCAATTTGCTACTTTCGATCAACGTAGTATAAATACTCTGAACCCGGCTCTCACTACATTGGATGGGTTATAAACTTTAAGCGGTCGGTGTTGTAGATTGACATCAATTAACCGCAATCTGGTTACACTTTTAGACGCCGTTCCGTGCCGCGGCTTTGAAACTTTAACATATATGTAACTTAGGTTGGAGAACCTAGCTGAAGTTTTAAATCTATGTTACATAACGTCACTTAAGAGTGACGTAATTAAGAATCGAATACTCAAAGAGGCCGGTGAAGAGGATAGACAATAAGAACAAGTTTTAACAATTCGAATTTAAGTCTGACGGGTAACGTTGAATACAGGCGACATTGATTTCATTAATTCCTGGTTGTAAAAATACCATCAAGCATTTTGGTCTTCATATTATAACAATGCATGTAAATACATAAATTTTGAATAATGGTACATTTTGATCTATTTGACTCCACATGCTTACGCAGTAAATATAGCCTTTGCGCGCATTACCTATTGGGTTACAAATTATAGCATATTAAAATCAGTTCAGCCATTCCAGAGATTACCCGGCACAAACAGAATATACGGGAAAATTTTCTTAAATAGATTGTTTGTGATTTGGTATCGTTAACTAACTACATCACTTGAAAAACCTTAGTTATTTTGAAATCACAGAAATACACTTCAATTTTGTTTATATAGAGTATTATTGGGTTTTAGAGTATGATTAGGTGTAGGTACATATTCTCCGAAATAATTTTCAAAACCTACAGCGATTTCAAGTTCATATGTTACGAGTTTATCATTTAATTTGATTTCCCCTACAGTTTAATGTGGACGTTTATTAATAACCTTTCATGTAGTCTTCGATAGCAATTGGAGTTATGTTATGAAGGTATTTCGAGATTATATTAATATTTGATTTGTTGTTACAACCGAGTGCTGTCGGCAAAGTATACAATAGTCGCGTTTCCTATTTACTGGAAACCCTCGTAATGCGACTAATATACCGAGATAGTACCTCTTATTGGGCTGATAGAATTGATCATTCACTTGTAACATACCATGGAACCGCTTTTAAATTTGTTTAACTAAACAACGAACAGAGGCCCAATTCCCCTAAAAAAAATTGTTTAAAATGCTGTTTTGATCTAATGTCAGTGTCGTTCTTATTTAAAAAATAGTATTCTCCTAAATCAACTGATATTTGAATGTTATCGTGTCTAGATCGTAAAATGAACAATGTGTCAACATCGAACCATAAAAGTCAAATTAGACGAAATTACATTAAATTATTGCCCCCTATTACGTGGGAACTAAAATTCATTGCGAAATGTGGGTGTAATATTAGATCTCTTCGGGGATACAGGCGTGAGTCTATAATATAATAATATACATTAAACTAGCAGAATACAGATTCTGGGTCAAATTCAAAATACAATCTCATTTCGTTCAAAATTTAGTTTTAATATCATATAAAATACGAGAATTGGCCTCGAGGTAAACATCGCTACAAATATGTTTACGAACTTTCTGGCGAACACTCTAATCAGCAAAAAGCTCGAAGCTTTACTGTCCATTTGGTCGCTAAAACACTTTCGTTTTTCTTTTCTTTAATAAGTTACTTAAATCTTGGAAAGAACTCAATATGGCAGCGTTTCAGAAAAAAGTAAAATCATTTTTGGCCTGCAAGACATATTACCTGCAATATCTCAGATTTCTTACAGGATACCATCACTTAAATTTACCTGTAATATATTATACTATTACCTATGCAATTTAATTTAATTCGATTACTGGTTGACATTTCGCTATTTAATATTATATGACCTACAAATTTTATGACATTATTTTATGAATACTAAAATTCTTATTTGTATTTTTTTCATTATGCTTGTAAGCGTATCTAATTAATATTTGCACGCCAATATATATGGCAAACAGGTAAGAACACAACAACAATGAAACGTAACACCTTGCATGCTTATAAATGTATGTATACTCATGTTTATGCAAATAAAATTATCTTATCTCATCTGTTATATAAAATAATGCAGTCTGTAGAGGTGAATGCTCTCAATGCTCAAGTGTATCAGCACCATAAGGCTACACCCCAATCATACAATTTTATTTAGTTTTTTAAGTTATCTCTTTTGAATTATTTAATATTGACGCAACGATAGTCACGTCGAGATATTTCGTTTGAATGGGAGTTAATGGGAAATATTTGTGCAGTGTGATCGCATGCTCTCTCATGTTGCCTTTGACGTATTTTAAACGCCGCTATTTCGGACCACTTGGTTGCATTCCGCAGTAAGATTGATCTGTCTTACTGTGGTTTGTTTATTTATCATCCACTAATTATTGTGTCATTTTACCATAGTGGGTACATCTGATGATTCGATATTGATTTCTGTTACATACGCTGAAGATTACTAGCCCACGGGTAAGTAATTACCAGTTCTTTTTGTATTTCTGCATCAAATGTTTTGCCTGTACTGTTGGTGTAACTTCGTTGCTATAAGAATGATTTCTACAATTTTATTAGCATCGGCTCTAAATGTGTGGTAATTGTAACGAATTTAATTTAGTATATAAATAAGTATTCTCGATATTTTATTCTGTCTATATTTCGTTACAATAAGATGCTGTGCATTTCTTATTCTTTATTTTCACAAAGTTTTTTTGTGTGGATGATATGACCTAGTAGGCGTCATTTATGTACTTGTAAAATAAATATCATTACTACAAATTTGACTTGTAATATAATAATTACTAAAACTGTCTCTTACATGTCTCTGGCAAACAAAATATCCCGATAAGCGGCAATAGGCTCGCCACCTATTACGTCATACGTGGGATCAAAACACTGGCGAAAAGTGGGCGTTTAATATGCCTCTGCCTTTTTTTTTTTGTTTTACGAGGTGGAAAATCCCTTCGGATCTCAGACTCTTGGGGGAAATAAGAGCCGGAGTATGTGGTGTTTCCACTAAAAACCACCTCGATTTCCGCCAGGTACCCGTGTGTTGGAGGGTGGGGCATCACCAAAGCACTCGTCGCCACCCTCCGACGGGTATTGGCCTGCCAGATGGTCAGGCGGGCCCCGAACAAAACCCCCTTGGCGACGAATTAAGGTGTTGGACTCCGCCGCCAAAACGCCCAGCGGCCGCAGAGGATAGGGAGGACGGCAACGCAACACCGCATCTCCTCTTCCTCTGCGGCCCCACCGCGACGCATCGAATGGTGCGCCCCCATTTGGTCGCGGGAGATAGGGCGCGCGGCAACGCAACACCGACACGCCTCTCCTCCCGCGACCGCACCCGACTGCGAGGGACAGACAGAACTGTCCCCCGCACCCGCACCGTTGGACGCATCCTGCGCAGGCCCCTCCAAGCCCACGCGGAGCGTCCCCTCCTGGATCCCTCTTAGCTTCACCGCGGGTGACCAATCCACGGTTACTGAGCCCCCCCACCACGACAAGGTGGAGATCCTACGGGGGGGAATATGCCTCTGCCTACCCCTTCGGGGAAACAGGCGTGAGTCTATGCATGTATGTATGTGTCTTACATGAATACTAACAAGAAATTTATGTAATGCTTTACAAAAAAAGTCCTTTATATATTTACAAATGATAGCACCAAGCATGCAGAGCAAGTGAATAATCACCATAAAAACAACGTCGTACCTATAATCCAACTATTATTGTATGCCATTTTGAACTGTACTTTAGAATGACAATATTTGACAGTCTTTAGTCTGCATGGCCAGACAGTTACTACACACTAATCCCGCAAATTGGGCCACTTGTGTGACGACAGGGTTGGCGACGGCTACCTACTACACACAAGCACCCTCTATTTCGCTTTTAAATTTTAGTTCACCGCTTTATAGATGTGGTTGCAATGAATAGTCATGCTAAATTGCAAACCGTTTTTGCTTAGCCAAGGACGGACATGGCTAAAGTTTGTAGTTTATTATGAGCCTAACGTCCTGATCAAATAAGGCCAGTAATTATGTTGTGTATGTATTGAATATTTTTTTATACAATACGTTACCTGACAGGGATATTTGTTCACCAAACTCGTGATTATCCGCAAATATAAATGACTAACTACACCACGGCACTGAATAGACAGTTCTTACAGCTAAAACTTACGCTTATTTTGCTTTTGACAACATAATGGTAAACTTGAATTAAACATCCGCACTGTCAGCACATTGTCAATTACTTACACTCGACGTCAAAGGTATCAGTGTACTCATTCGCTGTGTGAAGTTTCAACTTGTCTCATAACAAAACCGCATGTACTTATAAAGGACATGGCTCGTACCTCTATGTTATAATAATTAATTCATATTTTGTATGATATTCTCTGAATATTTATTATTTGGTTGAATATGCTAGCTGATTATTCACATAGCAATATGGCGCTTTAATAAAGGTTTTTTTGAGCTCTATAGAATAATAATATAATACGTTGTTGTTTTCTGTGTCGTGGATAATTAATAATTCTAGTTATCAAATATTCCACTGAAAATTTCTCCCCTTACTTCTGTCATGATTTCTTTAATCTTTGTCTAAATTTAGTAATCTAGGCTTTAGCTATTTGACACATGCTCCCATAAAAATATGTAGGTACTTAAAATCAAATAACGTTAAATATTGTCACAAGCGAGTACTTCTTCTCTGTTTTGACAGAATCCAATTTGATGTTATTTGATAAAAGATTCATTTTATTTCATTCTTGTTGAAATAAAAATATTGTTTCTCGCTATTGAAATCTGAAAATAAAAAAAGATATGGAGGTATATGAAACGGATTATTAAAAATAATATGATACAGTCAGTGTCGAGGCTTTAAACGAGTCATTTAAATAAAACGCAAATGCACACGACTAGAGCGTAGCAAAACAAAAGTATTAATATGATTTTTAATTACGTTAAAGACTTTGATTTGCTTTCATTTTAACCGTTCTCTTTACAGCTTATTGGTTTTACCTTACACATAAATTCTTAGCATTTTTAGGTAGGTAAGTATGTAAATGGTGTCCAATTGACATTGATATACGATATTGTATTGACTGCTCATAAAGCGTAGTGATATCAGCGGTGGCACTTTGTGTAATCCACATATAGTTGTTTTGAGTCTAGGTGTTTTTGTGTACGCTGATTGAATGTTAATGTCCCCCGCGACACAGGATATTGCTAGAGTTGGCCTTCCGAAATGCAAAATAGAAATTAAGCATTTAATGAAAGTTACCTTGGCCGTAATAGACATGTGACTTAGAAGTATAATTATATTATTTTATCATTTAAATGAATTCAAATTAGAACAAGATTATTTATTTTAAAAAAAAATTGTATCAGTATTTATTCTTTTGATGTAGAGTTCGATCTCCACTTAATGCACTTTTAATGTAAATTTACTCTTTTAAAGTTCAATACCAGCATTTAGTTGAAATGTATAAGTAATTATATCATATCAATACCATTGTGCGTTTTAAATTAAGAAATAAAAAAAAAACTAATATATTGCTAAATGCAGCGTTTCTAGAAAATGCTCTTGATAGTAAATTACATGTTTCACTTTGATCTTCTACATTTAAATTAATGATTGACTCCTATTACACATGGCTAATGTAGCACATTAACTTGCCGACAGCAAAGAGGATCAATTTCTTATCGTTTTCAACAACCATTTTATAAAATAAAACAATGATAATTCTTATACGTCTTCAACAATCAATAAGTATTCCAAAGGAGAATATTTGATCCGTTTTCATTTTTTAATGTATATAGATGGCCATCTATGGCGTGTACGTATAGTTGTGTAAGCGCTACGACTCGATTTAAAATCCATCGATCGACAAGATCGTGTTGAGATTCGCACGATCTATATACCCAATACGACACACGATCCCATGTCTGGAAGCATCATTAATGCATGGTATCCTCTCGTTTTCCATAAATTCAATTGCACTAATATTGTTTGCCATAATCATCCCCGATCATAATATTTACTTGCACTATTATTATTTATACTAATAACGTTTGCCTTAACAACTCAACAGTGATAACTTTTATTTGCCATAAAATGACTTTCTATAACAACATATATCATAATAATTAGTTTCCATAAGTAACACATCTCATAATCAACTTTTGACATAATCAAAATTTGATATAATTATGAAAATAATACATAATAATGTTAGGTCGAAATTAACTACCGTTAACACCCCGACTCAGTGCAATCCGACTCGGATAGGTTAGGTTAGAAATATAAGTTGTTTTTTTTTAAACCACCCAGAAGTAGGAGCCCCGCGAAGCGGGGCTCCGTCGAGCTTAGTTAGTAGACGCCATATGAGGTTAAGTTTTAGGTTTAATTGTGAATAAAAAACTTGGGGTTGGGTTTCGAAACGAGTCGCCCGAATTTGAGGGTATTGGTGGTGTAGGGGGCTTAAGGGAGTTAGTTTTAATGCCCTAAAATTAATTTTGGCTGCCGGAGTTGCGTCTAAATATTTTTAAACAAGTTCCAAAAATTCTTCAATGAAATATGCAAAACGGAACGTAATTTAAGTTTTTATGTGAAAGTAACTAAATAGGTTGTGGTAGGTTCTCTTTTGACCCTTAACCCGAAAACAGGAGCCCTGCGAAGCAGGGCTCCATCAACCTCAGTTTATTAAACTAGTGGAATCAATAAAAGCGATATTTAGGTTTTATGTGAAAAACGTGAAACGAAACGCAACCGCCATCTTGTATGAATGATATAGACAGCTAATGTCAAATTTGTGCGTCAATGCTTTCGAATACCTAGGGTTAGGTGCGACTGTAATAAGTAACTAAATAGGTTATGTTAGGTTCTCTTTTGAACTTTAATCCGAAAATAGGATAGCCTGCGAAGCAGGGCTCCGTCAACCTTAGTTTATTAAACTAGTGTGAATGTGGAAGTTGGTAGTGCCATACACACCGATGTTTAAAGATAATTTTTAGTATTAGTATTTGCGGAACTCACATATCCAATAATACGTATTTTTTATATTAGGGTAGGTACTAAATTATCTTTATTTATATTAGGGTGAATAAAAGTTATGGAAAATGGCATTATTGAAAACGAAAATTATAGCAAACACATTTATGGATTTAAATTATTATGAAACTTGATCGATTATGACCAATGGAATTAGTGAAAGTCATTTTATGTCATTTCACGATTATGGCAACTGAAGCGTTATTTCTAATGAAATTATGGCAAATACCAGTATGGCATATGTAATTATGGCATTTTAAATTATGGCAAACATTAGTAAACCTTAATGCATATAGTTACTTCACAATACTATATTAAGCACAAAATTTTCAGATCTGTATTTGAAATAGATTAAGATTAAAAATATATAGGGCTGTTTTAATATTGACACAGCATGCTCGTAATATAAGTTATCTAAAGACGTGTTCAATAAATACAAGTACTTGGCTTTCTTTGATTATAAAAAAGGTGAAGAGAGGTGCTAAGGCTAAGGGGGCAAAAAGGTGGAGTGTCGAGCGAAAAGGGTATGCCGAGGAAATTGTGTTAAAGCACCCTCGAGTGAATCTCAACGTTTGAGTGCGTTTATATTGTCATGTGGCGAATATGCCGACTAGCCATCGTTTATTAGATTATTCAGATATATGGTGCACTTTGATGCTGCAAGGGAATCGTGCCGTATTTACATACTGCTGTCTGCTTGGCTGTATTACACGATTTAACGTATGACGCATTACATTGTGTCAGTTGGTTACTTTTATTTGAGTGCTTGAGTGCGTGAGATAAATATAAAAAAAAATATTTATTGCATACAAGATTGAAGATCGCGTATTTGTTATTTGATGCATTATATTAAGACAAAGGTTTAACAAAAGCCGATTAATAGCTTCAGCGTGAAAGTTGGACAAATTAACAAACACACTATAACATCTGCCTAAATCACTACGCCAGCAGTGCAATCCAAACTATAAGTAATATATTCTTTATGTGAGATCGCAAACATTAGTATATTTTACTTCCGAATGTTTGAATTATGAAATATGTTCTACCTGCTTTGATATCAGGCTCAAGAGAGGAGTAAGACTACTGGTACTGCGTTACAGGGAATAATGTAAATATTAATAACGTTAAGAGGTGAAAATCAAATACAGCCCCGTGACGACGTAGATTTGCTTCAGAGTGAATGGTCAGGCTATACAGAGAAGTAAATCACAAACCTATAAAATGGATGCAAGCAAATAAAATAAAATAAAATTCATACTTTGAATATCTTTTCCAGTTTTTAAGTATTTCATCCTTTGTAGCAATGCACTGTTATGGATGTCTTTGATGCCCGATTATTCTGTAATGTAAATACTATACAATAAAGTCGTGTCCATCTGCCAGGGATTGCTTAGGCCAGGCTTGGTAACAATGTGCTGAGAAAAATGTTTTGGCAGCGATGCTTACATATAGCAAATACAATATTTTTACACGCTATGCTTTAGATAGTGCCCCTCAAATCATGTAGTAGGTGACATCATGCAAATTGTGTACGGTTTTTAAATTAATCGATGTGATGGTACTTTTTTAAAGATGGTGGTACAATTGAAGTTCAGATAAATTTTGTGCTAATTTGCTACTACTTTCAAACTATCTGTTTTCAATTATAACAAAAATATTTTCAAATCTACCGAGTATTTAATTTGATATTAATTATAATTTTACTACAATAGGTACCATAACAGAATTTAAGTTTAATTAGGCTTCATTGTCTTTGGTGACTATCACTTAAAACACAATAAGAATTCTACAAGGAAAGCTGCTAATATCCATTCCCTAATACGAACATTGTCAACTTGTTAGCGTGAAGTAATTAAAGACTTCCGTTCCCCTATATCCCTGAATTAAGTAGCTCAATGTTTGCTAACTAAGTCTCAGTAAACACAATTAAAACGGCATCTCGCGTGTGGACGGATTCCAACAGACTTAGATATAATTTTCCGTTGTAAATCCCGGCTTTAAGGAGCCCTTCCAAATTCCCCCGCCCGCCGTGAAGGGAATTTTAACGATAGCAAATTGACTATTTCAACTTGTCTTCTTTGCCACTAAAATTGTAGTCTTACAAAAAATGCTAAATAACTCTGGCGCCATTCGCTATTTCCAATGGGAGGTTCCTTTAATATGTTGCTCTTCCTATACATTGCAGTGAGAAAAAGATAATATTTTTGATGAGTGAATTTCAACTTTTGAAACCACACTTGAGTACTATTTATTTCTGACGAGCGAATAAAATGGTAATATGTAAGGGAAGATAAAATTATTAATTAAGAAGAATATACTTTACACGAACATTTTCTAACATTTAAATACGTTTGGGTATTCGTTAACAACAAAGTTCTTAAGAAAGTTTGTTTATTAGTCAAAAACATCATTACAAATTTTGTTTGTAAAACTATATTAAATTTTCAATAAGTTTGTTTTAAGCTTTTCGTCAGCATTGCGTGGTTTTTGTAGCTTACATTATCACTGGTATTGATAAAAATGAGATTAAAAAAAGAAAATAAACCATTTTCTTTTACACTAATTTACACTAATTTTAGGTATTCTTAGTCCAACTTGGAAACCCAAGTTGGACTAAGAATACCTAAAATTAGTGTATTGAATCAAATAAAAATGCTCTTAAAGCTTCATAAAGATGATATCTCTTAAAACGCCATACGTGCAGTAAGCATTGTTATTGTTTTAAAAGCTGCTTATATGAAAGAGGGCTATATATTATAGAGCTTAAAATGCTTTTATATTTTGCAAGCAAATACTAATAAAAAAGGTCCTCAGACATAATAATATAACATGTAAAAGCGACATGACGTACTTTTTACGTATATGTGCGTAAAATATTAATCTATGTATTGAAACATGTACTTTTTATGGACTATTAAAAATACTTTGTATTTTATCTTTTTCTTTTTATGCGAATACATGAAAAAGTACAGCCATTTCTATTTTTATAACATAATAATTAAGTTAACGTTAACGCAAAATTTAGGAGCATTTAAAATGTGTTCCAGAATTATTTATGTATGTAAAGTGACGCGCCACAGATGGTCGATATCACAGTACTTTTATATAAAGTAGCAAGTTGGTTTTTCAACAACCATTTTGAAAGCACTAGCGCTGAGTAGGTCATTTCCTTCACTTTAGATCCTGAATACACTGTCTACGCTATATGCTACGGCGTAGCGACTCTACGGTAATAGACAGTACGCTACGTGAACTACAAACGTCTACGATCGTATGCGATTACAGAATTTGCAATTTCCTGATTTCGATTCTTAAAATGCCATGTAAAAGCTGATAAACAGCAATGTTACTGCAAAATTACTCATCCGCTATATTTCGCTTACTGTTTGTTACCATTTATAAATTCAAATTATTAATAAACATTGTAATGAAATGAAGTGTCGGAATCATTATGCCTGATTCAATTTTATTTTATTATGTCCAGCCACAAACAGAATCGTGTTCGTATATTTTAATGCGTAATGTTCAAATTAACAAGTATATTTTTTGTTTTATTCGAGGGAGAGACGGGTCAGATATTTGGATGGACGGTACCGGTTAAATCAGAGAGGGGGGACAGAATCGGGCTAATGAACCGGACCAACCCATTACTTCAGCAGACGGGTGCTGTCATGGCTACAATAACGTAATAGGTAGGTATACATCAGTCACCTAGTTGTGGAAAAATAATTTAGAGCCTCCCCCAACCTCGGATTTGCGGAAGGAAAATGTATTTTAGTAAAGCTAAGAATAAATTTGAAAGTAACGTATACCTTTTTCGATGAATAAATGGGTGTTTTAAAAGCTGTCCAATTATAGATATGAGAAGAATTTTATTCGGCATGTTGCTTGTAGTTAACATGTTAACGTAGTGTGTGCGATGTACACGCACACACACAAGGGAGCACACATACGTTTTGTGGAGCGGCGCAAATATTCACACAATTACACCTACCCTGTGTAATGCCCACCACATTGCATTCTGTTGGCGGAGTTGGTAACCAAATACGAAACATTATATAAAGAGGGATTTTTCGTTTGTTATGGACTCTCACAGCGAATTTATAAAAACTGTAAGCATTAATAGAATTTTTATGCAGCATTTACCTCATGGAATGTAATAAAATGGAATTTAGTAAAAGGAGGTGAGCCTGTACTTTTCGTTCAAGTTTTGTGCTTTGTTTTGTTGGTGAATTGAAAGGTCCTATTTATGATTCCCGGCTCTAGCAAAAAGTAATCTTGTTTTGTTGTCAGCTATTACGGCTTGGCTACGGGGCTTCTGTGGCTAGACCTGGCAATATTACAAATCAGTCTGTTTTTTAACCGTCTTTCTAAGATTCCTCTTATTGACGTCGCACGAAGAATGTCCTTTTTTGGAGCTCAGACTTTCACCGTACCAAGTCCCGTCACGAGAAATGATTACCACATCAGACTTGTGGTTTTGTCTGCATTTATGTTGGTGGCCGGTCATCTAACTTCCTTTAAGAAAACGAAATCGAATCTACTTTAAGAAATCAAGTTTACCATTACTCTTTAGTCGGTGGTTTGTTTGCTTTGTAAATTATAATAAATGCACTTACTCAACAACTTCTAAATCATACGTGTTTGAAGTTAGCGCGTAAATTTTTTACATATAATATGAATATTTTAATTCACAAATCCATGGACATTTCACAGCTAAAAAGGTATAAGCAAATATAAACTTAAACCAGTGCAGTGTAAGAAAATGGTTTTTTTATACTCAGTTTGTAAATAAATTTATTTCCCCATAACCCTACTATAAGCGTAGATTACATATGTATGTTTTTATTGAACTTGATACCTATTGGTTATCTAACGACAATTTTGATGTGTATTTACATATAGATTACTCATGATTTAGATTTAGAAAGTTTCGTGCGAGAGAACAAAATATTAAAATAAAGTTTGTGTAGTCATAAGGATCCTTGTTCACACGACGTACAAAGCCATGGTGGATAAGCCGTTAAACGCTACGGACCACCGATAGGTATATATAGTATTATAGAAGATTGACAACGGTCATAGTTTACTTGCTGCGAGCCATCCTTGTCGTAAAGAAACAGTAGTAGTTTGTTTTTGTATGCGTGGTATTATTTTCTCTTTGAATCATTGATTTCAAAACATCTTATAAACACTGTTTTTCTTTTAAACTTATAACAGAAGTTAATAATTATACATGGACATATACGACGCATATGATGATTTCAATTGAGCCGCACCTAATCGCAGTTTTCCCGGAGGTTCATTGTGAGTTAATCATGAAGTGGATAGGTTCCTAGTCCCCACTAAAAATAAGTGTCTATTCTATAGTGGGGTGCCATATAGGGTAGGCTATGGTGAACCCGAGCCGTAGATAAGGGCCCTTAGGAACATCATTTACTTACTTGAAATCCAATGATTTAAAACCAGTATAGTTCATAACGGTAAAATAGCTTAGGCAGTTTTGTGTTTGAACGAAACAAATTTTGATGTTGCATCTGAATGTTATTTGAGATGTAGGAATACAGAACGCGGTCTGCGGTCACGTAATAAATAGTTTTCTTCTCGTTCCATTTATATTTCACTGCGGTTTTCCAAACAATAACAAACGCCATTATTTCCATTACCTCTGAAACCTGATGTAAATGGCTTTGCAGGTATAAATTGGCTTTAAGGTGGTAAGTTTTATAAATTTTAAGGTGACTTCTGAAAGAAGTAATTAAATGAAGATTTGAAACAAATATTCATATACATGGTCAAGAGAAAGGATATTAGTATTAAAAATAATTAATTCCCATGAATAATATGTGCCTTCTGATTTATTGGATCGTATTTGGATAATACCAATTGTTATAGCATCTTAACACACATTTATTATATGTCAGTACACGAAGCGTGAACATTGGTCACAGTACATACAACAATAATACAGACAGTAGCTACGATGCTTACTTGCGAATCTCTTTTCTTTTATAATACACAGAATTCTCAACGCGCGTACCGAGTAGTCCGGACTCCATTTATAATGGGGATTCAGACTGTGACACTGAAAGGGTTAAGCGCATTGAGGTGGATTTTGAGTTATTGCAAAGTTTTTTGTAATAGTCCGATAGACTCAACCGAGAGCCACCTAATCTAACCGACTCGCCGCGACGCCGACGCCCACGTTTTTGCATAATACTCTACGATTTGATTTAAGTTCAGAATAGCGGATTTTGAATTCTAGTTGGCTACAAATTCTTTACAGTGGTGCTCATTTCTCGTGTTACAAATTGAATTCTCTGGATCCGGATGAATGATAAAATATTTGTATTAATCTTTGGTGCAAACGATTCATCTTTATGAAATACTAAAAGGAGTAGTAATGTAAGTAAAGTGTGCAAAGTAAGTATTATACCATTGTCTGTCTGACTTCGTCATCGTAGTATTGATGACACTGTGTAATAGCACTTAAGGACTACGGAATAACCAAAAGTGGGTATAATAGACTGCATATTTTATTGCGATACGTACGGGCAGTGTGTTTTAAATCGTTTATAACTCGGAGCCTGAGTATTTATATCCTCGGTAACTACATAGCAAGCAGTTTGTCTTTTACTGTTTATACTAGTAGGTATTTGAGAATTGTAATCAATGTCACATGAACAATCAATTTATCTTTAAGATTACGCTTTAGGCCACTGAAAAAACATATAGTTAAACTAGACTACAGAGATCATGTTCCCCAATTTAATTAATAGTGACGAGAAGAATGCTTTATTAGTATTACTGAATCAGTATCAAAATTTAAGTCAAATTTTACTTATACGCAACAAAAAAGGAACTAAAACCCAGCACCAGTATTTTTCCATTTTACAGAATCCAGTTTATGTATCAAATCACAGTCTGCCAAAACAAATTGGCGTGTGTGTATACAAAGTCGCAAAGCGCTGCACCGAGTGTCAAGAGTGAGCACACGTTCAGTTGCGATTGTCGAATCAGTGTTCGATGTACTAAATCGGAACTGTCGTTAACTTTATCGGTTACATGTAACTCTCTGGCACAATGACGTCACGTCCGTAACGAGCCAACTTCTCGGTTGATAACAGACTATAATATGTTCACTATGCTAATCCTGACTTATATTGTGGACGTGGATGTTTGTTGGCCATGCGTTCGCAAAAAATCTAGTTAAGTAAAGTTTAAAAGCGACGGGACAAAATAAACATTTCCTTTTTTTGTGTGATTGTGTGTGGGGACAACTCTGATGTCGGGCAATGTGACAATGATTATGTAGAGTTCATAGGTAGTATCACCCGAAGGCCTCCAATATGGCCTAATATGGCTTTATGTGTCCTGGGACACATGGTAGCGCTATGACGTAAATGCCATAATCAGCGGTCACGCACTTGCTCTAGAATCGTTGCTTTACTTAGCTACACTCTAAACAAAAATCAACGAGATTTTTGAACGAGTATTAGACATACATAGATATTTTCCTTGGTGTTACGCGATATGTGACATCACATCAATGCAGTCACGTAAAACGTAGTACAAAGGCATTGTCTTCATCCGAAATATGCAATTTATATTTACTACCTCGTAGGCACTATGATGTTTAAGGTTTCGATTTACCACGCGACCTCATATGAGTGAAGCCGCAGGCAGCGGCTAGCTGTAAATAATTTTACGTAACCCCATTTTATTATTATTGTTACGTTTTAGGTCACGCGATGTGATCGTACACACGACAATTTTGCCGCTTGTTTATGCATGTAGGACTCAATTGATTATTCCGTTCGGACAAAACAACTTGTTGTAATTAATGTGTTACGTAATTTGATTGCTAATTGTTTACAGATTGAAATAGTAAGTAAACTAATCAGCGAATCAGGTATGCAGATGAAGATAATTCGTGAAAGATTATGATTGGTTAAAGGGAGGGAACATTCAAGTAGGTTGCGGATTTGAATAGGCGAAATATATGTATTTGCTTCAGTATTACTGAAAGGACATACATAGACAGTCTTTGGACCAAATGCTACCTAGGAACAAAATAACCTCTAATGTGCCCCTGGTATCACTTAATACTGTAAAATAAAGTAGCTACACATTATGTTAATTAATTTTGAGAGGAAATAGTCAATATTATTTGTTTTGGAAACAAGTTCTTTTATAATTTATTGTATATAAACCTAACTCAACGCTTCACCGTAACATGTAAAGAGATCGAAAAAAATAACAGTTCTTATGTATGATTTGTCTTACTCTGTCATGAAAAATGGCTGCAACATTAGTTAATTTATGTACTATTTAAATATATTACCTACTAGTTTATTCGTTCTGAGCAACATATAATATAATACTATACTTATTACTACTATAATTATATTCCATTTGAGCTTTCGTTTTGATTTGCAATCAATCGCTAAATTATCAGTTTTTGGAGGTGATACGCTATTCACAGTTATCGCAAACGGTCTAAATAACGGCTAAACATTTTAAGTCTATGACCATATTTCATTTGCTGACTTTCCTGGAGTAGTGATAGTAATGGGCCTAGTATTAAATAAGTCCATTATCTATTATACAAAGAATATCGCAGTAAAAGTAATAGGCCTTGTGTTTAATTTGTACAGGATCACGGCGTCTAGAGTAATTTAGTAAGTTATTGCTTATAAATATAATACTTTCCTATATATTATTATATATTATATTTCTTGATTTTCACAGTTTGATCACGAAATCAAACTGTGAAATTTGTTTCAAAATTCTTCACAGTCAGGTCAATTTGCTACTTTCGATCAACGTATGTAGTATAAATACTCTGAACCCGGCTCCACTACATTGGATCGGTTTTAAACTTTAAGCGGTCGATGTTGTAGATTGACATCAATTAACCGCAATCTGGTTACACTTTTAGAGGCCGTTCCGTGCCGCGGCTTTGAAACTTTAACATATATGTAACTTAGATTGGAGAACCTAGCTGAAGTTTTAAATTTATATTACATAACGTCACTCTTTCGAATATCTGAAGAGGCCGGTAAAGACATATAGAGGAAAATTTGTTTTATTTTGATACCCCAAGTTTTACACTGTAATAACAAGCTTTAACAATTTTAATTTTAAGTCTGACGGGTACAGACGGCAATAATTTCATGATGTCCCGTTTGTAAAAATGCCATCAAGGCCTATTTGAGGTTTTCGTTACATGAAGTATATTATTCTAAAAATTCTTACAATAAAGGTAGAATCAATCTTGAAATAACGGTGCATATTGACCTATTTGACCCCACATATTTTTGTAGTTACTGTGTGTACATGTTCTACGAAATAGCTGTCAAAAGTTATACCGATTTCAAGTGTAGGTATATGTTACGAGTTTATCATTTAATTTGATTTCCCCTACAATTTGAAGTGGACGTTTATTAATAACCTTTCATGTAGTCTTCGATAGTAATTGGAATTATTTTACGAAGGTATTTCGAGATTATATTAATATTTGATTTGTTGTTACTATATACAATAGCCGCGTTTCCTATTTACTCGAAACCCTTGTGATGCGACTGATACTGAGATAGTACCTCTTATTGGGCTGATAGAATTGAACATTCACTTGTTACAGACCATCGAGCATTCACCGCTTTTAAATTTGTCTAACTAAACGAACAGAGCTAAACATCGCTACGAATATGTTCACGAACTTTCTGGCGAACGCTCTAATCAGCCAAAAGCTCGAAGCTTTACTGTCCATGTGCTAGAATGCTCAATAGAATGCTCGCTAAAACACTTTAGTTTTTGTGTTATGTACAATAATGCTCTGTAGAGGTGAATGCTCAAGTGTATCAGCACCATAAGGCTACACCACAACCATCCAGTTTTATTTAGTTTTTAAGTTATCTCTTTTGAATTATTTAATATTGACGCAACAATAATCCTGTCGAGATATTTCGTTTGAATGGGAGTTAATGGGAAATATTTGTCCTGTGTATGCATGTAATAAATAAACATTCAACAATAAGATATATCAATCTTACCGCGGAATGTAATAAGAGATTATATTGCCTTTGATGTATTTTAAAGGTCGCTATTTTGTTTCTCGTTGCATTCCGCAGATTGATCTATCTTATTGTTGAAAGTTTATTTGTTATCCATAATAGTCATTGTGTCATTTTACCATAGTGGATCATATGAGGATTCGATATTAATTTCTGCAACATACGCTGAAGATTACTAGCCAGCGGGTAAGTTATTTTTTGTATTTCTGCATTAAATGTTTTGCCTGACGGTGGGTGTAACTTTGGCATCGGCTCTAAATGTGTGGTACTTGTAACGGTTTTAATTTCTTCTAAGCAAATTATATAAGATTTTCTCTATATTTTTTGTGTCTATATCTCGTTAGAAGATACTTTGCATTTCTTATTCTTTATCTTCACTGATTAATTAATACTCTGCAAGTCATAAGAATATAAATATCCATTTTCACTTAGTTTTTTTTAAACAGTTGTTATAACGATATGGTTGACATCATAGAAATATAAATACGAGGAGAAGTGCCAAGGGTATATCTCCTTGTTTATTACATCTATGGTGACACCTATTATATAGTGTCCTAAAAAGCTTCATTTATGTACTTATAAAATAAATATATTAACTACATATTTAACTTGTAATATATTAACTGCTAGAACTTTAACTTACATTAACACTAACAAGAAGTTTCTGTAATGCTTTACAAAAAATGTCGTTTATATATTTATAAATAATAGCACACACTTATCTATATATTCAGAGCAAGTTAATGATCACGATAAAAAGAACGTCGTACGTACCTCAAATCTAACTATTGTGTATGCCTTTTTGAAGAGTTCTTAAGAATGACAATATTTGACAGTCTTAAGTCTGCATGGCCAGACAGTTACTACACACTTATCCCGCAAATTGGGCCACTTGTATGACGACAGGGTTGGCGACGGCTACCTACTACACACAAGCACCCTTTATTTCGCTTTCAAATTTTAGTTCACTGCATTATATATGTGGTTGAAATGAATAGTCATGCTAAATTGCAAACCGTTATTGCTTAGCTGAGGACATGGCCCAAGTTTGTAGTTTATTATGAGCCTGATCAAATAAGGCCAGTAATTATGTGATTTTCTTATACAAAACTTCACCTGACCGGGATATTAGTTCACCAAACTCATGATTGTAAGCAAATACAAATGACTAACTACACCACGGCACTAAATAGACAGTTCCTACAGCTAAAACTTACGCTTATTTTGCTTTTGACAACGTAATTGTAAACTTGAATGATTAAACATCCGCACTGTCAGCACATTGTCAATTACTTACTCTCGACGTCAAAGGTATCAGTGTACCCACTCGCTGTGTGAAGTTCCAACTTGTCTCATAACAAAACCGCATGTACTTATAAAGGACATGGCTCGTACCTCTATGTTATAATTAATTCATATTTTGTATGATATTCTCTGAATATTTATTATTTAGTTGAATATGCTAGCTGATTATTCACATAGCAATATGGCGCTTTTATAAAGGTTTTGTTGAGCTCTATAGAATATAATACGTTGTTGTTATCTGTGTCGTGGATAATTAATAATTCTAGTTATCAAATATTCCACTGGAAATTTCTCCCCTTACTTCTGTCATGATTTCTTTAATCTTTGTCTAAATTTAGTGATCTAGGCTTTAGCTATTTCACATGTGCTCCCATAAAAATATGTAGATACTTAAAATCAAATAACGTTAAATATTGTCACAAGCGAGTACTTCTTCTCTGTTTTGGCAGATTCCAATTTGATGGTATTTGATAAAAGATTAATTTTATTTCATTCTCGCTATTGAAATCTGAAAATAAAATAAGTTATGTTGGAATATGAAACGGATTATTAAAAATAATATGATACAGTCAGTGTCGAGGCTTTAAACGAGTCATTTAAATAAAACGCAAATGCACACGACTAGAGCGTAGCAAAACAAAAGTATTAATATGATTTTTAATTACGTTAAAGACTTTGATTTGCTTTCATTTTAACCGTTCTCTTTACAGCTTATTGGTTTTACCTTACACATAAATTCTTAGCATTTTTAGGTAGGTAAGTATGTAAATGGTGTTCAATTGACATTGGTATACGATATTGTATTGACTGCTCATAAAGCGTAGTGATATCAGTGGTGGCACTTTCTGTAATCCACAAATAGTTGTTTTGAGTCTAGGTATTTTGTGTACGCTGATTGAATGTTAATGTCCCCCGCGACACAGGATATTGCTAGAGTTGGCCTTCCGAAATGCAAAATAGAAATTAAGCATTTAATGAAAGTTACCTTGGCCGTAATAGACATGTTACTTAGAAGTATAATTATATTACTTTATCATTTAAATGAATTCAAATTAGAACAAGATTCTTTATTAAAAAAATATTGTATCAGTATTTATTCTTTTGATGTAGAGTTCGATCTCCACTTAATATACTTTTAATGTAAATTTACTCTTTGAAAGTTCAATACCAGCGATTAGTTGAAATGTAAAAGTAATTATAACATATCAATAGCATTGTGCGTTTTAAATTAAGAAATAAAAAATAACTAATATATCGCTAAATGCAGCGTTTCTAGACAAGAAAATGCACTTGAAAGTAAATTACATGTTTCACTTTGATCTTCGACATTTAAATTATGATTGACTCCTGTTACACATGGCTAATGTAGCACATTAACTTGCCGACAGCAAAGAGGATCAATTTCTTATCGTTTTCAACAACCATATTATAAAATAAAACAATGATAATTCTTATACGTATTCAACAATCAATAAGTATTCCAAAGGAGAATATTTGATCCCTTTTCATTTTTTTATATATAGATGGCCATCTATGACTTGTACGTATAGTTGTGTATGCGCGACGACTCGATTTAAAATCGATCGATTGTCAAGATCGTGTTGAGATTCGCACGATCTATGCCCAATACGACACACGATCCGATGTCTGGAAGCATCATTAATGCATAGTTACTTCACAATACTATATTAAACACAAAATTTTCAGATCTGTCTTTGAAATAGATTAAGATTAAAAATATATAGGGCTGTTTAAATATTGACACAGCAAGCTCGTAATATAAGTTATGTAAAGACATGTTCAATAAATACAAGTACTTGGCTTTCTTTGATTATAAAAAAGGTGAAGAGAGGTGCTAAGGCTAAGCGGGCAAAAAGGTGAAGTGTCGAGCGAAAAGGGTATGCCGAGGAAATTGTGTAAAAGCACCCTCGAGTGAATCTCAACGTTTGAGTGCGTTTATATTGTCATGCGGCGAATATGCCGACTAGCCATCGTTTATTAGATTATTCAGATATATGGTGCACTTTGATGCTGCAAGGGAATCGTGCCGTGAATATGTTATTGATATACTGCTGTCTGCTTGGCTGTATTACACGATGTAACATGAAAGTTGGACAAATTAACAAAGACACTATAGCATCTGCCTAAATCACTACGCCAGCAGTGCAATCCAAACTATAAGTAATATATTCTTTATGTGAGATCGCAAACATTAGTATATTTTACTGCCGAATGTTTGAATTATTAAATATGTTCTACCTGCTTTGATGTCAGGCTCAAGAGAAGAGTAAGATTCTACTGGTATTGCGTTACAGGGAATTATGTAAATATAAATAACGTTAAGAGGTGAAAATCAAATACAGCCCCGTGACGACGTAGACTTGCTTCAGAGTGAATGGTCAGGCTATAGCCTGACCATTCACTCTGAAGCAAGTCTACGTGATTACGTGTGATTTACCTCTTTGTATACAGAGAGGTAAATCACAAGCCTATAAAAATATGGATGCAAGCAAATAAAATAAAATTCATATTTTGAATATCTTTTCCAGTTTTTTAGTATTTCATCCTTTGTAGCAATGCACTGTTATGGATGTCTTTGATGCCCGATTATTCTGTAATGTAAATCCTATGACGATAAAGTGGTGTCCAGTTGTTTAGACCAGTATGCAAACCTCGGGCTCCAAGGCGTGTAAGTCTTGGATGCAACCGCGATAACGTTAGGGCAATGATGATGACTATGACAATAAAGTCGTGTCCATCTGCCAGGGATTCGCTTAGGCCAGGCTTGGTAACAATGTGCTGAGAAAAATGTTGGTGGCAGCGATGCTTACATATAGCAAATACAATATTTTTATACGCTATGCTTTAGATAGTGCCCCTTAAATCACGTAGTAGGTGACACCATGCAAATTGTGTACGGTTTTTAAATTAATCGCTGTGATGGTACTTTTTCAAAGATGGTGGTACAATTGAAGTTCAGATACATTTTGTGCCAATTTGCTACTACTTTCAAACTATCTGTATTCAATTATAACAAAAATATTTTCAAACCTACCGAGTAATGAATTTGATATTAATTATAATTTTACTTCAATACGATAACAGCATAAAAGTTTAATTAGGCTTCATTGTCTTTGGTGACTGTCACTTAAAACACAATAAGAATTCTACAAGGAAAGCTGCTAATATCCATTCCCTAATACGAACATTGTCAATTTGTTAGCGTGAAGTAATTAAAGACTTCCGTTCCCCTATATCCCTGAATTAAGTAGCTCAATGTTTGCTAACTAAGTCTCAGTAAACAATTAAAACGGCATCTCGCGTGTGGAAGGATTCCAACAGACTTAGATATAATTTTCCGTTGTAAATCCCGGCTATAAGGAGCCCTTCCGAATTCTCCCGCCCGCCGTAAAGGGAATTTTAACGATAGTAAATTGACTATTATTTCATCTTGTCTTCTTTGCCACAAAAATTGTAGTCATACAAAAAATGCTATATAACTCAGGCGCCATTCGCTATTTCCTATGGGAGATTCCTTTAATATGTTGCTCTTCCTATACATTGCAGTGAGCGATGCTGAGAAGAAGATCATATTTTTGGTTGAGTGAATTTTAACTTTTGAAACCATACTTGAGTACTATTTCTTTCTGACGAGCGAGTAAAATGGTAATATGTAAGGGATGATTAAATTATTAATTGAGAAGAATATATGTACTTTACACGAACATTTTCTAACATTTAGATACGTTTTGTCTGTGTGGTGACGGATTAAGAATACGAAATGTCACCACCCCATATCATCCCATGGGTGTCGTAAGAGCCGACAGAGGGAGCATATTATGCAGAGAACAACACTGCAAGAGAAGGAAAACTTGATACAAACCCTATACCAACCCGTTTGGCCAGCGTGGTATAGTAGGCCAATTCCTCCTTTCAAAGGAGAGGCCAAGTCCAGCAGTGGACTATTAAGGCTGATGTGATGAGATACGTTTGGGTATTCGTTAAGAACAAAGTTCTTAAAAAAGATTGTTTATTAGTCAAAAACATCATTACAAATTTTGTTTCTAAAACTTTATTAAATTTTCAATAAGTTTGTTTTAAGGTTTTCGTCAGCATTGCGTGGTTTTTGTAGCTTATATTATCACTGGTATTGATAAAAATCAGATTAAAAAAAGAAAATGGTTTCCAAGTTGGACTGAGAATACCTGAAATTAGTGTACTGAATCAAATAAAACTGCTCTTAAAGCTTCATAAAGATGATATTTTTTAAAACGCCATACGTCTAGTAAGCATTATTATTGTTTTGAAAGCTGCTTATTTCAAATATGGCTATATATTATAGAGCTTAAAATGCTTTTATATTTTGCAAGCATATAATAATAATAATAATATGGCAACCCCAGCTGTCAACACCGGGTCTAAAATTTTGTTGTTTATATTTTTGATTTTTTATAATTTATCAAAGTTAATGCATATATTATAAATCAATCCGAATTACAGGAAGATCAAAGAAATAAGTATTTAAATAAAATATGTCTATTACACCACAAGCAAAACATTTAGAAAAAATATATAGTTACGATGACATTAAAACTGTCAAAAGAAATAACAACAAGGTAATATACAAATAAATAACGGAAATGTTGACAAGAAATGCCACGAAACAATTACAAGCACAAACAACAACCCCGGGCTCGTCGCTGAGCTCCGCCTCGCAGCCATCGAGGCCCGCGCCAACATTACCAGCGGCTGCAGTTGCGTCGAGCTCAAGCGACGAGTACTTCTCGCCGCCGTCGTCGCCGTCACCTGTGCGTCGGAGAGGCAGAGGCCGGCCACCAGCCTGCCTGGGACCACGAGACCCACCAGTCTCAAACAGGGTCCTCGCTGCTGGTGGTAATGTGCAGCGCATGCGATGGACAGAATCCATAAACGAAAACGTCATGCGCGCATATTTTGGGGCTACAGAGGGGGGGACTAAACTCACTGTGTATCGCAGTCGCATGCTCCTTCTGTTTCAGGCTTTGGAACCAGGTATCAACGTTACGGCTCAACGATTGTCGGATCAGGTGCGAGTTATCCAGCGTAGTAATAAGCTGGATAACGTCGTACTTGATAGGCTACGCTCAGAATACTTACCTACGAGCCAGGCTGTTCACGTCCAACCCGCTAGTGCTCCCGTAAACACAGATACACCGCGGACGGGTAATAATGCCGATGTGGAGGTGGATGATATGGTTTGTATCGTAAGTATTCAGTACAATGAGGAGGTTATGGATGCTTTGAAATGTGCGATTGAACAATATCGGTACATGTCACCAACAATTAGGCCGCGCCTGCCCCGGTTGCCTATGCATAGACGAAATATAGCGCTGGTAGGTGCCCTTGATTCACTATTAACTAGTTTTCTAGAAAATAGTGAAAATCTTGGTGATACGCACTCAATTCTGTACTGCGCCGCCGTAGCGGCATGTCGTATGGCAGGTGTCAAGTTTCAAGAACATGATACTGTCATGCGACAAAGATCTGCTGTCCCGGCGTGGCAGTGCAGAATTGAGCGGCGTATTGCTGAGACAAGGGCGCTTATTGGTAAGCTAATCTGCTTTAGGTCTGGGAATACACGTCCCAGGGTCATGCGCTTTGTGCGCCGAGCCTTCTTGGGGACTGGCATCAGTCCTCATGAATATACATCTCGGATCACAGAGCGCATTGACTTCCTAAAGCAGAAAGTCTATGCATGGGCAAATCGGATTCGCAGATATAAAAAACGCGTGGACCGATATATGTTGAATCGTACATTTCAAAGGGACCAAAAGTGGGTTTATAGAAACTGGGACCGACCAGACCAAGATGTGGCTAATGGGCAGCTGCCGGATGCAGACGCCACAAACCGGTTTTGGCGTAGAATATGGTCGGCGCCTATTGGTCACACTGAGGGTGGTTGGATTCGGGATGTTGAACGGACATGTGAACATATTCCAGAGATGGATAACGTAGTCATTTCAGGTGAAGATGTCACTAGTGCAGTCCGGTCGTTATCCAATTGGAAATCTCCAGGACCGGATGGACTGCACAATTACTGGCTGAAATGGCTACGTAGTTCACATGGCCGGTTAGCATCCCAATTTCAATCATCCATAGAATCTGGATCGATCCCAGATTTCATGACAACTGGAGTAACCCACTTGCTCCATAAGACAGGTAGTACCACAGAGCCCGGTAATTATAGGCCGATTACATGTTTGCCATCGGTCTATAAACTTCTTACTTCTATTCTGAGGGCTAAAATATTAAAGCACATAGAGTTAAATTCCATTATGTCGCACACTCAGAATGGATGTAAGAAGGGGGCTCGTGGTACTAAGGAGCTCCTCCTTATAGATATGACCATTAGCCAACAAGTTCGGCGTAACCGAAAGGATCTGGCGGCATGTTGGATAGACTACAAGAAAGCGTATGATTCTGTGCCACATACATGGCTTTTGAGGGTGTTGGAGTTGTATAAAATAAATACAACTCTACGCACCTTCTTAAGGTCATGTATGGCGCAATGGAAAACGGTTCTTGGCTATCCAGGATGCCGACTGATCCAGGGAAATGGCGAACTTGTTAAAATTGAGCGGGGTATCTTCCAGGGCGACAGTCTGAGCCCGTTGTGGTTTTACTTAGCGCTGAACCCTCTTAGTACATTACTAGAGGGTTCAGGGTTAGGTTATAGGCTACGCAGAGGTGGTCAGGTCATATCCCACTTGTTGTTCATGGATGACTTGAAGCTGTTTGCTCACACCAATTCACAGTTGATGGATTTACTAAAAATTACTGAAAGTTTTAGTAATTCTATCAAAATGGAATTTGGTGTGGATAAATGTGCAGTGATACATGTGAAACAAGGAAGGATGGTGGAATCTGAAGGGATTCAACTCTCAGATTCTATTAACCTCAGATCACTTCTGCGAACCAATACCTATAAATACTTGGGTATGTCACAGGCCTTATGTATTAACGAGACAGACATGAAGCAATCGTTGCAAGAACGTTTCTTTGGTCGTCTGACAAAAGTACTGAAAAGTCTTCTGTCAGGTGGCAATAAGGTTCGAGCTTGCAACGGTTGGGTCATGCCGGTTCTGATGTACTCCTTGGGCATACTCAAGTGGACTCAGACTGAGTTAGACGCCCTGGACAGAAAGGCGCGTACAATGCTGACAGCTTACCGGATGCATCATCCACGCTCGTCCGTAATGAGGTTGTATATTCCGCGGAAGTGTGGAGGTCGTGGCTTTTTAAATGTCAAATCTCTACACAACCGCGAAGTATGCAACCTCAGAGAATATTTTCTCAACGCGAGCGTGGATATGCATCGGGACGTTGTCGCAGTGGACGCCGAATTAACCCCGCTCAGTTTATCGAAGGACAACTGGCGCAGACCTGTAGTGCTTAGCACTGACGATCGCAAGCTTGTTTGGCAGAGCAAGGAGCTTCATGGCAGGTTCTACCGGGCTCTACATGGGCCGGAAGTAGACTTATTAGCCTCGGTGAACTGGCTACGCTTCGGTGACCTCTTTGGGGAAACCGAAGGGTTTGTCTGTGCAATTGCTGACGAAGTGATCAAGACGAATAACTACCGGAAATATATCCTGAGGGATGGCACTACTGATATTTGCCGTGCGTGTCACCAGTCTGGTGAATCCCTCAGGCATATCATTTCCGGTTGTTCTCGTCTTGCTAACAGTGAGTACTTGCACAGGCATAACCAAGTAGCCAGGGTCATTCACCAGCAACTTGCTCTGAAATACAGGCTTGTAGATCGTGAGGTGCCGTACTACAGGTATGTGGCGGAGCCTGTCCTGGATAATGGTCATATCACGTTGTACTGGGATCGATCTATCATCACAGACAGGACTGTTGTTGCCAACAAACCTGATATTGTGTTGATAGATCGATTAGAGCGCCGCGCAATAACTGTTGATGTTGCCATCCCTCATGATGGCAATCTCGTGAAGGCTGAGAAGGACAAGCAGATAAAATATCTGGACTTGGCTCACGAGATTGTTGACATGTGGGATGTTGATTCAGCAATTATTGTGCCGATAATCGTTACAGTGAACGGTTTGATACCCAAGAGCCTCGCCCAACATCTTAGGAGGCTCGCGTTGGAACCTTGGGTCAGGGGCCTGATACAGAAGGCAGTACTGCTGGACACGGCACGCATAGTGAGGAGGTTCCTTTTCTTGAGCCCTAACCACCAGTAGCTTGGAGCCTGTTCCCGATACTGGTGGGTTTCCATAGCATAGGTTTATATTTTTAAATGTATTTTTTTATAGATCATATATTTAAAAATGTATAAATATGATATGAGAGAAATATTAAATAAAGGTGATAATAATAATCCATTTATTTGCAAAGAATATAGGTATATACATTAGATGACACGATTAATAGTGATCTGCTATATTCTGCCTTCAGTAAGCATGCAAATTAAGAGTATAAATTAAATTGCTGAATAATTACATTGTACGAAATAGTTAATGTCACAATCAATAATTTAAAAATAATGTCAATAGTATGATAAGGAAAAATAAATAAAATAAAGAAAGTAGTCATGTCAAAATCTAATGGTGATTAGTTATTACAATATAATAATAGAATGTCAAGAAATTATAATTACTATATTTGATTATCTTCTAGGAAACCTGTAAGTTTATAATAACATTTTGTAATCAAAAGATCTGACAGCCTTTTTTTAAAAACGTGTATTCTCTCGTCCTTTAGAGCTTCGGGTATTTTATAATAAATGGTTACAACCATTCCTAGAATATTTTTTTTAGTAATGTTGTGTTATAAGGTACATTATGAAGTTTATTCTTATATTGGCTCCTAAGAGGACCTTTTCTTATTTGTGACACTAGAGTAAACAATTCTTGATTACATTTAACAAAAACTATATACTAATAAAAAAGGTCCTCAGACATAATAATATAACACTTAAAAGCGACATGACGTACTTCTTACGTATATGTGCGTAAAATATTAATCTATGTATTGAAACATGTACTTTTTACTGACTATTAAAAATACTTTGTATTTTATCTCGTTTTTTTTTATGCGAATACAATGAAAAAGTACAGCCATTTCTATTTTTACAACATAATAATTAAGTTAACGTTAACGCAAAATTTAGGAGCATTTAAAATGTGTTCCAGAATTATTTATGTATGTAAAGTGACGCGCCACAGATGGTCGATATCACAGTACTTTTATATAAAGTAGCAAGTTGGTTTTTCAACAACCATTTTGAAAGCACTAGCGCTGAGTAGGTCATTTCCTTCACTTTAGATCCTGAATACACTGTCTACGCTATATGCTACGGCGTAGCGACTCTACGGTAATAGACATTACGCTACGTGAACTACAAACGTCTACGATCGTATGCGATTACAGAATTTGCAATTTCCTGATTTCGATCCTTAAAATGCCATGTAAAAGCTAATAAACAGCAATGTTACTGCAAAATTACTCATTCGCTATATTTTGCTTACTTTTTGTTACCTTTTATCAATTCAAATTATTAATAAACATTGTAATGAAATGAAGTGCCGGAATTATTATGCCTGATTCAATTTTATTTTATTATGTCCGACACAAACAGAATCGTGTTCGTATATTTTAATGCGTAATGTTCAATTTAACAAGTATATTTTTTGTTTTATATAGGACGGTGCCGGTTAAATCAGAGAGGGGGGACAGAATCGGACTAACGAACCGGACCAACCCATTACTTCAGCAGACGGGTGCTGTCATGGCTACAATAACGTAATAGGTATGTATACAACAGCCACCTAGTTGCGGAAGAATGATTTAGAGCCTCCCCCATCCTCGGATTTGCGGAAGGAAAATGTATTTTAATAAAGCTAAGAATAAATTTGAAAGTAACGTATACCTTTTTCGATGAATAAATGGGTGTTTTAAAAGCTGTCCAGTTATAGATATGAGAAGAATTTTATTCGGCACGTTGCTTGTAGTTAACATGTTAATGAAGTGTGTGCGATGTACACGTACACACACAAGGGAGCACACATACGTTTTGTGGAGCGGCGTAAATATTCACACAATTACACCTACCCTGTGTAATGCCCACCACATTGCATTCTGTTGGCGGAGTTTCTAACCAAATACGAAACATTATATAAAGAGGGATTTTTCGTTTGTTATGGACTCTCACAGCGAATTTATAAAAACTGTAAGGATTAATAGAATTTTTATGCAGCATTTACCTCATGGAATGTAATAAAATGGAATTTAGTAAAAGGAGGTGAGCCTGTGCTTTTCATTCAAGTTTTGTGCTTTGTTTTGTTGGTGTATTGAGAGGTCCTATTTATGATTGCCGGCTCGAGCAAGAGGTAATCTTGTTTTGTTGTCAGCTATCAGTGAGTATTTTACTAAAGCTTTGCTTGTGTGTTCTGATAGTGATGACCTACGATGGATACTAAAAGACTGCTAGGACCTCAGGTTCAAGCCCCGCATGCCCGCGTCTGAGAGGTCTTCATAATGTTTTCATTAGACACGTGCGTTGTGGGCCATCATCGAAGGAGCAATAGGGAGGCCCGTGTCCAACAGTTGGGGAATCCATGTACATTGCTGATATTATTTTTATGATGTCTAACATATCTGGGAGTAGCCTGGTGCGGCGAAACTGCCTCTGAGGTCCAGTGGATAGCGTATGCGTCTGCTGATCGGGAGGTCCCAGGTTCGATTCCCCGGTCGGGCAAAAGTGTTACTGCGTTTTCCCGAATTCTCAGTAGCAGCAGGAAGTCTGGTAATGTGCTAATAGGTTCGCCCCTATAACGTGGGACCAAAAATTCATGGCGAAATGCGGGTGTAATATTTACACCTCTGCCTATCCTTTCGGGGATACAGGCGAGAGTTTATAAAAAAATATAATAAAATGAAAGTCTAGTGCTTTAGTGTATCATAAAATAAGCATGCCTGATGCCTGCCTATTTATAGCTTGCGCATTCTATAAAAAATGGATTTCTATAAATAAAATAAACGTTAGATAAATCTTTAAAGTTTGTAATGAAACTATCAATAAAAGTGAGTAAATACGAGCGATATCCGAGGATATTAATTTAGCCCACTAAATGTTCATTGGAAATTAATTGAATGAGCTCTGGATATAAATTGGCACGCGTCAGTAGCACTCGTTTTCTGAAAATGAAGTTTCTTGTGAGAAATCCTCGGAAATCGAACATTTACATTTGATGAAACACAATTCGTTCAGTGACTTCACAACAGGAACTTTAAATGCTATGTTATGTCTGAACGATTCTTAGTTATATGTCTGGTTAGAATATAAACTCTTTCTTTATTTACATGTGAGTATGTGATTAGCTCTGGTGCCGGAGTTTATAGACCGCCCGAGAGCCACAGACGTGGATTAAAACTATATTTCTTGTGTTTTGACGAATATACCTAGTTTTGAGATGAGAACGGAGCCTCCGAAGCACAGTACCGCTTTGATGACATAATAAGCGGTCTCCCATCCAAATGTTGACCTGTTCTAACGTTGCTTATCTTTGCACTCTAATGCAAATGGCGAGTCTATGAGTTAGCTACTTAGAGTATTTTATTAATTATATGAATTTAAGATCATACATTATGGTGAGGATGTTTGTATAGGCTTATTTAGCTAGCAGTAACAGCTTACCAGCAAACCTGTAAACTTGGTTGTCAGATCTTGTATGAATCGTGTTACTATATGACCATGTTGTATTCTGTGAAACCTCATTTTAATTGTGATCTTTTATAAGGATTGATATGTAATTTTAATTGAACTCATTTTTTGTCCCAAAAACGTTAAAAGACTATATCTATCTTGACTGTTACATGATAATCAAATTTTAAATTTCTCATTCACTATGTAATCATTTACATATGTTATTTGAGATCCTAAACATTTACACAATAATTGTTGCAGATTAACTTTTATTATATAATCCATAACAATTTAACAAATTATTTGAAGTAAGATAAAGTTGAATGTTACACCTTCCTTATTAAAATTGTGGGTTAATATAATGTTATAATATACTAACATTTACCATTAGTACCGTACCGTAGCCCGTAGTGTCGCGGCCGCGTGGGTCGGTTATCGGGACAAAAGTATACCTACCATGTGAATTCTGATGTATGAGCCATATGCAAGGTTTCATCAAAATCCTTTAAGAAGATTTCACGTGAAAGAGTAACAAACATCCACACACCCATCCATACAAACATCTACCCATCCATTCATCATCACAAACTTTGACGTTGTAGTTGATTGAATCAGGCGTTACTTGGCGGAACTCCATTGTAACCTAATGGAAGAAAAGAGGAACCCACCACGCACCCTCGAATTGACCACCCCAACTATTGCAATAGAAAAAGGTTGACAATATCGAACTTCTCTAAAAGGATAAGGGATATAGGAATGGTATGGGTTCCAGGAAGATACCTGACTTGCAGTATCCCGCTGTATGCGCCGACTATTCTTCGACACGTGTTTCGCCTCTGCACGAGGCATCCTCAGGAACGATTGGCAACGACTGAGTCTTGAACTCCTCTAAAAGGATAAGGGATATAGGAATGGTATGGGTTCCAGGAAGATACCTGACTTGCAGTATCCCGCTGTATGCGCCGACTATTCTTCGACACGTGTTTCGCCTCTGCACGAGGCATCCTCAGAAACGATGGGCAACGACTGAGCGCTTTCCAACCGTGGGCATGTCTTATAAACGATTGTACTTTCTAATCCCCTCCCTCCGTTGCTCGACTGATGTGAGTCATTATGACGGTGTGCGAATATATTCAGCAATGGGGACCCGTTAAAGTTGGTTTGATCGTTCAGTAATGTATGCTTGTCCCGCTTTAAAATCTCTAATTGTTCCAATACGCATATTCTAATACCCTTTTGACAAGTGTGTATGACGTCAAATGAATGTCCGCTATTTAAGGTATGACCCGATTCAAGTAAATGTTCGGCAAAATGAGACTTTTCCGGCTGGTTGTTTCTAAACGCCGCTAAATGTTCTTTATATCTCAGCTCAAAACTTCGACCCGTCTGTCCTATGTACTTATTTTGGCATTGGTCGCATGTTAAGCAGTAAATACCGGACTTTTTGTTCTTGCATACTTTATCTTTACCATTGCAAAGAAATTTTAACGTTTTGTATGGTTTGTAGGCTGATCTGATACCGTTCCTCCCCAGTATACGCGCCATACGGTCAGTTATGCTTCCAAAATAGGTAAGAACAGCGGTATTATTTATAGGTTCTTTTATAGAGGGATATAAAAGTGACTTGGCCATTCTACGTTGTTTTCCTCTAATCATCTTGTCAATTAGGCGTTTACTATACCCGTTGGATTGAGCTATATGATAAATAATATTTAATTCTCTGTTATATGATTCTATATTCAGTGGTACATTTAATAATCTATGAATCATACTGTGAAATGCTGCCATTTTGTGTTGCGATGGATGACAGGACGATGCTGGTATTGTACTATCTGTATACGTCGGTTTACGATAAATTTCAAATGAGTGTGAGGTACCCTCCCTTTTGATAGTCAAATCTAAGAAGTTTATTGAGCTGTTTTGTTCTATCTCCAATTCGAACTTAATTTTGGGGTGTATACTATTAATTCTTGTAAGAAAACAGTGAAGCTGACGTTCTGTGCCCTTCCAAGCCAGCAAAATATCGTTCACGAATCTATAATAATATAAGATGTTCGGTTCTTTTACCAAATGCTCGTGTTCGTAGTTATTCATAAAGATATCTGCTAACAAGTCGTTGCCCATCGTTCCTGAGGATGCCTCGTGCAGAGGCGAAACACGTGTCGAAGAATAGTCGGCGCATACAGCGGGATACTGCAAGTCAGGTATCTTCCTGGAACCCATACCATTCCTACATCCCTTATCCTTTTAGAGGAGTTCGATATTGTCAACCTTTTTCTATTGCAATAGTTGGGGTGGTCAATTCGAGGGTGCGTGGTGGGTTCCTCTTTCCTTCCATTAGGTAACTTTGACGTTATAAATGTACTAGATTTCGCCTACGGCTACGCTCACGTGGGAGCTCGGTTATCGCGAGCCGTATTCTGTTCCTTTCATCCTGCGAATTATCTCCACACACAAAAATCTTATCATAACATCGCTCAGTTGTGACGTGACATAATGACTAAAAACAAACAGGTATTCGCATTCATAACATTAAGTATATATATAGTAAGACATATATCTTACTCCTATCATAAAATGCTTTCAGTAACTACGGCTATACACTAGACTAGTTAAACCTGCATAGAGTATGGAACAATGACGTCAGCCACTTCATTATAACTTAGAACTTGCCGCCTTGAAAATACATTTGTAGCAGCATTTATTTGTTTTAATAACGTTTAATTGTTTCTAGCGCACTCACTTAAAACTTTTAATAGTTTTTATACAGCACCCCTAACGGGAACTTAATTTGTTTCAGCGATAAGTATCTTGGCGGTGGTTCGTGTTAATAGGAACATTATGAAATAACTTTAAGGAAATACTTTACTTCATGTTATTCTGACTTGATTTATAAATTATAATACAAGTAGTTTATTTTTAAGTAATCAGGTGATAACGGTAAGGATTCTTTGTTTTCAAAGACAAGCTGTATACTAATTATAATTTATGTTCTTATATGTGAAGGTTCTTGCAGAATTCTGGTTGGGTTTCGAGCACTGGTTTTGCAGTTTTTGACAACAGCGAGATATTTGTACAGCTAAAATACATTTCAAATTCGATATCTGTGTTCTCGAAATCTTACTCATAGCACTGGCTAGCCACTAATGAATGACTAATGTAGAATGCATCGACAAAAATCCATGAAGGTATTAAATTTTAATTGTTTAATTTTTTATTGTACACAAAAAATAAAACAAAAAATACATGAAACGAGTAAAAATAAATAAACTAATTAATTTTGTATACAAAGGCGAGCTTAACTCAACACTGAGTTTTCTACCAGCAAACCTTTGAGACTGGAGATTTGATTTGAGAGCTAAGGGTAATCTTAGGGTACAACAAAACAAAAATTATAAAAAATAGGATACTAATATATATATATATATATATATATATATATATATATATATATATATATATCAATATATATATGTATGTATATATATATATATATATATATATATCATCATATCAGCCAAACGACGTCCACTGCTGGACATAGGCCTCCCCCAAGGTTCTCCACACATACCGGTCTTGAGCCGCCCGCATCCAACCGCCTCCCGCGATCTTGACTAGATCGTCGGTCCACCTTGCGGGGGGCCTACCTCTGCTGCGTCGTCCGGTGCGTGGCCGCCACTCCAGAACCTTTCTGCTCCATCGGCCAAACGGTTCTTCGAGCTATGTGCCCTGCCCACTGCCACTTCAGCTATATATATTATATATATATAGATATATATATTCATTTATGTATAAGTAAATAAATAAACTACATGTAATATTATATATACAGGATGTAAAAAGACCCTTAACAAAAACTGAAACCCCATAATGTACCAATCATTACGAACAATTTTTACCTCTGGACCATACCTCCATACCTGAGAAATTACTGGTTTCGGAGATATTGAGACCCAAAGTTAGTATGGAATTTTTGTAATTAGGTACAATATGGATGTATTTACCCTGCCAACCTGTTCTATAGATGTCCTATGCACCCATGGATAAGTAGGGATTTCGAAAATTGCACGCGCGTACTTTTAATTTCGGATTAAAAATGTGTTTCCTTAAAAAAAATATCGTTTCCCAGGTTTTATTTTCGCTTAGTATGACTTGGCATGATGTCCAAAACGAGTAGACTTCGGCTTGGTGATGGGTATTGTGACACCCTTTATATGTCATATATATAAACTAAATATATATACACTTATATAAATATATATTATTCATAAAATACTTATAATACATATGTGTTATTTATATCAATAGATAGTGCCTCCTAACATTCACCTTAAACACTGCTAAGGACGGGCTAGCGCGAATGTGATGCGGCAAAGCATTCCACAGGCGGACAGCATGGACGGAGAAAGAATGGTCGTACACAGTAGAGCTATGAGGAGGTGTGCGTAAGGGAAGAGAGGTGGCTAAACGACAGGGCTTATCCCGCGGAATAGAAA